>OY282642.1:94300074-94937844 GCA_958299015.1 Tetanocera ferruginea
CTTCCAAATCATTATCTTAATTATTATTTTAATCATTCTCAATTCTTTTCCAAATTCGTTTCTCAATTCTTATCCTAGCCTTTTTCAATTACAGATCCTAAACCTAGTTTTATCTTTGTTGTTGTCTGTTCTAATCCTGTTTCTTGTCCTTTTCTTTGCCTAAGTGCTTGTCCAAATCTACTTCCTACTTCTTGAGAAAACCTTGTACTAATTAGTTCCTTATCTTTATAACATAACATGTCATGCAAGTTCTTGTCCAAATCCTTCTCCAAATACATGACCAAATGAATATCCTATTTTCTTTCAAAAACCCTTGAAGATATTAATTCTGGCCTTAATTCTTGACCTTGGCCATGCCCAAAGCCTATTCCTTTATTTTGTACGTATTTTTGGCTAAAACCTTGTCATATCCTCATCCTTTGTCTTGTACCTGTTATTTTCTCCTAATCCTTCACCAAATCTGTGTCATTATCCTGGTTATTATCTTTGTCTTCATCTTTGTACTAATTGTTTTCATAACACTTGACTTGATCATTGGTAAAATCCTTATCTTAATACTCATCCCATTTTTTGTCCTTGTCTTGTTATTTTTCCCCCCCTGATCTCTGTCCTTATCTTTGTCCATAAAAACCATATCAAATTATTGCGTCGAAAAAAAAAATTTGAAAAAACATCTCCTATTTTTAAGTTGACCTCGAGAGGATTCCGAAAACAAAAAAATTATTTTTTTTGGACCTCCGGAAAAACAGCCAAAATGGTCTTAAAAAATAATTTGTCGTTGAAAAGGGCTTAACGAGCACTGCATATTCTTTTTAAGTCATTTTGACTTTTGAGGTCAGATTCCCTTTAAAGGCCCTTTAGAGGTCAGACCCCTTTAAATTTATTTTTTTTTCCTCATAAGATTACACTCCTTCAAATTTGTTTAATTTGTGTTATAATATTAATTAATAAAAAAATTTTTTATTAAGCTTAAAAACAAAGGAGTTATAATAGACCATTTTGTTTTTCCGGTGGTCAAAAAATTTTTTTTTTGTTTTCGGAATCCTCTCGAGGTCAACTTTAAAATAGGGGGTAGTTTCTTCAAACTTTTTTTTTGTATGGAGACCGACCCACTCTTTTGTACACATCCTTCTCCAAAGAGTTGTACTTTTTTCTCTCTTATTCCTTGAACAAGCAATTTTCTAAATTCTTGTCCTCATTCATGTCAAAATCATTGCCGATATTCTTAAGTCAATCGTTGGCAAAATACTAATCCTTATCTTTGCTCTAATCTTTGACTTTATTGCACTTGCCCAAATCTTTGTCCGAATTCTCGTGCCCAATTGTGTATTTGTCCACATAAATTTCCAAATCGTTGTGCTAATCTTTGTTCAAATTCTTCTCCTAATCCTATCATCAACTCTTATGCTTGTCTATAAAGTTTTCCAAATCCTTACACAAATACTTGCCCTGATTCTTGTCTAAACCATATTTTTAACCATTATTCTTGTCCTAGTCATTGTTCTAACCCTTGTTTCAATCTTTATTCATGTTCTTGTTCTAAGCCTTGTCTAAACCCTCATACTAATGCTTGTACAAGTCCTTTTACTTAAGCCGTGTCCAAATTTCTTTCATATTCCTATTCTTAAACCTTATTCTTATCCACATCATAATACTTGTTCTGGTTCTTAGCAAATCTTTTTAATAAAACTCTTAATTTTTGTCCTTTTCGCTGTCTTAATCCTTCTAGAAATCGTGTTCTACTCCTTCCTGGATCTACTAAAGAGAAGCAAAGATTTGTTGTTTTTTTAGTACCAGACCGAAAAACCAATAAAACTAACCGCGAATAATAGAAGAATGCAACGGGATTACATTTTTGTTGCATAAGCTGTTACCTGCTCCTTATGATGACGTCACGATTTTTTTAAATATATTCTTAATGACTAACGTCTCTTATTTCCGTCTCTAATTTTAGTGTCAGAAAATTACTAAAGCACATATCCTCTTACTATAAACTTTATAGTATTAAGCCTATTAATAATTGAATTAATAATTATTATCTTGTAATAATTCCATGCAACGCTGTTGCATGTTAGTTTTATTTTCTAATATAAATAATACATTTAATAATTAAACTTAAATTATATTTAAATTATATTTAATTTTTAAAAAACTTTTAGCATTTTCTCTTATTTATGCAATGACTTATCAATATCAATTTCGTTTGGTTAACTTACAACAAATTTTCGGATTTTGCATATGAAACAACTCACTGTGCGCTGGTAGATTTAATTGGTGGTTCGGCGTTGCTTTGTTTTGATGTTTTTCGGTTGCTTTTCAATGTAATTAGCTTACATTTTTATTGAGCTTTTAAATCAATTGTGGGCTTTTCTTGCTTTTCTTTGCTTGAGTGCGTTGCCAAAATGCATCTAGGTACATATGTGAGTCATGCAAAGGAATGTTCCTCATCAGGTCCAACAAATTGTTAAGAAATTAACTAAATTTCTATAAACCTTCAAAAGCTCAATTTGATTCAAAGCATTTGCAGCATTTGCAGCTTACAAAAGCGCATTCATTATGAGCTTCATCCAAACCATCTTTTCCTACATCTCACACTTTTTGCTTAAGTAAAACCCAGGAATCCCCTGTCTACCGTGAGTAAACTTTTGTTTAATGCTCACTTCAATACCATCATTCCCTTGGTGCTGTGGAAGGGACAACGTAGCACAGCTCAGGCGAAGAATAAACCGTGTCTGTCGGCTTAGAACAAAGTGTCGGCATTCTTTGATCAGCAGATATAAAATACTATAGCCACGCCCTTTAAAAGGTAGATTAAACGAGATGGCGCTCAACAACATAATACATTTAAGAGTATAAAGCACACACACACACACACACACACAAGAGCACACAAAAGCACACGGACACGGTGGGCATAGTGTTTGGTCCATATGCCGTTGGCTGCTTTGAAGCTTGTTGCTACACGTAAGCTGGTTGCGTATGCGTTGCGCAACTCGTTCAAGTCGTAAAAGTCTGGCCAAGAACTGTTGCAAATTTTTTTTGATTTTGTTTTTGTTTTTGTTTTTTTAATAGTGTTTCCTTGTGTGCAGTTGTTGGTTGGGTGCCGATTCGATGTTTGTCTGCCGTTGAGCCTTAAACTTGGCTTCCACTTTATCATTTTGCTGCTCCATAAACTCACACACATAGCTTACCGCCGGCACTCAATAGGTTCTTGTGAGTGTCGAGATTATGAGTGGACTTTGTTGGTATTGAATATTGGATGCTCTGTTATAGCGTCGGTAACATCAGTTAACAATGGTCATCATCATTAAAATGTGATCAGAGCGAAGCAGTTATTTTAAGGATCATCATGTGATCGGCACAAGCAATGAGGTGATTGCTTTAAGAATAACACTGACAAAAATATTGATATTTAAAAAAAAATTCTTATAAAATTCTAAAAAATTTTTAAAATTCTCTCAAACGCTATTTCTGTTCAAACATATTGAAATCAATTGAGAGCATCATAGCTACTGGCATGGGATATTATAAAATGCGTTAATGCAAGGCTTACCGTGACTTTCTTTCTTGACTTCAATTTATAAGTTTGTACTCTTAACATATTATTATTATTTTGTATTTCTAAAAAATTCAGCTATTGAGGAAAACAACTTTTACTCGTTGAATTTAACATAAATTAAGTAACCTTATTGAGTTTTATTCAAGCTCTTTCGAATTTAGATGGTTTATGTATGTTTTATCCTTAAATAAATTGTGATTTATCATAATAAAATCAAAAATCTGAAAAAAAGGAACACGTGGAAAGTTAACCAAATTTGAACTGTTTTTCTCTGAATGCGTTACTATGAGAATTGTCACTTCTGTGGTGTGAATTATTTTTTCCAAATTAATTATCAGTTTTATCCAACTCAATATTATAAGACTTGCATGTCTGTTCACTAAGGGAAAAAGTTATGTAGTCAGTACAGAGACAGCTATGTAAAATCTATGCACTGCAACTTGTATGAGAACGCAACAAGAGCAGTATTTACTGAGTAAAGGGAGCGTGTACTGACTACATATCAATTTATTCACTTTTTAAAATGAATAAAAAATGTATTGAATACATAGCAGACTTCAATAGATACAAGCAACGTGTACTCAATCAACGTGTTATGTAAGTTTTAACAAAAACTTTACTCAATACATAAAATATAGACTCAGTACACGTCCCTCTTACACGATTGAAGTGACACATTTATTCAGTACATAACATATGGACTCAGTACACGTATCTCTTGCACATCGGCACACGAATGTGCTGTTTTATGTCATTCGTTTCTTGATTTTCAAATAAGCAACACCTCTAAAGCCTGTAGAGCGGGAATGATTTTATCCACTGTACTCTAGAACAAAAGCGATGATTGGATAAGAAATAAATGGCTGGGTTTCTATAAGTAATTGCCAATTATTTTGTGAAATCTAGTCATTTCTTAATTAAGTTATTTATTGCATATGTTGGGAGGGAGATTTACGCACAGGCATTATGCATGTACTCATTGCATAAAATTATGTTTTTAACATATGTAATGAGTAAATTATGTATGTACTCATTACATAAAATAATGCATTTAAAATATGTAATGAGTAAATTATATATGTACTCATTGCATAAAATTATGTACCCCAAATATGTAATGAGTAAATTATGTATGTACTGAGTCAATAATCTATGTAATACGTACATAAGATCTGTACTCATTACATAAAATTATTTGTAACAGTTTGCGATGAGTACAGTGTGCATGTACTCACCACATACATCCATTAATTCACGACACATATTTATGCGTTGAGTACATAAAATTTTTTATTGACTACATAACCGCTTAAAAGCATTATGTAGTCAATAAAGATTTCAACATGTACTCAATACATGAAAAATGTAAAATTTTTGTGTGCAGAAAACTATGCGTTGAGTACATAAATTTATGTATTGAGTCCATAGGTTTTTCCCTCTGTGTTCAAACAGCATTTTTTAGTCCAAAATAGTTTCATTTGTATGACATAAACTTATAAAGATTCACGTACAATCGTATATAAACATTGCTGACAACAACTTTGTAGTTTTTAGTTTTCTGTCAAATGGTTTCCTGGGTCTCATAAATAAAAGTGAAAAATTGCTTCTTATTATGTTTTTTGACAAGTTTCTCGATGTAGGGATGACAAGTAATTCGATGCATCGAAATGTACATCGATATCTTTTGATACGTTGGAAGGAATACATCGATGCATCGATTTGCAGACGATTTTTAAGATTTTATTCAACAAAGAAATATGTTTTTAACCAAATTGAACATTACTTTAAATTAATTACTTTACCTGAGCTATTTATGCTTCTAATGGATTAGGTCAAAAACGTTTTCGTTAAACCACAAAAATTATAAAAATTTAAATTTTGAAGTCCTCCAAAACTCTCGCTAAATTTTTAGGGTTTTTATAAATCGATCTATATTTTAAAAATCTATCTTCAATTTGAGTTACAGAGATAGTTATAATAAGAAAACCTGTGAATACTCGCTTTATTTTTTTGCAAAATTGAAAAATAGAACTGACGGTTCGCTTTTCGATGCATCGAAGAATAACATCGATATTTTCGATGCATCGATGTTTTTTCGATATCCCCAACTCGATGCCGTATGCATAAAAGATTGCTTACTCGTTTGTGTGATCTCGTACTTTGAGAGGGATCTCACAGGCTTCAAATGAAAGCTCTAAGTGAGTAAGTTTTCAAAATGGTATGTATAATCTTTCGATGGAACTCTCATGTCTTAGTACTTTCTCTGGAAACGTTGAGTTTTCTATCAAGTAATCTAAGTCATTTTTGAACAACATGAATATGAGAATATGTTAACATTAATAAACCCATCAATATTTGTTACTGGGAGCTTTGACAGGCAAGAGGGACTCTTAAAAGTTATTTCTGCATATTTTTTTTTTTTTTTTTTATCGAAGAAATCCCCATGGACCGGTTTTGATTCTCCTGACACCTTTTTTGGTCAAAAAATCAACATATTTTATAGGTGTTTAAAACACATCTTTTCGAAAATCACTAAATATCGATTTTTTGGGATCTCAAAAGAGTTTGTAAAGACAACAATCTTCAATTTTTTGTACAATCACAATCTTGGGTATGCATTTTTAAGAAACAAAAAGTTATAGGAAAAACACTTAATTTTTTGGCCTTAAAAGAAGTTCAAGAGAACCAAAACCGCTTCATGGGGATATCTCCGATTCAAAAAAAAAAAAAAAAATGACGCAGAAATAGTTTTTACAGGTCGCTTAACTTTTGAGTCGGTGTCCGGTGATATCTTAATTTCGATCCGGCTAAAGTAGTATGCTGTAGAAACAAAAACAAAATTCCGATAAGAAATGCATCGAGTTTTTTGATACCGAACAGGCAGCGGAATTTTTTTCGCTAGGTTGTATGCTGTTAAAGAAAAAATTTGTTCAATGCTGCCAAGTAATCAACCATGTGTGCAGAGTTAAAGTGTCAAAATTTCGCTGAAAAGTGTCAAATTGCTGCGGAAATTTCAAATTCAACAAAATAAACTTAGTATTGCAATAAAATAATAAGTTTATTCATGTTATTAAAACATTTATTACAGTTATTATATTGAAACAATGAAAATATGAGTCTGTCAACAGCTGCTGCTTTTTCTCCACACAGATATTTTGCGTGCAGAATTATATGCCTAAAAATTCTCGTTCCTACAGCAAACTAAGCTTTAACTCTTTTACTTTCATCAATTTTATGAGATTTGGGTTGTGGTCATATATAGAGTTGCTATTGGGAGATTGTCAAGGGTTTCTTTCAAGAATAAATTGGTCTAAAGCTCCCGAAAAGTCGATAGAATGGTTTAAATTGAGCTTTATAAAAACAAAAATAGATAATGTCTTGAATGACGAACATTTAAATACTCAACTTTCAATGCCGTAATAATTATTTCGAGGCTTCCAATTTAATTGAAGCAGGTTCTGATGTGCATACTTTTAGATATTTCGAGAAGAATTTTTTTGTTAAATTTGACACGTCCAAAAAATTACCAAATTGTGTACTTTTGGTTGTAAACATTTCTTTTTATTTCAAGTTTACGACGAAAAGCATCCTCTTTAGAACTCGGCAGTCGAGTGGTCAGCGTGCTTGACTGCCAACCCAGAGGCTCCGGGTTCGAATCCCGGTCTAGTCATGGTAAGCTCAAATGAGATTGATCTAAAAGTTTAATAAGTCTTAGATCTTAATAAATTTTAACATGATAGCAAAGTAAAACACAAAACAAACGTCGGATGCAGGGCTGCCACATCCCAAAATTTTATTTTACCAAAATTACCAAAAAAATTTCACATTTAAGAAAAGAAATTTCACATTCAAAACAAAAATTTATCAATATTTGTGATCAATCAAAAAACGAAATATTTTTAACACATTTGTGTTTCATACAATAAAATTGTTTTAACAAAAGCTGTGTTTGATAAATCCTCTAGATTTAGATTTTTCTCTACAGGTCAGTAAAAACTGTTTGATGAGAACATTTTTCACTTTTTATCTCCTCTTACTTGATACTGCTCTTTGTTTTTTGAACCTGCTTTTAGTTACGCTTTCTGCATTCTTCTACGCTTGTATTTTTTGTGGTGTAAGTAAGAGCAACAAACAAATAAATCAAGTATTTTGGTTCTTGTTGAAGAATTCAAAGTTTGAAAAATTGAAAGAGCATGAAATAGGTTTTTTTCTTATCAATTTTAACAGTTTAATGAAAACAAGTAATTTCTTCAGGCATATTTCATAATTTGTTTACTTTTGGCACTGAAAATTTGTCACCGAACACAGCTAATATTGTATTCAGGTTTCAACTATTTTAGAACATGTAGCAGATATCGTGGTTAACCGAGAAATTTCCTATGATTTTTCTTCACAGTGTTTGGAACTTATAATTCAAATTATGAAAACTGCTTTATTTTTGCTTTATAATATTGAAGAAAACAAGTAATATAACTTAAAATATGAGTTTTTACGGTTCATTAGATCTCTATGGAACAACATATCTAGAATATTGTGTTCAAATTTGAAACCAATCCGAGTAAAACTAACGGAGGTATTTTGTTTTTTAGTAAGTGTACCTCGAACGTACAAACGTATGTGTACAAAACTTTTAAGCGATTTTCCCAAAAGTTTATGTTCTCAAAAACCGTGTTCTCTGTCATATAAAAACTACTTGGCCGATTCATTTCAAACTTGATACACATTTTCTACATATAAAATACCTCCCCACGTTGACTTAATTTTAATGGTTTTTGAATTCATATAATTTCTGACCGAGATATTGTGAACACCGTAAATTGCTAGTTTTATAAGACGTTTCAGGAAAAGCTCTGTCATCGGATATTGTTAAAAGTACACTTAATAATGTACAAAAGGTTTTTATAAAT
This sequence comes from Tetanocera ferruginea, assembly GCA_958299015.1. Taxonomy (NCBI): domain Eukaryota; kingdom Metazoa; phylum Arthropoda; class Insecta; order Diptera; family Sciomyzidae; genus Tetanocera; species Tetanocera ferruginea. Next base: position 94,308,541 of record OY282642.1, read on the forward strand.
TTGCTCAATTCATAGTCTTCATTCACAAACAAAGTGTTTTTTACGCTGAAACCCTTACCCCGCTCTTAAGCTTTTGGGAAATTTTCATAAAAATGTATTTGGTCTTCACTAAAAATTTAACAAAATCAAACTTAATTTCACATTTTCATATCGAAAAAAAATTTACCAGTTTTGGTAAAAAGAAGTTACAAGAAAAAGAAACCACAAGAAAGGGTATTCTTAAGAGTTTGGTAGAAATCACTTCTGAATATAAAAAATGGTGGTTAAAATTCCAGTTAAACTCCAGACAAACATTGTACAAGCTCAATAATATACTCTAAAAAATCATCCGTCATCATTCTCTCAGTGTAATATGAAAGAAACAACAACGGTTGCTGGTAAACCAAATCTTATCGCTGGTAAGGAATTAAAATAAAAACAAAAATACTGCGTTTTAAGAGAAATCCATCAAGTTTTTATGTTCCGTAAAGGATTTGACTTTTATTGTTATGAATTGCAGCCACTAACATACTTACTATACTAGTGCATAAAACGGCGATTAAACAGTAGTAATTATTATGGTTTATTTAAAAGTAGCAACACTGTAGTGCGAACACTTAACAGAGAATAACTGAAAAATGCTATTTTATGACTATAGTAGCAGAGTTTCGTTTAAAGAATTAACTGAAAAAAATTTGAAAAAAAACATCAATATGAGTCAGTGTTTTACAGACAACGGCTCATTTAATCCGCTCAATTATGGCATGAAATTTTTTTGTTCCCATCAAACAGCAAATTATTAAAAGCGAAAAACTTCAAAACCGCTTTTAAAACCATCAAATTACCATCAAATTAAACAAGCTTCGGCCGGCTTGCTTTGAAGCTTTATGAAACCGAAAACAACCCAATTATGGATCAAGCAAATTGTTGACAACAAAACGATTTATAATGTGATGAAAAATAAAACAACAACAATGGCAGAATAAAAACCATACAATGACGAAATTATAGCCTAACAATAGCTATGAAGTCGAGCTCATTAAAAGCAAGCGAAAAAATTTCAATCGATTTTTTTTTTCTAGCACTTCACGCTCGAATATAAATAAATAACACTCGGTAATTTTGTAAGAGTTATCATGACAAGCTGTCAAAATTATTTACACGCACTCACAACGCCAAGTTAATCAAGTAAAATGATATAAAGCAACAATGTTTAGTAAGCGTTTTGTAAGCTGTAAAGTGGAATTCTTATTTATTGATCTATCAGTGCAATACTAGAGTGTAAAGGAATGAATGAATGAATGAACGAACGAATAACTGAATGAATGAATTAATTATGACACTTCATTTCCTACTGCGTTTGCCTAGATTGCACACAAAATATTCCCATGATTTAGGTTAACATCAAACCGTATCGAGCACATCTTTGCTATCAGCTCAGCTTGGTTATTAGATGAGGCGACTCACTCACCACTACCTGCCACAAACCTGCTGCTTAGCTGGGCCTTAATTTAAGACATTATTTTATTTCTCTTTCTTTTTCACTTAATTTATATTTCCATATAACACTCGTCTCTCTCGCTCTCTCTCTCTCTAGTTCTTTCTTCTATCACTCATTCAGTGGCACAAAACCGTGTTGCTTATTGCCACTGCATTGACTTACCTTCTTTTACACCTATTGGATCAGAGATCAAAGGCTCCGATGCCGACATAATAATATAAATTAATCTTTTCTTCTTCGTTGTTGCTTTATGTATGTATGTGTGGCTAGGTGAGAGCAAATCGCATACGACGCAAGCCTCGGAATTTGAGTAAATTTTAGTAACAGTGGCGTTTTACTTTCAATTTTTAAAGAAACAGTTCTTAACGCAAACACAAACGGATGCAGTAAATATTAGCCTGCATCTACTTTATCTAGACTTCATTCTAGACTATGGAAATCAGGGCATCCAATACAAAAAAAGGACCCACAGTGATACTGATTACAGTCAAAACCCTTTTCTGTATTTACTACTGTGTACAAAAATCAGATTTACCAAAATGTGCCTTTACGACAGGAATGGAATAATGGACCACATCTTATGTATGGATATTTTTCGCTCTTACAGATGTGTTTGCAACACGTGATATTCGTGACTTGCTTTTGTTGAACGACAAAATGCAGGAGCGAAACAAAATGCTCAGACTTCAAGCAGTCTCTTCGACATAAGATCGAATGCGACATAAGGTGCTTTGCGATTTTGAATTGAATTGTTACTTGTGACGAACTCTGGAGATCCTTTCTGATAATAGAAAACGTTCAATCTTATTTTTTAGCCTTAATCTAATGAAAAATGGGCGATGAGTTAACAAAATCAGAAAAAGGCACATTCCATACATTTCGTGGTGGTCGCATACTTAAGTAGCAGTGATGATGTGTGATCATTTTCAAGAGTACTTTTTTATAAAGTCAAATAGTACTTTATTATTGTTAAGGATACTTTTATTAAGTCATGATTTGTGTATGTATAAATACATATATTAAAACCAATACTTGTTTTAAATTTTATTATATTAATCACATATAGGAATAAAAAATAATCAGGCTTTTAAGTCGAATCCTTAAATTTTGTCAACTCCTCATAATCTGTCAGTGCTCTGTATTGCGTATTGATCGACTCTGCATTTAAAGTTCTTATTTTGGGAACATTTTTAAAATAAAAAGCTGGTTGCTGTGACCGTGGCGTGCAGGTTAAGTGGGTGGCTAAGCATACTCAGAGCCCGATTTTCGATTCCCAGTCGCGGCGAAAAGTTTTTTCAATAAAAAAATTTTTCTGATCGGTCACCACCTCTCTGCAGACAATGGCAAACCTCAAAGAGTAAATAATGCCATGTAAAGCTCTTTCAGAACATGAACTTTAGCCGTTTGGAGTCGGCATAAAACGTGTTAGTCCAAATCCCGGTTAATTGTGTGCAAAAATTTTGTCGAGAAGTTTATGACTTTACTTTCAAAACTGATTTTTTTTCAACTCTTGACAAAATATGAAGTACAATTTTTTAATATTAGTTTTAACCTCAGTTACTTAATCAGCGTGTACCTTTTCCGTTATATAGTACTCGTACTCGTATAACTCAGTTTTAGTTACGCAATAGACTTCATCAACCAGCATTTGATTCTCGATTAATTCGTAATTAATAGAATAAACTTTTTCTATAACAGAATGCACTTTTTTATGAAATTTTTTGGTTGAGCAGAAAAGTCATGCGTATGACGTAAAAGTATGCATCCTGGGTTCGTCGACTTACGTCGAACAACATTCATCAACTCAACAGATGATTAAATTTAAGCAAACTTCAGAAAACCAAAACAATAATTGCACTGAAATTTTCGTAAATTTCCGATTTCGGACATTTTAGCAGTGAACTGAATACCGTTTAAGTAAACAAATCAATTGTCATTGTCAAAATAAAATAGCTAATGTCCCAGTTAAACATTTTTGGTATGCTTATGCAACACAAGACATTGTCATATCCAAGTAAAGATTCAGATGCTGATGCTATGAGTTTACTTTTTGTTTTGTGTGTGCTGTGCTTGCAGATCTTGAAAGATATACGTGATATAGGAGGTTCAATATGTAATTAATTGCAAAAGTATAGAGTATAAAAAAACCAGGGTACTTTTTTGGCAAGAAGGTACTCGGGTACTTTTATAAAGTCAATAGTCCTCAAAAAAGTACTATTCCACTTAAAATATCATCCCAGTTAAGTATATAAGTCATATGATAATTGGCAAAGTCGCAAGTAATTTTGCTTATACTTATTTTTCCACTTATTTTTTTATAAAATTCATTCAAAGAAAATTATTTTTCTGTAAATATATTCTTAATACATGCTTAAATAATACACAAACCAAATTACAAATAAAAGTATGAAACTAACCTTCAATATCGATATATTGACACACAATGACACAATATCAACATTCCTTTTGGTGCGGCGCACAATGGCACTTGCTTGGCCGAAAGTTTGCATAAAAATAAAAAATCGAAAAACTTTAAAAAAACAAAAATTCTGACTGCCATTAATTCTCGCAATCTTACTGACACACAAAATTTTTGAAAATTTTCTTTAGCAATTTACACAAAAATTTATATGGAAGTACGAAGGACATAACTCCAACTCTCCATAAAATTTTTTCCCATGAGAAGGAAATTATAATATATACTACTTTTTTCCAATTGGTAAGCTATGGAAGGAAGCACAAGAAGCCAAAAATAAGGACTACAGAAATAACATACTAAGTCACACAAGAAAAAAATACTGTGAAAATTCCCTAACTCGATGTATCAAGCGACCAGAATTTCGCTTCGAGTTGAGGAAAATTCGAGTTATAGAGATCAAAATATAAAAAAAAAATGCCTCGAGAAAACAAAATACTACTTCGAGTTATGGAAAATTTCGAGTTAGGGAAGTTTCACTGTAGTAGGGAAAATAAAACTACTGATTTGATAACAATGGTAATGATCTCTTCGGACCTATTAACAACGTCACTGGCATAAAAACAAAATATATAAATCAAAAGTGTTTTAGAAAATAATGTAGATGCAATCAGAGATTTTTTAAATGAAAAAATCAATTAATTTGAATTGAAAACATCACAACAAAATTCTTAAAATATCAATTTACGAGGCTTAAAGTCTAAAATAAAAACAGTTTTAGATGTGAATGTCTTTAATTGTTTTTAATATAATAAGAGCGACTACAGCATGATTTACTCCATCAAAATATTTTAAATTAATTTAAAATTTTAATGAAATATCTGTTTAGCGCAATCATTTCTAAGTATTATTAAAAAACCGAATTGAAAAATCTTAAACCGTTCAAAAGTAACAGATTTTATATCAAAAAAAGTGCAGAAAAATGTAATTTTACTTTGCGCCGCTAGTAATGTTGCTGAGTGTATTTTTAAAAATCATATAGCTGTAATCAAAATCATATAATTTAGAGAACTACAGAACAGTATTTAAACCTTGAGTTAAACATTTTTATTTATTTTAATCAAGTAGAGAAAAGATTTTGTCTTAAGATAATTTAGAAAAACTACTAAAATCTTTTCACAAACATTCTACTGCCAACAAGAGTTATCACTTTGGCAATATTCTTGCAAGTGTGACAGATTCCTTAATTATGGCCTTCTCAACAAATATCATTTTATTGGCTTATATCTTCTTTTAATTATTAAAATGCATTAGAAAACATTTTTCTTTATTACGCCACTGAACAAAAATTACATGAGAAAAAAAAGCAACACACTTTTAATCAATACACTTTTAATCGGTCAAACGGTTTTTAAAAAATCATAAATTGCCTGATATTTTTGATCGAAAAAATAAAATTCACCGAATAACTGTTATTTTTGACCGATAAAATAAAAGTCAAAAGTAACCGTTATTTTTGTCCGAAATAGAAAGGAACAAAATAAAAGTTAATTTTTGTTTTTTTTTTTTTAGAATCAGTCGAAAATTTAAAAGGCACTTAATATTCGTAAAAAGTCCTTTGACAATTTTTTTCATTTTGTCTTTTTAATTTGAAATTTGTAGAATAACAGTTATTTTAGGTCACTCTAAAAAATCAGTCACAGTTATTTTTTGATGTCGCACAGTGTTATTAAAACGCATTATAAAACTTTTTTCTTTATTACGCCACTGAACAATGATCACAACTGAGGCACACATCTGAGGCACAATAGCAACACATAGTTATAAAAAAAAAAACAACACACTTTTAATCCTGTTATATACATATAATACCAAATCATAACGCTTCAAATAATTTTATTTGATACGATAGCATTTCATTTATTTATATAATATGATTCTTGCAGAAAAATAGCATTAAACCGCTTCTGTGCCGTTAGAGCAATGTTATCAATTTTAATCAATACCAATCAATAAAAGTTATTCGATCACTTGCAATAAGCAGAAGAGGCAACAGGTGGAACAGAACCGTTCTTACCGCTATAATGTCTTCATGTTATTGCTTCCATCAATACGGAATACATACTCTAACTGTACGATTAGGTCAAGAAAAATAAATTGACTAAACGAATTACAAAATGCTTCAGCGGGTGGTAACCATGAGCAGTATCAAGGCTATTTAACGCTTCAAACCAGAAAGGTAGCAAATTAATGTCAGCATTGATCTTAATGATTGCATCAACGCAGCCTACTGGAAAGTATTGGAATTTCCTGATCAAAAAATTTTTTATTAAAATTGTTGACTTTTGGCTTCTACAAAGCGATTATAATGCTGATAAAACTGAATTTATTAAAGTTGGCGAAAAAAATATGAAAAAACTAAAACAGCAAAATATGATGAGCTTCAGCGAAATCCAAGCAACAACCGCCTTATTATAAACAAGCTAATTTAATATTTTTCATCAGCAACAGCAAAACCACAACTAACACTAGAAACGCGGCAGGATGTCAGTTGGTCGGCTTGTGCAGCATAGTCTGGCACTTTATGAGCAACTCTGACTTTAACCGCTTAACATGCTGTTCATGCAGGCCAGCTCAATGCCACAGCCGATGATGCCAATAATGTTGGCAATGATAATGATGATGATGATAATGATGATGATGAAGATACTGATGATGTTGATGATGGTCAACCTGTTCGAAGGCGGCGATTGCTGCGCTAGGCTGGGCGCGCCTGCGTGCCAATAATTTGATGTAAAACACCCGCGGGGCGTCATCGACTTGTGCAATATATGTGCATACAACATAGTTATGAGACGTGCTTGTTACGTTTTCCTTTTGTTTTTATACATTTCATTTATCGTTTCTTGCTTTTGCATATTTTACTTCGTTTGTATTAAAATAAAGCTACGCGACAATTTAGCCAAATATTTATGCTTATCGATGTATCGCAAACGATTAGGACATATCTTAAAGTTCTTGTTTATGCATGTATGTGCCACTCATCTGCCACCAGACGATCGTCACAATTTAGTTCGATGGAAATCTTTAATGAGTTTCTTGATCAGATCGGATTGTAATATTTTATTGAGTTGATTTTGTTTATGCTGATAGCATGAATTCCAGCTGCGATCTTTATGTTCTTATATAATTGCTTGCATGAACTGCTTCATAAATAAAAGGACAAATTAGTGAGTCGGTTAACAAGTCGGTTTGATATAGAAGAAAAAACAGTTAAAAAATTTTGATCACAGATAACGAGCTTTATGAATATTTCAAGATAATTTAATATAAAGCATATTAGTTGAATAGATGAATTAACTTCTTTACTGAATTGAACTCGATAGACTGCTGTAATTTTATTATTGCATAACTTAAAAAAATAAAAAAATATCAATATGTACCATAAATGTACTGAATTGTAAGACTTTGCATGATTTACTCTGCGCTTAAATTATAACTTTGCCGGTAACTTCAAAAATATGCTTATCTTATTTTTTTTTTTTTTCCACTTAAACTATTATTTCATTTAACTAAGACATATTTCTCTAGTTGTTGCTATTTTTGTGTTAAATAAGAGTTTAAACTTAAAAAAATTCTTGTGGTATTTAAAATATGTCTGCCTTGACAAAGATTAGAATTTTTCAACAAGACAAACGTCTTTAAAATCAACCGCTAAATATACAGCTACTTGAACACTCATTACCGAACATACCTCAAAGTGCGCAACAACAACAGCATGTACTAATTACATCAACATTAATTATTATTTATGACTAATTTTCATTTAACAAATTAAGTCGAATGGATATTTTTTTACTTTGATTTTTCATGAAATATTCAGCTGTTTGTTACAGGCGGCCGGTCGACCAACACAGAACACTTGAGTTTGGCGTCCTGTCTGCTTGTTGTAAGTTGCTCGTTGAATTCTCAATATTGGACATAAAATATACTCTAATATTTTTATATCAGATGTTCATTTGTTTTGGGTCTTTAGTACTTTTAATTGTGGTAATTATATGGAAACGAAGAAAAGATGGCGATATGAGAAGAAAACGAGCCACTTGAAATCTTTCATTTTAGCTTGTTTAATTTTTTAGTTGGTGTTGGCTTTTGTTTTTTTTTTTTTGTCCGTTATTTAGCTGGGAGCACTCGAAGTTTTCTGGGCAGATCAGTGAGAAGCTATTTTTGTCTTTAGCGCACTTGATCGCCATAAATTTTATACTAATTAAAAGCTAAGCAGTGAGGATTATGATGAAAAACTGTTGTTATAGGATGTTTAACAGTAAAATTTATACTGTGTGGAGGCATATTTGTTTAAAACATTATATGTATAATGGTTTCGCTGGTTTTTTCCATATTCTACAAATCGATTCTGGCAAAATAACAATGTTGTAAAAAGTTGTTTTAAGTACTTTTTGAAAGCTAGTTTTCAGGATAATTCACACGGATCAGCGATACACTTAACTTAACTATACCTTGTGATGCTTAATGAATGATCATACATATTAAAGACTTGTACCTTTAATAAGCTCAAGGCTCAATATAACCTAATCCTAAATAATTTGGAAGAACGCAGTCATTTAGAGCTTTAAATTGAATAATCTTTTTAGAGAATCAATAATTAAGGAAGTTTAAGGAAATCATTTTTTTTTTGAAAATAAAAGCAATATTACTATAATACAATTTCTTAGAAATGTTAGGGCAGAACACTTGATTAGGGTGAAAAATTTCATAACATAGTTAGGCATTTTTATTTTTATTTTTCTATTTGTCAATTTTGTCACTATTTTGTCAGTTTGAAAATGTAATTTCACAAAAATTCTTATAACAATTTCTGTCATATATACCAGAGAACAACTTGTGTGTGCATTCAAATGACCCTTTTAATGTCTCGTCAAAATAAGCTAAAAAGGTGATTTCTGCAAAGGGTTACCAAATAAAAATTTCATTAAGGTTCACAGAGGGAAAAACCTATGGACTCACTACATAAATTTATTTACTCATGGCATGGATTTCTGCACACATAAATTTAACATTTTTCTTGTATTGAGTACATGTTGAAATCTTTATTGAGCAAATAATGATTTTAAGAGGTGCTATAGTCAATGATATTTCTATGTACTCAACACATAAATATTTGTCGTGAGCTCATGGAAGTATTTGGTGGGTACATTCACACTGTACTCATCACAAACTGTTGTACACAGTTTTGTATAATTGAGTATAACAGTTCTGATGTACGTATTACATAGAGTATTGACCCGAATATTGAGTATAAAACAATTTTCATGTACTCAGTACATACATAATTTACTCATTATATATTTTTATGTAATGAGTGTACATTATTTATTCAGTACATAAATTTATAGTACATACATTTTTTGTATTATACTAATTTTGTTGTTGTTTATGCACATAACAGTCATACCTAAATTGGAGCGTTAGGTGTTGTGCTATTTAACGGTTCTCAAAAAAGGTTAGCGCCATACCGCAATTGAAGCGTTACGTAAAAATGTCAAAATCTTATTTTAATGCCAAAATATTTATGAAGTGTCTAAAAGAATTAAAAAAAATACTGTTTTCATTCATGGAAAGTTCATGATTAGCTCCAAGATGACTTATGTGCACTTTTATGGTTTCTGTTCTGTGGCGAAAACACGCTGCATCTATTTTTGATGAGGCCTTCACAACTCTTTTCGGTTTCGTGGTCTTGTTGGACAAAAGTAGGTGGTTAAGAGAATTGTTACCAAAGCGCCAACAGGTCCCATAAGATTTCTTAGCTGCCAATATTGACGATATGTTGCTTTTATAAAATTTAAAAAAAACAATTTCGATTTATTTTTGTTTGTTACTTACTGACAATTGGTTCTTAACGCTATGTCAAAATTGGAAATTCAGATGGGTTGGCGTTAGCGCGTTGTTTATTTCGGTATGCTTCATACAAAATATTCGAACATGAGAAAACTTTGACAGTTAAACAACGCTAACGCTCCAATTTAGGTATGACTGTAAAAAACATGAGCAACCGACAATTACAATTCTCAATTGGTTGTTGATCCTGTATAAAAGTGTATAAAAGTGCAGAGAACAAATTAATAAATTATATTTTCCTGTCCGAATTGGTTGAAATAAAGACTGTCCTAGAACATGATATAACAATTCCAAGATAGTATTGACGTTTCTGTTGGAAACGAACTTCTGTCAAAACATATAACAAGAAAGAGAGCGCTCACAATCCGTCATTGCATACAGTTTATTTTCACTGGTCACATTCAGCGTTCTCAACAGTTACCAACTGTTAAGTCAAAACTTGATGCACATAAATATGAAGTTGCGCATAAAAATGCATTTAAAATAGAAAATTTTTAAAATTTTTCGGTAAAATTTCCATTGGTATTTAATACAAAGCTTGATATTTCATAAACTTGACACCTTTTCTGAAACTTTAATGCCGATAACAGCGCTCCCCGATGTGTTGCTAACACAACAATTAACACAGCTGAATGTAGCCAAAGCATATAAAAACGACAGCTTTTTTGACAAGAGTTCGTTTACTTGTAGCTGAGAGAATCAACACTTGTCAATACTACCTGGTAAAATTATTATATCATGGTCCCAGAAATAACTTTCCTTTTGTCTTTAAGTTATTTATAAAAAAAGTGTTACCTGTGTAGCAACATATTTAGTACCTAAATAAAGTATAAATATTGCAGATTAAAAAAAATACTCATTAGTAAAATAAAAGAGCTACTGAAAAGATGTCGTCTCAACAATTATTTGCAAATACTTGGAAAATCCAAACACCACGTACAACAAAAAGATCGCCAAGGAAGTTGGCGTGTGCGTAAAAACTGTCGGAAGAACCATAAAACGATACAAACAGCTTACCCATTTATCAAAAACGCCAAGCTCAGGGAGAAAAAGTAGTCCAGCGAACCAAGCGGTCGCCCAGAACGTTAAACGACTGTTTACTCAGAAGGCACTTCGGTTCGTGATATGGCAGCAACGGATTAAAAAATTGTACAACCTTAGGAGCTATAAAGTATAAAAAGTACCTGATAGTTCAGAAGAAAAGGACGCCGAAGCCAAGAGGAGGGCTCGAAAACTGTATCGCAATTACCTGCCCAAATTTGATTACGTGATCATGGACGATGAAATGTACTGCAAAGCGGATTTCAATCAGTTACCTGGACACGAATATTATGCTGCGGTTAGAAGGGATGGAGCATCCTCTCAATTTATCACCGAAAAACATACCAAATTTCCAAAGAAATACATGGTGTGACAGGCCATTTGCAAACGTGGCCTTTGAAGTAAGGAATTTGTGACAGATCGCACAATCAACACCGAAATTTACATCAGAGAGTGTCTGGAGCGGTGTTTGCTGCCTTTTAAACGTCAGCACCAAGGTTCAGTACTATTTATTCCTGACCTAGCAACATGTCCCTACGTCCAGAGAACGATGGATTGGTACCAAGCCAATAATGCCACTGTGGTACCATGAGAAGCCAATCCTCCGAATTGCCCTGAACTTCGTCCAGTCGAAAGATATTGGGCTTTAATGAAAATAAATCTTAAGAAGACCAAACAAACTGCAAAAAACATCGAAACATTTCGAAACGTAAAAAATCGAAAAGAGGAAAGAGTGCATAATTTTTTTTAAGTGTATTTTTTCAGTGAAAATAAGCTTTTCATTTATTTTTTAATGTCAACTTAAAAAATAATCAATGAACTGTCACTTTTACCCACGACACTTATTAATATGATGCTTCTGGTAATTGTTATCGCTATACGATACTCTATTCGCAGAAAGGATATCTATTTGGAAAAGGGTCAACTATGTGGAAAAAGGACATATGTTTTTGAAAGGACGTCTTTGAAGCAATATAAGAAATAATAACGTTTCATGGTTCTTTATTACTTTTAAATGACAATTCGTCTAGAAAAGTATTTACAGGTACTTCTAGACATCATGTTCATTCGGAGTTGAAATATGTTCTTCTTTTGACGGAAATTAAAATTAAATTGAATTGAATAAATGAAATGTAATGTCAGGAAATAAGATGATATAAGCTATTTTTAAACATTTGTAGACTTCTAGTTAATCTAAACTTGCCCAAATGTATTCGAACTAAGCTTTAAGTAAATCATTATATCATCCTTTTTCCTTTATAAAACCCTGGCCTGTCATTTTTGACGCGAAAGTATTTTAATAATAATATAAAATAATACAAGCCAATGTTTCGTGTATATTTTAAGTACTTGGAAGTTCGTTTACAAATAATACAGGACATTTGGAATAGAAAATGCAATGGAGACAAATCAAACGAAGAGATGTTTTTCTTAATAACTCGATTTCAATAATTAATAATTTATAATCGATCAATAATTTTAAGTAAAAATCAGTTCCCGAAGACGAAGTTAAAGAGGTTACCAAAGAATGAAATGTGTGTATTATTGGTGTTATTTTCAATTTATTTCTCATTTTATATTGTTGTTGTGATCCTAATATTGGTTAAAAATATACTCTTTCTGAAAAGTTCAAAAAGTTGAGTCAGTGGCTTCCTTAAAAGTCTTCTTAAAAGGTAGACAAAATCAGTGTTTTCACCGTAAGTTCAGAGTTTGAACATTATTAAACTCGACAAGACCTACCATAAAAATAACATTACGTTCAATGAATTTTAGATTGTCGCACAGTGTAATTGTTTGGCCACCGATGCCATAATGGAAGATCAGCTGTTGAAGAAAGACTTCGCTAAGGTTCAGGAGAAAACAGCTCGGGCATAGCCTGTACTATCGTATTTTACACTGTCTAAATGTGGAAGGTGCTTAACGTAAATGTCAGCGTTCGATTGAGCAACCGTGGCTCCGCATGAAGAGGACCAAAATATTAAGTACTGGAAACAAGTCCTTTGAGGAGCTCCACGATTCTCAAGATTCTCATTAATCTATGGCAAAGCCAAAAGTGGCCTCGGAGGTCTTGCGGGATACTCCAGATACACCTTTTTCCTGCTCCGATGCTTGTTGGTTCTGAGTCTGTATTAAACCTTGGGCTTGTACCGATTTTAAAAGACAACCTCTAGCCTTCTTCTCTGTCCACAAATTTATTGAATTTCAATTGCTGAACACAAATTATACTTTTTCAGATTATTTGTGACGCCTTCGCGTGGTCACAGTGGCCTTATTTAAATAAATTTTATTTGACAGCTACGGTCTCTGTGCATCATTTTGCAAGTGCACGTTTCACATCCATTTTGCTGGCTTTTTCTTAAATATTCTTATAAACAAAATTTTCGATAGTTTGAAAAACCAAATTTTTTTTTTTCATAATAATTTATAACTAATCAATGATCATAAGCATAGCTGAACGCCGATCATCACTTATTGCTGGAACTTCGTTCGTTTGTCATTTAATTCATTTACAATTGATGTGACATTTATTGAAATAATATCGTTGCTGCTGCTACAGAAAACAACGGCGTCGTGTAAGCCTTGTGTGCTAAACGCGCATATTGCAAATAATACGCATGCGCAGCTTAATCCTGGCTTTATGTTAATAGCCACGGCTTACATAAATTTTGAAATTTATGCCAGTTTAGTTGGTTTCCTTGGGCAGCCTTTGGTTGGGGTGAGCAAACATTTTGTTTGTGACTGTTTTAATTAAATAAATTACTACAAAAAGCCGCTTGTCGTCGCATTTTCAATCGGCATCGAGCATAATTTAGCAATGAAATGGCTACAATGTGTTGTTGCTGTTGTTGTGCATGTTGTTGCATTCATTTCTGGTCAACTCGAATATACATAATTAAATAAATCTGCGTGTATTTAAACAGTCAAAGAAAGGCAGAAGCGAACTCAACCTGGTCTTAACAGCACCAAACATACACACAGACACACTCGCACACACACACACACATGCATAACTTTGTTTATTTATTGTTGCTAAAAATGTCATGTTCCACATGTTGTTATTGTTAATGTTGTTGCTGTTGATTTTACTTAACTGTTGTTACTTGTTGTAGTTATGTTCTTTTTAAGTTGTTAACTGCACGTTTCTCGTCTACTAACTTGGTCTTTATAATTATAAGTTGTTGCGCTGTTTTTGTTTTTTTTTTTGTTCTCTTATTTATTTTGTTATTCTTTTTGTGTTGTTCTTTTTTTAACATATTTAAATCGTTAAATAATTTCGTTGAGTTCGTCGCATTTGATCACATCATGCAATCGAGCACGTATATCATGCGATTATTAGCGACTTAAACGACAGCCAGCTACAACGACGACGGCTTCGAATTTAGACCCAATATGATTGGCGTGCTTAAAGTCAGTCGGTCGGTTGGTAGGTCGTTCAATAGTTCGTTTGTTAGTTTGTTCCCTGCTGCTGCATTTGTTGGCTCGATTTTGATACGATAATTTATTGCCATGTTTATTTGTCAGGCAGTAATTATAATACCGTAACGTTTTCTGATATATCCGTTGAACATGGTTGGCTGTTTGCTGGTTGGACTGCTTGTTCATTTTTTGATTTGAAGTAGCCAACCCGACCGTCTGACCGTGCAAGTTATAGTTGGACAGAGGTAAATGTCTGGCTTAATTATATAGTTTTTACAATTAACAATGTAAATAGTAGAAATAGATTGGCACAGAATGGATTAACCATGTTAAGTGGGGAAGCATAACAGAAGTGGAGTACTTAATTGTTCATAATTTTTTGTTTAAAACATAAAAAACAATTCATGCATACGATTATATATCACACATAGTTACATCTATGTTTTCACTTGGAACTCGAATGTGGAAATTTGGATAAATGTAATTTCTTAAGATTTTTATAACTACAACATTTCTTACTGTTATTTAGAAAAAGTTAATTGAAGTTCAGAAAAGATTAATTGGTTTTCAGAAATTTCGTTTGGAATTTAAAAAAAGATCTATTGAAATTCAGCACTTTCGTTTCGTCCACATGAAATTTAGAAAAAATAAATTGAAATTCAGAAATTTCATTTCAAATTCTATATAGATCAATTGGCATTAGGAAATTCCATTATGAATTTAGAAAACAACAGTGTAACATAGAAAAGTTCAATTAAAATTCAGAAATTCAAATATGTCACATACATACTTAAGTCCAGTTTATAGTTTAGTCCAGTTTTCATACTATTATCATCACTATATTGTTTAATTACAATACCATTACAATTCTTTCACCATATTATCAACATAAGACTCAAATTTCTTCAGGCAATGCTTTTCATTGTGAAAGAGCTGCTGACTAAAAACTTATTCATTTATTGATTTATTTATTAGCCAAACAAGGCAAGCAGTTTACTTATTATAACAGGTATTAGAATAAGTAAACTGCTTCTCATATATTTTATTCTAATTTCTGAAGGAAAAAAAAAGTTATATGTAAAAAATTTAATTTTTGGCCAAAAAATTAGTTCAGAAGAAACAAAACCGCTCCATGAGGATTTCTCCGATAAAAAAAGAGGCAACATGATTTGCTTTTAAACAAGATACTCTGAAAATTGACATATTGGGACCTTTTGGATAGGAACGATTTAATCCAGTTAAGTATGGTCGCCGTTATTCCAAATGTTTGCAATTAAAGAATCAGTATATCATGATGAATATAGTCAAAGACTTTACTGAAGTCTATCACCAACTTCATCAAAGGAAATGTTGGGATGGTTAAAGTCCCAAAAGTAAAAATTGTACGTTCTTCATTTAAGGCTGTGGTTATTGATGAAATTGTTATAAATACATAACAATAATTTTTAAATAGAGATTTTTACTTGAATCGATTTGACTATACGGTGTTCATGGGGGTTTTAAAAGCTCACTTTATAGAAAAATGTGGGTTCCAATAAGAACACCTTCTCCTCGGAAAAGACCCGTTGAAGAGTAATCTCAATCATTTCGGTTGACTATCCAACCGCTACACGAATTTCCTTGTTTTTGAAATTGAGATTAAGCCATGTTTTAGTAAAAACCAATGTTTTTAAATGACAAGATATGGCTTCAACTGGCTATCTTCTATTACTTCAACTATTTAACTACCTTCTAATACCACCACAATTGATCTGAAAGTTGTTACTGCTCTTTACGTGACTTTTGAAGGTGAAAGACATGATTTGACCGTACATGATCACCATAAGTGTCAAAATCTTTTTTAACTAGATGGATCGTCAAGCCAATCTGCTCACGAAATCTGGTGAATAAATTGAGTAAGTCAACATCGAACTTAACAACAACTACACAGAGGGAAAAACCTAAGGACTCAACACATAAATTTATGTACTCATCGCATAGTTTTCTGCACACAAAACTTTTACATTTTTTATGTATTGAGTACATGTTGAAATCTTTATTGACTACATAATGCTTTTAAGCGGTTATGTAGTCAATAAAGAATTGTATGTACTCAACGCATAAATGTGTGTCGTGAATTCATGGATGTATGTGGTGAGTACATTCACACTGTACTCATCGCAAACTGTTACAAATAATTTTATGTAATGAGTAAAGATCTTATGTACGTATTACATAGATTATTGACTCAGTACATTCATAATTTACTCATTACATATTTGGAGTACATAATTTTCTGCAATGAGTACATACATAATTTACTCATTACATATTTTAAATGCATAATTTTAAATACCCAAATCACCCTCTTAACAAATGCAATAAATAACTTAATAAAGAAATGACTAGATTTCACAAAATAATTGGCAATTACTTATAGAAACCCAGCCATTTATTTCTTATTCAATCATCGCTTTTGTTCTAGAGTACAGTGGATAAACTCATTCCCGCTCTACAGGCTTTAGAGGTGTTGCTTATTTGAAAATCAAGAAACGAATGACATAAAACAGCAAAATTGTGTGCCGATGTGCAACAGATACGTGTACTGAGTCCATATGTTATGTACTGAATAAATGTCTCACTTCAATCGTATAAGGGGGACGTGTACTGAGTCTATATTTTATGTATTGAGTAAAGTTTTTGTAAATAAAAACTTTTTAACAAAAAAAAAAACCTACTTCAAAATCACTACAAAGTACAAAATAATTTTAAATTACTTTTACTATTTATTTCTTGGTCAAACTTGATAATTTATTTATATTCATTATTATATTGGAAATCTTATAATATCAATTATTCTGAATTTTTTTATTTATATCATAAATATATTAATTTTTTATGATAATAAAAGCTTCTAGTCAGCGCTAATCATTGACATAAAATCATGATATTTTTGCCATCCCTACTCTATTTAAGACTTTTTTATTTGTGAATATCCCGCTTAGGTGACGCTGTATTAATTTGTTATCTTAATTTTTCTTAAATCTTAATTAAAATGCTTTATGTGTGTTGCAGCTGCACAAAAAATCTGATTATATTAGCGCCGACTTCGAAGCTTTTATTATCATAAAAAATTAATATATTTATGATATAAATAAAAAAATTCAGAATAATTGATATTATAAGATTTCCAATATAATAATGAATATAAATAAATGATCAAGTTTGACCAAGAAATAAATAGTAAAAGTAATTTAAAATTATTTTTTACTTTGTAGTGATTTTGAAGTAGGTTTTTTTTTTTTTGTTAAAAAGTTTTTATTTCTTTCTTTTTAGAGAAAATGATATATATTAAAAAAGTGTATGCATTAATTAAACACCAATTATTTATGCTCATAATATGGAAAATGCTTTTCTGTCGTTTCTTATTCCGTTCTTTGTCAGTATCTTTATTAGTACCTACTCTTGTATTTTTATCAGTACCCCAATGTCAATATTGACTGAAATATAGTGTGTTTGTAATATTGACACGCCTCTTTGTCGAGAATATCACACTCTTTGTCATAGTGTTTTTAATAGTTCTACCCATTCTAACAATTAATTTTATCACCGTTAAGTCAATATTATACAGTTTTTTTCACACTACCGCACCCCTTAGTCGAATAACGCCCAATTCCTCGGTAGTATTTTGTAATAATTGTGCCTACGTCTGTACTTTGTCAGTTAGTAGCGTCAGTATTCGATTTAGTGTTTTATAATATTGCCACACCCCTTTGTCGAATGACGCCCACTTTATTGACAATTACTTTTTATAAGTGTGCCTACCTCTGAACTAAATATCAGTACTCTAGTGTCAATATTATTCGAGATACAATGTGTTTTATATATTGCCACACCCCTTTATCAAACAACGCCCACATTATTGAAATTAATTTTTTATAATTGTGCCTACCTCTGTAGTCAACTTTAGTACTCTAGTGTCAATATTATTCGAGATACAGTGTGTTTCATATATTGCCGCACCCCTTTATAAAACAACGCCCACTTTATTGAAATTAATTGTTTTATAACTGGCCTACCCCTGTAGTTAACTTAAGTACTCTAGTGTCAATATTATTCGAGATACAGAGTTTTTCTAATATTGCTACACCTCTTTGACGACTAACGCCCACTTAACTAAACGTTATTTTTTAACCGACTTCAAAAAGGAGGAGGTTCTCAAGTTGGTTGGTTTCTCTGTTTTTTTTTTTTTTTTTTTTTTTTTTATTTTTTTTTTTTTTTTTTTTTTTGTGAATGTATGTACATCGATTACTCCTAAAGTACTTGCCCGATTGCCGTAATTTTTTGTCAACATATAGAGATTATCAACGCGGAGGTGCCCGTTTATGAAAGGGGGCGGTATTCGGAAAAGGGGCGTGTCTCTATAAGAAAAACACTGTACCTCAGTAAATATTGACACTACGGTAATAAAATTCACAGTTAAATTACAAGGACAAGCACAAGTATTAAAAATGACGATCACTTAAGTGGGCGTTATTCTAAAAAAGGGTGTGGCAATATTGTAAAAACTCTGTATCTCGAAGAAAATTGACACTAGAGTACTGAAATTAAGTACAGAGGTAGGTACAATTGTTGGAAATTACTATCAAAAAAGTGGGCGTTATTCGACAAAGGGGTGTGGCAATATAAGTGAATTACTGTGTCTGAAATAATATTGATACTAGGGTACAGAAATTTATTACAATGGTAGGAAAAATAACAACAAATTTTTGTAAAAAAAAAATGGGCGTTATTCGAGAAGGGGAGTGGCAATATTAAAAAAAACACTGTATCTCAATTACTATTGACACTACGATAATAAAATTTAGTACAAAGGTAGGTACAAATATAAAAAATAACTGCCAGTAATGTGGGCGGTATCCGATAAAGGGGCGTGTCACTATAAGAAAAACACTGTATATCAGTAAATATTGACACTAGAGTATTAGAGTCAATAAAATTCACAGCAAAAATGCAAGGGTAGGTACAATTATAATAAAAGTATCTGACCGCTCCAAAATTTGTTTGGGGATTTAGTGAAACTATTTAACAAAATGTTTCTGAATGTTTTATTCAAAATTATTGAAACAGCGACTCGCTAGCAAGATTAAAACACCGAAAAACGAGCATTTTGGGACTAAAACTTCAAAAATTCAAAACATCGGGACCAAAAAATATTAAGAAGAAATATTTTAGCGATTTTAAAACACATATCAAACACATTATTCATTAACGTCAAATAACGACAAAAACCTCTTATGAAGGCTTCATAAATGAGTGACCCTTGATAAAGCAATTTTAAAATTTTTACTTTCATCTGAGCACAAATATTATCAAGAATACTTCAAACTATTTCAAAAAACAAGAAAACATGGCAAAACATTTCAAAATATTGCAAATAAAAAATAAATAATTAGTAAATAAATAAATAAAAAATTTTTAAAAAGATATGAACATTCTAAAGCTATTTAAAGATTTTTTTTATGAATAGAACCGTAGGAATTTTCCTTTCAATTATGTGCTTTTCGAAAAACTTTACCCAGGCTTGGCTGCGTTGTAAAATTTTTTTGCAATCTGAAAATTTGGTAAAATTGAAAGCAACAAGATCAATATAATACACAGAGAGAAATCTGAGCTGAAAACAATCCCAAACCAATTAATTTTCGAAGTCATTCTGGGCTAAGCCATAATATTCTTGATATCAAGCCCTAATGTGATTGTTTATCAAGATTAGCACGACCATGTGAGCATAATGTATATGATTTTTGGATCATTTATCAAAAAAACTAATATGCTCACTTGTGCTCAATTTAACGTACAGAGATAAAATTTCGTACGTATCTATTTTGTATCAAAACAAAGACGTTTTCAAATAAAAACTTTTTAACAAAAAAAAAAAACCTACTTCAAAATCACTAGAAAGTAAAAAATAATTTTAAATTACTTTTACTATTTATTTCTTGGTCAAATTTGTATTTTTATAATAAATATATTTATTTTTTTATGATAAGAAAAGCTTCTAGTCAGCGCTAATCATTGACGTAAAATCATGATTTTTTCGCCATCCCTACTCTATTTAAGACTTTTTTATTTGTAAATATCCTGCTTGGGTGACGCTGTATTAATTTGTAATCTTAATTTTTCTTAAATCTTAATTAAAATGCTATATGTGTGTTGCAGCTGCACAAAAAATCTGATTATATTAGCGCCGACTTCGAAGCTCTTATTATCATAAAAAAATAAATATATTTATTATAAAAATACAAATTTGACCAAGAAATAAATAGTAAAAGTAATTTAAAATTATTTTTTACTTTCTAGTGATTTTGAAGTAGGTTTTTTTTTTTGTTAAAAAGTTTTTATTTCTTTCTTTTTAGAGAAAATGATATATATTAAAAAAGTGTATAAATTAATTAAACACCAATTATTTATGCTCATAATATGGAAAATGCTTTTCTGTCGTTTCTTATTCTGGTCTTTGTCAGTATGTTTATCAGTACCTACTCTTGTATTTTTATCACTACCCCAATGTCAATATTGACTGAAATATAGTGTGTTTATAATATTGACACGCCTCTTTGTCGAGAATATCACACTCTTTGTCATAGTGTTTTTAATAGTTCTACCCATTCTAACAATGAATTATACCACCCTTAAGTCAATATGATACAGTATTTTACACACTGCCTTACCCCTTAGTCGAATAACGCCCAATTCTTCGGTAGAAATTTGTAATAATTGTGCCTACGTCTGTACTTTTTCAGTTAGTGGTGTCAGTAGTCGATTTAGTGTTTTCTAATATTGCCACACCCCTTTGTCGAATGACGCCCACTTTATTCACAATAACTTGTTATAAGTGTGCCTACCTCTATACTAAATATCAGTACTCTAGTGTCAATATTATTCGCGATACAGTGTGTTTCATATATTGCCACACCCCTTTATCAAACAAGGTCCACTGTATTGAAATTAATTGTTTTATAACTGTGCCTACCCCTGTAGTTAACTTTAGTACTCAAGTGTCAATATTATTCGAGATACAGAGTTTTTATAATATTGCCACACCTCTTTGTCGACTAACGCCCTCTTAATTGACTGTTATTTTTTACCTACCCTTGCGTTTTTTCTGTGAATTTTATTAACTCTAGTACTCTAGTGTCAATATTTACTGAAATACAGTGTTTTTCTTACAGTGACACGCCCCTTTATCGGATACCGCCCACATTACTGACAGTTATTTGTTATATTTGTACCTACCTTCGTACTAAATTTTGGTATCGTAGTGTCAATAGTAATCGAGATACAGTGTTTTTTTTAATATTGCCACTCCCCTTCTCGATTAACGCCCATTTTTTTTTTTACAAAAATTTGTAGTAATTTTTCCTACCTTTGTAATAAAGTTTTGTACCCTAGTATCAATATTATTCGAGACACAGTAATTCTCTTATATTGCCACACCCCTTTGTCGAATTACGCCCACTTTTGTTATAGTAATTTCCAACAATTGTACCTACCTCTGTACTTAATTTCAGTACTCTAGTGTCAATTTTCTTCGAGATACAGAGTTTTTACAATATTGCCACACCCTTTTTTAGAATAACGCCCACTTAAGTGATCGTCATTTTTAATACTTGTGCTTGTCCTTGTAATTTAACTGTGAATTTTATTACCGTAGTGTCAATATTTACTGAAATACAGTGTTTTTCTTATAGAGACACGCCCCTTTTCCGAATACCGCCCCCTTTCATAAACGGGCACCTCCGCGTTGATAATCTCTATATGTTGACAAAAAATTACGGCAATCGGGCAAGTACTTTAGGAGTAATCGATGTACATACATTCACAAAAAAAAAAAAAAAAAAAAAAAAAAACAGAGAAACCAACCAACTTGAGAACCTCCTCCTTTTTGAAGTCGGTTAAAAAAATGAAGTTTTATTAATTTCTGAAAAAATAATGGTTATTGATAATTTCTGCTTCTTTACAATTTTTAATAAATTGTCACGCCTTTTTTTTATTCCCGCTTACTAAATTGATTATACTTTATTATAATTCAACCTAGCTCTGTACCAAATTTCAGTCCCCTAGTACCAGTATTAACCGATATACAGTGGTTTTCTTAAAATGCCACACCCTATTTATTATAATTATTCATAGTGTTTGCAATAATTGTACCCATTATTGCAATGATTTTATTTATTACTTTATTGTCAAAGTTATTCGATATACAGATTTTTTCTAATATTGCCACACCCCTTGCCGAATTACGCCCACATTCTTGGCAGTAATTTGTTATACTTGCGCCTACCTCTGTACTAAATTTTAGTATCCTAGTTTCAATAGTATTCGAGATACAGTGTTTTTTAATATTGCACACCCCTTATCAATAACGCCCATTTTTTTGTTTAAAAAAATTTGTAGTAATTGTGCCTAGCACTGTTATAAATTTCTGAACCCTAAAGTCAATGTTATTCGAGATACAGTAATTGTCTGATATTGCCACACCCCTTTGTCTAATAGCGCTCACTTTCTTGACAGTAATTTTCAATAACTGTGTCTACGTCTGTACTAAATTTCAGCACTCTAGTGTCAATTTTATTCGAGAAACAGAGTATTTCCAATGTTGCCACACCCCTTTTTCGAATGACGCCCACTTAAGTTATCGTAATTTTTGATATTTGTGACTGTCTTAATAATTTTACTGTGAATTTTATTGCCCTAGTATCAATATTTACTGAGATACAGTGTTTTTCTTAAAGCGACACGCCCCTTTGGCGAATACCGCCCACTTTTATAGACGGGCACCTCCGCGTTGATGGTCTCTATATATTGACAAAAAATTACGGCAATCGGGCAAGTACTTTAGGAGTAATCGATGTACATACATTCACAAAAAAAAAAAAAAAAAAAAAACAAACAGAGAAACCAACCAACTTGAGAACCTCCTCCTTTTTGAAGTCGGTTAAAAATGGATGTCATCTGTCCACGGCCACGTCCATCTCCCATACAACCCAAAAATTTAAAACTCTATAAATAAACTCATGTTGAGCTTACAGAGATAAAAATTGGTACGTATGTATTTTATACTAAAACAAAATTGTATTAAAAAAAAATGGATGTCATCCGCATATGGACACGCACACCTACCATACTACCCACAAATTGAAAACTCAATAGATAAGCTAATCTTTAACCTGCAGAGATAAAATTTGGTATGTATATATTTTATACCAAAACCAAGAGGCATTCAAAAATTGGGCGTAATCCTTGCACGAACACGCCCAACTCCCATAAAACCCACAAAAGCGAAAATACTCTAAGGCATTACCATGTGAGCTACAGGAATAAAACTTTAAATTTTTATAAACTTTTGTAAATTTTCAAAATTGAAATGCATATAAAATATGGGCTTCATCCGCTCACAGACACGCCCATTTTGAATGCTTTTATTGTATTTTCAAAAAGTAGGTTTAGGGTATTTCATAGTCGGGCTAGACCGACTTTAGACTTTCTTTACTCGTTAAACCCTAAACCTGAAAGGTCAGGGAATAATAACTTTGTGCAAACTTTTGTAACGCATAGAACGAAGCGAGTCCGGTATAGAAAAGTGTATATATTTTAAATCGGGGTCACCTCGTGAGTCGAACTATTCATGTCCGTCCGTCCGTCCGTCTGTGTGTTGTCTGTAAAAACGAATAAGAAGAAGGAGTTCAGATAATTCCATGAAACTTGGTACACATATTCCCATTAACCCAAGGATCTGCACTATTTAATATTTTTTAAATCCGCCCACAGACACGCCTACCTCCCTTACGACCATAAAATAAAAATCGCTGTATAGTGGGTTGTATATAAGCTACATAAATAAAATTTGACATGTATATATTATCTATCAAAACACAGATGAACAAAAGAAATTGGCGCGATCTGCTCATTAACACGCCTACCTCCCGTACAACTAACAATATTAAAAACACTATTAAAAAGCTTATATTTGACCTAGAGAGATAAAACTTGGTATGGGTGTATTTCATATCAAAACTGAGGTGTGCACAAAAAATGGGTTATATGGGATGTGGGCTCTATAAAGGGGGTTTATGTTTGAGCTACAAATATATAACTTGGTTAGTGAGAATAATGTATCAAAGATAAGATGTGTTCCCAAAATGGGCGTCATCCGCCCACGAACACGCCTTCCACCCGTACAACCCACAATATTAAAAATACTATTAATAGGTTCATTTTTGACCTAGAGTGATTAGACTTGGCATGGGAGCATTTTATATCAAAACTGAGGTGTGCGTACAAAATGGGCGTAATCTGCCTACCTACCATATAAACCGGATTTGTTAAAAATGTATTAATTCTATAGCTATACAGAATACATAAATTTTGAAAGGTACTTATGTCTATTTGGTTTAGTATTTTAATATATATTTAAATATTATAGAAGGTTTAGGGTATTTCATAGTCGGACCAGACCGACTTTAGACTTTCTTTACTTGTTTTATAATTATAAAGATACCAAAATCTTCTGATACATGAAGCTTCAACTATAAAATGAAAAGTTAGAAGAATTATTTTAATGATATGCTAAATTAAAATATAAAGTAAAAAGAAAACACAAAAATGCAAAATATTGTGAAGAAAAATTAAACAATTTAAAAGTTTTCACAAGCAGCCATTCATTGTAGAGCTCCATACGAGGTCCACTACTATAATATAAGGTCAAAATCACAGTGGCTGGTAGTGGCACTTATTTTTTTTGTTTCTAGAAACCAAAATCATAAAGATTGGGAAAAAATATGTTTTAAGACTTGCAAATTTTTTTAAGCGTTAAAATATATCCATTTTTACGAAAAAAAAATACTTTTCTAATACCCTACTGAGTTTTTAGGATAAAGATATTTTTAATAAAAAATTTTAAACACTTACTTTGTTGAATACTCTCTATTTCGATTTGTCAAAAATAATGGACTTTTTAATTAAAAAATCAATAAAAACCACAATAAGAAAACTGCAATTTTTGTAAACGTTGCAAAACGTGTTTCGAGTTAACGGAACCAAGCAGAGTTGCCACATTGTTAAACAAAATTGTAAGGACATTTTTATTGCTATCTAAGTTTTCATATATTATCTATTATCTATTCTATACAAAAAACTATTTGGTGATTTTTTTATTTAATTCGCGCTAGAATCATCATCTAGACCAAACATGTGCACGTAGAAGCCCGATTGGCCCGCGTGGCCCTTCATACAATTTTTTTTTTATTATGTTTTATTATGTTAACACTTGCAAAAAAACAACAACACAACAGTTTCGTCCACTGTTTCCAACGTGCTTTACAATAACAAATGCTTGCAAGGACAAAACTCACACCCGACGATGTTAATGCAATTGAAATATTCGTTGACATCAACGAATTATTTCGGAAGTGGTCTTACTTTGAAGGCGATACAATAAATTTTGATAAATAATACGTATTTTGTGCTATATTGATTAAATCCTGGTACTTCTTTGACAGAAATTTTGATTGATTAAATAAAATTAAAACTGCAAACATTAAAAATTGTGCGATTTGTGAAAAGATAAAGAAAGTTCAGTGACAGTCGAACAAACTTTCTTACACTACATTATAAATAAAAAAATTAAAAGGTCGTGCTTTCTGGCAGTTCATATCGTAAAGTTTTTCCATTACCTGATTTCGCCAATTAAACGCAACGCAAAGCACAAGCAACTTAACGCAATATTGCGCATTTAGCTATTATGCGCATGCGCACAGTTGCATATTCATAAATTAATTGTCATCTTAGTTGCGTCGATTAGCAACTTTATGACTACATCTCTGTTGCTACTCGTATTTTATTACATGCGTAAAGAGGTAAGAAATCTTTCGTAAGCAGAAAGCAGTTAAAATTTATGCGTTTTAAAGTTATAGGCAATTGACAAGTGAAACACTAATTCACTCAATGGACACTTAAGGTGCAACATTTTATGCTTTATGTCTGAATATGAATATAAGCTTAATTTTATTAGCATTCAAACTGAATGAAGTAGCAAGATTTTAATTAATGGATTCTTATAGACTTGAGGAAAATGAAACCAATATTAAGAAATGACTTGATAAATAAATGAAACTATTCAATTTCAAGCAATTGAAATAGTTAAAATGGGATGTGTCAGAATAATAAAAAGTTATCACAACTTAAATTAAGCACTATTTTAGTGCTAAATTCATTGATTGAAAGTCAATAATTTTTTTCGATGAGTTGTCTAATTCTGCAAGAAAATCTAAGAATACAAAAAAAATTGCTCAAGAAGAAAACACTTTAATAAGAAATTAATACATTTTTGATTTTACAAATTGCATCCACAGTTAAGTTTTTCCAATCATCTCTATTTAAACAACAAATTTTGACATGTCTTTAAATTAAGTTTTTATGTTTTTGTTTTTTCTTCTTGTATCGGCTTGTTCCAAATAACATATCAAACAGCAGTTTACCGCCGTATTGGTCACGTTAGTTCAACTTCAAAACACCGTTGTTTTCACCTGTTCCGCAACGAATTTCGCTCAAAAGGTGTGGATGGCCCTCATTGCGAGCTTGTTTTTCATACATACATATATTATAATTTATTTTTCTATCATTTGGTGCCTAGAAGCTATAATAAACATTTCTTTATTTTTGTGTTTTTTTTTTCTTTTTTCATTCCACACATTTTCATTACAACTTGACTTGGGCTGTGAATAATGATCAACGCAACATGGTGCAGTGAAGTTGGCTGTCGTTTGATCTCTCGTTTGTTAAGCATCGTTGCTAACGATTTGAATGCTTTAATTCATATTTATTCATTTATCAAAGTGCGACAAGCTTCACGAAAAAATAAATAACAAAAAAAAAAAAACATTATAAAAAAATATAATGTAAAAGCAGGTTTGCTGCATCTTAAATGATTTGGAATTTGAGTTAAGGAGTGTGTTTCGGTTAGGTAGAAAATATTGCATTTTAATATTAATGACTTTGATGGCGTGGCGAATTTAATTGCCAATTGTAGACACTGAGAAATTTCAAAAAACTACAGCTGAAGACATTAGTTTTTTTCACTATGTTTTTTGTATTTTCGTTTTGTTTTTGGTACAACATATTAAGAACTTATGTAATGAATGTCAAAACATGCATTAAGAAAAACACTTGCATAAAATCGAAAAAAAAATATGCCACTTTATGCTCCAAATAATGCTTAAATGTTTGATCAGCCCAATTCATGTCATTGAAGAAAAAACCGGTCAGACTCATTCTTTGCTGCGACTCAGTAGGCCATTCGGCCTTCCTGCCTAACGTGTACTCATCAATCTTACGCTGCTGCCGTGCCATTCATTGAGTTTTGCTGCAAACTGAAGTGAATTCTTGACATAAATGCGTTTTTAAATGCCGCTCTTTGCCTGTGGGCAACCCTGTTTTTAGAATGTTGGAAGTGCAAAAATACGCTTGATTGATGCAGTATTCAAACGCAACTCTTTTAAAGTGTCTGTCGGCTCAGTACGTGCGAAAACTATGACATGGTCTTGACTTTATCTGCCAAAAGTAGCCAACTAAAGAACTAAGAAGGAAAGTTTTGTTTTTGGTGTGGATTTTATAAACTTTCTTTTATATTATTTGTTAGATATTTACATTAATATATACTAAACTCCTTTTTGTACATGATAGATACGTTCGTGTTCAACATGGTAGTAAATCGTGTAAAAAAATTCGTTTTAAAAAAATACAAGTGACTTATGAAAAATTACGGGATGTGTTCCAAACCTTTGAAGAACCGTGTAAGTTGAAAAACTATTAAATTTTGTACCTACAAAACCGTGGAGCAAAAAATAATGAATTCAAATAACGTACAATTATATTAAACATGTAAAATTAATTTTTATTAAAAAAATCAAAGGAACAAATTAAGAAGGGAAATTAAGGGAAAGTGCCCACCTGCTGGCACCGCAAGGTCTTGAATAACTTTCGTTTGAAACATCATTTCGTGGAGTCTTGGTTTTGATTGTAAGCTGAATTCAATAGCTACCAAAAATTTCAAACGGGACTTAAAAATTTTGAAAAATACGAATCGATATAGCAAACGTTTTGAAAATCTACTCTCCAAAAAAAGTGGCCAGCTACTGGCACCCATGAATCCACCTATGAAATGCACACTTCAACACAAAATTCTGTACCAAACAACAAAATGCTGCGTCCAAATAGGAAATACAACAAGATAAATAAACACTGAGCTATAAATTTTATATATCGTCACATAAAATCCAAGAAGCCCTAAGATTAAAAAAAACAAAAAAATCAACATACAAGTTTTGATTTATTAAAATTTGTTTAACTTAATTCAGTCATTTAAGAATTTCAAACTCATGCTTCCAAAAATAGCTATCTTATAAACAAAATTCAAATAGAAAATGTAGTTCTTAAATCTGCATGAAAATCAGCTAGAAAATATTAAAACTGTTGTAAGAGATTTTCGGATTTTAGGTATATAAGGTATTTATGAGGTATATTAGGTATATATAAAACAAAATGACAGACATTGGAAAAAATGAGCCTAAATGTGCTTTATGCTATAATCAATCGCTATTTTCAACTGATTTTCACAATGTTTCTATGATTTGTTTTTAAGCTTTGATCCAAGGATTTCAGGTGTCGAACCTATTCAGTTAAATCTGTCTTGGTTCTTAAATGAGAAGAGAGATAAGCAGGACAGGAAAGGAAATCAAGTTGAACATGTGTAGAATGTTCTATATGTCAACATAGGAGAGATATATCAACATACGAATTTGAATATGAGGTAAGTGTTATGCCTATGCCTCAGTCATTTCGAGTCATTAAGTGATCTCATATTCCACAAACATCTCTACACGGATAAAAAAATGTACTCATATTCAGTGTGAATTAAGAAAATTATGGCCACAGACAGCACACACAGTTAATATATACTTAAATCAAGGTTATTATTTTCTGACCTATCAAAATTAATATTCCAGTCAAAATCTACTTAAGTCAACTAGATATTTTTTGAGCTATCAAAATACGAACTCCAGATTAAATCGCCTCAAATCAAGCGGAAATATTTTCTAGGATATTAAAATTAACGTTCCAGTCAAAATTTTCCTGGAATATTTTTTTTGAAAACTGAGTAAATTATTTTCGTGTTGCAAGAAACTCACAATTCTTCATTCTATTAAAATGAAGTGAAACTTTACTTGTTGCTAGTCGAATTCAGTTGAGCTACTTTTCTTCTCAATAATATTAAATTATTTTCCTGAGTGTACCACCAACTACAACTACAAAGCCTAACTAAATAATGATGAATTTGAATTTCAGTTGATTAGACATAAGGAAAAAACAAAAAAAAAGAAAAGTATAAGATTAGTAGAAAATCAAACCAAAAATAAAATGAATAATGAATTCTATGAGAAGCAAATACTGGTTACTCGAGATGAGGTTTTGCAATTACAATATTGTGCACTTTTAAAAATTACAAAAATATTTTCATTTCAAGTTAGGTACGAAAAATAACACGATGAAATTTAAATCGTTAACAATTTTGCTTCTGTGTGCTGCACATTATTATTATTTGTAAGTGTTGATAAGCCTATACTTTTGAGTGATAAGTAAACGATTTTTTCCATGTGAAGAAAATTCTGTGTGCAATTCTGAAAAATCCGTGGAGTTACCTTATTTCGGCTCTGTTGCCTTGGATTTATCTGTGCAAGGCTTAAATATCCGTATAAATCCGTAATTTCCCAGTAGTTGACATCGCTGGTTCATTCTGTTCAGGCTATCAGCACAGAGAGTATATTATAACGTTTTATAAGTGATAATATACACTCGTGGTGACCGTGGCATGCAGGTTAAGTGTGTGCCCTAGCATGTTCGGAGCCCGGGTTCGATCCCCGGCCGCGGCGAACATTTTTTTTCAATAAAAAATTCTTCTGATCGGTCACCACCTCTCTGCAGAAAATGGCAAACCTCAGAGAGTAAATAATGCCATGTAAAGCTTCTTAAAAATATGAGCTTTAGCCGTTCGGAGTCGGCGTAAAACATGTAGGTCCAGTTATCGGTCAATTGTGTGCAAACATTTTATTGCACACACAACACAATTGGTCATAAGAAGCTCGGTCAAAGTCTTTTCAAGGGCTGAAATGGCCAATTTGGTTTTTTTGTTTTATAATACACTGTGGATTTACTCTTCTTGCTGAAGCTTACAACAGCGATGTTTAATAAAGATGCGTCAGTAGTTATTTTGATGTTTCTGATTGTCCCATTGGGAAAAAGTTGTTTTTAAGTAAATGTACCTATCTTAATGACATCCATTTCGAATAAAAATATTATTCTACACATCTACTAAAAAATACCTTTCCATCGATTTAAGTATTGCGTTTATATGTTGACAATAACACAGTTGAAAGCGTACCCAATGTTTTTGTTTGCGAATTAATATATCACGTTTTTTGCTATAACTTCTGCGCCTTTTAAGGGCACACCTTCATTTATATAGTTCTTAAGATAATGGAACGCTAAAAAAATAGAAATGATGAAAATGAAAAATAAATATTATAGAAGCTATTGCTGTCATGGGATTAAATAGCTAAAAATTTGTTGACTTACTGCAAATCTTTCAAAAGTTTTATATTTTTGAAGTGAAACTTCTTTAGCCGCGTATACAACATACGGCGAACGAAACGGGTAGTAAAACTGATGAAACGAATGAAATTGCGGCGAATTAAGGTGAATTTTGGTCAATTTAGGTGAATTCAATTGAAATTAAGTGTTCGAAACACCCTATAAATTCGAAGGAGAAAAGAAATTATCAAATAATGGTTTAAGTCCAAAGTAACAGACGAATTAATCAACAAAGTTTTAGACGGTACATTTTGAAGGTGTAATTTTCAACTAGATAAGTTATGCTTCAAGTTGCAACTGTGACACGCTACGCTGGAATTTTTAACCTGTATGATTCAATGGTCAATCGGATGCAATAAGATTATTTGAGGTCATAGGAGGTTAATTTGTAATTTTATGGATTCAATTGAGCATTTGGACAAATATGGATGATTCTTATTGATTCTATTTTTAAGTAAATGTTCTTCCAAGACGAACTCAATTTATAATGATAATGATGAGAAATGGGTTCATTGCAATAACCCTTAGCGCTAAAAACAATACGTCCTGGGCCGCCCGGCAGTACGCAAAAATCGATGCCAAAGCCAATTCACAGTGACAAGGTCCTTCTCTTTGATTGGTCTCTGTATTTAGTGGGGCCGTGGTGTACCATAGGCTGCTACAACTAGGTGAAACTATCACAGGGCAACTCTATCGAACTCAATTGATACGTTCAATACGTTCGAAGCAAAAACGTCCAGAAAGCGATCAAAGGCACAATAAGATAATTTTGCAACATGACAACGCTCGACCACATGTTACGCAGCCGGTCAAAACATACTTTGAAGTCTTACCCCTACTATTTGCTTTCTCTGATGAAGCATTAAATGGAGTATCAGCACTTTCTCTCTTTTAAAATAAACATAATCTTCTAATGGTTTTATATGAAATGAGACTTTTTTAAAGTTGCCGTGCGTGGCGGCCACACACATATTTTTGTTTTCTTACAAAAAAACGAAAGAGCCTTTGCAATTATACCAATTAACACAAATCGGATTTAAAATGACAGAGATACGATGCCCCAAAATATACCCTATTTTGGCCGAGAAAATTTTTCGTTGGTGCCGTTGTCAAAAAAAAAATGCATTCTTAAAAAAAAATGCAAACTATTCTACGCAGAACGTCTTTTCTACTGGCTCGAAGCTAACTCCAATTTCACTAGAAATAAACTACATAGTTGGTTTTTACAATTGTCTCCAAAATAATTACTATGATCCAAAAGGGTTTTGCAGTGGGATAAGTACTGGCCCTTTTTGGAACTAGCTCACCACTATTTTAAATTTGGTCCATTTTTCTGCAGAGTTGTATAGCAAAAGATTGTTTAAAGCACTTTTTAAATATTTTTAACACTTTATCGGATAAATTCAACTTTTTGTATACGAAAAACATAAAGCTTTCTTATAACTAACTCATGACTATGCCCCATGCATCTCAAAAAAAAAAAAAAACTAGTTCGACCTTAAAACTTTCTTGCTATCAAGTACTTGAGTGGCAAAGACATGCTGCTTACGCGATCCCTACAGAAACTACACGAATTTCTGAAATACGCGCCACTAAATGACTCTGGTAATTATATACATTTGTGTGCAAGCTCCATGGTCTTTTTGGGTACGCACACAAGCACGCACTCACACACACACACAAACACAAAATCATTCATACTGGGAGCCCCCAC
The DNA here is from genome assembly GCA_958299015.1 of Tetanocera ferruginea. Taxonomy (NCBI): domain Eukaryota; kingdom Metazoa; phylum Arthropoda; class Insecta; order Diptera; family Sciomyzidae; genus Tetanocera; species Tetanocera ferruginea. The sequence continues at coordinate 94,341,211 of OY282642.1, forward strand.
CGACCAGCCGACTTTGACATGCAAGCCGACTTCATTCAAAGTGCAACAACAAAAGTTTAGCTAAACGCTTGAAGACATCTTTTTTGCAAAACTACAAACACATACATTCACACACACACACACATACACAGATAGATGAGCCAAAGTTTCAAGGAGTTGCTTTTGAATTTGTGGTGCCTTTCGTTGATGTTGCACGATTCTGTTATTGTCTTGCTGCTGTCTGACGTCTTTCCTCTGTCCGTCCGTCCGTTCGTACAACCATACGTACGCATTCGAAGGCCTCCCATACTCTGATGATGATAGAGTTATTACAAAATTGTTACCCCATTCTTAATTTGTTTGTCGGTGCGCTTTGATGATGCCCACTTCCAATTAGCCAGAGCCGACCAAACGATTGAACGCATGAATTCCGAGTCCGACACCTTAAGGATATCGGCGTGTGCAAGGGTGTAAGTGGGGCAGGGCAAATGCATCACCTCAGAAGGTGTTTGAATATGGCATAAATGAGTTTGGTAAAGGCTAACAAAGAGACCACCTTAGAGTGAGAGAAAAAAATTAAGCAAGGCAGGGAGTAAAATAAAAAAAAAATAAATTTTTGCAGGGATCTCAAACGACGGAAGTCATGCTTTGGAAAATTAATGAAGTAATGGAATTTTGTTTTGACGTTTCATATTTTTGTTATATGATGCTTTATATGGACTGTTAGAGTGTTTGAAAATAATTTCGAACTTGCTGGAAATTTCCAATTAAAAATTGGAAATTTTAATTTTGTGAAGCTTCTCTTCTAAAAAAATATATATAAATATTGAATAGTTTGTCTTGTACAACAAATTTGAAAAATAAACAACATACCGTTAACATACATACATTTGAACATTTTCTGTCATGCGATTGACTTTAACAATATAATTTAATGTATGAAATAGATCAGTCACGCCATTTCAAAAATCATATAAGTTACATATTTTAAAAATTCGCTTAGGTTTTTAGCCACGAACAAATGCGGTTGTATGGTTGTAACAGTTTATTTATGAATGAATGTTCGTATGTATGTGAGCAAAGTTTTTTGCTGTTGCCATGTTCAGAATGTTTACAGTGTAGTACACTGCGATGACGTGACTAAATTTTGTTGTTTGCTCACAAATTGTTTTCTAACGACTTAAGTTAATTTACATTTTTATGCTAGTTAACGATAGTTGTTAAAATTTTAATGAAATTTAAAAAGAAAATTTTAAAATACGTAACACGGTGCAGCAATGTTCTAATATTCGACTAAGTGTTCGAAATTTTAAATGGCTCAAGTAGAATTTTTTGAACGTTTCAAAGTATTTTTGTGCTGTTAAAATCATCTGTTGAAATTATTTGATTAGAAATTTGGTCAGAGCAACTGAAATGAAACAACAACTCTACCTTCTTATCTGCCTTCTCTAAGCTATAGTTTTTAAATTTGTTTTGCTATATTTATCTTATCGTTATCAATATCCCAGTGAAAGTGAGCTAGACTGTCATGAGGAGGACGTGGGTTCGTAACCTAGCTGTGTATGCATTAAAAAATTTTAATTTAATGATAAAAATTCTAATTCTGTTTCACTGTTTGGTCAAAAATAACCTTCAAAATAAATGTGCTTACAATCATGAAAAAAATTGTACAATTCAATTTTTTATTTAAAATACATTGTTTAATATTTTTAATATAATAATATATAATATTTTTTATTTTATATTTTATTTAATATATATTTTAAATAAAAAATATTTATTGGTCTTGTCGGTAACTGAACCTAGCACATTCGCCTAAACTTGAACTTTCAAAACAATGATACTTATACGTGTACCGTGTTCTATAGATCAACAAAATGCCGATTGTTGTTTTAAATCTGTTATATCAACCCATTATTTGTTTGATATAACAGCTTTTTTGACCTTGAGTGTATCTACCAGGAGTATCGGAACTGTACTCATTGCATAAAATTGTGTACAATAGTTTCGTTATGAGTACAGTACTGCTTAAATGAATTTTGTAGTATACAATACAGATTTCAACATGTACTCAATACAGAAAATTCTCAAGATTTGTGTGTGTGCAGAAATGTATGTCATGAGCACATAAATTTGTTCAGTCTTTTTTTCTGTGTACAGTTGCATAAATCTGGCAACATGTCTTTAGTACGCGGCTATGGCGGAATTGCAAAACTCAGTGCTCTGCCTAAATTTTTTGAGGTTAATTACCAACACAACTATAGTATAGCATTACTTTTAATGCACTTCATTTCAAAATGGATTCTTATCGGAAAAATGTACTGTAAGTAAACTTCTGGAGTTTACTCCAAATCTCTAAAAACTATCCTTTATCATCTTTACAACACAACTTCCTTCCTTGACCCTCTATTTTTTTAATTTATATACATAAATGATTTACCATTTGTGGTTCAGCTCAACTTGACGAAATGTAAACACATGACTTTTTACTTAAGTTTTTAAAGCTTTTCAATCATCTTAAAATAACAATGGATTTCAAACTTTGCTCTCACATTTACATTAATAAATGGAACTCTAGGTACTCTAGGGCTTATTAAACAATCGTCAAAAGAGTTTAATGATTCTCTTATAACTAAAACCTTATTCACATCGCTAGTAAGGTCCATTCTTAAATATGCGTCAATAGTGCCTCCGTTGTCGGTATTATAGTGACGATTTTGAATCTGTCCAAAGAAAGTGTTTTTTCCATAAGGAAGTTCGCAGCTCATAATCGAGCTACAAACCAATAAGAAAGTAAAGATAACAAAGCAATAAGAAAGAAAAAACATATCATATAATCTAAAAAATTAAAGCCCAGCATATAACAGTTTGTCAGCCATCCAAAAACAGGATACACTTTAGGACAACTAATATTGTTTCATTCGCACAGTCCGGTTCAATTTTGAACAAATGGTATATTTGACCTAGTTTTTCGAAATACCACCTTGCTAGGCCAGGATTCCAACGGCTATAACAAGACAGAACGGTAGGTATTATACAAATATATGCACATGATTATAATAATTTTCATTTTGATAATTACACTGTACAACAAAACTGAAGCTTTTAAAAATTCCAAGAGGTTTCACAACGGCTTCGTAAGGTTTTGGGTTTGCTGAATCCGAATCTGAAGTCAGAATTTTCGGGTCACCCTAGGTTTTCGAGCTACAGGGGAGGCTGAACCCTAATCCCCTACAGTTAATGAAATCAGTATGACCCACCCCCATTACTTTTTCAAGAGGAACATTTTTTCTTTGGAACCCATCTCCTCCGACCCCTCCATATGGGGGCTCCCATACAAATTTTATGATTCTCATATATTTTTGATATGAACATTTTTATTTCTATTTCTGTAGCTCGAAAACCAGACTTCAGATTTGGATTCAGCGAACCAAAAACCTTAAGAAACCATTGAGAAACCCTTGGGATTTCTTGAGTGTTGTACCGTATTATCAGTGTTGCGTAGAGACCTTATTAATTAATTTGATTTTTCATGAAATTATCTGATACAATCAAAATAAAAAATGAAATCTTTATGACATAATTTCAATAATTAAATTTATAAACATAAAGCATAGTACTGTCTTCAATTTCATGTGAAATTTCATTCGATTCTGACTACAAAAAACAATATCTGTGAAATATTCGTGTAATTTTTCACAACATATTCATCAAAATTTTAGTCTGTTGCGATGTGAAAAAAACACGCAACATTTTTTCACGACAATTTAATTGAACAACATATTTATTTTGGAGTGAAAAGTAACAGTTGTCAAAAATTTTTTATTTTTATACAAGATAGAATAATTTTACCAGGTAGTGTTGACAAATGTTGATTCTCTCAGCTACAAGTAAACGAACTCTTGTAAAAAACAGCTGTTCGTTGTTATATTCCTTGGCCACATTCAGCTGTGTCAACTGTTGTGACAGCAATACATCGGGGAGCGCTATTATCGGTATTGAAGTTTCAGAAAAATTGTCAAGTTTATGAAATATCAAGCTTTGTATCAAATACGAATGGAAATTTTACCGACAAATTAAAAATTTTCTATTTTTAAATGCATTTTAATGCGCAACTTTATATTTATGTACATCAAGTTTTGACTTAGCAGTTGTCAACTGTTGGGTACGCTGAATGTGACCAGTGAAAATTAATTGTATGCTAGGACGGATTGTGAGCGCTCTCTTTCTTGTTATATTTTTTGACAAAAGTCCGTTTCCAACAGAAACGTCAATACTACCTTGGAGTAATTATATCATGGCTTTTATATATATATTTTTCTCTATTTTTAAAAGTAAAGCATGACGTTTTCAAATTTTTCAATTTCTCCGCAACAAAATATTTGTCAGAATTTTCACGCAACAAAATAAATGAATGTTGCGAGCGAAACTTGACGCAAACGAACAGAGTACTGGGCTTAAAAATTAAAATTTTGTTGCTTTGTTTAAAATGATTAGACACATTTATGTATAAATAAGTTTATATTATTTTCTTTGACCTAATTAACCGGCTAAATTCGAAGAACCAAGTTTGTCAGAGATACCTCTGGGATTTAAAATTTTGTTCTCAAATTTTTTTGTTAAATTTTAATAAATATTCAGTTATAACCTTGAAAAACAAGAATTTATATTTCAACATCATAAATTTAGGGGTACCTGCTAAACACGTTTCATTTTGAAGCCATAACTTTGGTTTAAAACATTATTTTTCGGAGCTCTCTGTTTTGTTTAAAAGCCAAGTTCAATAGCTACCAATAAATTTAAATGGAATTTTAAAATTGCAAAAACTTCACTTTTGGCAGTCGATTTGGCTATTGAACTCCTTACAAATAGCAACCAGAGGATACCATTTTCAATTTCTACACGGAGAAAAAAAAAATGTACTTAAATCAAGCTCACAGCGTTTGTAACTGAAATCAGCTTAATAGGGCTCAAACCAATCTCAAAACATGCTATTTACGTTCTCAATTTAAACTAGAAATTAGGCTTGAACATTTTTTTGATAAACACGTCAAGTTTTTCTTAATACGTGTCCGAGACTACACGATTGAATCGTTTGATTGAAAAAAAATTAACTTTGATGTTGTTGTTTTCGCACGTAAACGAATAAAAAATCGAATAAAAAACCAAACGACGTAATTCTCAGTTGGTTTTTGTTCCTGTTAGTATAAAAGTGCAGAAAATAAATTAACAAATTATATTTTCCTACCCGAATTGAATCAAACGAATCTAATTTGGACAATGAAAATATAATTTTTATTATGCTTGTTGCCATCGCTACAAAATGTCATAAATTGTTTTATTTAAAAATATTTTGGGCATTTCACATATATTGATAAACAATTCCAAAAATTTTCGGATTAGGCAAAATCATTTTTTTTACTAACAATCCAAAAGTGGCATGCAATGAACACAAATGGGCATTTTTTTTTTATTAACAATACTAAAATGATATAAATTGAGCACCAGTGAGCATATTAATTTTTTGCTAAACAAGACCAAAAATTTCTTATATTGGACGCATGTGAGCATATTAATTTTTGATAAATGATCCGAAAATCACATACATTATGCACGAACGGGCGTGTTAATTTTTTTATAAACAATCACATAAGGGTTTGATATCAAGCTTATTATGGTTTAACTTAGAATAACTACCAAAAGTAATTGGTTTGGGATTGTTTTTAGCTCAAATTTATCTTCGTGTACTCATTTACTATCACCAACATATGTTGCTACAGACTTAACCTCTATCTGCATCCCTTCGAGGTGCCTTCATATAAAAATTACGTTCTTAAAGAATTGTTCCGTCCACTTCAATCTTTTCACCACACAAATTGTATCCAAAAAATCCAAGCTCTTCAAGTTCTCGCAGATTAAGAACAAAAACAAACGTTGAAACTAAAGTCTGTGAATTGAGAATATATCACTTTTATTTTAAAAAATACAAAATTAAAAGACGGTCTTTTTCCGCCCATATTGTGCTTTTACTGCACCTAATACTGAATAAAGAAAGATAATTGGCTCCAAAGAAATATAATTGGATGTTTGTTTCCGCGCTATTACCAAATTTAAAGAATTCGTTTAAAATGCCAAAATAAAGTTAACTATTACGTTGGTTAACTCATAACTCATAGGAAAGATAAAAAAAAACTAGAGGAACAAATCGATGAAAGCTAAAACTTTACTGTTTTAGTAATATTTATTTTAGTTTTCTAGAAAAATTTTTAACTTTTCTTAAAGTAGAACATGAGAAATTGAAAACAATTCTGTACTTATAATGAACAAAACGGTACCGTATTGTAGATATAATTTTGTATGCTATAACCGCATTCGACATCGGTATGGAAACCAAAAAATTTAATTTTTATCTGAATATCTGTCTGTGAACTCTGCAATTACAGCAAAATTATTCACTTAAATTATATATATAAATATATTGAATGGTCTTTGCTGTATAACATATATGAAAAATACACAAGATTTCATTAACATGCATTTTCACTAACATTTACTTAACTTGTTTATGTTTATGTTAACGTGAACATTAACTCACATGCATTTGACTTTAATAATATAAATTAAAGTATGAAATAAATTAGTCACGCCATTTCTAAAATCATGTAAGTTGCATATTTTAAAAAATTTGCTAAGGTTCTTAGTCATGAACAAATGCGATTGTATAGTTGTAACACTTTACTTATGAATGGTTGATGCATGTAAGCAGCACAGTTTTGCGATACCCGTATCCAAGCCATGCTGAGTTTGTTTTCTGTACACTGCGATGACATGACTAAATTTTTTGTTGTTTGCTCACAAATTGTATTCTAACGACTTTAGTTGATTTCCATTTATATGGTAGTTAACGATAGTTGCTTAAGTAAAAATAAGTGGTTACAAAGAAAGTTTTTAAACACGTAATACAGTGTAGCAAGCTTCCAACAATTTGCTAAGTATAACAAATTTTTAATGGCGAACGAAGTTATGTTATTTATTTATAACTTAACGAAAAACAATTACTTTTTAACACACAGCTGTGCAAAAGCTGGTTTAAAATGTTGCAAATAGTTTTACTAAATTTTTTTATAAAATTTTTCTGGTGTTTTGATTTGCATGTTTCAGCATTCAAACAATTTTTTAAGAAGGAGGGTGTTGAAACTCGGCAAATCCAGAAAAAGTAAACCTAAACTTTAAAAAACAAAAATGCTTTAAGTTCAATTGAAACACATGCATTGTTAAGGATATTGTTTGTTTTTTCCTACGGTAAAAGCATTTTGAAAAAAACATATTGTATCCTTAAATTTTTACTGATTTTATTGAATGTATATTTAATCTGAAGAAAGTTAAAAAATTGTAGCTTTTTATTTTTTGTAATTTGGTATTTCGAGATTTAAGTATTAAAGCACAGTTAAATAATATTCGCAACTGAAACATTTTCTGTTGAAAAGTAAATATTAAAATTTTTTCAAAAAATCATTTTCTGTCGAAAAATATAATTTAAAAAAGTGATTTAAGAGTGAAACGTAAGTGACAATTTTTATTGATAAGTTGGATTATTTTGGAAAATCATTGGCTGGCACAATTTATGTCTTGGATTTAATTTTTATATAAGACTAGCGGATGTAACCCGGTGTTACTCGGGGTTGTTCCTCGAGGACAGAAAAAGGACGATTTTCAAAACTGCTCTCATGTTAACATTTTTTAATTTATCAATTCAATTTTAAAATTTTTTAAATAATCGTTTTTTTGGGTTTTGCCCCCTCTTTCCGTCGAAAGTGTTTGGTCAAATTTCCGTAAAACTGTACCAGCCAGATATGATTAAAAAAAAATGACAGCTTCAACGTCTCGATCTGAAGTCTGGTTTCTGAGGAAAATGGTCACCCACACTCAAAAAGAAACACATATCTTTCTCCGGTGAAAAATTTCTCTATTTTCGATAATAGCAATTTTCTCTTTTTCAAATAAAATTTCCTTCGATTAGAATAAATTTTCACATTTTCGAAGAAGTATGTCTTCACTTCTAAAAAATGGAAATATTTCAATGACTCTTATAATGATAATTATTTAACTCGCACAAAAAAATTCTCATTCATAGAGAAAAATTTACTGAAAATGAAAAATGTTTCCTATTTTTTGATAAAAAATTCACTATGAGAAGTATTTTCTTCAATGAAAACAAATTTTTTCTCAATTAAAAATAGTCTTTTTTTCTAAAACTGAAATATTTTTATATATTTCTCTTTTTCATAAAAACCTTTTTTTATCATTTTAAGAGAATTTTTAGGATCGCATTTAGAGAAAGGCATTCTCTGGAGCAAAGTCTAAGCCATTTTTCTCTTAATATGATGCCTTTAATATGCATTTGATATGCAATTTTATCTCAAATAAATTCCAATTTTAAAAAATCGATTCGATTTTTGGATTGTCTTCGTTTTGGTCGATACTGTTCGGTTGATGTTTTTCTTGATTTTTTGTGTTCAGTCGCTTAGAAGTTATTATAGAGTGCCACGCCCACATACTTCCGCCCACTTTTTACTTATGCTTTATCTTGGGTGCAGTTGAACGTTCATACTAAATTTCATTGAAATTGGTTCAAGCGTTTAGGAGTTATTGAGTCTTAAAAACGCACTACTTAAAGCGCCCTCTTGCAGAAGTTTTTGAAATTTTTTATTGCCTATGTTTTATTTTGGGAGCAGTTGAACCTTCATACCAAATGTCATGGAAATCGGTTCAGGCGTTTAGAAGTCATTACAGATTGCCACGCCCACATAGTTCCGCTCACTTCTTTAACCTATGCTTTATATTGGTTGCAGTTGAACCGTCATACCAAATTTCACTGAAATCGGTCCAGGAGTTTAGGAGTTATTGAGTCTTAAAAATATACTTGTTAAAGCGCCCTCTTGCAGAAGTCTTTGGAATTTTTTATAGCCTTTGTTTTATTTTGGGAGCAGTTGAACCATCATGCCAAATTTCATTGAAATCGGTTCAGGCGTTTAGAAGTTATTATAGAGTGCCACCCCCACATACTTCCGCCCACCTTTTCACACCCCTATGTTTTTTCTCTCTATGAAAGGTACTCGGTGTCCAAATTTCAGCTCAATCGGATAAAGGGTGCGCGAGCCTATACGGAACAGACAGACAGGCAGACAGGAGGACAAACATTTGATTTTATATATAAGATTAGTGAATTTTGTATTTTTTAAATCAAGCAGACGCAATTATTTTTCCTTAAAAAAGCATTTGAAGAAGTGAAACGTGAGTGACATTTAATTTTTTTTTTTTTATTTTTGTATTAGAAATGAAAGAAGATGACGAAAACATCAAGAAAAAGTGAAAGCCGACAGTAAAAGTTCGTATGAAAAAAATATAGAGAAAAATTATAGTTATATCCGGATTCATTTAAGAAAACAAACTTAGCAAAGATTAAAAAGATATAATTAAATCATTATTTTAAGTCTTTGGGCTCGACGGAATTGCTAATAGGTCAGTCATATCGTCAAATTTGGCGCGGTATTTCTTTTTTAATGAGCGAAAGGATCAACGACTTTGGGTTTCGTACAGTTCAGGGTTTACATACAGATTCGGATGCAGGACCGGAATAAATTTTGTTAAAATGATATATATCTGAAATAGTTTTTGTTTTGTTTTTATATTATGAATTATTTGTTTAACTATATTATGCTTTACATAATCCTTTCCATAAAAATTTTTTTCTTTTTTGTATAAAAATTTCCTGAATATTAAGAAAAAATTTTTTTTTACAAAATATGCTTTATAAAGTTCACCAGATTAACCGCGATGCAAAAAAAAGACAGTTTTGTCTTGTCAAAGAAAATTTTTTTGAAACGTGAGTGACATCGACTTGAAACGTGAGTGACAAAATCAGTGTATGAAAAAATCTTCAAATTACACGGTACAACACTCAAGAAATCCCAAGGGGTTTCTCAACGGTTTCATAAGGTTTTGGGTTCGCTGAATCCGAATCTGAAGTCAGAATTTTCGCAGGGTGACCTACGTTTTCGAGTTACAGGGATGCCAGAACCCTAACCTCCTACTGTTAATGAAATCAATATGACCAACCCCCATTACTTTTTCAAGAGGAACATTTTTTGCCTTGGAACTGATCTTCTCCGACCCTTCCGTATGGGGGCTTCCATACAAATTGTAGATTTTTGTATATATTTTTATGAAAATTTAATTAACTGTAAAAGAACATGGTTCTTATTTGTACTAATGTTAAATCAAATCAAATCAAAAAAAAAAAAAAGAAAAATAAATTTTATTAATATTAATTTATTGGAATACAAAAAATTTGCTTGAAATTAATTTAGTGTTTATTTTTAATATATTTTATTATTACTATTTATTTCTGGTATTTCCTTAATTTAATGTCAAGAATTCTACATAATTATAAAAAGGCAAACAAAAAATTTGTCGAGTTTTTTGTTTTATTAAAAAAAGTTCATATAAAAAATATATGAAAACCATAAAATTTGTATAGGAGCCCCCGTACGGAGGGGTCGGAGGAGATGGGTTCCAAGGCAAAAACTGTTCCTCTTAAAAAAGTAATGAGGGTCAGTCATATTAATTTAATTAACAGTAGGGGTTAAGGTTCAGCCTCCCCTGTAGCTCGAAAACCTTGGGTGACCCGAAAATTCTGTCTTCAGATTCGGATTCGGCGAACCCAAAACCTAAGGAAACCGTTGTGAAACCTCTTGGGATTTGTAAAAACTTCAGTTTTGTTGTTCAGTGTTATTAGAAAAATCAAAATTTTTTATGACTTATTTTACCCATATAATTTTGTGTTAAAAGCAATTCTGTTTAATGGAGAAAAATGCATGTTTAGTGCTATGACTGAAACGTGAGTGACACTGGATTTGCCGAACTGTTATAGTTTCCTTTTGCAAAAATTGTACTAAATTCATTTTTTAATTCATAGAGAAAAGAAAATTGTCTAGACAAATTTCAAGACCACTTTCCTGAGGAACTTTACTTGATGACTAATATTCCAAATATTTGCCATCTTATTCGAAATATGATAAATTTTCTGAGAGCTAACCGCTCTTGCCATTTTTCTAAACAAGTTGAAAAAAGAAAGACAAAATGGAGTTCACTTCAAACAAAGACATGTTATTCCCACAACTGTATCGCAATCTATGATCTAAATCATAGCTGAACTAATTAAGTAATGCGTCGACAAAGCTTTTTAATTTCAATTAAAGGTTTTTGCTTGTTTTTAACCAACTATTTTCTATTCACCATCACATTGTTTTTTTTTGTTTTCATTTTTCTTTTCCTCTCAACTTCAACAACCACTCTTAAATTATCTGTCACATCAGCTGTCAGTACAAGGCGCGCACAAATATTGCTCCCCTTTATTTTATTTTTTTTTTGTTTTGTTTGAAAAGCCGAGCTTCAAGCGGTTATCTTAACTGCGCGTTGTGTACAGTCAGTGTTGCCAACTTCACTATGTTGCAGCGTTGTTCCAGTAATTATATTGCAATTAGGGATGCATCCGTAAGTAGTTTTCGTTACATGTGTGTGTATATAATACAACAACATTGCACGTTCACTTGATAATCATGTCGATCTGCGTGTCGTAAATATGAAATTATTTTTTAAGTACATGGAAAATGTGGAACCATTTTTCACAGTGATTCTTTTTAACATATTTATATTTTTTTTTTCTCATTTAAAGTTGATGAGCTTTAACGATACAACAAGCATTATGTTTTTGGTTGACTGTCTGCACTGAGTGTGACTAAATATTTTTGGACTTTTAATAATTTTACATAATTAGATATTTTTTTTATTCCAGCTATTGCGGCTGTCATTGTGTTGAGAATAAAAATGTAGCCTTCAAATATTCTTGCTTGTTTTTTTAATTTTATTTTGATCTATTTTATTTAAAATCTTAAAAAAATTTGTTGTTTTTAAAAATATGCCAAAAATATTTCCTGAAAACTCTTTAGAGAAAGAAAATGATAATTTGTGAACTAAGATTAGTGTCCGACCGAATGTGAATTTTTGCCGAAGCCGAAGCCGAAGTTGAAGCCGATTCTTCGGCAAAATATAAATAATCGGCTGAAGGCCGAAGCCGAATAACAAACAAATGTTTTCAAGCAAAAAATATTCTAAAATGTATTCTTTGCTTTTATTATATATTCATTTCAGTACAAAAAGACTTACTGAAATCATTAAATTCGAGTAAAACGCAAGAGTTTTTTTCAAGAAATTTTTCATATAAGACTTCGTGTATCGTTTATTCGTTATTTCTTATTTATTCATTCCATATTGATAAGAAAAGTAAATCATTACATTAATTTAAGAAGACACTAATTTTCAGACGAACATCTTCTTGGTTTAAAACCATAGAAAAATCTTCAATTCATAGAGAAACAAATCAATTCACAAGAAAAACAAAAAAATGATAACAATTAATTTTATACATAAGTATCTAACCAATGATAACTTGAATCAATAAGATTTAAAAATCATAAAAATAATCAATAGTTAAAATTAAAAAGCTTTATGTTGTAAGCTAAAAAAAGCAAGTTATCAGCATTTTCCCCAAGAAGGTTGGTACGTCTATACATATACAGCTGCCCAGCAGCGCTAAAAAGTTGTGCACAACTCATCAAAGAACAGAAAAGAAGAGAACAACAAAACGAACAATGGAAAATGTTTCAAATGTGGAATTTTGAACGGAGTTCACTGAATAATTCAAAAAAAATTCTAAAAACTTATAAAAAAATTGTTGGCAATGCAAAAACATTCGGCAAAAATAATCGGCTATTTCGGCCGAAGCCAAAGCCGAAGCAGAAGATCAAATAATCGGTAGGACACTAACTAAGATATATAAAATTTTTTTTTTCTGAACTGAAGATTTCAAGATCAAACATAAAAGTTTTAATTTTTAACCGTTACACCGCAAGTTGCAAATACTTTAATAGATTTGTTCTTTAAACTTGGTTTTAATTAAACCAAACTTAAACTCTTTTTAACCTGACACATGAACAGCCACCGTTCAGAGTCACTGTTTGCCAAGAAAAACTCTTCCTCTAACGATTGATAAAGAAACATCTATATAATTAATAGGCAAAGGTTTTTTGTGAAATAACAAAAATAATAAAAAAAAATTATTTTTTTTTTAAATTTGCATATCAGTCAGTAAGAAAATTGGATTGTAAAGAGGTAATGGTTTTCTTTTTATTTCAACTGCTCTATGCTTTAGAAAGAAGAAATCATTGTTTTTTTTTTAAAAAATTCGCATTTAAATCTGTATGAAAGTTGAATTGTAAAGAGCTTATCAATTGATCCAATTTGAGTTTTTTACAAAACTAAATAATTTTGATCAAAATTATCTTTAATGCATATCTCAAATGTCAATGACGTAAAAAATTTCAGTTCCAAATAAAAAAATCCAACTTTCTGAACAAACATCTCAGTCAAAATTTAACGGGTTTCAAAAATGTCGAAGTTTTTCTAAAAATTTGTTTTATTTCTTTCTAAATGTCTTAACAATTTTCGCCAAAAAATATTTGTGAAAATGTTTTTTATTTATATTGTCTTAATGAACTGAAAAGTCAATATCACTGTTATTTAAAAAATAAACAAAATTTAATTTGCTTTGTATTGAATTAACAAATGTGCCGTTATTTTATTCTTTGTGTTTCAACTATTTATTTTAAATGAATTTCAAATTTGGATTTATAATTTTCTTTTATTACTTGTTTTACATATCGGTCATTCCATTTTTGTCGAAGATATTGTATCCATCAATATCTAAATTGGTATAGATTTTATGAGTAATAAAGTGAAATGTATATCAGAAAAAATTGAGATTTTGAAAAAACGTATCATAGTAAATTTTTTGTTGGTGGAAAGTTAATTTTGTTTTTAAACTTACTAAAAAAACAAATAAAATACAAAAATGCACTTTTTGAGATATGAGCAAATAACATTTTTTCCAAAAAGTTGGTAACTTACAGCCATCGACGTCAACGTCAATGTGTATGCAACATACAATTCACATATGTGAGGTGTCGATATTGTTAATCAAAACATGTATGCTTATCGTATAGCTCTGAAGGGGAAAAATGGTGGTGGGTGATTTTCACATATCTCATTGATGTTACCAACGCTTGGAAATGATATATGCTGTGTAATCCTGACTCTGACGAATATAAACCACAATTAAATTTCCGACGTGTTCGTAAAATTTTAACTGAAGGGAAAGTTACAGCTTCCAGAAAAAGGCGCCATCCAGCGTCAGCAGTAGAAAGATAAGCAAGTGATCACATTCCAGTAAAGAACGAATCACAGCTCCTTTATGTTGTTTGCCATCAACGAATCATGTGGTCGTGCGCCGTATGCAAAAAACACTTAGCAGCAAACGGGAATGCTTCGCCAAATCTCATAATTAATTTTTCTTTTGTAAATTTGGTGTCTTTAATTATAATTCATATGTACATATAAAAAAATAAAATAAATATGAACCTAATAAATAAAAGCAAAAAGAAGATTGTTTTTATGTAAAATTTTTATATAGAACCATATTGTAACCCCTTCCGCCGGTTGTACTTTATAAAGTACAGGCTGGGAAATGACCTTGGATGGATCCACCTCCAAAAAAAATGTGGATGTTGATGTGGACCTCAAATTAGCACCTGGTTAAAATTTCATCAACTTTTGTCCACGGAAACTGGGTGCCGGCGTTAAAGGGTTAATAACCTTTTAACGCATGCTTATCATGTAGTGATGTTTGTTGTCATATTTTGTCCTGCCTACACAGTAAATATTTACCGAACAGCACTGTTGGCAAGAAGCTTAAATTTGTTTTAACCTAAAAGAATTTTAAGATCTTAACCTATGCAAAATAAAAACTAAAAAAGCAAATCTATAAAAAGCATATTAAAACATGGACACTTAACAAAAAAATTACTGATAGCGTACCGACTACAATTATTGGCACCCATAAGGAAATTTTGCCTTGCAACCTTCAGCATTCATTCTGTTTTTAAGCGAATCTTCTATTTGAAATTTTATTTTATTATTTGGAGAATTCTGAATTGGAAGCAATTTTCAACATATCTATGTTAGATCCCTGTATTTTGTGAAAATTAAAATAAAAAAAGTCTTTCGAAAACCACAACTATTGGCACCTGAGTACAATTATTGGCACATTTATTACTACAATCGTTGGCACTTGAGTACAATTATTGGCTCTTCAAAAACTATAATTATTGGCATATTACCACAATTATTCGCACCCCAAAAAACATAATACTTGGCACCTAGTATTTAAGAAAATTTAAAAATCATAGCTTTATGTATATAATTTTTTTATATCATAAAAACAAATTCTTTATTTTTCAGTCTTGTTTGCATACCTAGCTAGTAGATAAAAAATAAAACAAATTTTATTCTTACTTACTTAGGTGGCCATGACAACCCGTTGTCGGGTTACGGCCGACTTCATCAGCTCTCGCCAGGCGTCTCTGCTTCGCGTGTGCCGTCTCCCATCTGTTTCACCAAGCGCGGTTAGGGCTTCCTCGGCTTGATCAATCCATCGGAGGCATGATCTTCCTCTTCGTCGTCGACCCTCGGCTTTAGCCTCTAACACCTTTTTCGCTGGAGCTTCTTCATCCATACGAAAGACTGACCCAGCCAACGTAGTCGCTGCATTGTTATACGCAGGACTAAGTCAATGTCGTCGTAGAGCTCGTACAGTTCGTGGTTCATTCGAATGCGATACTCGTCGCCAACTCGAATAGGACCAAATATTTTGCGAAGGACTTTTCTCTCGAACACCCCAAGAGCGGCTGCATCTGTTTACGATACCACCCATTCCTCAGAGCCAAAGAGAAGCGCTTGCTGTTTACGGCGGTTCCAAGTTATGTAAACTCCTTGACAACTTCAAAGTTATATTTGCCTGCTGTAACATGGAAGCCTAGACGCCGCACTTAACTATTTCCAGACAGCATATACTTTGTTTTGCCCTCTTCCACCGTCAAACCCACTTTGGCTGATTCCTTTTCGATAGCGGCGAAAGCAGCAGTTACATCTCTCTTGGTTCTGCCGATAATATCTGGTACCATTTCGATGTACACCTGCCTTTCGTAGGATCCCCTCCATGATGAAATTAAAGATGAAGAGGATTAAAGCATGATAGCGGGTCGCCTTGTCTGAAAACTCGTTCGGTATTAAAGGTTTTGGAGAGGTCATTTCCTACCTTGACGGAGCTGAATTTATTGCTCAACGTCATCCTGCAGAGCCTTATCAACTTTACAGGTATACCGGATTACAGGTATATACAGGATTTCATTCAATAAAATAGGGTATTAACCAAAATAGTGATTAATTTAAAATAAGTTTAAAGTAAAGCTTTACACTTTAAATTAAGGTCTTTGAACATTAACTAAAGACCTTAGCTTGGCATGTCCCCAGTAAAAATGAAAATTTTTTAGCCAAAGCTTTACAACGTTCGCACAAAAGGCAAACAAGAAACTCAGTAAGCTAAAAGCCGTACAACGGCTGTACAACAGGCGCTTGCAGGACATTTTGACCGTCCAGATACTTTACAGCAGCTATTGCGGCCGAGTTAAAATGAACTTTTTCTGCAGCCACGGTCGATGTTCAGCATATGTACAGCCAAGTTGTCCTGCAAGCGCCTGTTGTACAGCCGTTGTACGGCTTTTAGCTTACTGAGTTTCTTGTTTGCCTGTTGTACGAACGTTGTACAGCTTTAGCTAAAAAATTTTAATTTTTACTCGGGGTTTTACAAACAAATTTTGGTAAATAAGGAAATTTATTTTTTGTCAGACATTTGATGTGGAACTCCTTTTTTTAGGAAAACCTTTCCGCTGGGAGACTTTCACCCATTCCACAATTACTTTCTCTTCCGCCTCAATCAAAACAGTTTGCGGACCTGGACGAGTTTGCATAATGTTGGGCCAAGACGAAATTGTAGGGTCGAACGTGGCCTTACCATATCTGAAATCTTACCATATCTAATTTTTAACAGAGCTTTTTGCAAAAGACTTTCATTATATGAACCCTGTCTTTTTGGCATTGTCAATAATCTGAAAATATGAAAAATGCAATTATTGGCACTACAAAAAAGTACAATGACTGGCAGTGCCAGTTATTGTAGTTTTACAAATTCAGTTATTGGCACCCCCTGCCAATAACTGAATTTGATTTTTGTTGGAATCAATTGTTGGCACCCACTTATTTTTACAATATCGTGGTTAAAATTAAAATAAAAAGGCAAAGTTTAACTATTCAATAGTTAAATAATCTCAAAATAAGGCGGAAGTATACCAAAAATATATTTATAAATAAGAAATAGTACTCACCAAAATTTTAGTTCGCTATCGATATCAACACTTTAAAACGTTTTTTCTCTGACGACGGAAAGACCTTTGCAGTTTCGAATTTTTACAAGCAACTAAGTTAATTAATCTTATTGTAAAATACAGAACAAAGAGAGGAAATAAACTACAAAATTAGAAAAGTACTTTTCATAAATAACGGAAGTTTAACTATGTTTCATAAATGCTATTCAAGTAAAGGGTGCCAATAATTGGGGTCAAATTTTTGGGTGCCAATAATTGTAGTCGGTACGCTAGTTATGCGAATTAAAACGCCTTAAATACTTAACGATTGCCTGATCTTTATTTTTAATGCATCTTTTCTTTGAATGATTGTATGTTTTTTTCATTTAATTTATACTCTTTCACCTGGATCGTTTTGTTCTCATAACTGTGTGAATCTGTGAAGCGCGTATTTGACTTCCTTTGCGGCGAATGTTTTTTGATCAATTGTTAATTAACCGCAAAACAAGTTGCAAATTGAACTTATTCACTTTATTGGCAATTGTCTGGCTCTATTGTTGCAGTGGTTATTGCAATTGTTGTTGTTGTTGTTGTTGTTGTTGTTGTTACATTAGTACTCTCTTTTGTTGGCATCGTTAAGGCTATTTGTTGCATGCATGGTAGCAACAGCGAAAGGAAATCATCATTAAGCATTAAATATAGTAATATATGAATAAAAGCGGCTCAGCAATAGCAGCAACAACAGCACCAACAGCAGCAGCAGCACCAGAAACATGATGTTTGTTAGCTACTGTTTTTTGTGCTGTACCAACCAACCAATATAATCATATACTAAACAGCAACAATATAGCAAAAACAACGTTAATACGTTGGTCAGCGAGAATGGAAAAAAATAGTTTTATAACATAATGCATGCTTAATGCAATGTCTGTCCATTAAATTAAGTACGTCTGTATTAAATTTTTTGTTATTATTTTTTGTGTCTCCATCTGTGTGTCCGTCAGTTCTCTATCCGTTTGTTATGACAACCGGAAACGCAATTTAAGCGCCACTTTTGCTGTGCATACTTTTTGTGAAGTGCTGTGATTGAAGGGATGATCTGTTGATTATGGCTAGAAGCAAATATATTAGCTGATAGCAAATATATTAGCTCATAGATTTAAGAGGACTGAGGTGAATACTTTTTTTTTCATATTATGCCTTCCGACTGGCTTTACAAACTTTCAAGTCAAACCGGGACCGGTTAGATTTAAAAAATTCGTGTTCAAGCGAGAAACTAAGAGGTTTCGGGATTAGAGCCTCTTAAAGGTTCAGGATTTGAAAAAACTGCTAACGAAATTACGCTCTCAAATCCAGAAAATATGATGTTTATGAACAAAAAATTTTGAAATTAAAAAAAAAAATTTGGTTTGGCCAGCTAGCATGGCAAGAGAGAGAAAATACACGATAAACTAGCGATACTTTATTCGAAAAATAATTAGTTATAGAAGTTCTGAAACTGAAGGAGGGATGATTTTGAGCAATATTAAAAGAAGATAAAATATATTCATGGTTAAAAATTTTAAATATTATTTAAAAAAATATCTACAATAAAAGTAAATATATATCATTGTGATACTGTCAAGGTGCATTTTATGATGTTTCAACGATAGAACAATTTATTTGTAATTTTTTAAAATAGTTTCTCATGGGCCGAAATGTGAAATAAGTTTTTATCGTACAATACGAATTTGCAGTCAAAATAATAAAAACCGAGGCTACAGAATTGAATGAGCACAAAGTAAGATTCATTTTAGGCCGCTTCAAGAATTAGTATGAATAATACATATGTAAGTCGTTATGGGATGAAATGGATATGATGTGAAATGGATTTTTAGTGTCCATTACTGGCAATGGTATGCGAGGGGCTAGAAATGAGCAAAATAAGTTAGATGTTTCCACCTCGATTTCACTTCCAAGAATCTCGTGAACACTGGTTTCAACTTTTTTCCTTCGATAATACACTGAGGAGCAATACTATAATATGGTGTAGCATCTCTCAGTTCAGAAGCCGTTTTCTTCTCGACATAGAATGAAATTCATTGTTATTTTTTTGTTAAAGGTACACTTGACTTCTTTCTTTAAAACCGGTTTGAAGTTAAGCAAACAACAAAAAAAAAAAAAACAACAAAAATATTAGATAAAAATGTAACAAAGGCAAATGTTACAGTATTGTGCCCAATTTTTATTTATTGTTTTTTCACTATTTTTGTAAGAAAAATATTATTGTTAATATCATGTTCAGTATTTTTCTGGTTTTTTAAAATCCAGGATGCGATTTGACATGTTACATTTGAATTTGTTTAGGTAAGTAACAGCTGATAAAATGAAAGGTGCTACACCATGTTACAGTATTGCTCCTCAGTGTACTTCAAACGTGCTTATGAAAGAACTTGCATTTTTCGATTTAAGTTCCTGCGAAGTCATTTATCGAGTTCTTGAAATAAGACTTTGTTTTAGACTTGCAAGTAGAGCTGCCAGGTCCCGATCTCCACGCGGGTTGTCCCGATTTTCAGCTTAAACATGTGAGTCCCGCGAAAACCTTATGCGGTATGTCAATTGTCCCGAATCCAAAATACGTCTTATTTTCGTTTTATTTTTATAACATTTTAAAAATATTTTTTTTTATTTTATTTATTTTAAAAATATTTATTTTTATTTTATTTATTTATTTTTCTTTGCTTTTCTAGCTCAAAAATTTCGATATTATTTTTGTTCATACAATTTAAATTGATCCATGAAAAGTATTTCTACGTTTTCAACCCAGATTTGCATTTTTTTAGTTTTGACTTTTAGATTTCCACACATCTAGAAAATATGAAACCGAGCGATATGCATAAATCTTTTCCTGATTTTTTAGCTTATGTCCCGAATTTTTTTTTTGCAAAATCCCGATTTTATAAAAAAAAATCTGTCAGTCCTACTTGCAAGTACTTATAAGTTGAAATTTTTGTGAGCGAACTTCTTTGGTTAGCTTCGATTTAAGCTCTTGCGAAGCTATTAATCGAGGTCTTGAGAGAACAACCTCGTGTTTATCTCTTAAATACTCAAACGTTCGCTTCTCTCAAAAGAGCAATAAAATTATTCTAACTCAATTTTAATTCAAAGAAACTTATAAAGAGAATTTAAAAATTTTCTTGAGTGAGCTAGTATTACTTGCTTTTCAAAAAGCGCTTCCGAAGCAGCTAAAAGACCTTATTTTCAGAAAATACTAGTACGCATTAAATACTTCAATGAGAATATTATATAATGGCTTAATGAATATCACATTTGATTTGAGTTGCCAGATTCTGAATTCTGGATGCAATATGACCACGTAGGACGAATACAAATTTAGAAAATTCTCAAACAATGGTCAGCAAAATTTTTTCGAGGACGATACTGTTGAAAGGACAATAAATTAAATTGAAAGGTTTAAGGGGAGACATGACATTAGCCGTTTTTTTAAATCGACCTTTTTAAGTTTTTTTATTTTATTAAGTATTTTGAAGATTCTAAGAAAAATTTCATGGAAAAATTCCTGCGGGTTCAACAGTTACAGCCGGATAAGTGAAAGCGCATTTTTATTTTTCTTTGCATTTTTCTTTGTTCACAAACTTTGAACGCGTTTATCTCGAAACCAAGGTTTTTCGTTCTGGTTGCGGCACTAGCGGGTTCATTTTTTGACGAAAATTTTTTTATTTTTTAAACTTTATTCGCTATCGTATTATACGAGCTTTTTTTCTAAATTTTTTTTTCGATTTTTTATGAATTATTAAAGTCAATATTTTTTTCGAAAAAACACACTTTCAAATTTGGAACATCACAACAAGCTCCTGTCATACGATAACCAATTTTGTCAAGATTTAAAAAAGTCATTTTTTTCCTGATCGGAAAACTTTTGCGACTCCCAGCGCTGCAACCACGTGTCCCGGTTTTTTTCTCTGCCACCAGTTTGGAGCTCTATAAAACCATGTTATAATTTTACCAAATTAAAGATTTCATTTCAACATAGTTTCACAAAAAAAATCATTTCTATCGTATTAATAATGATAATGGTAGATAATTTTATTTTTAAATGAACGTCATAAAATGGCTATTAATATTGTATCATTTGATTTTTAGAAAGATACAGACGGATACAGAAGGTACCGATTCAAATTCTAAATCGAAGGAAAAATCAAGAAATTCTTAAAATAGTACCACCATTTTGGGATACAGGTTAATATCATCAAAAATCTGATGAAATATTCGAATTAAGCAGATCATTTTACATTAAACTATTATACATTTTTGTGTGACCTAAATGTAAAATAAGTAAAGAATGTCTAAAGTCAGTCTAGCCCGGCTATGAAATACCCCAAACCTACTTTGTCAAAATAAAATAATATTATTTAAAATGGGCGTGTCCGTGGTCTGATGAAACCTATATTGTATATGCATTTCCATTTTAATGAAAAATTTACACATACCAATTTTTAATCCTGTAGCTCGCATATTAATGCTTTTATAGTATTTTCGCTATCATGGGTTGTATGGGAGGTGGGTGTGTTCGTGGATGGATACTGCTCAATTTTTGAACACATCTTAGTTCTGGTATAAAAAAGATACATACTAAATTTTATCTCTGTAGGTTAAACATAACCTTATTTATGCAGTTTTAAATTTTTTGTTTGTATAGGAGGTATGCGTGTCCGCGGGCGGATGACGTCTATTTTGCAAAAATATTTTCGGTTTGCTATTAAAACATTCGTACCAAATTTTATCTCTGTATGTCAAACATAAGCTTATTTATTGAATTTTTAATTTTCGGTTTGTATGGGAGGTTGGCGTGCTACGTTGTCATATTGCCAGAATTCAAAACATTTCGGTGAAGGAAGGTTCTGGAATACTTTAGGAAAAGAATCCATCTAATGTACAGAGGATGTATGAATATAAATAATACTAAATGCATAAAATAATTCACGCTTCCATAGTATAATTACACGAGTTTCATGAATTGTTGTCACTCATCTCAGGTACAGTTCCTACAGAAACTGCTTTGATGATGATGCAGAAATGGGTTTTAAGACTCCCTCTAAATTTTGAGTCAGTGGCCGGCTGACTTTTTTTCTTCCCACAAAATCGATCCGTCTTATTGTATACATAATTTATGAACTTTATTTTACACTTATATTTTTTTTACACTGTAACTATAAAAAGTTCATGTTATTCATGTAGTTGGTAACTGGACAAAAATTTATGAATGCAATTCATGAAAATTATGTACATATTCATAATTATTGTGTGCTTAAATTGCGACAAATTGTGACATCGGATTGGATATCAAGTCTTCACTCTATGTCACACATAAATTACATTATTGTTAAATACATTATTAATATTCCAAATGTCCTATATATAGGACGACCAATGTGACATAATGACATAATGACATAAAAGATATTTTTTTTTTTAATATTGGACATTGGTCGTCCTATATATATTGACATTATATGTCATGAATGTGACATAACAGATATTAAAAAAAAATATCAGGCAACACAGACAGCTTTTATTTTGAATAGCCTATATTTTACTTGTGTGAGCGATGTTGTTTATGTGAGATAGTTCTTCTGTTAAGGTGCTTCGTAAAGCTTCGTAAATACCTAAGCATAGATTCATCGAAGCTCAAACAGCTTATTTGATACTTTTGATGACAATTTAAACTTTGACCTCTGACTGAAAATTTTCTTTGAAAATATTACAAAAAGCAATTATTACTCCATCTAACAATCCAAAAGTTTCAGAAAAGAAAATGACTGATATATATTTTTGTATATTGACCTTTATCACTCAATATTTGTTTTGTTACTTACTTCTTCAAACATGCCGAAATTAAAATTTTATGAACTCAAGATATTACCTATAGCATAAAACTGTTCTTAAACAGTCTAAAATAAAATACAACAAATTTTAAAAACATTTTCAATTCCAGTAGCTAAATTCATGCAGAATAAACACTTTATGACAGAGTATAACAAAAACTAGTGTCCGACCGATTATTCGGCTTCGGCTTCGGTAATCGGCATAATCGGCCAATATTTTGACCTTCGGCTTCGGCTTCTGCTTCGGCCGAAATAGCCGATTATTTTTGCCGAATGGTTTTGCTTTGCTAAACAATTTTTTTTTGTAAGTTTTTAGAATTTTCTTTTAATTATTCAGGAACTCCATTAAATATTCCACATTTGAAACATTTCCATTGGTTGTTTTGTGTTTCTCTCCTTTTCTGTTCTTTCATGGATCGAAAATATATTAAATTTTTTTCAACTTTATCCTGACGTCTGTATATCAGTAACAGAAAAATCCGAATTTTGCAAAAAACTCTTGCGTTTTACTCGAATTTAATGATTTCAGTAATTTTTTTGCACTGAAATGAATATCTTTTCCATGGTAACTCACGCGACATGCGTTCGTCATTAAGCTTCGTTTTCTCAGAAGTTTATGTTATCAATGAAAAAAATTCTAATGTACATGTACCGTAGTACATTAGAAAAAATAGTAATGGTATGATTTACCAAAATTGTCGTTCCTGTAACTAACTAAGAAAAGCAGTGGTAAATATGGGAGTAACTCACGCGACAAAAACAGAAGTGTGTTTTACAAGCAAGTTTAGATTGTAAAATTCAGCGAATTTTCTCAACGGAAAAACAGTGAAGTTTGCCAATTTAAAAATATGTAGAGTTTCCAAAAAATCTTTGCCGTAACTCACGCGACAAAATATCCGTTAAGAAAATGTGTAATTAAGAAGACCAACTAAGGCTTTTAAAAATAGTTTTATTATTAAACCAGCTGGTACCCGGCGCGTTTCTGCCGTCCTAGTCCAATGCCTGTTCCAATTTGCCAATATAAGGCCATCAACAAATAAAAACTCCACTCCAATATAAAAAATTATCTTTTATGGGTGGAGCCACACTCCTTGTCTTATACCCGTTCTCGTTTTTGAATATTTCCCAGGAGTAGGATATCACCAAATAGTAACTCGAAATCGAGTTTCTTTAATTTGTGATACCTTGTACAATACCCGTTATAGCTTTTCAGTAGCAGGCCACCACCAGATAGTAACTTCATTCTGAGAAAAATGTTCTGTTCCTTTACTTCCATAGCTATTCTGCATTGAAAATTTGAATTGTATGGGCGGATTCTTGCCCCGTTTTCCAATACCCGTGTCAGTTTTATAAATAAAAAACCTGGCCAATAAGTTACTTCATATCGACTTTCATTGTTATAAATGTAGTTTCAAATCTATTTAAAAAATCAAAAAATTTAATTGTATGGGCGGTGCCATGCCTCCCTTTTCATAGATCGCTCAATTTTGCTAGTCGAAGGGCACTACTTTGTTTCATTGATGTGGGACACATGGGTCGAAAGTTAAATTAATTTTTGTGTTTTTGAAAAAGTACTACGCCCCTCGAGGATAGGAGAGTGAAAAATACTTTACGACCTATTCTCATACCTACCAAATGCACAAACAAAATTTCGTTCAAATCGATCTAGCGGTTTTGGAGGAGTTCAAACACTAACATCGTGACACGAGATTTTTATTTATTAGAAGATATAAAAAAATATGAATTCGATTACAACAAATAAATTCTGATTTCAAAGAGTTAAAAAGAAATGAAAAAAAAAAGTAAAATTAAAGGTGAAACGTCTAAACTTTAATTGTATACATCTTCGATGAATACGTTTTAACGTCTTTTATACAAGTTTATCGACAAATGAAAAGAATTGATAACTTTTTATACCCACAATATTGCGAGTATTCGTCCATTATACAATAGTATTTTACTAGATTAAAAAATTGGACTTAGAAATACATTAAATTTTTCAGCTGTGGTTGACATTTTCGTGGAAATGCCCTTATAACAAAAGCAAAGAATAAAGTTTATAATTTTTTTTACTTGAAAACATTTCTCATTTCTTATTCGGCATCGGCTTCGGCCTTCGGCCGATTATTTCCATTTTGCCGAAGAATCGGCTTCGGCTTCGGCTTCGGCAAAAAATCACATTCGGTCGGACACTAACAAAAACCAATTTAACAAACGAATAAAGCACTATGAAGAATATTAACAAAAAACAAAATATGGGAATGTTATACAACTTAAAAACAACGAAGATGAAGCACAACATAAATTTAGCTACCAAGCAATAGGATGGCGACGCTTGGTAAGCGATGCGGTTACATAAGCTAAGCCAACTACAATTTAAACCGAATGATTCAAGTTTGAGGAAAACGAGCGAACAAACTGAACTCAGCGATCGTTGAGTGACCGAACGAACACAGTAGCGACGGTTTGGCGGGCAGACTAGCTGACTGGCTGGCTCCTTGTCTGATTATGAACCGATTTATGCGTACGTGCTTCGCGTGAATTCAATTTATTCCGAAGTTCCAACATGTAGCGTGCGAGAATAAAAACAGTAGCTTCTTTGCTGAATGACCACATGATTGGAAGGTCGTCCATCTTCGGCTTAACAAGCGCCGCAGCAGCAGCAGCAGCAGCAGCAACAACAACAACAACAACAGCTTCACTCAGATGCAAAAGACGAAGAAGCGTGTGATTAGGTTTTTTGCAGCACCTCTAGCTAGTTACAGTTGAGCTGCAGTGAATTATTATGAATGATACGCATGCGCCAAACGTTGATCATATTGTAATCAAATCCGGGTTGAATTAATAACGAAGAAGAAGATGAACGAACAATGCATAAAAACCAAGAAGATGCAGCAAAACCTGACCGTAGTGGAACCAAAGCAGTAGCAGTACGCGTTAGTAGATGGCTAAAATTGATTTAGCCACCTCAGGCAGCTGACCTTACTACTGTTTTTACGCTTTAAGCAGAATCTCATCAAGCTCGTAATGACAACAATTGATCAACAATCAGCGCGCATGGATCACGGCGACCAGAAGACAGACAGATAGACAGACAGACGTAGCTGTGACGCGATACACACTCACACACAAGGAAGCTGCTGAACTGTCCATATTATTGATCGTGCAGCACTGGGCCGGCCGTATTCGGTGTGAGACACAAACTGTTGTATTATTATCTATATCGAGGTCATTGTGACTCGTGCTTTGAGCGAGACTGATTGATCGACTGATTTATTTTCATCATCTTGGTTGAGTTGAAATTGGGTCAATATTGCCTCTACATACATGACACTACTACTGGCATTGTACAACCTTTGACATGAACTACATTTTATACCTGTGTCAAGCTTAAAGCACTCAACGGCGATGAAGAGTCTAGCAAAAAACCAAAAGAGTCATCAGAAAGAAGCCGTTAATGACAGAAACCAAGCACAGCTATTGGTCAAAAGCAAACTGTTCAAAGTTTATACTATTGTGAGTATACATATGTATCATACCAAAAAGCAGCCGTGGATTCCAAAAGCAATTGCACCCTCGTCCTTCCCCCTTGAGCAACGAAGTTATGCTATTACGTAGCTCCAGACTAAGTCAATTAAAAAAAAAACAAGTAAAGAAACTCTCAAGTAGGTCTGGCGCAACTTAGAAATACCGAAAACATATTGTAATATTTAAATACACACCTATGAGAACACTAAAAATGAATGTTCTAACAAGTAATTTTCTTTAAAATATATTATGAATGGGTGCAAAGTAGCAAGGCCATGTGTCTAGTGGAAATTTTGAAAGAACAAAACAACTTTTGGACTAACGTTACTCATCGTTAGACACATAAATGCGGAGCAGAATGATAACTTAACACACAATTTTTTCTCAAGTAAAATTTTTAAATATCTCAGAAAGGTGTATTTAAAAACCTAGTAAGGTATATCTTCGACTTGGCCGAAGTTAAAATACCCCCACGGGCGATTCGTAATGGTACAAAATTTTAAATTGTAGCTCTTTTTGTATGAGATTTAAAAAAAATTTACTATTTTGTTGACGTCTAAAATATATTCATATCAAACTGATTTCTCAAAGTAAATACAAGCCTCTTTATAAAGTTTTCGATTTGGGTTTGAATGGGAGGTGGGCGTGTTCTTGAGTTGTTAACTACCATTTTCAAGGACGCCTCAGTTTTGATATAAAATTTACAAATACCCAATTTCAGTTCAATAGCTTGAATATTAGCCTATTTATACAGTTTTCATTCGTATGGGTTGTATGGGTTATGGGTATGTTCTTATTCGGATGACGCCCACTTTTCTTCCACAATTTAGTTTTGATATGAAATGAACAAATACTTAATTTTATTTATGTAGCTTTGACACAAGCCTCTTTATATAGTTTTCAATATTAGGGTTGTATGGCAGGTGGGCGTGTTAGTGAGTGGATGACACCCATTTTCCTAACACACCTCAGCTTTGACATAGATTATACAAGTACCGAATTTAAGTTTTGTAGCTTAAATATTTGCTTATTAATGAAGTTTTCAATATTGGGGTTGTATGGAAGGTAGGTGTGGTTTTCATCCGATTTAGCCCATTCTCGAACTTGATCTTAGTTTTTTATAAAAAAGTTTAAATATCGAGTTTCAGCACGATAGCTTCAAAATTACGGCTGCAATCGTGCCCACAGACAGACGGACATACAGACGGACATGGCTAAATCAACTCAGATAATGATTCTGAGCTAGAATATACACTCAGAAAAATATCAACTGTAATAATAACAGTCGGCCACAGTTATTTCAAAACAGTGTTCGATTCAATGATGCGTTTAAGTTAACAATTTTCTTTGTTAAATGAACGTTTAAAAGTATTTTGTGCTGTTAAAATCATCTGTTAAAATATTTTTGTGCTTTTGTTGAATTGTATATTTTTTGTAAGCAATAGTTTTGAAATGTGTTTTGCTATATTTATATTATCGTTGCCAATAGCTTAGTGGAAGTGCACTAGACTGTCATGCGGGGGACGTGGGTTCGAACCTTAGCTGTGTAAAAATAATAATTTAATAATTGAAATAAAAATAATTCTGTTTCATTAATAGTTTGGTCAAAAATAACCTTCAAAATAAGTGGCTTACAATCTTACAAAAAAAATGCAAATTTCATTTTTTATTTAAAAAAAAAATTTGATATAAAAAACTTTTTGGCCTTGCCGGTATTTGAACCAAAGCCACTCGAGTACTAGACGCACACGTCGGCACACTCGGCCATACATGAACTTTCAAAACAGTGATAAAATTTCAATAAGTACGTTTTTATACGGGTTTCGTGTTCTATAGACCAACAGTCAACCGACTGTTGATTTGAAAGTTTCAATTGTTGGATGGTATTTAACAGTGAAATTTGTTATTTCAACCCATGATTTGTTTGATATAACAGCAATTTTTCCCTGAGTGTATATACTTTTCTATACCTACCACGCCTCCTTATGTGCGCCTCCTTGTCACACACGTCATGACAAAATTAATATGCCCCTTACGCAGTACGCGTGGGGGTATAAAAATCATATCACCATGCAAAGTGAAAATTACGGAATCGAACTAAAAAGATTAAGGTGTAAACTTTATATCCTAAATGTTTCCGATTCTTATATGTACTTTACATGCCCGTTTTAGGGGTCAATTAGGACCTTTTTGATAGATTTGAATTTTCAAAGGCATTTTTCTTTTCAATATATGAGAGTCCTAAATCTCAAAACTAATAAATTCCTTATATAGGGTACAATTCTTACATGGCTGAAAAAAAATCAGGAGTCCCGAACAAATAGTTGAAGCAGTCGACCTCATGCAAAATCTCAAAAATCAACAATTTTCACAAAAATTTCAATGGTTAATTGTTGAAATGAGATCATTCGAACGAATGAGACTTAAATTATAGTTTTTTAAAAGCAACGCTGTCCAGATGGTACCCACAAACATTTGACAGCTTGCTGATAATAATCGGCGTTGGTGCATCATATTTAGGATATCAATATCATAAAGTAAGTTTTTTAGAACATTTTATTTGTGTTTTGACGTCTACACCTTCAAACATTACAGTAATATAGTTATACTATATTTTATGGATATATAAGGCCTAAAAATAACATTTATTTTGCCGGTAAACTCTTGAATTTATATACAGCCGTTGACAACTAATTAGAAACGATTATTTTATTATAAGACATCTTCCGATTTTTTCTTTAACTTTTCAATTATCCATATTGACTTGCTAATTTCTGCAACTACACGAATATATCTTAAAAACAAAAAACTAGTTGAAAAGTTTTTAATGCTAAAGTTGGTTTAAAAGAAACTTTTATTCTAAAACCTTAAAAATATCTGTGACAACTAATTAGAAACGTTTGCAAAATACATTATATTTAGGTAAAAACAAGTAGTAAAATATGTGAAAACTTAACAAAAGTGATGCTTAAGATATAATATTCTGTTGGAAAAACGTTTTGCTTTAAAACTACAACACATCGTCTTTGCATTAAGGATAAGGTCTTGACATCGTTTTACCAAATACCGCACCAAGCTTCCTTGACTCTTATTAAAAAATCATCCAAATTTGTTATGTTTGGTGTGCTTACGGCATTTTTCAAATCGTTTAATGAATGCTTGATGGGATTTACATCACGACTTGACGATGAGCAGTCAAGAACAGTCAAAACAATTTTAGAAAAAATTTGGCGGTCAGCTTTGCCGTATGCTTGGGGTCATTATCCTGACCAAATCACTAGGATTTTGTCTACATACCAAAGCAGCATAACAATTCTTAAAATATAAACGTATTCTCGTTGTTCATTGTGCCAGAAACACAGTGAATTAGACCAATGACATTCCAAAAAAAATTTCCCCAAACAAAGATCCACCGCCATGGTTAACAACGGAAGAAGTGTACTTCAGGTAGATCAAGTTCATTACCTTTTGGTCGTTGGACACTCTTTCTGCCATCAGTATCAATGTTATTGATCTTTGTTTTAACACTCCACACAACAAGTATTTGCACTGCTTTACCGGACAAGATACATGATCTTTGCCAAATTCAATACGTTGTTTTCTGTACGAGCCTTTCACCATAGGATTCTTGCGTGTAAGTCTTCCATGAAGGCCAGCTTCCACTAAAAGTCGTGCAACGGTTCATTTTGATACACTGACCCCAATTTCATCCACTATTTCACTCTGGATGACTGCTGTGGTTATCCTTGGATCAGGTTTTGATGGTCGGACAATCTTTTAATCAATATGTGCTGAAGTTTTGCGCGGTATTTTTTGGAGTGGTACATTTTCCGTGGTCTTATATTGTCGAAGATGGGCAAAAGCATTGAAAACCATAGTTTTTAAGCATTTGAATTGATCCGTATGATAGCCCACCACTCTTAAATTCAATAATTGCCTTGCGGGTACCTGGCGTGCATCTTTTGGCTTTTTCCATTTTATGAAATTTTACTTTTACAGTTTTTTGTTGAAATTATGTATAAACAGTTCAAAATAATAAAATCTTATCGAAATATTCAGAAATTATGCATAAAAAGTTTGAAAACCTTAATGTTAACAAATCGTTTCTAATTAGTTGTCAATGGAATAAAATATGTTCTCCTACTAAAACTGATTTTGCTGCAATAAATTACTTGGAAAAGTCAGTTTAATTGTTCTTGTAAAAATATAAAAGAAAATTAAGAAATCAAAAAAATTAAATAGACCGTTACATTACCAAACGCACGTCCAGTGCGGTAAAGTGCAGCAAGTTTGATATCGTTTCTAATTAGTTGTCAACAGCTGTATATATAGAACTAAATTTTAAGGTCATGTCTCTTTGGATAGGCTTTTCTCTTTCATGATAGGCTTTTTCATAACCTATTTTTATACTCTAAGCCGGAAAGGTCAGGGTATAAATAGAAATAAGCGAGTCTGTTATAGAAAAGTATATATATTCTTGATCAGAGTTACCTCGTAAGTCGAGCTATCCATGTCCGTCTGTGTTGAGATACTTGGATGAAAATCGGTACACATGGTCAAAGGCCCCAAGGATCTGCAATATTGAATATTTTTCGAATCCGCTCACGAACACGCCCACCTCCCATACAACCAAAAAATTGTAAACTCAATAAATAAGCTTATGCTTAACTTACAGAGATAAAATTTGATTCATATGTATTTTATAACAAAATTAAGATGTTTTTGAAAAATGGGCGTCATCCACCCACGAACTCGCCTTCCTCTGATACTACTCAAAAAATTTAAAACTCCACAAATAAACCTATGTTTAACCTACAGAAATAATATTTTGTATGTATGCATTTTATACCAAAACTGAGATGTGTTAAAAAATTGGGCTTAATCCGTTCACGAACAAGCCCACCTCAAATAGAATATACAATAGCGAAAAGACCATAACAGCATAACATGTGAGCTACAGGAATGAAACTTAGTATGTTGAAATTTTTCATCAAAATTTAAATTTGTATAAAATATGGGGTTCATCCACCCACGGACACGCCCATTTTCAATACTATTATTATATTTTCAAAAATACGGTTTAGGGTATTTCATAGTCGGGCTAGACCGACTTAAGACTTTCTTTACTTTTTTCATTATAATTCCTGGCCAATATTTTTTAAAAACTTGAAAAATATTTCTTGATCGGCTCTTTCATGATCGGCTTTTTCATAAACTATTTTATCATTATGATTCCAGGCCAATATTTTTGAAAAACCTGAATAATTCTATTATATTATTTTCAAATTTCATTACAAAAGACTATTATTTTTACTTTAGTTAACAATAGAATCTGGAAAAGCTGAAAATAAACGTTATAGACCAGCGCGATAGATCATAACGCAAGCTTTGAGTGAAGTGCTTGTAAAGGCCAGTCTATAAATATGACTACCCTTTTATTTAATGTTTCAGCTTATAAAGCTATAACTTGTAAGTATAAATCAGTTACAAGTTAGTTATTAATTAAATGACTTAAAAGTTATTGCCGCAGCCGAAAACTTTTTTTTTAAAAATCGTGGATAGTTTATAGTTTTAGAATTATTTTTTTTAAATTTATACACAACCTTGTTTAAAGTAAGTAAATTAAATAAAAGCAATGCTCAATTTAATTTGCATTTCTTGGAAAATAGGTTATTATTCCATAGAACCTATTGGGGGTTATGTCTCTTGAATAAAAATCTAACCTAAAATCAAATTTGTCGGAGGGATATACCCGGGAACCTAATTTTTATATCTTTGTTTTTTTGTCGTTTGAAGTCGCTTTAGTTTTCTTTTTTAAGTGTGGTAGAAATAAATAAAAAATACAAAATATGTTTTTGTACAAATTTTCGGACGGTTTTTGAGATGAGCAGTAGGTACTTAACGGTGGTGACCGTGGCATGCACATTAAGTGTGTGACTTAGCATGCCCGGAGCCCGAGATCGATTCCCAATCGCGACAAAAGATTTTTTCAAAAACAAAATTTTTCTAATCGGTCACCAATGACAAACCTCAGAGAGTAAATAATGCCATGTAAAGCTTATTGAGGACATGCACTTTAGCCGTTAGCAGTAGGCATAAAACATGTAGATCCAGTTCTTGGTCAATTGTGTGCAAATATTTAATAACACACAATTGATCATAAGAAGCTCGGTCAAAGTCCTTTCAAGGGCTGAAATGCCAAAGTGTTTTTATACCCTAAACCTGAAAGGTCAGGGTATATTAACTTTGTGCAAACGTTTGTAACGCATAGAACGAAGCGAGTCCGGTATAGAAAAGTATATATATTCTTGATCAGCGTCACCACGTGAGTCGAGCTCTCTATGTCCGTCCGTCTGTCCGTCTGCGTGTTGTCCGTATACACAGGATAAGAAGAAGGAGTTGAGATAATTGGATGAAACTTGGTACAAATGGTACCAATCCGCCCACGGACACGCCTACCTCTACCTCATAATAAGCCTACAACAATAAAATTTGGTACATACGTGTATTATTTTAACAAAAAGATGTCTTTGAAAAATGGACGTCATCCGCTCACGGACACGCCCACCTCCCATACAACCCAAAAATTGAAAACGCAATAAATAAGCCTGTGTTTAACCTAAAGAGCTAAAATTTGGCACGTATGTTTTTTATAACAAAAAAAAGATGGTTTAGAAAAATAAACATCGTCCGCCCACGGACACGCCTACTTCCGATACAACGCGAAAATTGAAAACTGCATAGCTCACTTATGCAATACAACAATAAAATTTGATATGTATGTGTTTCATACCAACACAAATATGTCTTCGGAAAATGGACGTCATCCGATCACGGACACGCCTACCTCCCATACAACCCAAAAATTGAAAACGCAATAAATAAGCCTGTGTTTAACCTACAGAGCTAAAATTTGGCACGTATGTTTTTTATGACAAGACAAAGTTGGTTTTGAAAAATGGACTTCATCCGCCCACGGACATGCCCATTTACAATAAAATTTTTTTTTTTTTTTTTGAAAAGTGGGTTCAGGGTATTTCATAGTCGGCCTAGACCGACTTTAGACTTTCTTTACTTGTTTTTTTTGTTGTTTTTGTTGAGTAGCTACTTATATTTTGCTACAATTAAATTATCGTTACGTACATCTCAGTGGAAGTGTGCATGACTAGAATGCGGAGGAGATAGGTTAGTATCCCGACTGTGCAAGAATTAATTAACATTTTGATATGATTATTATTGAAATTCCTATTCCGATACTATGCTTCATTAACTGCATGAACAGAAACAATCTTCCCAAAAGGTTTCCGATTTTATCTCAAAAACAAAGAAAATTTTGTCACAAATAGAATATTTTATTTCAATTAAAAAAAATAATTATTAAAAAAAAACTTGCTTGTCCCGCCGGGGCTTGCACCTGGGGAAGTTGAGTATTAAATGCTTACGTCAGCTACTCGGTTCAAATTCAACGTCGAAAATAATGATTGAATTTCAAGAAACGTTTTCGGTTGTAGCAAAATTTTTTTATTTTAGAATTTATGTGAAAAACAAAATAAATAGTTGATTTTTTTACTCTTAAGTGAAAATGCAATCTAGATGATTATAAAATATTTCTACACTTAGTAAGTAAGTGGCTTACATACTCTGAGATGGATATAGTTTCACAAAAAATTAGATAAATCTTCTTATTAATTATGTGTCTTTTATATTTGGTAGCTGAAAGCCCGTCTAAACCAAACTAATACAATTGTAGTACATTAACATTTAAAAATTTGTAGCACACCTTAACAAATTCGTTGACTGAATAATCATTGGATTAAATGTCATAAAAATGTATTAAGCTGAATTTTATACATTTTTAGGCAAAAGTTCTACTCTTTTTTTGTGTGTTGCCTTATATTACTCTTTAAAACTTCTTTCTTCTCTCCATAGGAATATTCAGCTAGTTTATACAAAAATGAATGTGCAATATTGACTTTTTTAAGACCTAATATTTAGTAGAGCTCTGAAGATGTCCTTTTCAGTAAGTTCAAAATCAATGATATACTGCTTTTATTTTATACATTAGCAGAGTTTTTATAAAAAACTAGATTGTTTTGAACAAAATGTTGATTTATCTACACTCAGAGAAAAAAATTTGACCCACGTTAGTTTTGCCTCATCAATTCGGTAAGGAGAGTCAATTACATTTTATTTACCTGATCTACGCTACTTTAACCTAACTGATCTGACAAACAGAAGCATGTGTAGAAATAACCCATGATTTTTGTCTACATTTTGCTCACGTTGAAACAATACATAGCAATAACATAGCGATGAACCATATTAACCATATATCTCAGTTTAACCATAAAGGCGGGGTAAGGTAAAGTTTGAAATGTAAAAAAAAATTTTTTTATTTGATAGTTTTAGTTCATAAATTTTATTACATTTGTTGTATTAAAAAAAAAACAAATTGGCCATTTCAGCCCATGAAAGGACTTTGACGGAGTTTCCTAAGATCAATTGTGTTGTGTGTGTTATTAAATTTTTGCACACAATTGACCGAGAAATGGACCTACATGTTTTATGCCGACTCCGAACGGCTAAAGTTCATGTTCTCAAGAAGCTTTACATGTCATTATTTACTCTCTGAGGTTTGCCATTGTCTGCAGAGAGGTGACTGCCAAACAAAAAAATTTATATCTATTGAAAAAGGTTTTTGCCCGAGGTGATGTTTGAACTTGGGACCCGATGGCTTGCACGCAACACACTTAGCACGCACGACCACGGCCACCACCAAATTTGGTCAATCGGAGCAAAATTGACGGATTTATGATTGTTTGAATGACCGTTGCTCCAACTCAGTTATGCTGGTGAACAAAATTTAAATCAATTTTCCCAAGCATGTAATTTTTAATGTCGGTTACCAACATTCTGAAAAAACTGCTGAATCGATGGTTTTAAAAATTTTTAACATATTCTACATACAAATTAATCTCAAGTGGAGTCAAGTTTATTAAATTTTTCAATAAGTACTAATCTAACAATAGCAAATAGGTCGATTTTATTATCAAAAACATCGACAATTCAACTTTTACAATTATGCAACAATTTAAAACTTGCTAAAATAAAAAACTCGGTACCAATGTTGTTTGTTTTCTTTTTCAAATTAGCCAGAGCTGAAGAAACGCGGTCATCGCAAAAACCAATTTTTTCGAGGCATCTACAATACAAAAAATAAATCCGGAGAACTAAAATAAATCTGTTAGTAATTTACATTTGCGTACCAACATTTTTTTAATTTTTTAAGAATAAACTTATTTTCAAAATAAATCTCTAATAACAATATGCTTTAAAAAAATTCTTGAAAATATGTCTTTTTTGACCGAATATACTTTACCCCGTCCTTAAGCCACAAAAACAGACCTGACAATTCATGTTTGTTGAACTTTTACCTGAGATTTGGACAAAATAAGAAGACTTCTTCTCTGGATGAAAACCCAATCAAGGAATGGAATTTATAGTCTAAATAATAAGGTGGATTAAATTATCTCAGTTTAACTTTTAAAAAAGTTAACCTTTTATGGCACTCTTATTGTTTCCTTTGGCACTTTTTTATCCCCAATATGGCACTTCATACCTAAGAAAAATTGGCAGCACTGGCTGTGATAGCACGAATGCGAATAAATATTATTTTTTTCGGTGTCAGAAGTCCGAACATCGACTGAAAAGCTTTTTTGATTGAAAGCTGTCGTTTACTGGCGCAACTATATTATGATTTTTTGTAGTTTATTATCCGAACTATTTTACCGTACCTCATATAGATATTTGTGGACTTTTGTCAAATCGACTTCAGTCGAATTATGAAAATTTTTTAAATTTTTTTTGTTTTGGGTATGTTTGGTCATATTATTTTTGATTTGATTTAAGAGTTATCACGCATGAAATTTAACCTATCCTCAAGTTTTTTAATTTACTATTGACAAAATCACTTATTTCAGGTATTACGAAGGCAATTTACGTAAAAAAAACAATTGGTAAAACTCCTTTGACAAAGCAACTTATTTTAACATTTTACTCTTATATCACTCTTTAACATATCTTCGGTATAAGATTTCTAGTTTACTTATTATATTCTAGCTAAAATATTTTTCAAAAATATCTCTCAAGACATTTGATTTGATATTAAGAGATATATTACACGGTTAAAAATCTTGGAGTAAATTTTAAACTTTTTTGGAATCCAATGAAAAGTTTTAAATTTTCCAATCCAAAAAAGATTTATTTTTAATCCGCAAAAAGTTTAAAATTTTTTAATCCAAAAAGGAATCATTTTTAATCCACAGAAAGTTTAAAATATTATAATCCAAAAAGGATTAGATTTTAACCCAAAAAAAACTTTAAAATATTGTAATCCGAAAAGGATTATTTTTTAATCCACAAAGGTTTAACATTTTCTAAACTGTATTAGGCGGTATGTGACAGGGCAACGTCTGCGCTGGAATACTAATGCTCCTATAATTTTGGAGAAAAACATTGCTGGTCATAACAGATTTTAGATTCAACGTCAGCATTAAATTATTCGTATAATGCATATACATAATGCTTACACATTTTTAAGTTGAAATTCATTCAATTCATTCATTAATTCATTAAATTAATTTGACGTAAATAGGGTTTTTCACTCTCAACATGTACTGATCATCAATGGTTTTCCGGTTTGACTCAGCTAAATGTAAATTAATAATCCAAGCATTGAGCAATAATGCAACTCTTAAGGAACGAGTATGTTATACAAAACCTTATAGAGGTATATAATAAAGTTCTTATATTGCCATGAACTTCACTATTTAAACATTAAGGGTATTCATGCAAATAGGCAATGCCTTATAAGTGGTATAAGCCGTATTAGTTTATCAGCCTTATAAATGAACTGCATGGAGAACCGTTTGCACAAACGAGACATATTTGCTCTACGATTTAAGGTTGGAAAAAATATTACAACACTGGTTTTCATGTAAGCATGCTCATTGACGTAACATTTTTCCGTTTCGTTCCTTTTCGTTTTGTGTCGTAAGTGAGCATCAGCCTTTAGGAGAGCAATCGATCTGACAAACTTATACCAGCAATCAGCTGTTTATAGGCATGCTGAAAGTTGACTGTTAAAAGTTAACAGCTGACATATCTCTGCAAATGCACAATCGATTTTAGGGGACTTTCACACAATCTGCCTGATAAAAATAACTAATTGCCCAAGATATTAGATTGCTGCTTTGCATGAATACCCTTATTATGTATTATAATACACTGTTTAATGTTATAACATGTTATAATGTTAATGTTATTTGGATTAGATTTTATTAAAAATTTTGTTTCATTTATTTTATAAATTTTAATAAACTTAATTTAATAAACTTTGGATGCTTTAACAACTATATTAAGCGTAAATTTCGTAGTAGTAGAAGTTTCCAATCTTGGGTAACATAAACACTATTTCCTGAAAATATTACTTTAATGTAAATTTGTAGTCCAAAAATAGTCTTAAACTTAAACTTTTTCGGATTAAAAACAATTAAACTAATGTATGGAATAGAAAATAGTACTTTTTGGATTAAAAATTCCTTTAAACCAAAGTTTGGATTAAAAACTAGTCCAAAATTTTTAACCGTGTAGTTATTTAGTTAAATGCTCAGAGAAATAAATTTATAAAAAAATTTTTTTTAATCGCAAATATTTTTGAAAAAATTTTGACTGCCTTTGATAAAGTTTAAAAGTGGTGAACAAATGAAAAAACTGTAATATCTTGAAGGAAAGCACGTTTGCATTTTTTTAAGCTCAAATTTAAATTCCAAATCCAAATCCGCTCCTGTAGCACATTTTTTGAGCATAAAAAATGTGCAGAAATTTTGGCGCCTAAGTAAGTTAAGTTAATGTCACGTGAAATGTTTAGATTATTAAACGCTTCAGCTTGAATGCCAAAAACTAGACATTTCCATGAAATAAGCCAACAAAAAAGACTTTTATGGCTTGGCCATTAAACTAACTCATAACCGTTCTAGTAAATAATTTCACGGAAGAATGGCGAAAATGAAAGAAAGAAATAGAGAAGCAAATATTTCCTACCTTGTTCTTCGTCAAAGTTTTTGGTCGATAGCTGAAAAAGCGCATCTAAAGGTGTATCGCTTGACGTCTTCTTGTCCGCTAGACCGCCGCATTCAGTGTCGGCAAACGTTTTGACGGTCGCAGAGCTTCTCTCAGCTGCCTGATGCGGTTTGTCATCACCTTTAACACTGTTGCTATTGCTCTGTACATCAACATCCGGTGAACAGCAGTCGCTGGCACCCGTTGAACTTGAACGCGAACGTTCGGAGCCATCTTCAGAGGGTATGATCGTTGGATCCATGCTCATTTGACGTAAAAGCTGTGCCTGAGCTTGAAAATGCTCTTGAAGCTGGCGCTGATAGTCCCAGGATAGACGTTGTTCATAGTGCAGCAGAGTAGGGGGCAGGAATGGGCGCAGTGGCAGCACGTGAGGTACACGCAAGGGATCCCAGGGATGTAGAACCTTGCTGAGTGGCGTAGGAACATCAAGCAGCAGTTGCGGTGGCGGTGCTAGCGGCTGCAAGCGTTCATGCAGCATATTGACCGCTGGCATTAGAGCGAGAGATGTTTGCGGTGGACTTGAATGAAGCGTTGACGGCACTCGTGATATTGGTGATACGGCATGACTGGCTTGACTCTCCGAACGGCCCAAGATGTCAGCTATTGAGAAACTCTTAACCCGTTCAGCACTTGATTTACGCTCGTTGAGCGCTTGTGTAGGTTGTTGCGCAAACGTACTGCGTGTGCGTTCCCCATTTGAAGGACGCAAACGCTTCATATTAATGGGTCCAAATCCTTTCGGTGCATGATAAAAACTCAAACCTGTGGGTGGCGGACTAGGTGAACCCACAGAGATTTCGGACATGGCTGGACTATAGGGTCGCATGATTGGGCTTTCGGACCGCAACATCTTGGAGCACGCTATCGGTGGAGTAGTTCTGCGTTGGTTGTCTTCGAGAATCATTAAAATGTCTGAATGCTGCACAAATTTTTCTAAAACTTTCTCATAACTTTTGCTAATGCGTCAAAATTCACTAAAGTTTGACAACTTTAAATAATGGCAACACTGGACACTGGAAGAACTTAAAATATTATTCACACGTACCGATTGCTACAGTCAGAATAACGCGTTTCTAGAACACACACAAAATTGCGTCGGTAAATCATGCAATAATTCGCGACACAAAAACGTGCTTGTTTGGGAATATTTCGAAAAA
The DNA here is from genome assembly GCA_958299015.1 of Tetanocera ferruginea. Classification (NCBI taxonomy): domain Eukaryota; kingdom Metazoa; phylum Arthropoda; class Insecta; order Diptera; family Sciomyzidae; genus Tetanocera; species Tetanocera ferruginea. The sequence goes on from OY282642.1 coordinate 94,381,279, forward strand.
ATGGCTCGTGGCGAGACCCGTTTTCAATTCGTCTGCTTCAAACCACACGCTAAGCAAGAGAGCAACTGTAAAAACCATAAAACAGGCAAGCTGTGTGCGCCGAAACGACAACGACGAGCGAGTATTATTTAGTGGGTCCATAACTGGTTTGACTTTACTAGCGCGCGCTCTTGTGCTCTTTTGCGCTCTGTGTGCACTCTGGTGTGACGTCATCAACGTCGAGTCGGTCTAATTGGAATCTTTGGCAATACCGCCTTCGAGAGCGTACAAGCGGGGCGTTACTCTACCAATTCCACCAATCAGCTAACGTCGGCTAATGACTCAGCTGTCAAAGTGCGCGTTTATTTTTGCCCTCAACTCGTTGTATCTTCAGCTGTCAACAAGACGTCATGGATGGTTTTTGTTTTTGTGTATTTTTTTTTTTCGGCCGCTATGTTGCTCTTGCTCTGTCATAGTATTTCCATACTTGCTCTCTCTTTAACGCTTCTTGTCTGCCTTTGCAACATTCATTTTGTGTAGAAATTTTTATTATTGTACTTTTATGAAGTTCCACTTGGTTGCCTTTGTTAATTATACTACCCGCTGTATTGCTCCCCGTACAGCCCGTACTATAACTATTTGCTTTCTTGTCATTTTCCTCCCTTTATCTTTGAACATTTTCTCACTCTTTGTTGGTTGCGCATTCAATTGTCATCAATAAAAATATCATGTCTAGTTTTCTCCGCCATCGTCAACTCGGGTTGTTTCTGATGGTTTTTATTTTTTCCTCTTTTTTGTTGTTCGTCTTCTTTAGCTCATTTGTATGTTTGTCCTGCTTTTTACTTTGTCGGCTATTTTCGCCTTGATGTATATGTTGATTGCAGTAATTTGCAAAAGTGTTTAACTCCGAAGGTGTCTTCGTTGGCACTTTTTTGTTTGGAATGGGCTGGCGGGAGGTAGGCTGGTTGTGTTATTTGTCTGATAGTGGGGTGGAGTGCGGACATGGTTACGAAGTGTTTAAATTGATTGCAGTAAATCACATTTGTTTGCCAAGTCGTTGCGCCTTTTTTGAAATGTTCTTCCACTCTAGTGAACGATTTTTCGAGTTTCGGATGGAGTAGGAGGGGAGATAGAACTGGAATCTTTGTTTGGAGATGTCAACATGTCACATTTGTCGTTTGTGTCTTTTGTTAGCCCAGTGAACCAAAAATATCGTTCGAATTTTTTTCGAAAAAATAAACTTGCAAATAAATAATTCTTGAGTCATGTTTTTGTTTCTAGAAGTATTATTTTTAAAAATATAAAAGTACAGAAACATAGTAGGTACAGCAAATAAAGTAGTTGTAGGGCTGAGAGCCGAAAGTCTGAATTGTCAAAAAAGCACCGAACGAAATAGAAGCATAAAACGAGATATCAAATGATTTGGTTTATATTTGTATATGTTCTGACAATTCTAACGCTGAGAGGAAGAGGATTGTTAGCCCTGCAGATACCTACTTCATTCCACCATGTTCAGAAAGGCATAAATTCGTAGACAAATAGTTTTAGTTTCCTTTTTTTTAAAAAAAAAATTGGTAGAGAAACATGAAAACGTGAAAACTTTCGCAACATTCTCATTTTTCGTCAAACGTTCTCATGTGGTTCACTGGGACATACGTTGTTGTAGTTCGATTCAATTTGATTGAGCGTTTGTTCCTTACACCGTGTCGGTTTCTTTTCGATAAATTTTGTGTCGTACTTGCCTCGCTTACCGCACTTTCCACACCTTTTGCGGATTGCCATCATGTGATGCCATGAAAATGTAAATTTAATTTAGCCTCTAACTGATGAACACCTTCTTGGTTGTTTAGTTGTTTGTTGTTTGCTTGGTTTAAATTTCATGACAACTTAAGTGAAATTATGTTATGTCTTGAACAGGTATCGATAAATAGTTCCCTGTCAAAATTTTATATTAGTTACAGCAAAAGTTGGTGACACTTATATGCCATATATTTGACATGAAAATCCTGAAAAAGTTGACTTTTCTTATTTATAACGTCTTTTATTTTTAAATTTATTGATTAAATAAATTTTGTTGTTGATGTCAAGTAAATTTGGGTATTAAAATAAGAGCAAGAGAAAAGTTTAGCTGGCACAACGTTTACAACTATCAAAATATATTATGAACTTAACTCCATAACCAAAGTAAGCGTGTATCTTACTAATATTTAAGCCCAAAATCATGTTTGTTTGAGATTTTAAAATAAGGTTTTGACAAAAATTATTTTTAAGCTTTTAAAAAATGAATGAAAAATGCTTAAAAAAAAAAGATTTTAACGGGCAGTATTTTGCTATTTTGAAATTTCATTGATGTACATTGATTTTTTAATTGTATACTCCATGTTACAAAAGCAATAGGTTTAGTTAAAGCAAATCTTGAGTGAGTACTATAGTAATTTGAAAACTTATGCTCAAAGTTTTTCGAAACTAAAAATATTATGACCACGTTTTGAAAAATAAAAAATAATTTATGGTGTCATCTTCTTGTTGCCAAATCATGATGACAATTTTAAAAAGAATTTTTGGAATTATTATTCTCAAACTTACAGTGGCCAGAAAAATAAAAGAAACGTTTATTTTCTTGAACAATTCGTTATTTTTATAGATATAATACTACGTTTTTTTTTTCAAGTATTTTGCAAAGCTTATAAGGTTCATGCGCAAAAACGTACAAAATTTCAATTTCATTATTTTTATAAATTCAGCATGAAAAAAAAAATAGAAAACTCATATTTGACCAAATATGTATATATTTCTTAAAATTTATCTTTTCTTTAGTTAATATGCTGTAATTAATCATTGAGTTAAATGATTTAAAGTGTAATTCGCTTCTTCGTATTGATCTCATAGTTAAAAATTCATTCTTTCTGATCATATCAGAAAATTATTAAAAACGAAATCTGGTTGACAAAGTCAACTTAAAAGAGTATTTCATAGATATTCTATTATATCTAACTCTAAATATAAATGACTTTATAAACAAATACAATTACTCAAAATCCATATAGATCCATAGATACATATAGATGCGAGTTTGAATCTGAGGCAAGTGTTATGCTTTTACCTCTGTCATTTCGAGTTATTAAGCAATAACATTCCACAAACATCTCTCACCAACTACGACTTCCAAAGTCATAAATTTTGATGAGTTTTCAATGTTAGTTGATTAGAAATGAGGACAGCATTAAAGAAAGGTAATAACGTAGGACCATGGACTGATCGGGATTCGAACCCGGAACCTCTCGGTTAGCATTCAAGCACGCTTACCACTCGACTACCGAGGCCACCTAAACCGCCACGGTCACCACATCTTTAACAATATCAAATTCAGCCAAAATCTATAATAAGTGTTTCTAAAACTAAACAGCCTCATATTGCCAAAAAGGAAATATTTTCTTACATTATCATGTTTCTTCTTTCCACTAAAATTAAGTGAAATTCCACTTGTTGCTAATATAATTCAGTTGAGCTTTTTTTCTTCTAAATAATAGTAAATCATTTCCTTCCGAGAAGATATCTCAGAAAAAGGAGTTATCAAATGGAAGAATATGAAAAAATGGGTATGCCAGGCAATTAAAATCTGATTGGCCAGAGTATCGTACTCCGAAAACGTTTCATCTCCCAAATTTTGGCAAAAAAATATATTAATAAAAAGAAAATTCGTTAAGTTTTTGATGCCTGCATTGAAGTGCAAAATTATTCTCTAAATAAAGCTTTTTTAACTGAACCTGACATAAATAAACCCACTCAAACGAAACAAATTGGCTATTTCAGCCCTTGAAAGGACTTTGACCTAGTTTCTATGATCATTTGTATTTTGTGTGTTATTAAAAGCTTGTACACAATTGACCGAGAACTGGACCTACATGTTTAATGCCGACTCCAAACGGCTGACGTTAATGTTTTCAAGAAGCATTACATGGCTTTATTTATTCTCTGAAGTTGACCATTGTATGCGGAAGGTGACGGCCGAACAGAAAAATGTATTTCTATGGAAAAACTTTTGCCCGAGGTGAGGTTTGAACCTGGCATCCGTTGGTTCGCACGCCACAAACTTAGCACGCAAAACCACGGCCGCCACATAAATCAACCATAAATGTCTATTTTACTCAATCGTAGAAAAGGTCCAGTTCCAGTTTGTGGATATTTGAAGAAGATGTTTCATCAAGTAAGCAACGTTTGAGAAGATCAAGACGCTCAGGCAGCCCTTTGGAGAGTTACAGTTACAGTCAAATCCGTTAAAAAAATATGTTATGGAGAGAAAGATTTTTGGTTCAACGTGCTCACTGACTATAGCCCAGTATGTAAAAAAGGAAATACGTGGTATTTTGCAGAAATACTCTCCGGAGCAGTAAAAGGAATCATATAAAGGCATAACGGTGACGACTACGTTGACTGCTTCGGAAGACGAAGCCGTAGAAGTATTTAAACAAGTAATAAATACTCTCCAGATTGGTGGATTTGAAACAAATTTTTCTTCAAACTCCAAAAGGGTTAAGAAAGAGTTGGGAATAGCTGCGTTAAGCGCATCAGTCAACCTTGAAGACGAAAAAGTGGATCATATTCTTGGAATGCACTGGCTGTCCGACTCGTATGAGTTCAAACTTCCTCTTAAATTTCAGTTCTCTCCGACGACTAGTTTTCGTTTTGTCGGTGGACGCATGTTGCAGTCAATGTGTATCGGCTGTTATTGTTGGTAAAGCAGCATGTGCTGTAACACGGTGTCACATAAGCTAGAACTACAAGCAGCGGTACCGGCAGTACGCTTAAAGCATATGATACTCAATAGATCAATAGATCAAAATTTAGATGTGAATCCCATACGGTAATAAGGTATATTAGATCCGATCATCGCGTCTAAAAACAGCCAGTAGCTAGCGATGATTGGCGATTGTGTCGAGGAGTGGTCAATCCAGCAATCCAGCGAGAGTAAAATTTGCAGAGAAATAAAATCCAGATGTTAGATGGTAGTAGGACAGAGGTTCTTTTAACTGGTGAGCATGATTGGCCAAAAGAAGAGTTAATAAAAACAAAAACAGGATTCCGTTCGAATGAGACAGAAAATTAACGATTTATCACATATATTATATAGTACCTGGGCGACCGAGCTCCGCTCAGATTCCTGCCGTATATTCAAATGTTTTACGGTTTTTAATGTATCGGAAATGCCAACTTTATCTTAGAAACAACATATAAGATCATATTTTTAAATTAACTTTAAATACATTTTTATTTTATGATAACTTCGTTTTTCAATTAAACGAAATTTGTTTTGGTTTTATATTTTTTTTATATTTGGTTTAATTATTTTTATAATTTATTTATGCTGAACTTATGCCGGCCATTCCAAGCCTAAGTAAATTTTTTTTTTTCCCAAAATAAACCTCATGCTCCTTTTCCACTTACAAGAATAGGAGCATGAATCCACTTACAATTTTTGATCAAAGTAAAATCTTGAAAATGGAGTCATTTTCAATAAATCATACCTCTGTCATTTGTAAATGTAAATGTACTTCCTATTTTTGTAAATGAATTATCGTTAGAAAGCAATTGAAAAGCGATTATTAATAAAAAATAAAATACTTTTGGAATTTTTTTGCTAGAGTTGCCTACTTTTTAAAAAAAAAATGCGTTTTCGGTTTTTTTTTACGTAGAATTACGTCTTACAGCGCGGTTTGTATGCAGTCGTTTTAACAAATTTTTTTAAGGTCATACCTACAGCCTATAATATTGATCGTTCAAACATAATATTTATACTAAAGTATCAGATATATCCTGCGCTAAACGAATATCTTATTTTGGATTTTGTTACTTTTATATTTAAGTCACAAAATAGCAAAAGCTTAGAAGAATAATCTAGATTTTTATATAAGAAAATCAATCATTAGCTGCTTGCATCTTGTGTCTGCTGCTTTCTTTGTTTTTGTTTTTGCTTGTGTTGGTTTTGTTTTGAACGAACTGATTCGCAGCATTGGTGCTCTGCTCCACGTTAAGAGGGTGTTCTAAGTTAAGAGGGTGTTCCGATTAGATTTAACACTTATGAAAAAACTATTGGCATTATTTTTCGTTGTATGCTATTACCCAATAGATGTCGTTTTCTATTCACTTTATATGATCTTTGCATCTAAAACAGCAACTGGTTGTTATTGAGTTAGACAGAAATCAACAGAGTCGTGGCAAAGTCGGTTAAACTGTTGTCGTGACAACGTTAAGAATCAAATTAGCCAGGTTCGATACTCAGCCTGGTTGATAAGAATATTTTTTTATTATTATAATTTTATTTTATTAATTATTTAATGTAACAATTGCATAGTGCAATATTTTTATTTTTTGTCACATCCTGTTGCTTGCGATAGCATGAACAAAATGTAAGCAAAATACAGCTTTTATTAGTCTTTTAGTTATTTTGTATTCAATTTTTAACATAAGTTACCATAATTCAAATTGTATTCCCAATTAATTAAATTTACGTACAGCTTTGACTAAAAATATGTCTAGTATTTTTAATCGTATCAATTCTAAAAAAAGGATTAACATATGTATTAGTTCAATGTATTAAAAATTACTGTATTAAAAAATTACTCTAAGATTTTTAACCGTAAAGTTGTTGTACTATGTGGTCTGTTCTCACCTTAAGATATTTACAAAATGTGAATTTGTCACTTCATCCTCCCCAGACAGCCGATTGAAAAATGTTAAAACTTTTTGTTTTGTTTTAAGACCGATTAAAAAATTCTTAAGCCTGGTTTCCACTATGTCAATTTCAATGGTCAGTTGTTGTCAGTCACATGAATAATGCCAACACGTTGTCATTTTTTTGCTGTTTGACAATGGCGAAAAATATGAAAAACTGATCTCTTCACACGTTTATAGCAAAAATTGCAAAAAAAATGTTATTTATGTGATTTTTTAAATTTCATGTCAAACGAAAAATGACGAAGTGAAGACCAAGCATTAGAGTAAATTTGATCCTAATTTATTTCGAATTTTTATAAGGCATTTAAAATTTTGTAAACTTACTGCAAATAAAAAAGAAAGAACTACAAATTTTCTTCAAGCTTTTTACAGTTTTATGGTCCAAGATTCTTTTATTATATACAAAATAATTATTTGACCTAATAAGAAAAACATTTTTGCTCCAGATTTTATAACAATATCTCAAACGGTATAGAAGTTATGAACGATTAAGTGAAATATATATCAGAAAAAATTGAAATTACAAAAAGCATAACATTTGGCCATTATATTTTATTTTGGTGGAAACTTAATTTGTTTCTTAAAATTACAAAAAAAGGTGCACTTTTTGAGATGTGAGCAAATTAGATTTTTTTTTTCAAAACGTAGGAAACTCTAGCATAGGAAACTGTTACAAAAATATTTTCCTTTTTAAAATTTGTTTAAGATTTGGTGTAAATTACTCTATTTGTAAGATTTCTTTTTATATCAAAAATTGGTGCATCAAAACTGTACTAAAAACGTTTCTATAAAAAAATAAATGAAAAATATAACAAATTCACTAAATCACTGTTTGGTGAAGCATAAAAATAAAAACAAAAAAATGAATGTGCACGGCGGGATTCGAACTCACAACCTCGATATCATGGGACAGAAGCTCTATTCTCTGAGCTATCACTGCTATATGAACTTAAGCAAACTTAACATAGCATATTCGACAGGAAAATTAATGTATTTATTAAATGCGTGAAAACTCGGAAAAACAGCTTTTCCCAGAGATGAGACCTAGCTGGATCGATTTTTCAGCCCCCTCTTCATCTATATTGTAAATTTCATCGAAATCGTTAGTGCCGTTTTCGAGAACGCAATTGCAAATATATATACAAATATTGCTCGTTTAATAGAATAAGAATATATGATATATAAATCGCTTTTCGAACTTTGGTATTGATTAGAACTCAATATATATGAAACATATATCATTTGAAATGTAGTGTTGCAAAAATGTGCATAATGTTTGCACTTGTTTCAAAAGTAACAATTTATTAAAAAAATGCAGTTTTATTCATTCATCAATTGTGAAACTTGTAAAAAAATTTGTTTTTAATTCAAAAATTTGACTTTCCAACTCAATAGTTGGTTGAATTTTAACGGTTTTTAATTTTTTATGAAAGTTTGTTACATTTCCTTTCAAGAAAATTTAACAATCACTGTGAAGTTCTAACCAAAAGTATTTTCAATGAATTTTATTAATATTGTCGTTAGTTATTTAGCGTATGTTATAACCACAGAGCGGATTTTTATGCAAATGCATATTTTACCTGAACCTCGAAAAGGTTTCGGAGAAAGGCACAAATTATTCTTGAGAAAAACTAAAACGATTAGCACTATGAATGTTTTGCATATTTGCATATTTTAAATATTTTGCATATTTTGCATATATTTTGCATACTAATTGTATAAATTCCATATATATTGCACTTATATTGCATATATATTGCAAAAAGTCTAGCAGCGTTAAATTGGACAATCTTGGAGGCCAATTCACGGAGCCGGAACGTGAAATTATGCGGATACGAAACATTTCCTTCAGTAAATCAATTGTGGCACGAGCTGTCTGACATGTTGCTTCATCTTGTTGAAACCACAGCTCCTGCACATATGGTTGTTCAATTGAGGAACGAAAAAGTCAGTAATGATGGTTCTATATGGCTCTATATAGCTCTATAGCGGTCACCATTGACTGTAACGTTTTGGCCAGCATCTTTTTTAAAGAAGTACGGACCAATGATTCCACCAGACCATAAAGCACACCAAACAGTCAGTTTATCTGAATGTAACGGTGTCTCAACACACACATGATGATTATCTTCAACCAAAAGTGAGCTTCACCGCTAAAAAAATTTAAAAATAAAAATCAATTATAAAAATTGGGATCAACGGCAATCTTGTTTTGGCCCATTCACCCAATCTACGCCTTGCTAGGTGATCGTGTGGCTTCAATTCTTGCACGTAATTGCTCCGATGGACGATTATGTAATCAGTAAAATAAACGAAGTGTGCGATACGTATTTCGAACAGAACCATTATTTTCAAAATAAATTTGAACAATTTGGAAGCGTTGTTTAGGCGTAAGTCTTCTCATATTAAAATGCCAAACCAAAGTTAACACAAATCACTTGACAACTGACAAAATGACCGCCAGTTAAAGCATTGTTGCCATTTCAAAGTTCTATACCTCTAAAAAAAACATCCTTTAGTTGTTCTAAAATGTATTTTATTTCAGAACAACAATTTGTTTACATTCATTTGTATTACAAACAGCGGCAGTTGCAATCACTTAACATCACGAGTTCAACTACCACTGATTCCGAAACACCGAAAATTCAAAATTGCATTCATCCTTTAGGTCGGTTGCCCCTTCGTCTATATGATGTCACATTCGGTCATAGAAATGATTTGGGAAATTCCGGGCAAAGCCCTCAATCCGACTAAAATCCAATTAATTATTTTCTATTTATTAAAATTTTTTGCATATATCTTGCATATAATCTGCATATAATTTGCATATTTCCTGCATATCGGTGATTCCATGCCAAAAGGCACACTTTTCTGACATCACTATTTTTGAAACTTCTGAAACTTTTTTGGTGGATTGTTCATCTGAAAAATATAATAACTGCGTACTTTTTTTTCAAATTAATTTTTTTTGCAAAATTATACATTCTCAAAAACATAAAAAATGACAAAAAAACTGAATAGGTACATGTATTTAAACAGCTCTATCTTCTGAACTGTAAGTCGCATAGACAAGAAACTCAGGTATAGTTTAAGTACCTTGAATGGATCTTTCTGGTGGTGTTTTATAGTTTTCTAATAGAAAAAATTTCTTTTTCTTATCCCGAAATTTACCATCATATTTTTCACAGTCGACGCAACAACTTTTTCAACATCGGGAAACTTTTTGCCATAAAAGTACTTTGAAAAAATGACACCACCAGAAAGATCCATTCAAGGTACTTTAACTATACCTGAGTTTATTTTCTGTCCAACTTACAGTTAAGAAGATAGAGCTCTTTAAATACATGCATCTATTAAATTTTGGTATGATTTTCAATGTTTTTGACAATGTACAACTTTTAAAAAAAAAAAAATTTCGCAATAATAAAAAACACTCACATGTTTTTTAATGTGAACTTCTAACCTACAAAGTTTCAAAAAAATCGGAAGCACTAAGGTCAGATTTTGATAAAAATTTGTCGAATTGATATGGAATCACCGATATACTTTTGCATAAAAATCCGCTCTCTAGTTATAACCAAATGCTAAGAGAGAGAAAAAACTGTCCCAAAGTGAATGTTATAAATTGGAAAGCCAATTTCTTTGCCATCTTTAAATAGATTTCATTCATTTCTTTTTTGTATTAAGTTCTTATTAGTTTATTTAAAATTATTAAGCATTTTACCGTTTCTTTTTTTTTATATAGAAATGTTGTTTATATTTATATTTTTTGTTTATATATGTTTATATTTAAATTATTCCTTTATTATAAATTATTCCTAAAATAAAAAGAGACCACAAAATTTTATTTTTTCTCAAATTATGGGGTAAATCTGATTTTTGTTGTAAAAAAAACAAAAACTAAAACTTGCATTTGTGATATTCGTTCCAAAATCTATACCGAATTTCAGGTAAATTTATTTTGTTTTGAAACTAAATTAATAAACTGTCCGTGCCATCAAAAAATCAAGGCAACGTCCTATGATATTTTTGACAAAATTAAATTTTTTTAAATGTTGTTTTTTATTTTTGATAAAATTTATAAAATAAAAAAATTATTTGTTTCAGGGAAGTAACTTTATATTCTCAATCAATCCAAAGTTATAGCATCGAGCTTATTTGAACCATCTCGTATATAATTATAAAAAGGCAAACAGAAAATTTGTCGAATTTCGTCCACAGGCGATACTAGTACAAGACTTAAAATACCAACAGCATGGGTTTTCAAGTACGTGCTAATTTAAATTATCGAAAGTTAAGTAAAAGCAAAATTTTCTGACAAAGGGTTAACTCGTAGAGGAAGAGATGAATCAGGTTTTACTGGTCAAAAATATATTCATCATATATTTCCTCGGGAGGAAAATTGGAAAAGGGAGCAACTTTTTAAGATAAAGCATGCGAAAATTTGCAAATTTGCTAATCAATCATCTATGTTTATGATTGTAATTAAAAATGTTATATCTTTATATGCTATCTTAAAAATGACAACTCCCTTTTCCAATTCCGAGGGAAAAATTATTCATGATTGGGCTGATTTATTTTTCTATACTTGACATGTCTTCGACTTCCATCCAATCCAATTTTTTAAGTTTTCCATTTTAATAATTTAGAAGTAAATGATAACAGTTGTTAACATAGAAGTCATTACAAGTATGCATCGATTATTTTTGGCAATTCAATAGTACTTGATGCGATGCTTCGTGCATATTGTCTCTACCAGCTGAGATTATTTTAAGACGCACAGGCCTTTGATGAGCGCAACTGATGTAGATAATGCGGAATTATTATATTATTTTTTTTGCAACACTTACAACCCACTGACAAAGGGCCTGAGTGTACGTATAAATGAATGACAATGAAATAAAACCAAAAAGGATCGAGCATGACACATGATTTTATACTTTTACACTTTTATTTACAATGTACTAAAAGCAAAAAAGGTAAGCCATGAAGGATGAAAGGAAGTAGGCGCTTGACAGTAGTTGTTGACAATGCCATAAACGATGACAGCTTGAAGTATCAATTGCTGGCAAGGAAACAAACGTACCGAATATATATGTACGCAGAGTGCTAATGTAGCATACGGGGCGTAACCAATTGCAACAACAAATGACTTTATTACAAAATAATTAAGTGACAGCACGGTGTGGTGTGAACATGCGGTGCTTTGTGACAGTTTTTCATGCCATTAGAACTTAATTTGCTTGAGTATGTTTATGAGCTGGGCCAGCCAGGCACACTCATCATCAACATCGTCGTCATCATCATCATCATGCGTGTATGTTGAGTTGCTTGGTGTATGTACATATGTTATGTGTCAAAAAATTTATGAAAAAATGTCAAAATTCCCTCGAGTGATTATGAATAATGAATTCCTATTTGATTATGAGGCTTGATTGGTTTTCCGAGCAGCGAGATACAAATATTGAATAAAAGTCAAAAGAAGAGGGCTTGGCTGTGCGAGTAACATGATTTTGCAAATATTAAAGGCGTTACAAATTAGGCGGGAAAAATGAAAAACATTTTGTACGGGGGTAACTAATGATGATTGACAATGGGAAAGGGTTGAGGTTATATTCAGTGACAATATACAGAGTTATGAATTAATAAACAAAATTTTAAATTTATGCAGGCGCAAAAGGGTTGAGCGACATCATGGCTTGGGAACAACCAGCACTTAAAATGGCGTCAACTCTTACAAACTTTCTCTATTGTGTGTTAAGTATTAACTTTTATAATAAATTAAAAATATTGTGCACAAAGCCAAAAGGCATTAACTATACTTAGTTGTAGTAGAAGAAAGTGTCATTAATATTAATGGTATCACGTTTTCCTAATTAACCTCACTTCCTTTTACAAGTGGTAAAATACACAAAAATACAAAATAAAACCCAAACAACAACCTTAACAATTTGTTTACATAAACATTTAACTTCATTCTGATTAAACTCTAGACCTCACCTATTTTGACGGCTGCTACTCTGCAGATAATTTGTTAAAGTCGCATAAAGTTTTTTTTTTTATTTGTTGTTTCTGTTATATTAAAAATGCGTGCTTAATATAAATTCACTGATCTGCTGCTGTTAATGCTTTTGTTGTTATTGTTGTTGTTCTCTTTGTTATTTTTATTCTACTATAGCAATTAACTAATTAGTTACGGCAAGTCATTAAGATTTGTAGTAAAACATAGAGTGTAACGTAGTGCTACATCTTAATGTGCTCGTCTTGGAGAAAATCTGCATTCAACTAACTGACTGTCTGATTGTCTGTCTGTCAATTGCCGGCACAATTAGTCTATGCAGTGAATTTACAATTGTAGTTACTCTTCTATTTTATTCAAGGGAAATTGCATTGTTAAAGTTGTGCTGAATCGCGAGAAGGGGAGAAACAAAAAACATCAAAGTTGTTACTCTTCACAATAATAGAAAATCTTTGAAGAAATCACTTAAAATCATCGAAATCATGCAATTTCTCTGATTGCACTGTCTGACTAGATTTGTCTGTCCATTAATTGATATTTTTCGTTTTGCGCGCACTGAAGCCAGTTGTTAATAGATTTATTGTTTTTTTTTTATAGCCAATTTTGAAATTAATATACAGATAATTATAAATTAACTTTCAAGTCTTTTTAAATGAAGGACAAATTAATACAACTTAACTTTGCTGCAATCTTCACACTCAACGATCAGAGAAGATTTGGCTATAAGTGAGAGTGTTGCGAAGGTTTGCTCGTGAAAAAGTCAAGCTGAATGAATATCAGTTGCGTTGGAATTTCAGGGAATGGCACCAAAATCAACTGGCATTAAAGCCGCTGTTATACCGAAAAATTTTGCATAGCGATAAAACTCTAAGATAAGATTTATGACAAGCTGTTATATTGCAAAATATGCACAGGTTGTTCCGATTCCAATGGTTCAATGGGAAATTTGGGAGGGCTGAGCTACAAGGCACCGGACGGTTCACAGATTGCTGATAGTGAAAGGCCTTTAGATATAGAGGTTACCAGGCATCTTAATGGTTCCGGACAAGCAGCAGGTAACAAGGCAGGGTATAGAAGGGCGTAGTGTTGGCCAACACTGCGTCTTGAGCAAAAAATCCACATAGCCGGCAAGACGAGGTGAGACGAAGCCGTCGTAAAAGCTCGATATCTGACAGCAACTGTCTCCTCTAGATTCTAAGCTGGAAGGGGTCTCTACAAGACCTCACAGATGAAAAATGCGTAGGGTTTAAGTCCCACTACATTATTACCGCCCAATGAAAACCAACCTCCAAATACCTTGACGACCATCGCAAACGAAAAGAGACGATGATTAACGGATATACACCTGGAATGTCCACACGCTTTAGAGCGGAGGTAACTCTGTCAAATTGGAAATCTTTGTAAAAATACAGGCCGACATCACCGCCATCCACGAGATGCGCTGGAAAGGACAAGGCTTTTCTTAGAGAGCAGACCGCTATATATACATAGCTGCCATACGAAGAAGCGTGAATGTGGATTGCGAATTTTCGTAACCCGAAACAAACACAAACGAAAGGCTGTTCGCAATCCGCATCAAGTTACACGGACAGTAATTTGAGCTGAAAAAAATTCCAAATCAATTTAATTTGGGAGTGATTCTGAGCTAAGCCATAATGTGCTTGATGTCAAGCTCTAATGAGATTGCTTATCAAAAAATTAACATGTTTATTTGTGCATAATGTATGTGATTTTTAGATTGCTTGTCAAAAAATTAATATGCTCACATCAAAAAATAACCACGCTCATTTGTGCATAATGTATAATATTTTTAGATTGTTTGTCAAAAAACTAATATGCTCACTTGGGCCCAATTTATGACATTTTGGTATTGATTATATAAAAAACATGCGCATTTGTGTCTAATACATGCCATTTTTGGATTGTGAATAAAACAAGTTAACATGTCTCATATGTCTAATCGAAGAAATTTTGGGAAGTGACATTTTATGAATTTTAAAAATACGAGGCAAAAGATGTCGAAATGTAAGGGGCTCAGGCATCAAAGGAACCGAAAAACGATGACTAGACGCAAATTCAAAATTATATATTGATTGCCCAAATTAGATATTTGTTCCAATTCGAACAGGAAAATAAAATTTTTTAATTTATATTCTGCACTTTTATACACATTTATACTTACAGCAACAAGAACCAACTGAGAATTATGTCGTCGACTGCTAATGTTTTTGATGAGCAAAAACAACAATAACAAAAAAATTAATTTTAATGATCAAACCCAAGCTGACAACTTATTTAGTACAAATTGACTGTTAATCAAAAAAATGGTCAAGCCCAATTTTTGGCATAAACTGCATACGTGAATAGCTTGTTTTGAGATGGTTTTAAGGACTTTGATGACAAGAAGACTTTCTACTCGAGGCTAGAGAGCATCCATGATCACTGCCTGCCACATGACGCAAGCATAGTCCTCGGCGATTTCAATGTGATGGATGGAAGATAAGGCATCTTTGGCTCCGCTATCGGTCAGTTCAGTCTCCAAGAGATCACTTGGAACAACTGCCTAAGACTGATCGACTCCACTGTTGCACGAAACATGATAGCTAGTAGTGCCTGATTCAAACACCTCAATATCCACAAGGCCAACAGGCTGTCCCCGGATCGAAAAAGACAAAACCTAATTGATCATGTTGTGATCGACGGAAATCATACTTCAAGCGTACTAGATGTGAGGACATTTGGGGGGATTCAATCATTGATCCGATTGGTAGGGGAGCGGGGGGCTAGTTGTAACACTTTTTGGAAAATATGATGGGAAAACGAAACTACACGATATATCCTGGTTTTAAAAACATGAGTTGAAAGGTTAAATATATGACTATCCTTGCGTTAAAAAAAAGTTTTGGAATAGAAATTATTTTGTAACTGACATTAAAAAAAAAATTGCAAGTGTTACATCTTACCCCGTTCATGGGGCTAGTTGTAACAGCCTTGGGGCATGTTGTAACAAGCAATAAAACTGAATTTTTTGCCTTACTCATTTATTTTCAATTGATACAACTAAAAATATTAAAGAATTTAACAACATTAAGGCCTAGTTTCACGAACTACTAGTTTCATATTTTTTGAAAAATTCTTAATAGTTGAACCTGGCGCGGCTTAGAGAAGTGGTTTCAGGTGTCCTTAGAGAAAGTTGTTAGTTTTGTTTTTTAAATGAATTTTTTTAACCAATCAGGTCCAGCCATATTTTTTTAGTGCCATGAGGATGGTATATTTGATTAAAAAATTGTTACAACTTGCCCCGCAGTATAATTTTTGACAAACATTTAAATATATAAAAATCAACTTTATTTGAAGAAAAAAAAAATATATATCAGTAAACTGTAATAAAATATGTTCAAATTAAAATTAAATAAGTTTCAAAAATCCTTCAGACGCTTTCAAAAAGCAAAAAATAAAAAGATATAAATTTTATAATAACTGCTAGAAATAAAGCCTATGTTTGCGCCCACTCGATGTAAAGTCCGATGAGACACTAACGGGTCTCGTTTGAAAGAACGCGTAATATAGGATGAAAAAAAAGAGAGACTTTTAAAAATACTTTCGTATTCTAGGCAAAAATAGCTTGTTACAACTTACCCCTGTTACAACTAGCCCCCCTCTCCCCTACACATGTATACAACCAAAATTAATGTCGTCATTAGCACTCGATAACGCTGACGAACTTTGAACGCACATATCTCACTCCATGCGCACTGCTCCTGAGGAAGTCATTGATTTCCTGTGCCCGCAATCACGTGACCAATGGTACGACCAGGAGTGTAGCGAGGCAGCAAAAACCCCTCATATAAGGAACAGAGACGCCTTTTTAGACGTCAAACAAGGAAGCAGGAAAAGCAAGAGAAAATAAAATTGCATCAGGGCAAGAAGGATGCGTAAAAATTCTGTCAATAGGTTAAGCATTTAGCCCAAGCTTTCAAGTCTGGAGCTACTCTACTTGCAGAGATGAAAATGGTGATCTGTTGACAGATATGCAGTGTGCACTGAGATTATGAAGGCAGTATTTTTTTAATCTGCTTTTGGGTGGGGATCTAAACAATTCTGCCTTTGGAGAATGCAATATGACGCCACTAATCGACGAATTGCACCATATAGCCAGGATTAGGCACGAGCTTCTATCCGGCGTCTCAAAAACAACAAAGCACCTAGTGCTGATTTCATGAACTGATAAGATGCGCGCATCAACTCATCAGCATAATATGGCTAGTGGTAAGCATGCCCGACAAAGAAATTAAGAAAATAAGACGAAGAAATTAAAGAAATTGGATAAGGCATGCATGAAGCATAAAACAAAAAGAAATCGACCGTAGTCGTATGGGTTGTAATTTCCATATAAGTAAGTAAAGAAGCACAGTTTGGTTTAGTCTGAGAGCTGGTAAAGTCATGGAACCAAATTATTTAAAAAATAAGCTATCAGAATGCTACGATCAACGGCATTTGCTAAAGAGTGGTGCTGTGATCGCAGAATTGATCAATTGAAGACAACACTCCAGATAAGAAAATAGTGAACTTAGTAGCCGTTAACAGTCAACGCAGGCGAGGAATATCTGTTGGAATTACCAAGTGTTGGATAACCTGATGACGCTTGAAATTTCCAGCAACCAAAACCAAAACCGATCAGCGGTTGTAACCGCCAAACTGAATCTAATGATAAAGGATGATCTTCCTTGGGCGGTTGACTTTACTTAAATTCTCCAAAAATTTCCGCAAAACAAATGGTTGCATACCACATAGCAACAACAGTTCGTATTTGCTTCGTTGTGTTAAAGAAATGTGAAAAAACTGGTGACAATTTGATTCGAAATTCTTGGTCCACACACAATTTTTGTCAGGTTTCGCTCACTTTGAAAGATCCACAGACGGGAAAAAAAGCCTTGCACAATTGACCGAGAACTGGACCTACATGTTTTATGCCGACTCCGAACGGCTCATGTTCTCAAGAAGCTTTACATGGCATTATTTACTCTCTGAGGTTTGCCATTGTCTGCAGAGAGGTGGTGACCGATCAGAAAAATTTTTTATTGAAAAAGCTTTTCGCCACGTCTGGGGATCGAACCCGGGCTCCGAGCATGCTAAACCACACACTTAACCTGCATGCCACGATCACCACTTATGGTGACCGTGGGGGTATGCAAGAGGAACAAATCTTCCTTGATTTAAAAGTTGAATTTACACTTGTCCCACGTATGCCCAAGGATGGTCGTACTATCAGTTTCGAACTCATTGAATCCGATTGTTAGGTTAGGTTGTCGCGGCTGTCTCTTGTGAGACATACATAGGCCAATTAGGCACTTTTCAATACCAGGGGGTTAATTTCAATACCAATACTTTTCAATACCAGGGGGTTATTTGCATACTCTATTTGAACCAGTTGGAGCTATTGATAAAGCTTAGTGACCGAAGATTTTGAAGGACCATCAGTACAAAACCAGTTACCCAAGAAAAGGTGGCAGTTTTTTGCCAGCGCTGGGCATGTGCACAGAAGATGTGTTGTAGATTCTTCCTTCTCCTCATCTCTGCAGCTTCTGCAAAAATCGTTATGTTTAACCTTCGGGATCTTAGCGTGGATGCTGCTACGAGATTTTCGATAATAAACCTGCCTACTAGCATTTGCTTAATAAGTGCTATCAACGTAGCATCCACCTCAAGCTCCGTCAGTGATAGCCTCTGCCTTGACGATGTTTAAGGCACCTTCTATCTCTATAAATGCTATCGTTGAATATTCCTTTGGGTGAAGGCTTTTTTCAACGGTAAAGACTTTCGAGTGGAGAGCTGTTTTCACGGTTTTGTCTTTGACGTCAGCATGTTGCATGTTTACTCCTATTTTTAATCCCAAGTGAATATCTATTAATCTCTCGAGAGTTTTAAGAAGGAAATATGAGAGGCTGATTGGTGTGCAGTATTGTTTTTGGGCTAACATGTGAGCTTTTTCCTGTCTTAAGTATGAAAACTACCTTAAGTAACTCCATTGTTTTGGAATGTGATTCTGGTCAAGACAGTTTTGGTAGATTATCAAAAGCCATTGGTTTAGTATATCGTAAGTTTTTAAATTCGATTGAGGCTATGCCATCTGAACCTTGGGACTTGAACGGTTACTCTCTATCGCCAGTTTAAGCTTCGATTTTGTAATAATGTCTTCGGAGTTGTCAACAGCGGGAGATGCTTTTATTGTGTTGGAACATATTGCTGTCTTTGATAAGCCTGGGAAGTGAGTATCTGCTAATATATTTAAAGATTCCTTACTGCTGGTAGCCTATGTTCTGTCTTCTTTTTTCATGAATCTTGGGATAAGAGAGACTAAGTTGATCAAGATGATAAAAAATATTCATAACTTGAATCCATATTATTGACTATGGCTTGTCCCAAAAGATTTGTGAATTTATGTTTGTAGTTTGCAGTTATCTCTCTGCAGACAATGGCATATCTCAGAGAGTAAACGATGCCATGTAAAACTTCTCGAGAGCAAGAAATTTTGATGTTCGAAGTCGGCTAAATATGTAAGTCCAGTTCTCGATCACTTGCGTACAAACATTTAATTATAAACACAACACAATTGATCATAAAAAGCTCGATCAAAGTACTTTCAATTGCTGACAAATTTTGAAAGTGGGGCATGACTATTTGCATATCAAAAAAGGTGCTTCAAGAATTTAGTTCTTTGCAGCACTGATTTAATTTATTACCTTAATTTTTGAACTGTCTGATAGGTATAAAATTATCAACTACGAACAAAATCAGAACTGGAATAGTGTTCTCCATATAAGCCTCAGTGTATGTATCTATAAAAAAAATGAAATTTCAGAAAGTATTGCGTGTCTGTTCAGTTCAGAATTAATGTTCACAAAATTACACTTCAGTGTCACCGCAATTTATATAATAGTGTTATTAGCCGCTTGGACTATAACAATTTACATCGTTTATAGAACTTTCAACTCACAAGCACACCGTCCTTGTCTTCAAAATAATGCCATTCAAGAGCGGTTAGTAACTTTCAAACAGTAAAAGCAGAAGCCACAAAAACGTTTATTCAAATGACACCTTCTTGCTTATGATGAGAAAATAACGCAGCACTACATGATATGTCCCAAAGCAGAATGTGTGGTATTTGAGAAAACAGAAAAACCTTATCTCTGGCATAATTTGTAAATGTATCTTTGCGATAAATCAATAAGAAATCAACATAAAAAAACGGTAGCCGAAGCTGTTTTAAATATATCAAAGCTGTCAATATGAGGTTAAATCAGATTGAAATTTTGTATTAGTTACGTTTAATCTGACCGAAATGCATGTTGGCTGCCGACCACTTTGGTACAAATTTGTAAGATTTGTGTTTTTGGGTTGAAATAAATGATTGTGGTTTAGATAAAATGGGCAGTTTTTAACATGAAGTTACTTAAGTGTGGTTGACAATCTTGAGAGAAACATGTAGCTATCAACTAAATTGAACTCATGCTAGTTTCAAGCTGGTTTGTCAAACCTGCTCTTGATGCGGTTGGAGCTATTAATTAATTAAAGTAAGTGGTGGGTAGTTTTGTTGAAGTGTCACTCCCTGCCATGACTTAAATTAATATATATAAAAAAAATCGCTTTTCAGTTTTATTCTTGTATTGTATGTGTTGCGATGATTTCGTCATTAAAACAAGCATATCTCAAGCGGTCTCTAATCAGTGCGTTTTGCCTCTTTGCTCTTAACTTGACAGTCTGTCAAGCTTCATAAATTATTCAAACTATTAACCTGGCTCACGTTCTGCATGGCACACACAAACTTACTCACGCAATTCTACTACGGTACCGCGTAGTATCTTGAGATCAGACATAAATAGATCACCATAGCGTTGCCAACTGGCTTTTAAATTGTCATTTGCCACCTCATCGGCAACATGTAGAAAATCGTTGTAGCGTATGTGTTTTATTCAATGTTTTTTTTTTTTGTCTCCTTTATGCGGCTTTTAATTCTCTTGTACGTCCACGAAGCAGTACGTCTCATACAGATAAGCTCCACTCAGCTGCTTCAACTGCTGCTAACTTGTGCAACATGTTAAACGCTCAACTGTGCTGCCGCCAGCGTTATGCTTCTTGCTTGGCTTAAAGCCTGCGGCAACATTTTTGTATTGCGTGTGATCTTGTTGGCTTCAAGTTAAACGCAAAAACCTAGCAAAACTTTTCAAAAAGCATAATAAAAAAACACCACTCTAATACACTCCAACAAAATAAAAAAGAATATTGTGAAAATTGCTCGCTTGCAAAGTGGAAAATTAAACCAGTTCGTGTTGCAAAAAAAAAAAACAAAATAATATAAAACAACTCTTGTGTAGAAAATTAAAAAATCGTTTGTTTAATAATAAAATTGTACTGTTGTTGTTGTTGTAGTTTGTGTTGGTATGTACTACGCTGAGTAATTGGTACTCTTCCCCACTTTATGGCTAACCAGTTGATTTATAATTAAAGCAAATCGATCCTACTAACACATAACGTAGTGAGTACTTCGCAAGAAAATGGGCGTGCCTCGTACGATTTGTCAGATTAATTTGTTAACGTTGCTGGTAAAGGAAAAAGGTTGTTAGCTTAGCTGTTCAAATAGCTAGTTAAAATATGTTTGAGATAAAAATTAATATAAAATGTTAAACTGATCATTTTCAATTTGCATTAAGTTACAACTGTTATGATTTTTTGTTCTCTGACTAACAAGCTAATCCTACAGTTACTGTTAAGTCAAGGCCGTAACGAGGATTTTCTTTGCAGAAGGCAAAAGGAGGGGGTTGTAGTTTATGGAACACTTTTGTTACTGCAATTCTTGCTATATTTCCGGTTAATGTACATTTATTTTCAATTTTTTCAAAGGTCATCGATATTATTTTTTTAAAGAGTAATTTTCGATGTACCAAATTTTGAACAAAGATAAAACTTTGCCTTTAGTTTGTTGTTAAATCCTGCTAATCCTTCAGAAGAATGTGAACGTGGTTCTAATCCAGAAGTTATGGATAGTATCCAGTCCAGTAGAAAGAGGAATTCACATTCTTTATTTGATAATACTCAATGGTTTCGTAGAGTCCTAACTATATACCACTATACAAAGACCTGTCAAAGGATTCAGTATTCTGGGTTACCTTAATCATTCAAACAAGTCTTTGACAGAAACATGTTAGGAAATGTTAGTGCTCCTAAGCAAATTCCGCCAAAGAAAGCTTATCACATCCACATTTTTAAAGAACCGAAGCTAACCGATCTTGGTTTATCTTAAGTAGAGGTTCATAAGAAAATGAATTTTAAGTTTGGGGATAATGGTCGCGACGATAATACCCATAAGTGCGATATCCGTCAAAAAATGCAGAATATTTTGTATTATCCTTTATGACAATCATTTTTTGATGAACACAATTTAGTGAAATTTTGTTATGTTTCATTATTTTCTTAATTTATTTATTATACTTTATTTTATTTCATATTATTTTATTTTATCTGATTTAATTTTATTGAATTTTGTTTTATTTTATATAACTTGATTTTATTTTACTATATTTTATTTTATTTATTTATTTTATTTTATTTTATTTTATTTTATTTTATTTTTATTTTATTTTATTTTATTTTATTTTATTTTATTTTATTTTATTTTATTTTATTTTATTTTATTTTATTTTATTTTATTTTATTTTATTTTATTTTATTTTATTCTATTTTATTTTATTTTATTTTATTTTATTTTATTTTCTTTTCTTTTATTTTATTTTATTTTATTTTATTTTATTTTATTTTATTTTATTTTATTTTATTTTATTTTATTTTATTTTATTTTATTTTATTTTATTTTATTTTATTTTATTTTATTTTATTTTATTTTATTTTATTTTATTTTATTTTATTTTATTTTATTTTATTTTATTTTATTTTATGTTATTTTATTTAATTTTATTTTATTTTATTTTATTTTATTTTATTTTTATGTATTCTTTAATTTTGTTATGCTTTATTTTATTTTATTTTATTATATATTATTTTATATTATTTTATTTTATTTTATTATATATTATTTTATTTCATTTTATTTTATTTTATATTATTTTATTTTATTTCAGTTTATTTTATTTTACTTAATTTTGTTTTGTTTTATTTAAGACTAGTATAGAAGCCCGGCATTCGACGGGTTGTATTCAAAATAATTAAATAGCGTACGATATGAGAATAGTTTTACATTCCCTTCAAATGTTGTTTTGTTCCGGTTGTCTGAAAAATATCAAACCTAATTTGTGTGCATTTTTTAGGCTGAAAGTTAACAGTTGAAGCGATATTTGGTTTTATGAGCGAAACAGGTTCTGGTACAGGCTGAAGAGGCATTATAAGCATAGCATTTACAACAACCATGAACAGTTTGAGTGATATAGAGCACGGAGCAGGACTCTTGTCTTTTATTTATTAAGATTATTGTTTTTTATTTTAGTAAATTTTAATTTTGTTTATTCTTTTTTATTTAATTTTATTTTATTTTATTAATTTTATTTAATTTTATTTAATTTTATTTTATTTCATTTTATTCTATTTTATATAATTTTATTTTAGTTAAATTTGTTTCGGACGCATTGAAACATGGACATACGTTCTAAACTAATAAAATAATCATGTGAATATTGCTGCATCCAAACAAACAAAAACAAATTGGCCATTTCAGCCCTTGAAAGGACTTTGACCGAGCTTCTTATGATCAATTGTGTTGTGTGTGTTATTAAATGTTTGCACACAATTGACCGAGAACTGGACCTACATGTTTTATGCCGACTCCGAACGGCTAAAGTTTATGTTCTCAAGAAGCTTTACATGGCATTGTTTACTCTCTGAGGTTTGCCATTGTCTGCAGAGAGGTGGTGACCGATCAGAAAAATTTTTTATTGAAAAAAACTTTTCGCCGCGGCTGGGGATCGAACCCGGGCTCCGAGCATGCCAGGCCACACACTTAACCTGCATGCCACGGTCACCACATATTGCTGCATCCACTAATAATTAAAACAGTTAAAAAAAAGCTTTTTACTAACACCTATCATATGGTATTTTACTATATATTTTCATTCCGAAAACGTCTGGACTCTTCTTTAGAATCGATCAATTTCTTTAATTACCAACCTTTCTCCTGCGTATGCCAATTGAACCAAACCAATGGTTTGGAAAGAATTTTTATTTTGAGCCAATCTAGCTTAGCAAAGGACACAGTTCTACTCGGTGGACTTTACCAAATCCGACAATGTCAGTCTGACCGCAGAACTAAAATTAAACTAAAACAGTTCATTTTAGGGCCTTTTGACAATACGTCATATAATGTAATTATCCCTTTAATTATACAATGGTTTCTCAATATGTTAAAATGAAGAATCATCATGATCGAGCTCAGTGAAATGTCCAACTTAATCACTGCCACCAAATGATGTAGTCAACAAAAAGTTCTATCACTGCTTTTGTGAAAATTAGTAGTTGATGAACTTCTCAAAAAGCTGAATAAGTAGGACTTTGCTTCTAGAGGATGTGTGGATAATTTGGTTATTAAAAGTTGTCTCAGTGATTTCTGACAGAATGCAAAGTGCCCTACGCATAGCAAATAGGTAGTGTCAGGACAAAGGCTTAACTATCAATCGTGGAAAGCACATAGAGAACCTTTTTTCTAGAAAGAGGCTCTCACACCTCACAATGTCGACGCAAAACGAAAAGGTGATCGATTTTTTCAAATATGGTGAAGTACTTAGGAGTATTTTTTGACAAGAACTTCTATGAAACACTTACTTGACAACATGTTTTATGACAAAACACGGGATCTCAAGCCAGAAATGGATGATTGATTCAATTTATTTAAATTTTAAACTACAAAGAATGGTATGTATTGAAATCACTGGGCAATAAAAACGTGCTCGACTAAAGCCTTTGGTGTATAACGGGAACGATCGAAAACAAGGCATATCTAAGCACACTTAGGCTGGCGGAAATAAGTGATTACATGGCATGGAATTCTAAATGAAATAAAAAAAATGTACCGCCATTGGTACAAATCTTGCTTCGTACTTACATAGGTGTTTGCAATTAAAAAGTATATTTCGAAAAAAATGGCCTTGAGTTGTTTGAAGTATTAATCCGAAAATGTTTTGTAGGATATCTTATAATGTTACTCTCAGACAGTCAAGCGACATTAAAGGGTCTTCAATCATACGAGCTTCATTCAAAGCTAGTCTTTGATTGTGTCAAACAGCTTTATGCATTCGGACGAAGTTTTAATATAGAATTATGATAGATACCAGGGCATGTAAGCTTGATGGCAGCGTAAAGTCAGACTGCCTTATCTCAAGAGGAGCCTCTCGATCGGTCATTGGCACTTAACGATTTTATAGCCTGTCAAAAGTTTACTTTGTGCAAAAAGATAGGTCCTTGTAAAACAAAAAGCTTCTGTGCCACTGGACAAATTTTAATGGACACAGGCAAGCAAAGAAATTCTTTGTACACAGAAGAGCCAAATCAAATATCCGGTTCAAGCTAACAAAAACCCTTATTTGTTACTTTTTGTTATTTTTTCTAAAGGTGTTGCAAAGTCTTTGAGAATGAAGTGCAAAATCATCGCCAACATAATCATCATAATCACCGATGCCTTGATCAGCAAGATCTTGAAGACGTTCTTGTTGGCTGTAGAACGCATCCTGCCTAGATCGTTTACCACAGCGATCTTGTGGAAATGACATGGCGAAAATAAGGCGTTTATATAACATGCCTTTCGATGAAATTTTCCTAAATGTTTTCAACAGGGTATGTATTTCGTTACACCGAAAGAAAAAACAAAAGCAAAAAATGCAATATGAATTTTGTATGAATCACAAATTGTCTACTGGTGAACATGTCTTTCTTGAAATCGAGAGGTGTTTGGTTCGAATTCCAGATTGAGAAAGTTTTCTTCGTGAGTTTCATTTATAAGATGTTAAATGTTAAATCAAATAAAAGAAATTCAACAATACAAATAATAAATTCCCAGTTATTGAATTATATAAAAGCTTTCTTGAAAACTTGCAGGCATCAAAATTATTTTTTTTTAATTTTTTATAAAAAAAAAAAATTATACAAGTAGCTTGTATGAATCTGTTTTTATATAGAGTCTATTTTATAGACACTTTATCACTTGCATAAAAAGCAATAGATCAACTAATACAAATCTTTGTTGATAAATCCAAGATGGTAAGCAGACACCAAACTGTCGAAGCCCTTGTATAAACAAACATAATTTTTTTGTTAATTTTACTTAAGTATTTTTCTCGGTGTATAGAGACGTGATCTGCCCGCAATGATAAGACTCTCGACCAATTGCAAATAAACCGAAAAGGTTAAACCAGTGCGGCTTATTAACTGCACCCAAGTTATCAGAGATTCATAGAAATTGTGGTGTATTTTAAAGATAACAAAAGTGTTTCAATATTTTCCAATCAACATTCCTTTTTATTTTCCTTCGTTTTATGTATATAACTTTTTGGCTTTTCTTTAAGTCTTAAATTCACTTGTGCCATGTTCATCGCAACCTTTTCTTTATCTAGATATCTGATCAAGCATCTTCGTTTCACCTGCATCATCTCAAAAATAAAGACTCCCTTTATGCGATTCACACACCGCACCGCGATCACGGTTGTGACGTTCAACTCACTCGTATTCCATAAAACTGCTTATTAAAAGTGTGCAAAAAACCGTGCGCGTTACAATACGATTTAATAAACATTTCTTCTCTGACTTACCAATGTTTCTACTCTCTGCTGATTCTGTTTTCTTTACCGATCTCTTGCCAATACCGCGCTTGCTTGGCGTAGCGAATCTTTTTAGCATGTTAATTGTAAGCGGAAATGGCATAATGAAGAAGAGATAAGATCGTGTTCTGGTGATATTCCTTTTGTATGATGGGACACACACAGTGAGTTTTGATGAAATGGTGCTCGGTTGAGTAAATGAATGAGTGAAGACAAGCAGATCGTATTGAGTGGGAAAAGTAGAAACATGATTTGGTAGTTGCTTGTCTCTGGCTCAAATGTTTTGTGTGAATATTTTGACTGATGGTTTTGAGCTATAATTAGTTGATTAATGATATGGCAGTTTTGGATGGATTTTTGGTTAACTGTTCAGTAAATATAAATTTAAAGAAGTTTGTCTATGACAAAGGAATTTGGTTTTTATCGCTTGAAATTACAACATTTAAAACAAAAATGTTTAAATAAAACTTTCAAAAATAAAGAAATTTTAAAGCAAATTCAGTTTTATACAATAAAATTATGTCTTTATCAATATGTTGTCAAAGTTCACTAAATGAAAGGTTGTTGGCTTTGCTAAGTTATACAAAGCAGAATGCTTCAAGCTAAAAATACTTTAAAGACATTTTTTTATACTTAATATACCAGCAAAATGTCTATCTTCATTTAAATTCTCTCTTTTCTTTACATCTCTTTTGTCCATTTTTTTATAGCTTATTGGTTTCTGAATGACTTCTTATGTACACTTTCATCAACTATTCGTACTTCGTCGACAACTTGACCACATCCGCATTTGCACAATTAACCGCCACAGCAGTTCACAAATTTATGCTTGTAATGCTGCTGCGTATTCATAGTATATATATCGGTGTGGTCCAAATAAACACTCAAACGCTTCAAACGCTTTTTATTTCTTGTTGCAACCGTGTGCATCGGGCTAATGTTTGCTGCAAAGTTTTCAAAGCATTCAAGATCGAGAGCATTTATGGCAGCGACATTGGCAAGACGGTCGACTGGTTGATGATCATCATTCATCTCTCTACTCTTCTCTATACCTGCTTTTGCTTTATTTTTAATTTTTTTAATTTTTGTTGTTGTTTTTGTAGTTTTGGTACCAGTCATTCAAAACCTTACGGCGACTCAACGCTTAATGCCAAGCCTTAGGTGTCGGCTATCAGCTAATTGGATGAATGTTCAAAGGTACCGACAACAAATTAAGAATGAGTTACCAATTTTTGCTTTTATATCTCTATCATGCCATGCTGTATAAGAAAAAACATGCATACCAATGTTGCTGGCACATCAACAGTTCTATTGTTGATGCTGCTGCTGTTGCTGTTGCTGAAGTTGTTGATGATGATAATGATAATCATGATGATGCATTAACATTACCGACTTTCATGACGAACCAAGAATACAAAACAACATTAGCATTAATATAATCTGCATTTGTGTAACGTCATTTTTTTCAATCTCTTGTTTTATTAAACTTTTAACTTAGTCATGAGTTTAGGTCAGAATTTAGTTTTGCAAAATGTTATAAATTGCTCGGAAAACCAATTTATTGTTAAATGAAAAGCTATGCAGATTTTTGTTGAAATATTTTTTTCAACTGAAACTAAGTTACATTATTGAGTTATTATATACCTACCCTTTGATTTTTACCTAACTTCCTAGTTTAAATCTTAATATATTTTTATTATTATTTCTTGAAATGGCATTTTGGTTTACATATGCACTAACTATTTCTGCTTTTAATTTTTTTTTATATTTCCTTGTAAATTATATTAACAAGTTATATCAGCTACGCACTCTTCTTTGTGAGAGTGATTTGTTTTTGTCTACATCTTGTCGTAACATTTCGCATCTTGTTGTAGATCTCTTTTCCCATAATTGTGAAATCATTGAGCTTTCATATGCTTTATTAAGCAAAAAAAAAAAAAAACAACACACAATTCTGCTCATTGCATGTTATGTGAATCGGCTTAAATTATTGCCATTGAGTTAGTTAGTCGTTGTTTATCGTCATTACACTAATTTGCATTTCCTGCCATCGTTAATTTCCCAATGAAGGTAATTAATGTGCTTTTTTTTACTCTACGATCTGAATTGTATTGTTTTAAGAGATTCAGATAAACTAGCTCGGAAACGCACGCAATCGTATAAACATTTACATCGTGATTGAGTACATCGCATTATAACTTATAGTTTTTGCTAAACCTTGAATTTAGATGCTTGATCTTTAAAACGAGCAGAACTCAGAAAGATATAAGTCTAACAACTCTTTTTATATCCTGAATCAAAAAAGGTGAGGTTTTATTGGCTTTGTTTTATTAACATGTTTCATTAACAGAAAAAAAATTATGTATGTAAAGGTAAAGGAACCTTCTCAGTGGCAAACAGATCGATTCGTCTTTGAAGACGTCTTCAAGACACTTTCTCCGTCATCGACCATAGCTGTCTTCAAAGATATTTTCAAACAAGTTAGAAAAACGTATTGTTAGACTAGACTTCGCCTCATCTTCGACGACGAACGGGATCCACGTCTTGTAAAATGTACGCGTTAGTTCAGACTCTGTTTTCTAACAGCTCTTACTTTTACTCTCGTTTCAAGCTACCTCCACCTCTTCTAGTATGCCTCTTCTTCCTCCCACTTTTACTTAACATTTCCTTCTCTAAGTTGTATGAAATTACAAAGAAAATAAATGTAGACACCCAAAATATCAAAAATTTCTAAAAATTAGCTTACTTATGCTTTTTTTAAGGTTCTCATGTTTGACAGTTTTTCTAAGTTTTCCTAAAGTATGACAAAGAAGTTAACAACCATACGTCACATAAGTATAATAAACGTTATTATAAACGGAACACTTATTTCGATATTAAGCTCTTTAATGGAGCACACACTAAAAGAGGTACTAAGATGGGCGGACTCAGTAGCCCTTTGTATAAACGCAGACAAAACAGATCTGGTATTGTTTACGAATAAGTGCAAGATACCACCATGGATTCCACCAAGAATAAATAACACTCGGTTCATCCCAAAAACTCACATGAAACATCTGGGAATTGTACTCGACAACAAATTGACGTGAAGACTCAATGTGGATGAGAGAGTTAGAAAATCTACCAATGCGCTATATGCAGCACTTGGAGCCTTTCACCCTCTCTAATGCAATGGATCTACACAATGGTTGTTCGTCCAGTTCTACTCTACGGAATCATTGTGTGGTGGACAGCGGTGAATAAGCCAACATATCTCATATACTTGGAAAACAAAACACAGCAACAACCTGCACTATGCATATTGGCTGCGCTGAAGTCAACACCAACGAAAGCTCTTGAAACCATTAAATTTTTCCATTTCTAACCATTTCTACAAATGTCTGGACCCTCTAGACATACAATATGCAAAACTCACAGCTTGTGAAACGGCACAGTGGCTTACAGCAGCTGGCAACTTCCGCAAACAAAAGTATCACATATTACATGATCCCTAGCACAACTCTCGAACCCAAAATACCTTCACTTCTACAACCAACTGACTGGTTCAAAGCTATCAAGCCCAGCGGGTGGTCAACATGTTCACAGATGGCTCCAAAATGAGACCGCGAGTGGGTGCGGCAGTGTATTGCGCAGAGCCCAATATAAAGCAAGCATACAAATTACCGGACCACGACAGTGTCTTCCAGGTGGAAGTTTTTGCTATCAGAAAGGCCGCAGAGATAGCTCTAGGTACAAACACTCATCACTCTTTAATTAACATCTTTGTTGACAGCCAAGCGGCAATCAAATCCATGTGTGCCGCTTCCGTCAAGTCCAGAAATGTCCTAGCAAGCAAAGATGCACTAGATGCATTGAATACTTGAAAGAGAATGTACATATTTTGGGTTCCAAGCCACAGGGGCATTGACGGAAACTAGATGGCAGACGGACTAGCAAAGGAAGGTGTCGGGCGGGTATTAGAGTTCAAAGAACACGTAGCTATTCCATTACAGGAATTGTACAAAAACCTTGAAACTGGAGCCAAACAAGCAGTAGATGGAAATATACCACTACATGCAAGATCTCGAAAACCATGTCGTCGCCTGAGTAAAATAAGGTCGTATGTTACATTTCGCAGGTTTTGGGAAATCGCAGTCAAAGTTTAGAATTGAATTGCTCAATAAATTCACGGTTAATTTTATTCTAACTTGCCAAAATTGTAAAAAGTGCAGAACACTATTAGTTTACATATTATTTGCTTCACAGTTTTAATTATTAAACAAAATAGAGAGGATCATTTAATACAATTTTGTCGTATGTGCCAAATATTCTGTATGACAAACGACAAATAATTATGC
The DNA here is from genome assembly GCA_958299015.1 of Tetanocera ferruginea. Lineage (NCBI taxonomy): Eukaryota > Metazoa > Arthropoda > Insecta > Diptera > Sciomyzidae > Tetanocera > Tetanocera ferruginea. The sequence continues at coordinate 94,412,163 of OY282642.1, forward strand.
AAAAATTTTGATTAAAAGTGAAATTCATTAAATCAAAACAGAAGTATAAGTATTTATATAACGTTCCTGGTTGAAAATGTTCTTTTTAACTTTGATCCTTATTCTTTCAGTATTATACTTTAATTCTAATATTCGTAAGATTCCTAATGAATTTCTCTGAAAATTCTCGCTGAGAACTTAAGTGTGACTTAAAATGTGATCACTGAATGCATTTAAGTTTGTCACAAATTTATAACTCAGGCTTTTAATTTGTCAATCTATAGTAGATATAATTCCAAAAAAATAAATATTAAAGTAAATTTTATTTGAATTCAGTTCGGTGAAAAGCATAAATAAAGAATAAATGAGATCATAAAATGATTATTATAAAATATACAATTTAAGGTACACTTTAAAATCTCAATAAAAATAATCCATAAGATAAGGCCTAAGATTCATAGACTTTTTTATCTTAAATAATTTAAAATTAGGTAAAAGATATACAAAAATTAAGTCTATTAATTTTCTAATACAACTCGGTAAAATTCCTTGTCTGCTCATGTCTGATCATTCTTCTCAAATCCTTTCTTTTTTGTTCCTCTATATTCCTTCTTGGGGCCAATGAAAGTTCCTCTTCCCATAACTTGGAAAGATTTGTGAAACGTCCTTTTGTTTTTTTTATTTCAATATAATCATAAGAAATTTGTTTACATGACTCATAAAAAAGTGTCAGCACCGAGGGATGAAAATTCCTCCCAGAATTTCTAAAATATGCCAGAATCTCATATTCTATTCTGAAAATAACACAATTCTTTTAACTGCAAAGTTTTTCAAATAACATTTACTTACTCGTTAATTTCTGCATCCAAATAGGGAGCTGGCGATTTGACTCTCTTGCACTCGTCTGATGTTGTTGACATCTTCCTTACTACTGTAACTTGAAGGTTCACTGCAAGCCTTCAAACACATACGACAATATTTTATACAGAATGTTGTAAAAATTTGTCGGACGTGCGGGACAAAGAACACAAACGACAAATTTTTACTGAACACAAAAAAATCTGAAATTGTATGAAAAAATTGTCGTATGTGCGAGCAACTAGCACAATATTTCATTCAAACGATAACTAAGTGACACATGCGACAATATTTTACTGAATATCTCGAAAACTAAAAGAGCTATTAAAAAATGGATTACACCATTCAAAAGATATCATTTAAAAATATAGGATTGCATCATTAACTCAAAACACTCCAATTTACACATACGACCTTATTTTACTCAGGCGACGATGTGCAAAGTAGCATGTGATAAACGAACGTCGTTTATCCTTGCATGCACCCGAAGAAACAGCGGGACGTCAAATATTTGACAATTTCCACTAATTTCCTCAAGGCTTTCACCAACCGGTACCACTAAGAACCATATGGTCTATGTGAGACTCCAAACTGAACAACCTAACCTTACCTACGTCACTATTTTGTATAGGATTTTTTTGTATACACGTAGAGAAATTTGAGCTGAAAACAATCCCAAAGCTATTTATTTTGGGAGTGATTCTGGACTAAGCCATAATATTCTGGGTATCAAGCCCTAAAGTGATTGTTAATCAAAAAATTAACACGCCCATTCGTGGATTATGTGGTTTATGGATCATTTATCAAACAATTAATATGCCCACATGCGTTCAATATAAGAAATTTTTGAATTGTTTTTCAATAAATTAAGATGCTTATTTGTGCCCAATGCACACCATTTATGGATTGCTGGTAAAAAAACGAATATGCCCAATCTAGAAATTTTGAATATGTTTATCAATATGTCAAATGACAGAAATATTTTCGTACAAGGAAAATGATAAAAAAATCTACAAGTAACTACAAAATATTGTTGCTCAAGCAACAAAGGAACCAACAAAAAAAAAACACGATTATAAGAAACAAATTAAAAACTTTATTTTCACTGCCCAAATTAGATATATCTGATCCAACTCGAACAGGAAAATATAATTTTTCAATTTATTTTCTGCATTTTTATACACTTTTATACTAACAGGAACAAAAATCAACTGTGAATTACGTCGTTCGGTAACTCGTTTATTTTGATATGCAAAAACAACAACACAAAATTAATTTTTTTAAAAACAAGCTCAAGATAACACTTATGTATCACAATTTGACGCTAGTCAAAAAAATTTTCAAGTTTAATTTCTGCCATAAATTGCGAATGCGAATAACATGTTTCGAGTTGGCTTTGAGCTGATTTCAGTTATGAACACTTTGAGCTTGATTTTAGCCCTTTTTTTTCTCTCTGTTTAAGTTTGATATTTACAGAGAAAATGAAACTTAGTGTATTCGTTTTATAAATTAAACCTTCTGTGAGTGACGAAGTACTATTATATAATATATATTTTGCATTTAGAAACATGCACATAATATACAAAATCTGAATAATAGCAAAATCTACAAACTGTGGTAGGTAAGTCAAAATTATTGTTGCGTCTTATTTAGTGCAACGAGGTATGACTACCGAGGTAGTAATCACATTCCTCAAAGAATTTTTGTAATTGGCTACAGAGCCGAACACTGACGTTTGCCTACTTTTATTTGACAATCGACATCCCTTGGTGTACCTGTATATGTTGGGGCTAGTAGTGCAAATGAGTTTTGTGGCTTACATGCCCAAAATGGGTTTTATGTCGTACTTCTCAGGCTTAATAGCTTTTATGGGGCGAAACGTTTTCGTCTCCGCTATCAATTGAGCTTTACGTCAACAGTAAAACATTCGCGTGGTTTATAAAAAATTAATAAGTTTGCATTAACATACATCATTTCCGCTCAAATGTCAGCCCCGGTTTATCGGTGGTGAATCGAACGAGAAATATCTTCAAAACGCATGAAGTTTAGTAAAAGTTTGAATCTGTCATGAGATATTAGAATACAAATAAGAGGCAAAAGATATACAACGATCCAAAAATTACACAACAATTATGAATTTTTACATAATCTCCAAGAATCGCATTCATGAATTTTGGTTCATTTATCAATAACATGAGTCGCAAGAAGTATTCATGATTTGAATGTACAAAATGCACAAAAGAAAACAATACAAACCCATGAATATTTCAAGACTTGTGTGTTAAGACAATAAAGTGTGTGTACAAGATACATGAACCAATAAGAATTTCATAAATGCATATAGTACGTATTGTATGTATGTAATGCATTTTCGATACAATAGAAGATTTATACAAGCAACTTGTATATTTTGTTTTTATTAAAATTTAAACAAATAAATGTTTGCTTGTAAATTTTCAAAGAACTTTTACATAATTGATTGACTGGAAAATTATTATTTCTTTTATATTTCGCAATTAAAATCGTACAAATTATAAGTACTCAATCCGATATGGAATTCAAATCAACCATTCCACCACAGTAGTTCTTTATTTTACATTGATTGCTTAGAAAAATAACGACTGTTTTATAAAAAAATAAATAGTTTTGATAGTATCGAAATTGTAGACGTACAATTCCGTTAAAGTTGTAACCTCTTCTACTTTGTATCTTTGGTCCGATTGTTTTGTCCATTTTGCACGAACTTTTTATCTATCTTCAGAAAAATAACAAATCTTAATATATAGAAAATAAGACTAGCGTCCTGCTCCGAGCACTATATCGTTCAAACTGTTATAGTTGTTATTGCTATGCTTTTTAAGACATGTTCAGCCTGAACCAGAATTTGTTTCGCTATTACAGTGTTTTTTATATAGAAAAAACAGTTAGCCTTAAAGTATGCACACAAAATGTATTTTGAGTATATGAAAAATGTCATATCCTCTGCTACTTAATTATTTTGAAAACGACCCGTCGTATGACGGTCTTCTATACAAGTAAATTAATAACATGCAATTATGGACTTCTTATCGGACTAAAACAAAGAAAAAGTTTAAAGTAAGCACAGTGGCGTTCTTGGGCTTGGTGTCACCCCTATAAGAAATTTCAATGCAATAGAAAGAAATGCAATAAGAAACCAATTCGATGTGATTAAGTGTTTTTATTATTATCTGCATGTTTTCCGAAAAAAAAGGTTAAACAAAGAAAACTTATTGAGGGCGGGGTAAAGTTTTGAACACCTCAAGAATATTGTATTGAATTTTGAGGTCAATCGGAGCAAAACTGACGGATTTATGATAGTTCGAATAACCGTTGCTTCAACTCAGCTATACCAGTGAACAAAACTTCAAATCGATTTTACCAAAAATGTAATTTTTACAGTCGGTGACCATGATTCGGAAAAATATACTGAACTGATCGTTTTAAAAATTTCTACACTAATTTTATATTCAAATAACTCTCAAATGACATTGAGTCGTTTTTAAATTTTTCAATAAGTATCTGTCTTACAATAACACATAGGTCCATTTTATTGTAAAAAAACATCAACATTTCATCGCGTTCACTGCAAAAATCAATTTTTTCAAGGCTCCAGCGGAGAACTACAATAAATCTGTTGTAACTTTATATTTTTGTACTAAAATTTTTATTTTAAATAATCTTCAAAGGTTGTATTTTAATAAATTTATTTTCACAATAAATCTGTAATAACAATATGCCAAAAAAAAAATTTGAAAATATGCTTTTTTTGCCGTAAAAACTTTACCCCCAAAATTGATACAAAAATAAAAGGTGTGCTCCGATAATTATGAAATCAAGTAGGTTTAGTTAATTTAAGCTTATTAAGAAAAACTGCAAAAATTGTTGAAATCGGTTAGTTCCTAGCGGTACCTTCCTTGGACTTATATTAATTTTTTAAATTTTTTTGCATGCGAGTGCATAAAAAAAAGTTGGCCGATTTTAACAAAATTTGGTCAAAATGGCTAGGCAATTAGAGAAATAGTTGTGCATTGAAAACAGTAGAAATTGATAAGAACTTAGGGGTACCTCCCTTGGACCTATATTAAATTTTTATATGATTTTGTATGGGAGGTACCTATAAAAGTAACCCGATCATATCGAAACTCAGTGAGAAAGCTAGACAAAATAAATAATTGATGTGACCTGAAAATGATAGAAATTGCTAAGACCTTATGGGTACCACTTTTGCACCTTTATTATTTGTTTTTTAAATATCCAATTTAAGACACATTTTATGTTAGTAACAATAGAAAAATAAAATGGTGCACTTAGTTTTATCACTCATATCCCTACTGACTTTCATCACTTACATAAGCAAAATACATTTTAAAATAATCCTCTCTACTGTTTTTAAGAAAAAAGTTTAATTTTTAAAACATTTATTCAATTTTAAATAACTTGATTTTCTTTAAAGAAGTAGGAGTAGTATTAAAGATCGCATTAATTTATTAAAAAGGATATATCAAACAATCTTTTCTTATTGATTTTCTTATATAAACACATGCATTTTTCTTCTTTTATTTTACTTTTTGTGACTTTAATATAATAGTAACAAAATCCAAAATTAGATATTTATTCAGCGCAGGATATGTCTAATTTTTTAATATATATATTTTGTTTTAACGATGAGTATTAAAGGCTGTATGTATACCCTAAAGTATTCGTCAAAAAAGTTTCATGGCCTTGAAAAAATCTGTTAAAACAACCCCCATACAAACCGCGCTGTAAGACGTAATTCTACGTCAAAAATTTCTTAAATATTAACAAGTTAATTTCTCGCTTTTATAATTTTAACATTTTGTTTTTGCATAAATAATCGAAGCTTTACTTTTTGTAATTTAACCATACTTATAAAGTTTTAATTTATCAATTGTAAACTATATATATATTGATTGTACTTAAAAAGATCTAGAATCTTACTGTATTAATGTTAATATTTATTAAATTAAATTTCATTTAAATCTATTATTAGATTCCATCAAAACTTTTGTGAATATATCTAAGCTCTTCAGACTGCTACTTTTTTTTTAGAAAAGTTAACTTGTTTGATTTTACTGCGGTTGTTTCGGTATTTATGGAGTAAAATTACAATCTTTTATGAAGTGATGCGGGGTGAAGAACGAATTTGCATTTAATATTCAAATTGAAAAAATGACACATTTGACAAATTTTGGCTAAAGGTTCGATATAATATTCGAAGTGCTATATTTCGTGGACGAATTAAGCTGGGATTTCACGAATATAGTTTGAATACAAAATTCAGGATATTAACGATTTCAGCAACCACAATTTATAAACTTTATAAAAAGATATGAAAAAATTAACAACTTTCAACTGTTAAAACACTCATAAAAAATGCTGCTATTTATTGCTTTGCAACTACTATTGCCTTATTTTTAAAACATTTTGCAGTTATTTTGTAATAAAATTTGAATTCTCCATTAAAAATACCAAAAATCAAAACGATAAAATATTTTTTTTTTTCTTTCATTTTAATAATATCTCTATTAGCACGATCCGCATGTGGCAACGTTTAAGGCTTAACGCTTTGTTGATTTCTTCTCGTTAACTATGTAGTTTAGTTAACTAACTATGTTGATATTTAATAGTATTCGCAGTGATACAAACAAAACTTGTTACTAAAGAATGCGTAAAAAAAATCATTATCACTAATCGATGAAGATCATTTCATTGACCATTTCATAATAGCGTTATTAACGTTTCACCAACATGTGCCTATGAATAACCACCATTCACCTTTCGGCTATACATATTAATTGATCAATTAAAACTGGAAGCCATAAATTTAAGCATGCTTAGTTGAACGTCTTTTATTAAATTTGCATTAAGTCTCGAAAAATTTATTATTTTGCTTTTGTTTTTGCTTCTCTTCATAATAATACATTAGCGAGCAAATTTTATTAATGACTATTTATAACCGCTATAATTTAAAATTAATTAATTATTAATTTAATCATTTGCCAAAGAGCAAAATTTATCAATATATTATTAAAAGAGAAAACAAAAAATTAAAAAAAAAAAAAAAAAAAAATATAAATAAAAATCTAATAAATACATATATCTTGAAGCGTTTAAAGTTGCTCACAGTTGTTTTGTTTGAAACAAAATACTATAAAAAAACCGCACCCCATGGCTTAATTTAAAATTTAAGCACTTAGAACGACTTTAATTTGCATAAAAAAATATTTGATTTAAAAAATTATAATTTTGTTTTTGTTATTTCAACTACTTCAACTGCTTGTTAATAAATTTCTAATGCCGACCAGATAACAAGTGTTGTGGCCAAGAAAACAACAACAAAAAAATGAGGTAAAAAATTTATATTAATAAAGTAACTATGAGATCAGCGACGTACGTAATATTAAGAGCAGCAGCAGAGCAACTGCGCATGCGCAGCTACTGTTAAGACAGACAGACCCTCAAGAGCTTTAGCAGTGAACGCTGCAGAGCAGAGAGCTTTGTTTGTAGCTGTAGCAAAAAAAAGCGGCAACTCTTTAAAGTGGCAAGTGCGGCGGCTATTGCTTGACCATAATGCCCTCTAGTGGCGTTTTTTGTTGTTTTCTTTTTGTTTTTCTTCTTTCTTTTCAAACGTGTATAACTTCAACAGCAGCAAATGATCAGCGATTTGCGTTCAGCGTTCAAACAGTGGGTCGATTGTACTAATTTGAATAATCAAGCCATCAATTTCATTGCTAATGATAGAGTTTAGTGGATCCGGCGTGAATTCTAAGCCTTATCTGCCGCCATGTTAAATATTGAAATATTTCCTCTGGTCAATTTAAAATAATCTTTTTTTGTTTTTTGTTTTAAATTTGAATATTTCAATACTTAAAACTCCTACACTGTTGAATACCAACAAACATTGCAAAGTGGCTTCCAGCTTACGGTTGGGGGGTAAACAAGAAACTCAACTTAGCCGGAATCAATAATTAATTAACCTGCCGGTAGCAGTAGTAGCTGTTGCGCATGTGCGGTGGTCGTCCGTTATGTCGGTGATCTTCTCATGAATTTCCTTATCAGTGCGTGTTGAAAGTTCGAGGCAGCATACAAGGTGATAAACTAACTTCAATGGAACATTAAAAAAAAAACAAACCTAATAGCTGCTACTTTTTAAACATTGCCACATTTTTATATTTTAATTCTTCAAATCTTTAAGTTTTCTTTTTTTTTCTTTTAATTTTCTGTTCATTTCGTCTTAAGCCTACGCTCATAAATCGTTCTTTTCGCTGTTTTTATATTGAACTTGTTATAATTATAGGTTTTTATTGCCTACTTCGAATCTTTCAAAATACAAATTCGTTTTAATTTTGGTCGGTGGGTGCAGTGTTTTGTCTTTTGATGTTTGACCGCCAGAAAAGGGATTCATAATTTTAAATTAGGTGTGAAATATAGCGACTCACAATCAAAAGATTTTAATGTGATTGGGTATTGAGACCCTCCCTCTCTTGGTCTCTCCTTATTTCTTTGTGATTGTGAATAGTTTATAAATAAATTAAATCTGGTTCCATCGTTGGACAATAAATTCAGATGAATTGTGCGTCTACGCTGGCTAATAAAAAATGAGAAGTATGTGTATGAATTCGGCTTCTGTTTTAACGTTGAAATATAGCGTTTTTATATACGTTTATTTAACAGTGCAATGTTTGATAACAGTGAACAAAAACTATGTACAGAAATAAGTTTGAAGCCTTATAATTAAACAAAGTACTTTACAATTTGTACTTGATTTATTTATTAAGAAGCAACTTTTTAAAGTTGAACGAGTGGGACAAAGCTAGGTTTGGAAGAATATGCCGCAAAAAATTTGTAGAAGTACGATTATTGCGATATTATTCTGTTTGTGAATTTAATGCTCATTTTATGTTGCCATGAAAATGTAACGGGTTTTAAGTATGTTATAAAACAACTATTTTTTAACACTGTTCCGAAGGTTCTGCTGAGACAAATTAAAATTAAGAAAAATTCAAATTCCTGCTTGAAAAATTTATTCATTTGAATGTAGCTCGCAGTCTATGAATCGGACAGAGACGAAAGTGGCACTATGCACACAGGGGCCGCTAGTATGGGGGTCTTGACTAAAATTAATTTTTTAAAAAATGGTATGGCACAAAAAATAATGATGCTGTTGTAATGAACAGGATATTTCTATGACAGTTTAGAATTTGTTTGCTTTTCTGATTTCCCGTTTGGAAGATACAGTGGTAGCAACTTTATCCTTTTTGGATATTTTATAATACCCTAAACCTGAAAGGTCAGGGTATATTAAATTTGTGCAAACGTTTGTAACGCATAGAAATAAGCGAGCCCGGTATAGAAAAGTATAACTGTTCAAACGTTTCCAAAAAATTACTTTAAGCACGACTAACGAAGTTCGTTTGCAGCAAACTGGTGATAAACGTTGTTTTTCTTTGCGTGTAGATACTTGATCAGAGTCATCTCGAGAGTCGATTTAGCCTGTCTGTCTGTCCGTCTGTGTGTTGTCCGTCAACACAGTATAAGAGAAAGAGTTGAGATAATTGCATGAAACTTGGTACAAATGTGCACAAAGACCCACACTAAGGGAAAAAGTTATGTAGTCAGTACAGAGACAGCTATGTAAAATCTATGCACTGCAACTTGTATGAGAACGCAACAAGAGCAGTATTTACTGAGTAAAGGGAGCGTGTACTGACTACATATCAATTTATTCACTTTTTAAAATGAATAAAAAATGTATTCAATACATCATGTTATGTGTTGAATACATAGCAGACTTCAATAGATACAAGCAACGTGTACTCAATCAACGTGTTATGTAATTTTTTACAAAATCTTTACTCAATACATAAAATATAGACTCAATACACGTCCCTCTTACACTGAGCTAAAAAACAACGTAAAATCAAAGAAAACCACTTCGATTCAAATATTTTTCGGAACAATTTGGCACCAAACACGAAAATATTCAATTCGAAGTGTTTCCACTTCGAAAAACACAAGTCCAGCTTGATGTTATTTCCACTTTAAACTAAAGTTTTAAGCACTTTGAAATGAAAAGCATTTCACTTCAATTTAACGTGGATTTAGATTTATTTAAAAAATGAATCATATTCAATTCAAATACTTACATCTTTATTTTAAATGCACTATAGCTTTGGTTCAAAATCGTTATATGAATGAATCAAAGTGAAAATAACTTTGAATCAAATCCCCACAATTTTTGATATCAAATGGATACATAACAATAAGTAGAACAATATTATTTTTTTCAGAAATTTTATTTTATTCACACATAAAAAAACATTTGGTATATTACTTTAACTAATTCATTATTTGGAAATAGGGGAGAGTGGTACTAGTTGTCACAAAATTTGAATGAACAGCTGTAACTCCCACAAATCAAGCCATAATGGCACTGCAAATTTTGTAAACATAAATTCAATCTTTTATTCTTCAATCCTGATGTGAATAACATATATTATTTTAAAATAAATTAAAAAATTTCATTGATAAAAAATTTAACTCGTGTGTGACAAGTTACCCCACTCGTGGGGTAAGTTGTCCCAATGCGTAGTCCCCGTTGTCACACTTCTTAATCGTCATTTTTGCCACACTCCGAAACACAATTTAACCAGCAATGTATTAAACTATCACTTTCAATGCATTATGTGCACAACGTTTGCATTTTATACATTGACGACAACTGTTATTGGATTTGACGTTCGACAACAATCTACACATAGTGAATCCACGTTATCTTCATTGATATTAGCTGTATTCGGCTTGCATCATGATATCTGAAGATGTCCGACCTCGGTTTGTAAGTCATTTGCGATTTCTTGGCATATTTCCTTAATTTCAAATAAATCATAGAATACTTTCAAAATAGTTATATGAAATTATATGTGACAACAAGCCCCACAAGCGCTGGGACAACCTGTACCATTTGGAAAAAAATGTTAACAATGTTCTGTAAATTTAAATATAAAGTTTTATCTTAAAATTCATAAGTATTTGCAAAATATAATATTAATTGTATTGGAAATTTATTTAAAGTTGAATACAACACTCTTCTTTTTAATAAAACACAAATTTTAAAAAAATATAAAAATACACAAATCCAACTTAGTTTCTTAAATCTCTTTTAATTTTTGCAAAACAAAACTAACGGCACTTAAACTTTCTTGGGATGCTAGACATTGCAATAGCGTATAGATGGCATTGATATTCCATTCGATAACGTGTTGAATCAAAAGATATCGGCGTTGTGACAACTAGTACTTGAGACAACGGGGACGAGTCTCCCCTACTAATATATATTAATCTAAATAAGTATTGTATTAACAGATTGTATTATGTCGAGTTCTAGCGATAACTTGTACCTTAAATCTTCAAAATATGTCGTCTTGTTTCCTCCATAAAAAGAACTTCTCTCAGAATTCAGTCCAGAGCCCAATGTTAGCAATTACTTTTGAATAACGTCTTTATTTGCATTTACTGCTTTTATTTTTACACATTACCTTAGCATGTACTTAAGCAGGATTTACTTTCCAGCTTCTGCTCTTTATTTCAGAAAACTAAAACTATTTTTATATTTTATTTTGTCAAATGAAAGTATGCAACTTCAAATTGAAGTGTCTTCAACTTCGTTTTCACTTTTAACGACTTCAACTCTAAACAATGTAATTTTTCAACTTACTTTCGAATTTGATATACTTCATTGAAAATAAAAGTAAGTGCATTCATCATTATTTTGAAGTATTTCTACTTCTTTTTGAATAACAAAATGTTTTCATATTTGATTTGAAGGCTTTCATGGTGAATTTAAAGACGATTTTTTAAAAATGGAACAACGTAAAATTGATACGATATTATTTAATTTTAAGTTGTGTTTTTTCCCTGAGTGTATACGATTGAAGTGACACATATATTCAGTACCTATCATATGGACTCAGTACACGTATCTGTTGCACATCGGCACACGATTTTGCTGTTTTATGTCATTCGTTTCTTGATTTTCAAATAAGCAACACCTCTAAAGCCTCTAGAAAATCAGAGCAGGAATGATTTTATCCACTGTACTCTAGAACAAAAGCGATGATTGGATAAGAATTAAATGGCTGGGTTACTATAAGTAATTGCCAATTATTTTGTGAAATCTAGTCATTTCTTTATAAAATTATTTATTGCATTTGTTGAGAGGGTGCTTTAGGCACAGGCATGAATTGTGTATAAATTCAATACATGGAATTATGAACAAAAAATATATAATGAATACATTATGCATGTACTCATTGCATAAAATTATGTTTTTAACATATGTAATGAGTAAATGATGTATGTACTCATTATATAAATGTATGCACTAAAAATATGTAATGAGTAAATTATGTATGTACTCATTACATAAAATTATGCATTTAAAATATGTAATGAGTAAATAATGTATGTACTCATTGCATAAAAGTATGTACTCCAAATATGTAATGAGTAAATTATGTATGTACTGAGTCAATAATTTATGTAATACGTACATAAGATCTTTGCTCATTACATAAAATTATTTGTAACAGTTTGCGATGAGTACAGTGAGCATGTACTCACCACATACATCCATGAATTCACGACACATATTTATGCGTTGAGTACATAAAATTCTTTATTGACTACATAACCCCTTGAAAGCATTATGTAGTCAATAAAGATTTCAACATGTACTCAATACATGAAAAATGTAAAATTTTGTGTGCAGAAAACTATGCGATGATTACATAAATTTATGTACTGAGTCCATAGGTTTTTCCCTCTGTGCACAAATCTGCACTATTAAATATATTTGGAATCCGTCCACGGACACGTCTACCTCCCATACAACCAACAAATTGAAATCACTGTAAAGACGGTTTTGTAAAAGCTACAAGAATAAAATTTGATTTGTATGTATTTTGTATAAGATTTCTGACATGTCCAAAATCCGCTCATTAACACGCCCACCTCCCATAGAACCCACAATATTGAAAGTACCATAAAAAGGTTTACACATGGCCTACAGGGATTAAACTTGGTATGGGATAATCTTATTTCAAAACTAAGGTGTGCCCACAAAATGGGCGTCAAACGCCACGAATACGCCCACCTCCCATGCGACCATACAATAAAAATCTCTGTATAGAGGGTTGTATATAAGCTACACAGATAAAATATGACAAATGTATATTATCTATCAAAACGCACATAATGGGCGTCATCCGTCCATGAACACGCCCACCTCCAATACAACCTGCAATATTAAAACCACTATTAAAAGGTTCATATTTGACCTAGAGAGATGAAACTTCGTATGAGATTTCATATCAAAACTGAGGTGAGCGCAAAAAATGGGCTTCATCTGCCCACCAACACGCCCACCTATCATATAAACGAGAACCAGAATCTTGTATTAATTCTATAGGTAGATAAATTCTATCATGTATTTTTATAGGAACTTATGTCTATTTGTTTTAGTATTTTAATATATATTTAAAAATAATGGGAGGTTAAGGGTATTCCATAGTCGGTCTAGACCGACTTTAGACTTTCTTTACTTGTTTAAATCTATTGTTATGCAGTGAAAAAATTGAAGCCACTTAAAAAGTCAATATTTTTAATTGAGAATGTGCAATTGTAAAAAGAGTAAACGAAAAAAAACAAACTGGCCATTTCAGCCCTTGAAAGGACTTTTACCGAGCTTCTTATGATCAATTGTGTTGTGTGTGTTATTAAATGTTTGCACACAATTGACTGAGAACTGGACCTACATGTTTTATTCCGACTTCGACCGGCTAAAGTTCATGTTCTGAAGAAGCTTTACATGGTATTATTTACTCTCTGATGTTTGCCATTGTCTGCAGAGAGGTGGTGACCGATCAGAAAAATTTTTTTATTGAAAAAACTTTTTGCCGCGACTGGGGATGAAACTCGGGCTCCGAGCGTGCTAAGCCTCACACTTAACTTGCACGCCACGGTCACCACCAAAAGAGTATACTTTTCAGAAAAAGTAAGGTTTTAAATTAAATTTAACCCTACTTCCCTGTTTCAAATTAGTCCCTAATTCTCTGTTAAGGCCAAATTTGATACTATTAAAGAATAACTAAAATTTCAACTCAAATTCTTCTCAAAAATCTGAATCTTTATTCATTTAAGCATTCTGAGCACAAATTAAACTTTTAGAACAAATTAAACAGTTAGTAACAGTCAGTACTAACTGAGGATTTGTCACTTTTTTGTTTCGTGAGAGAAAAATTGGTGGTAACCGTGGCGTGCAGGCTAAGTGTGTGGCTTAGAACGCCCGGAGTCCAAGTTCGAACCCCAGACGCGGAAAAAGTTTTTTCAATAAAAAAAATTTCTGAGTCACCACCTCTCTGCAGACAATGGCAAACCTCAAAGAGTAAATAATGCCATGTAAAGCTTCTTGAGAACATGAACTTTAGCCGGTCGGAGTCGGAATAAAACATGTAGGTCCAGTTCTCGCAACACAATTGATCATAAGAAGCTCAGTCAAAGTCCTTTCAAGGGCTGAAATGGCAAATTTTTGAGAGAAAAATTGAAAAAACAAATCTTTTTAATTTTATTTTCGAGCGTTTTTGCCATTAAGCTAGAACACAAAATTTTATTTTTGAATTTCTTTGACCCGTGCACAGAAAAACCAAAAAAATTCTACTCAAGAAGTAGGGTTAAAATAAAAATATTTAAATACAAATTTTTCGTATCTGTTTCGGTTTTGCATTAAATCAAAAGTGGTTTTAAAAAAAGGTATGTCTAAATTTTTACTTACTATAAATCGAACTCTTATTTCAAAATTCTAAAACGATGAATTAGTTTTGAAGATATTTAGATTTTAAACTACAAAAATCCCCATATTTGCAAGCAAAACAACACAAGTTTTAATTATGTTTTAATATTTTTAAATTATTTATCTATTAAAAACTTTTTATATTCAGCCTATACACTGAGGGAAAAATGTGTTTTAAATTAAATGAAATTGTGTTCATATCTAACGACTTTGTTTTTGAAATAGATCTTGAAACAAATTCATTAAAATTAAAAACAACTGTTTTTAAAGTTAAATTCAAAACAAAAATTTTTTTTAAAACAATGTTTTTGTTATGAAAAACAAATTTCAAAAAATTTTAAGACTTAAAACAAATATTTTAAAGCATATTTTTCGATGTCATTTTTTTAGCTTGTCCTTGTTTTTAGCATCAGATTTACAACCAGCTACGTCCGGGACCCTCCGAATACCAAATGTTAACTCCATTCGATGAAGTTCTTCGATGCATTTCAAATATTTTAATATATATTAAATTAGTTTTTATTTTATAATATGTTCAATATCTGTTAAACTAATTCAAAAACTTCAAAAATTGTCATTGTATTCAAATTTTTTTTTTTTTCAAGGAAAAAATAAGAGCAAATTAAAAAAAGAAATGAGTTTATAGGTAGTTAAAAACTCAACACACGTGTTTTAAATTTTGTTTTGTAGAAACGCAAAGGCGTTAAATTTCTATTTCAAAATTTTTTGTTTACTTTTAAAGTATGTTTTTTTGCTCAGTGTAGGATTTTGTTTCATTTTGCAACACTAAATTGATCTTGATGGTTATTTTCAGCCAGTGTCTTATAAGCCAGATCGAAATATAGATAATGCCGGACATCGACTCAAAAGTTAGAGGGACTCTCAAAAACTATTTCTTCATCATTTTCTTTTTGTGATAGGAAAAAATCCCTATTGCGTGGTTCTCCTGAACTCTTTTTTGGTCAAAAAATCAATTTTTTTCACACAACTTTTTTTTCTTCAGAATGCAAATAAATTAGTTATTAAAAATTACAAAATTAAAAATAATTATTCGAAAATATATTTTTTTAAACGCCTATATATTTTTTGAAAGATACTGAATCAAAGTTCATGAATGAGTTTCATGGAGATCATGAAAGAATTCAAAATTATTGTGTTCTTTTTTTTTGTGTAGATATTATTATTTGTAATTTCATATATTCTCGATCATTCCAAGCCACATTGTTGCCTCTCTCAAAAGTGATATAGTCGCCAAAAAAGACTCTCTGAACTGATCATCGACGCAAAAGTCTCTCAACTCTCAACTCCTATCATCGAAAAATATTTTCTTGCTGTTTGATCTCATGAATACTCAGTTAATACTAAGTAATTATTTATACACTTTGTTCATATTGGTTCGATTGAGCTTCTTTCAGATTGATTTATCTGCTTTTATCACAGCCATTATAGTTCCACACTTTGGAGGAAACGCTTAAATCCTCTCTTGCACCTTTTAGCTCAATTATAATTTGCAAATTTTCTGTTGTGGCTTTTTTAATAGTCTTAAACATATTATTATTAATAACTTCTTTTATAAACAGACGACAATATTTTAATTATATGAAATTATTTTTTGAAATTTTATTAAAACTTTAATATTAATAAGATACAAAACAATTAATAATAAATAAATATCGATGGTTAAGCGCACAAAAGTGAAAGTGCAAAATTATAAATGTTCAGAAACGTCGATTTTATTTTTAAATTTCAATACATTTCAGTACAAAACACTAATTTCAACTGTGTGCTGAGCAAAATATATTTGTTATGCATTTTCAACAAATTTACACAAGGTAGATATTATTTTAAAGACTTAGAAAATGCAGTAAACCAATTTTTGTCAAAAGGTAACTTATCATTTTAGTGAGCTTAACCATCGATATGTTAAGAACAATCATTTAATTTTACAAAAACAGTGCATTTTGGAAAATTCGCCAATTATGAGATTCGCACTCCTCATCTCAGTGACCATGAAGCTGTTGAGAGCAAACTTAGCAGTTTTACTTTAACGTTTTGAAAATCTTCAAAAAATTGTATGGTTTCTTAAAAAACTTCATGTGTGTTGCTTGACCTTGCTCCTTTGATCGAACCATTCTAATTGACTCTGCATCTTGATGATCTAATTAAAAAAGAGCAGAAAAAATAATACATAAAATTACTAAACTAAGTAAAAAAAATTAAATTAAAAATTTAATACAATGAAAATTTAAAATTTTATCTCCGTGCCTAGACGATTTGTGGCTCTGAAAAGAACCATTTTTTTCATTAAACTTTTTTTTTCATATATTTAAATGTTTTTTTTTTAAAATTAAATTTTTTTTATATATTACTTTTTTATGAATTTTTTTTTATTTTTTGAATTTTTTTTGTTTTTTAAGATAATTTGAAATTTTCATAGAGTTGTAATAGAGATCCTTGTTGTTTCTTTTTCAGTGGTTTGTACAATATATGCGCCTCTATCGTTTCTTCTATCGGCGTGTTTCTTTTCCGCTTTGGAATCATGAGCGGCAGGCAGTTCAAGCCACTTCACATAAATTAACAGCTTTACGTGTGAAGCGTGGTTTTCCATTCCATACAAATGCATCTAAATTAACTTAAAGATGAGTTGGAATCTCATCGCATTTAGAGATTCATCAGCGAAGCACTTATTTGTGCGTCTTTCGAGCAAAGAGCACACTTGGCATCCACTACTAGGAGTCAGCATTTGTGCAGCATTATTTCAGCGGCACAATCTCGCTCGTATGCTTAATTTTAAAATACAAGCGAACATTTTGTATTTCTTATTCTTGAAAACTTCGCGGTTACTTCATATCTGGTTGTTTGTTGTTGTTTTTCTGTACTAATAAAAACGCGACTTTTTCGGCAACAACTGCCAAAAATCTCATTTTTGTGGACTCAACGTTTGCGCTGAGTGACTCAGCTGAGAGCTCGAACTCATGCCGCCTGCATTCATAGCAGCCAGACCCATCATTTCAGCATCATGCATGGGTTTCTTTTTCAAAATACTCAAATCGTTGACATTCTCCAGGAAACTCTTGTGTGCCGAAAAAACTTTTACGCTATTAAAGTCCTTTTTGAGTTCCTCAATATCACGCTTCTGCTTGGCGCGTCGATTTTGGAACCAGGTTATAACCTGTGCATTGGAGAGACCAAGTGAGCTGGCGATCTCATCACGATCAGCTGGCGAGAGATACTTTTGATAGAGAAAACGTTTTTCAAGCTCAAAGATTTGATGATTCGTAAAGGCAGTGCGTGACTTGCGTTTCTTCTTGGGCTGTGGACGATTGGAGAAGAGGTCCAAGTGGGATTTATCTGCAGATAAAATAGAAAGAGAGTTGATTAAATGGAGAACGCAAGTAAATTTAAATAAATATTATAAATATGATATTATTTTACTAACCAGTCATCATTAGCTTGATTGTGCAAACAATTTACTTCCTATACCTAAGCTTTATAATTAAAACTACCTGTTCTTGGCTTAAGTACTTAACTTATGACAAGTTAACACCAGTATTATAGACATATATAAAAAGAAAAATCAATGAAACGAGTATAATAATTATTTTAATGAAAAGATCAATTAATTTAAACGACTCACGTACCGTCGTCGCTACTAAAGCAAAACCATTTAAGAGCACATTACTTGTAATTGCCGTAAATTACTACATTTAATAGTTTAACAAAAGTGTTAACAAGAAGTTAAAATAGAATCATTTCAAGCACTCTGAGGTGGCTGACATTTGACATTCAGCTAAATGCTTCATTAATAATAATAAAATATATATGAAATATGACTGTGTCTGAGAAAAAGTGTTATTTTAATTAAAAATATCTACGATTTGATTGCTTATTTATGCAAAACTTGTGCAATTCTCTAGAGCTGTCAAAGCACATAATTAATTATTGACACGTTTTCAATGACAGCTGATTAATGTTTTCTCTGCCATAAATTAATTGCGTTTAATGAAGTAATATTTATTCGGCATCGATTAATGGCATAACGAAGCAGCATAGAAAAGGCAAGAACGAATTACTTTAACCTTTCATGGTTCTGGCGGTATTGAAAGCTTGTTAAAAGTAAGCCAATGTTAAGTAAGGCAATAAAGCAAGACTAAAGCAAAAATGTCGGTGAAGTTAGCTGAGCTGACAGGACAGACAGAATTGATTTTATAAATAAAAAATGGCTGAAAAATTTATTTTAAGATAATGAAATTAAGAAGTTCCAAGAAAATGTTTCAATGTAGATGAGAAATTTAATATTTTTATCAAAATTTATTGCATTTCTTTTTGTAGTTTTCTTCACAAAACGTTGGGTTGGAAATCTAAAAATTTCCCTTTTGGGAATTTTTTGGGAAATTTTAGTTTTTATGCTAAAAGTGTTAAAAAACTTAAAAAAACATGTTGAATTTAAGAAAAAACTGCATTATTAATTTTTCATGGCTAATTCAGTTTCAATTATTGAGTACTTTAGAATGTGCTGTTTTATTCAACAATATTGATGCCAATTTTTTTCAAAATTGGCAAGAAAAACAGCGATGAATACGTGAAATACCGAACCTTTTCGAAAATATTTCCTTTAAGGAAATTTAAACTTTTGTAACAATTTCAATCAATAAGTGGTATTAAGCACTAAAGAAAGAAAAAACAGCGAAACACTTAATTTTTTAGTTAAGTATTTCTGCTTTGATTGAAGAAAAACTTAAACTTGAATTTTGTATCAAGACTTTTTTTTCAAAAAAAAACTTGTTTTATTAACTATATAACAAAATTTCGAAAAAATATTTCAATGGAGATGAAATATTTTAATATTTTTATCGAAGTTTGTCGCAATTCTATCGTAGCTAGACATCGTTAGACATCGTGAGAGTGATAATCTGAAAACTTCCCTTTTGGAATTTTTTTGGGAAATTTTAGTTTTCCCGCCAGAAGTGGAAAAGAACTCAAAAGAATATGTTGAATTGAAGAAAAAACTGCATCATAACTGTTTGATGCTGAAATTCGTTTCAATTATTGAGTATTTTATAATTTACTGTTTTATTTTCACACAACAAATAAAGAACCTTTTTTAAGAATTTCTTTAAGGGACTTTTGACTTTTGCAATAATTTCAGAAGTGTCAGCAATTCAAAAAAGAAATACAAATAATGACGAAGTTAATATTTTCTTTGGAAAATCTTTTGGTCTAGTATAATTGGGCTGTTGTATTGGGCTGCAATAATTGAAGAAAATTCTAATATTAATTTGTTTATAAAGGCTGCAAATAGTACTTTCCTATAAAAGTATTAATAAAGTACTTATAAAGGTTTCATTCAAAGTTATATTTTCATTAAAAAAAATTCCTGGAATTTTTCACAGTTTTGTTTTAAAAGTAAACACTTGAAATTTTTTTAAGAAATTTAAAAATTCTCCAATTTTAAATATGAAAACTAAATCAATAGTACAATAAATAGTATAATATTTTTCATTTTCTTTTTTGGGATTTTTAATTTTTGTTCTAAATTGAACAATGTAAAGTATAACAAATTCAATTGCACAATTCTAATTTTTGTTTTTTTTTGTTTTGAGTAATTTTATTAGTTTTTGGGAAGTTTTCAGTCTATATTGAAAATATTGATTTTTTACAAAATTAGCTACGAAAACCAAATCAATTGACCTTTATATGTATAACATTTCCATGTTTTTGGAAATTTTTTTCTGTAAATAGATAATGTTAAGCATTCAAAATTCAATGTATTTTTCTAATTTTATTTTATTTTTGAGTAACTTTTGGCAAGTCTGTATAGTTCTGGTATAATTTCATAATTTTTATTTTATTACGTAAAACACAAATATATAAATCATCAAAATGGCAGAAATTTTTACTTTTACAATAATTGTTTCAATGCAAAATGTTTTCAGTGTTGCCCGCAACCCTGTAAAAGTGCATGTTTTTGCCTACTCGAAAAATGTCAACTTAAATAAACGAATATAACCATCCTTGTCTAACGCACGCATGTCATAATATTATCGTTTTAAAAACAGCTGATATGCAAGGCAATCATCTACCCTGAGAAAGTTTGCAAGGCAGAAAATGCGCCTTTTTTGCCCTCTGTGAGTGTGACATTTTAAGAAACGAACACAGAATTTACTCACCCGTTTGCACTTATTTTAGAATCGAACACGAAAAAAGGCAAGGGCAATGAAAAGGCAACATTTTTTGGTAGAAACGAAAACGCCATAAGATTTGAGCAATTTTTAAAAAACTTGTTCAAGAGAAATTTTTATTTTCCAAAAATTTTGACAAAAACAGTCATTAGGAGTATCATAAAAGCGTAAAATAGCAAAATATACAAATTTCCCTTTTAGGAAATTATTTTGGGAAATTTTTGGTTTTGTGATTTCAATAATTTTAATTTTTTTTTTTTTTTGTTAATTTTATATGAAAAAGCATAAATCTTAGATGTTCGTGTTCGTAAAAGAAAGATTAAGATTAATTGGATATGTGTATATTAGCAAAGATTTTAACTCTAAGAAAAAATACCCCTCTATAAAAGCAGATACTGTTTCTTAATGAAATTACACACCACAAAATAATGCCCAAATTTGATGAAAAAATATCCCATATATACTGAAGGAAGTACCCAAAACTCGTACAGAAATCATTTCAAAAACGAAAAGAGACTCCATATTATATAATAGTTGAGTTTTGTATTGAAGCTTTTGTGTAAAACTGTTACTTCATACATCATTTTGTCTTAAGCTCTAACAATATCAAAAAACCACATAACCAAATAAAACAAAATATGGCATAACTTTATTTCATTTTAATTTTTTTGTTGGTGCAAAATGCTCCGTTAAATTGTTAAGGGTTAAATGTTCAACTCTTATTCTGACAAGCTACTGGCAGACTGTAGTTAATTGAAATGTTGCTCCATCAAAATAGTTAAAAAAAAAATTACGTTGAATGAAATATTTTTTTTTTATTATTTGTTGTTAACCATTTTATACAATAAGTCAGTCAGTTAAAGACGCCAGCAAGACGTTGTAGTTTTCATTTTCAAACTAAATGTATCTAATTAAGTTAACGTATTTCTTGACTGTTCGAACTACTTATGCTAAAGATATCAAATTTAAATTTGCGGCTTGTTTTATAAACAAAACACAAAGAAAAAAACTAACCAAAAAATTTATGGTCAACTTCAAAATATTTGTAGCTACCGTTTTATCTATTTTTTTTTTAATTTTTTTTCCTACTCTCCACCTAGTTTATGAACTCGTATAAACATTTAAGACTTTAGGGGGTCCAAAAGCTGCTACCGTTTTATTGAAGATTTTTATTTTTTATATCAGTTTTCATATTCATGAGCGTTGTTTTCTTTGTTGTTTTTTTGTTTTTTTTTTCTTCCACTGATTTCACATGTATAATTTATGCATTGAATGGGTCTGATTAACGCTTAAAACTAGAGAGCATTAAAAATTCATTAAAATTAGAATTGGATTTGGATTTCGATTTGTGATGGCTTGCCGACAAAGTCAATCAAATTGGATTTTGTTTAGTCTAGCTAAGTAGCGATAATTGGTAACATGAAGTTTTTAGGTTACGCATTCTTCTTCTTTGTCTACAGTCAGCAGTGCGATGGGTAACAAGTGTAGGTTTGACATAAGACTTTTAGATTAAAATGTGGTCACATATATAACGCTGCGCAGATATAACATAGAAAACAACAACAACAACTGAATACTTAATCATTGACTTGTAATATGAAACTGTTTAGGCCACCTTAAGTACGTTAGTCTAAATGTTTCAAACATTTAATCATCATTAAGTCATTTAAAACTTATCTGCATGAATTATTATTATTTTTCCCAAAAGGTCTGCTAGCTAATGGTACATTTTTAGTCCAAAAGAAACAAAAAAATCAATAAGAACAACAGGCCACTTGACTTCAATGCATACACTTGATAAGAATAGAGAGCGTCCTTTCTGCTGTTCTCAGCGCACACTTCTTGAATAGCTCTTCTTGAATTTTAGGGGTGGTTTGTTTTGGTAACATTTGTCAGATGTCTGCTTGTAATAATAAAGTAAAAAAAATAAATAAAAATTAGAGAATAAAACCTTACTAATAAGTGGGAGAAAGTGTTTTAGAGCAAAGCAAACATGCATAAATAACTTTTCATATTTTTATGACCTACGTCATATGGTAATATGAGTGTCTTGAATGCATTACTTGGTCTTTGAGTACTTAGAGTCGATTAAGTAGTTGCCAAAGTTGTAATCTTAGAACTCTAGTTGGAGTGAAAATTATCTTGATTGATTAGCGGTACAAATATATTTTCGGAGTAAAACTCCATAAAAAAACTATGCTGAAATATATTAATTATGAAATTCATGGAATTCATTGCAGATAGAGTGCATAAAACTAGAGCCACTCAGTCTGGAGTGTCAACCACATTTCACAATAAGTTTCATAATAATTTCTTGGAAAGATAAGATGCATCAACAGTACCATAGAGTCTACCATGATCCGAAAATATGACATGTAGAATTGAAAAATATGAATGCACTGACAGTTGTCTGTTAAACGATGTTCATAATTCAGCAAAATTAACACTTTTCAAGGCATTTTTATTAATTAATTAAAAAACAAAATATTAAAAATAATAATATACGAATTAAAATTAATTTTTTGAGCTTTAGAGTTTTTATTAACTTATAACTCTCAACTTTAATTTTTTTTTTTTTTTTTTTGGTTTTGTGATTTCATAGAACATTGGAGTTTAAGTCATTAAAAGTAGATCATTTTGATTAAATCTTATTTTGAAATGAAATATTGAGTTGAGTTATATATTTTCTTGATTAAAATAAATATAGTTAAGCATTTTATAAACATTGCCTTTAAAAAAATTTTATATAAAGTGCACTCGCTATAACGTAACATAATTAAAACCAAGAACGTTCACATTGTGAAATATTCACGTTGACAAATTTTGCCAAAAAGTATACAGTTTATCATAACGGCCAGCTTATGCAATATATTTTGATTTAAACTTACTTTTCTCTAGAAAATTAAAAAAATTCAATAAAAATTATTAAAAAATTTCAATAACAAAGAAAAGAACATTAAAACAAAGAAACATATTGAAACTGACTGTTCACGTTATAGCGCTTTCTAACTTTGTTAACGTTTTAGAGTAGTCACGGGGAAAAAAAAAACATTAACATTCAGCAGTGATCACGTTTTCGCGAGTGCACGGTGTATTCAATTTATTGATTAAACTTTTACTATTGAATTATTTAAATCAAAAGGTTATAAAAATACATAAACAAGCAAAATTCTCCAAAACAAAAAATTTTCGTTTTGGGAATTTTTTTGGGAAATATTTAATTTGCTACAATAATGCTTTCAAGGACTCAGAAATATATTTTTTTGAAATAAATTAGTAGATATTATTGTTATAGCGTAAATGTATACATACAATAAATATGAGGTAATGATTTCGTATTTATAATTAATAATTTATATACATATATATACAAAATACTAAGCAATTTGAACAAGTCACCCAAACATTAAAACATTAAAATAACATTAAAATCTATAGGTGTCGTATAAAAAATTTGCTGAAAAACATATAAGTAAGTTATATTTATGTAAAAATTACATCAAACCCTTTGATTTTTATAATAACTTTGATCAAGAAGCAATTTAAATAACACAAAAAATAAAACAAGCAAAACTAAAAAAAATCCCTTTTGGGAAATTTTTGGGAAATTTATTTTTTGTCCGGTAAAAACTTTGAGAAACTTAAAATTACATATTTATTGAATAAATAACAAACAAACAAAAACAAAAAAACTTTTGCAATACTTGAAATTTAAATATAAAATATGCATAAATTACAATAAGTTAAAGCAATAACAGACAAAATTAGAATTCACTTCATCTCAACTTTGCTTGAAATACTTTAAAGATTGAAATGTTGAAATAAGTTTAAAATTTTCTTGATTTACATTAATACATATAATCTTTTTATAATGGAATAGTATTGTTTTTGTGCAATTACTTAAAAAAAAGAGCCATCAAAATGCAAAAATAAACAAAACTACGCAGGAATAAAAAAAATCCATTTTGAGTAATTTTTGAGAATTTTTGTTTTTCCAGCTATAAAACTTTCAAAAATTAGAAATAATGTGTTGTTTAAATATTTTCCGAAAAAAAAAAATATTAAATTTAATTTTCTGTTTGTGTAAATCAAGAAACTTAAAACTATTCTTGCATTATTACAAACTTATTTACAAAAAATACAGTAATTTTGACAACGTAAAGAAATAAAAGCCAAAAAAAAAATTCACTTAATTCAAAATTGCCTGAAATACTTTAAAGATTGATAAGCTTCCAGTTAAGGCACATTCGTTTTCGTTGATTAAAATTAATATTTATGATAATTTCACATAAATGATCTTCAGGAAATTTTTTTTGCGCTATAATTTTATTCAAAACGATGTTAAAATGTCAAAAAAAGCCAAATTATACAAAAATAAAAAATTCCCTTTTGGGAAATTTTTGAAAATTTATGATTTCCATTTCAAAAATTAAAAATAACATGTTCCATTGAAAAAAAAATGTTAAATTCAATTATCTGTTTGTGTAAATATGGACTACTTTAAGCTATTTAATCCATAATAATTAAATTTTTTACAAAAAATACAGTAATTTTGACAACGTAAAAAAAATAAAATCTAAAAATTGAATTCACTTGATTCAAAAATTGCCTGAAATACTTCAAAGATTGATAAGTTAAGGTACAATTTTCCTTAATGAAAATTAATATCTATGTTCATTTAATGAAACTTATCTTCAGGAAATTTTGTTTTAGCGCAATATTTTTATTCAAAACGTTGTAAAAATGTCAAACGAAGCCAAATTATGCAAAAATAAAAATTCCCTTTTTGGGAATTTTCGCTTTTCCATTTATAAAACTTTCTAAAATTAAAAATAACTCTTTAATTGAAAAAAATCAGCTTGAATAATTTTTCCTTCGTGACAAAATACTGAGCACTTTTTACAAGTTACACCAATAATACAATTCACTTCGTTGTTACGTCGAATCTTTTTTCAAAATCTTTTTAGGACAGAATTCTCACGGTTGGAATTGCTAAAATAATAGTTTTTAAAAATCTTGACAGGAAATTCTATTTTTGTAATAAAATTAATCTTAATGTTGTAAAAATACCCTTTGACGGAAATTAAAGCTTTGATATTTGATTTTTTACAATAATTCTCAGAAACAACATTTCTTTTAAGCCATGTTTGAAATTCTAAATATTTAGCTATATCGGTCTTGCTCGAAATAAGTGATATCAAAAAACGAAAATTGCTTTTCTGTGAGGAATGTTGTGGCTTGCAAGAATTATAGTCAAAAAGCAATATTCAGTCAAAAACTCACACATTTGGACATTTGGACATATATGGACATTTTTATAAATTTTCATACATTAAGAATAACTTAACATTGACATAAGAATAACCAGACATTAAAACAAGCAAATAGGCTTGACTCTTCTTGCAAAACTAATTCCCCCCCCCCTCTAAATGGTTTAAAAACAATAAACATCATTTAACCAAAAGCTTGTTTTTTCTGTTGATAAAATTAACTTTTTAAGTTTAGTTGAGGATGTTTATCTAATTTCTTAAAAATATTTTAATGTATACAACAAAATAAAAATATAAACTTGCGTCAATTAAAAATTCCTTTCAAGGAAATTTTTAGTTTCAGCCAAACTGCAGCAATTAAAATCAAAAACTAGTTAACAGCTGCTAAAAAATTAAAAAAATAAAAATTTCCCTTTTGGGAAATTTTTGGGATATTTTTGGGAAATTTTATTTTTTGCTCAAAATTTATTTTTAAGCTTAATTTAACTTTTTAATACAATGAAAATCGATTAAAGCACTGTATATTCTGCCTCATGAATCCAATTAAAATTAGCTTATCCTCAAATTTTGGGAATTATGACTATAATTCTGTAAATAGGTATATACTAGACATTTTTTTACAGAAAAACATGTATCAAATTGAAAACAACGCCTGCTAACGATTTTTATTTGTAACTAACAAAACGCAAATTCGTGTTTTTTTTATTAAGAAAGTGATATTAATACTAATGCCGACGTGTTCATAAAGCTGTTAATTAACACAATGACAAGAATATCCATCTATCAATTCAAAACACTGACAATAAAATAATAGCCCCGCTGACAAACACAACTATCTGCTTTTATCTGGGAAAAATTACATAAATCTATAACATGTTATTGAAAATATTTGGTCACACTTAAATTTTCCCCTCATAGAAATCTTATGGAAAACCAAAAAAGTAATATGTAGGGTAAGAGTAAAAACGATTTTCATAAAGTGTGAACTACATAAAAGTTCATCATCGTTGATTGACAAACGATTTGTTGAGAGCAGAAAACAAATATTTTTGTTTTTTCTTTTTGTTTTCTACTTTTGGAGAAATGTATGTGCAGCACACAAACAACCAAACATAAAAATTCAAAACTCGCTCAGTGAGTTACAGTGGGAACAAAAGTTGCATGGATGTAATAAACTTTGCTGGATGACAGCAAATGCGTGGCATCGGCATCATGTAAGCGGCCGATATTTAATGTCAATAGTGTGTGTTTGTCTTAAAAATAAGTGTGTGTAGCTAAGTATTAATTGATATGTTTTTGTATATTGTTATAACTTAGGACTGCAGAGTGGTAGAAAAACATGCTTTCTAATATGTTAATATCTATATGGAAAAATTTTGTTAATCACAAAGTTTATAAAGTTGCTTTTAAGAAAATAAGTCATTATTATTAGTTTCTAAAGGAGTGAAATATATATTTTTATTTTCATGTATTTGATTAAATCATAAAAATTTTTATTTGAATTATACATGCATAAAATGTGTTTGAGAAAATCTGCCCAACATTAACTTCAATAAATGTTTTAGATTTAAAAATTGCTTCAGTACGAATAATCAAAAAATAAGTTCTAGAAAGCAAAACTGCTGTGGTGACAAAATTGTCAAAAAAGTTCAACGCCAATATGAAACTCTAATATTTATTTGAGGTAAGCTTAATAATTGCAAACACAAAAAAGTTCAACAAAAAATCATGTTAAAATAGATCAAATTAAAACTTCCTAATAGGGAAATTTTATTTTTTTTTAAAAAACTTACAATAATACATTCTAAGCAACCTGTGTGAAGCTTTCTTCAGCACATTTACAAAATTTCCCTCATGGGAAATTTTTGGGAAATTTTTAAAAAATAGTTTTTTCATTGATTTAAGCTGAAAAATACAAAATCCAACACATTGAAGAATACCGGTTTCACATTGAAGAAGAAATATGGCAGCTAAAATGTAACTCTTTAATTATTTTTTATGAATTTTCTTGAAATATATTTGAGAGTATCATAAATTCACTCAGTTTTAAAAAAAATATGAATTTTAAGTAAAAATAGTGCTTAAATACACATAACGCCAAAACTCCTGAAAGGGAAATTTTGCTTTTTTCAAAAATTTAAATCTTTAAATATTCAGCAACTTTTCAGAATAGTAACTATGCACATATTTCAAATTTCATTTGTGGGAAATTTCTTGGAAATTTATAAAAAATATGTATTCAAGTTGATAGAAGTCCAAAAAGACCAAAAAAATTACTAATACCAATGTCAGTTCTATTTTGAAGAAGAATTTTTTGTTTTATGTAGAATAAATAAAATGTCAAACAAAACATTACCATATAATATAAATAAATATATCAATTGTGAGAAACAACAGACATCTTAAAACTTACTTGAAGCACTATATGAAATTGTTACGCAGTTAAGTTATTCTAAATTTCAGAAAATTTTAACTTTTAACCAACCTCAATGAAATTATCATTCCAAGTACAAAATTTAATTCAATTTAGCTTTCAAAAGGGTAGCATAAAGAGGTAAAAGAATTATTTATACATGTTTAAAAACATTATTATGAATAATACAAGGCCTTTAGTATTTTAACACTTGTGCTAGAAATAATATTTTAAAAATTGAAAAAAACTCAACTCACAACAAGCGCTCGAGTTGTTAAAAAATTTTATAATTAGTTTAACAAAGATTTTTAGCTTCAAACTGAACAAAAACTAAAAGCAGGCAAAAAAAAAACAACATGAATAAATAAAAAGCACACAGAAGAAAGTAGATGTTGTCTCAATGACATGCCACTTGACAGTACCGCCGCGCTATCTATACAGCAAAAACAAAAACAAGAAAAAAAACCGCTTAAACACCAAAACAGTATTAATGTAACTTGTAATGGAAGCCATGATATTTGAAAATCCATTAACGGTAATTAGCCACAAACAACTCAAAAAATTAAATATGGCTGCTTGAATGTCATTTGCTTAACAGCAGTTATACTGTTTTTGGTGCACTCGAATGATAATTAAGCAGCCATTGAAAATAATGTAAATGCCACAATTAAATGATAAAAATAACAACACCACTACAACAACAACAGAAAAATAAAAAAAGCAATTATTATTATCTTTGCATTATAGTGTAGTAAGCTAATGACCGCAGTTAGTTTGTTTTGGAAAAAAATATATTTTAAGTCACAAAAATGTTAATAAAATTTCACTAGCTTGTTGCAAAAATTAATAAAAAAAAATACCTTTTTTTATCTTTTGAAATTCTTTGGCAGCAAAACATATGATAGATAATTAAATTTTTAATTGAGTCAACAACAACGAATGACAAACAAACAAAATGGCGCTGAAATCTTATTTAGCATTTTAAATTGTTTCGCATTTATTTTAAATAAGAAGAAGAAGAAGAAGAAGATTTTTATAAAAACAAGACAATTCAACAGTAAATTTGCTTTAATTAATAGCTGCTCTCATTTAAATGTTTTATTTATCAATAAATTTTCTGTGTTTTTTGTTTGTTTTTTTTTTTCTTATTTTAACCTTAACATATGTCGGCGTTTAACTACTTTATTAGCGAGTGGAAATAAAAAATTGTTTTTTAAATAAATAAATTAAGTTGTTACGCATAACGACGAGTTATTGTTGGTTTTGCAACTTAATAGC
Source organism: Tetanocera ferruginea (assembly GCA_958299015.1). Classification (NCBI taxonomy): domain Eukaryota; kingdom Metazoa; phylum Arthropoda; class Insecta; order Diptera; family Sciomyzidae; genus Tetanocera; species Tetanocera ferruginea. The sequence goes on from OY282642.1 coordinate 94,442,034, forward strand.
TACAACATCTTTATCTAATGAGCTGCCAATGTGGTGACTTTTCTAAATGTCAAACAAGTGCGATGACAGTGAAAAAAAATGCGAAACAAGTTACCAGCAAATAAGATTTGTTACTTACTTAATTAGCCAATATATCAAAAGCTGTTTAAGTGACAATATAACGAATTCGAGAAAGGAGAACATGTTGCACATTTAAAAGTTATATTTTTATCAGGCTGTACCGCAGATATGACAAAAAAGTAATTTGCATTTTTATATGAATTTCGCATTTTTATATGCTGATAAACATAACAATGTAAAGGTTGAATGCATGTTTGAAATGATCCCTGTCTATTTTGTTTTTTACTGACTTATTGCTTGCACCATAAAAGTTAACAAAAAAACGATATAGGTACTATTACGTGGATATTGAAAAAAAATTTTTCTAATTTTCAGCTGCATTTTTCACTCTAAACATAATGTGAACCCATTGTTCTAGATAATAAATTTAGCAAAATTTAAATAAGTCCTATTAAGCAAAATAATTACAAAACGAAAAAATATTAGTAATATTAAAAAAATTAAACGCTGCCTTAAAAATTAAGATATAACCTTTAGAATAATTACAAATTAAAAAAAAAAAAATGCCATTTCACGCCTTGAAAGCACTTTGGCCGAGCTTCTAATGATCAAATGTGTTGTGTATGCCAAATATAACATTTGTGTGTGACCAACATGTCTTATGCCGACTCCGAACGTCTTAAGTCCATGTTCTCAATAAGCTTTTCATCAGAATATTGATCAGAAATATTAGTTTACATTGAAAAAACTTTCTTTGTCAGATGGTGATTCGAACCCGGGTCTGCCGAGATTCGTTGGATCGCATGCCACACACTTACAACACACAACCACGGCATCCACCCCACTAATATATCAATGAAAAATATCAACGATTTTAAAAACCTATAGTTTTGACTACACTCAGAAAAAACACATATCTTTCTCCGGTGAAAAATTACTGTATATTCGATATTAGCAATTTTTCACTTTTCAAATAAAATTTTCTTCAATTAGAATAAATTTTCACATTAACTAAGAAATATTTCTTCACTTCTAGGAAATGGAAATATTTCAATGTCTCTAGTAATGATAAATATTTTTCTCGCACAAAAAAAATTCTCATTTATAGAGAAAAATTAATTGAAAATGAAAAATTTTTCCTAAATTTTGATAAAAAACTCACTACGAGAAGTATTTTCTTCAATAGAAACAAATGTTTTCTCAAAAATTAAAAGTATTTTCATTTAAAAACGGTATTTTTTTATATATTTATGTTTTTCATAGAAGCTTTTTATCATTTTTAGATAATTTTTAGGAACGCATTTAGAGAGGCATTCTCTGGAGCAAAGTCTATACCATTTTTCTCTAAATATGATGCCTTTCCGATCATATTTATATATAATATATTTCATAAAATATTATATATTTTATATATATATCATATTACGAGTAACTTTTTTCTTAGTGTACATTATAAAGCATTAGACAACATCTAACCGACATAAAAACATCATAGTAAAATTAAACAAGTTGGCTTTTGTGAAAAAAATACAGTGATCTGTAGAACAAATGTATATTTTATCAAAGTTTTTGTAGAAGCAAGTCATGGTCATAAAAAGAAAACTTCATTACTTTATGCAAAAGTTAAATATTTATATTACTTAAGCCAAAAAATGCAATATTTAACAAATTTTTTGTATAAAACATACAGGGATTTCTATAATCAAATCACATATTTATGGATTGCCGCCGTTTTAATGTTAAGCAACCAAAGTTAAGTAAAATTAACGACTGCTGTGGTCAAATGGTGAGCATGTTATCCTTGAAACCTCTTTGTAGTTACTTTCCGGATTGCGTAAGTTTTCTTAGTGAGCATTACATGTAAGATCTTATATGGTTAATAAAATAAAAAAAATTCATCAAAGAAAGTAATATTTTTTCAAACATTGCATTGCTTTTGAAGATTCTTTAAAACCCATAAAATATATTTTTTTTAAATTTTCATACAAAAAAATTATACAAGTACTTGTGTAGATGTGTATAGATAGATAGCATTCAAATAATAATATTATTACATACTATGGAGATAATTTAATGAAGATAATTATAAAATGCGGCAGATCTGTTTAGAAAACCGTTTTTGAGTCATCTTAGATCAGTAGCTCTGGTGAAAATTAACATAAGTGTTTTGTTGGTTTTACTTTAGTATTTTTCTCGGTGTACATTGTTTAAAATGCTTTCAAGATAGTGCTTTTGTTTTTTCATCAAATTAAGTCAAAAATAAAAAACATCTCAACTATTCAAAACTCCATATATAATCTTTGGAAAATTTTTGAAAAATGTTAAATTTTCTGCTTTGAAGGGGAACATGACATTGGCCGTTTTTTTAATTTTTTTTTATAATTTTGTATTTAAGTAATTATTCTTAAGAATCTAAGAAAATTTCGTGGAAAAATTTTTACGGGTTCAAAAGTTACAGCCGGATTAGTGAGAGCACAATGTTCTTTTTTAACCTTTTTCTTCTTTGTTCACAAACTTTGAACGCGTTTATCTCGAAACCATGTTTTTAGTACTGGTTGCGGCACTAGCGGGTTCTTTTTTTGACGAAATTTTTTTTTTTATTTTTTAAGCTTGATTCGCTATCGTATGACAACACGTGCTTTTTTAAAATTTTTTTTCGATTTTGTATGAATTTTTAAAGTCAATATTTTTTTCGAAAAAACACACTTTCAAATTTGAAACATCACCAAAAATTGAAAAAAAAAATGTAAAAAAAGCTGCTGCCATACGATATGGTTATCGTTTTTTTGTTAAAATTTAAAAAAAAAGTCATTTTTTTCCAGATTGGATAATTTTTGCGACTCTTATCGCTGCAACCTTCTTTTTTTCTGCCGCCAGTTTGGAGCTCTATAAAACCATGTTGGAGTGAAAAATATATTTTTTTGAATTTTTTCACTTTTTTGAGTCTTTGTTTTGTCTTTGTTTTTGACTGATTTATGAATTTTTAAAAGAAAGGTCTGTTTTCTCTGCCGCGAATGTTATGTCCCACCTTAAAAAAAAATAATTATTTCTTTAAAACTTATATTCTACTTTTAATCTCCCTTTCCATTATTGTTTTAGCAAAACTGTTTTTATTTCTATATTTCGTAAATGTAAATTAATTTGTTTCAAATATATGAGATGTACCAATGCCATATTTATTTGAGCTTATAATTTCATGAGCTCTAATTTTAGTTTAAGACATTTCGGAAAGAAATATTTATTTTTATGTATTTCAAATTGTGTTTGCAAGGGAAAGACTAGGGCGATCGGTTTCGAACTCAGCACATAAAAGTACATCGAAAATGATTATACTTTTTTCTATTGGTTCTTGTCCACTCATAATAAGTTTATTGATTCTCAAATCAGACCAACAATACTTATACTGATACTAATGTTTCACTAAAGGGCCACTACATCATAAATAATTAAAAAGGATGTGAGAGTTTCATAGAGTAATATATAATATTATTTTCTAACTTCAACTATGATGATCCAAAGGGAGCAAAACCATTTTTTTTTTTCAGAGTCACATGACAATGACAGAAATGTCATTCACAAGTGCATATAACTGTGGTCATAAGCGATAATCGCTAAACTCCGATCTTTATGTTTCGAGAAATCTCTTATGAAGAGTTTTTCGGCTTTTATGCCATATCTTCTGCTAGAATAAGACTAGAAGCTCTAGATTTTGTGTTGTATGTGAGTTATTCGATGTGAAAAAGTAATATAAAACTTTTTTTAACTCGTTTCTAATTTCAAAGTATTCCAACATTTTTGAATACTGACCTGACAACAAAGCCCTTTCCAGTTAATTTTTCTTTACACAAAAATCTTTTTCCTACTCACAGTGATCGCACAGCATAAAAAAGATTGATAACAATAGATAAAAAAAGGCAAACATATTATTAAACTTGCTTCTTTTCGCAAAAAATTCGTATTTTCCCGAATATGTTTTTTCATCTTTTTCCTACTCACAGTGATCGCACAGCATAAAAAAGATTGATAACAATAGATAAAAAAAGGCAAACATATTATTAAACTTGCTTCTTTTCGCAAAAAATTCGTATTTTCCCGAATATGTTTTTTCACTTATATATAACCTTGTTCTTTTCAACATTTCGAGTAAAAAAATTAACTAGGTAAATTATCGTTTGTTGTTAGAACTGATTTTTTTTATAATGACCGCATTCATTTCTGCCCAATAACTATATTTATCGTGGAATGAAGAATGAAAAAACTTAGAAAAAAATCAATAAAAATTTAAAGTTGAAACTTTGAAAGTGAATACTTGGTCATGTTAAATAGGGTTGCGTTAGTTTCTGTTTTTTTTTTTGAGTAAAACTTTAATGATATCGCCATTAAATCGTTTCATAAATTCTTAAATATCGAGTTTTGTTAAATAAAATCATTTCTTATTTGTATTTATTCCATGTATTTATTAAGAAAGGTTTACAGAGTTTTGAAGATATCTCTGGATTTGGAGATGGAGTCTGAAAATGGAATTTTCCCTATTGATAGTTGTATGGGGAATTGGGTATGTCTGCCCGGCTGTCTAAAAATCTTCAAGAGTTCAAACAGCACCTTGGATTCATATGAATATTAGACCGACCCCGAAAAAACGGAATTTGTTTTGAGGTGCTGATCTTTTTTCGTAATTCCTGAATTATTCAGCTTCAAATATTGGCAGCAACATATGCAAGTTCAGTTTTTTTGAAAACCCAAAACGTAAAGGAGTAAACGTTAAGACCGATCAGAAAATTTTTTATTGAGCCACGAGTGGAAATTAATCTCGGGCTCAGGGCATGCAAAGGCACACACTTAACCCGCATGCCATGGTCACCACGGAAAAATGTCAAATGATTCGTAAATTATCGCTTACAACGTTATTTGCTTCGACTGTTCAATTGGCCTCTATTAACGTATTAAACTAAATATTATCCCTAGAAGTTTTGTGAGCGTTCAACTTAGAATTGACTTCAAGACCAATTCAGTTATGAAAAACGTATGTCTTAGAATATTTTACTACACATAAAAACAGCTTATCAACAACAGTAATTATCATAAATATTTTTTCTAAAGAGTGTTCCAAAAGTCACTGACATTTCAATATTTTTACATAACGCATTGTTTCGTTAAAATGTTCGTGAGTTTTAATTGAATAATAAAATATATAGACAGGAAGATACTTAGAACATAATATCAGTGACAATAACAATTAAAATGAGGAGGAAGTTGCCGAAGGAGAGGCGGCAGTTGCTGTCAATGATTCACAATTATCCGTTGGCGAATTTTACACATCTAAAGCTTGTGTTGTTTGGGTTACAAGCCAATCGCCCGATGCCGCTTGCGTGCTCACCATGTTGCAGTTGTTGAGAGAAGTGACCCCTTACATCAGTTATAAAGCATTCTCGTCGTGTGGAAAATGTAAAAAGTTTATTTCTGTGCCTTGGTTGTGCCGATAAAACGGCTTATGAAGAATATTTGTTTGTCTGTGCCATGGCTGTGCTGATCAAGTGCCATAATTTCAGCACATGACCGTTCACTATTTTTCCATTAGTATTAATTTCTATTTAACTACAGTGGCTCACAGCTTATTTCGTGCAGACGATGTGTTAAACTTTGAAATGCTATAACTTGGTAACTAGTACTGGTAATGAAAAAATTTAAACGACATTTGTTTGCTAGTAATTATACATTTAAATATAAACTTTCATTTCTTTATATAAAAGTCTACTAAAAAGATAATAAACAAAAAACTGAAAAAGCAGCAGAATTCAACGCCACAGCTTATTTCGTGCACACTGTTTTTACATGTAAGCTTTTGAACGTGATGCCGTTATTTTCTTTTTCTCGTTCGCTGTTTTTATCTTGACTGATGTCCTGATTCTTCTGATCGGAGTTAACAGTTGTTTTTAGTCTGGACTTAAAACCTTAAGTGCACTAATTGATTTGTTTTAAAAATGGGCCGTCGCACAACAATATAACAGCACGAAATAGTTTTATTTCACTTTAAAAAAGAAAAAATCCAACCGCAAATAGCTGAAATAGTAAAATTGAGACCCTCTGCAGTGCAGTACATCATCCAGCGCTTTTTGCAAGAAAATCGTGTGGCTGATAAGGCCAGAAATGCTGCAAATAAAATATGTACAGAAGCGGACGAGCGACTTATTCTGCGAAAAATCGTAGAAAATCTGAGGCTTTAGGGTCCCAAATTGGCCAAGGAGGTTGAGAAGGAGTTGGGCAAGAAATGCTGTGCCGAAACAATTCGTCATCTGCTGCGGGCCAACGAGTTTAATGGTCGAGTTACACGCAACAAATCTTATATTAAAAAAAAAAAATCAGCTATGTCGACTGAACTTCGTCAAATAACACGTTTTATATTCTAGGACATTCTGGAATGACGTCATTTTCTCGGACGAGTTTAAGTTCAATATTTTTGGCTCCGAAGGAATGCAATATGTATGGCGTAAGGCTTATACCGAGCTGAACAATAACCATCTCAAGCCTACAGTAAAACATGGTGGCGGCAGCGTAATTGTTTGGGCCTGTATGGCTGCATCGGGCGTTGGAAAATTATTTTTTTTTGGAGGCATTATGGACAAGACAATGTACCTAGATTTTATAAAAGAAAATTTGCTTCAAAGTATCGACACCTTGGGCGTACGAGAGACATTTCGGTTCTACCAGGACAACGACCTAAAACATAAATCGAGAATCGTCCAGTCATGGTTGATTTAGAATTGCCCGCATCTTATGAATCCGCCTGCACAGTCACCCGACTTAAATGTAATAGAAATTTTGTGGGCAATTTTGGAGAGTGGCGTTCGCAAGCGGAATATTTCCAATAAAAATTAATTAAAAAATGCATTGATGGAGGAATGGCAACAAATACCCCCCAGATATTACAAAAAATTAGTAGAGTAAATGGATAGCCAGTAAATGGATTAAAGATGTAATTTAACAAAATGGCGGCCACACAAAATATTAAAAAAGACAAACATATTACATTTTCTTAAGATTCAGTGGAGTGCACGAAATAAGCTGTGGCGTTGAATTTTGCTGCTTTTTCAGTTTTTTTATTATTATTTTTTTAGTAGACCATTATATAAAGAAATGAAAGTTTATATATAAATATATAATTACTAGCAAACAAATGTCGTTTAAATTTTTTCATTACCAGTACTAGTTACCAAGTTATAGCATTTCAAAGTTTAACACATCGTCTGCACGAAATAAGCTGTGAGCCACTGTATATTTAAACCTCTAAATAAATTAGCTATAAGTCGTCTTGTATCTTACAAAAATGGTCTTTAAGGCAGTTTGGGGGCAGAAATCTCTTAAGGGACCCCTTAATAAGACACCCACACTCACAGCTATTGCGTCATAAAATATTTATGGGTTTCGCGTAGGCACACCACGGTTCTTCCTCTCAGCCGCACATTCTAGGCTTAAGGATGTGCCAAAAGTCATTGCCATTTTAATGTTTTAATAAAATGCATTGTTTTGTTGAAATATTCTTGAGTTTTTTTTTAATTAATTAGTAGAGACATGAAGTTTTTTGATAGAACATTATATTAGTCAAATGGCCGCTTCAAGTCCATTTCATGAAATTTTACCATAGGTCTAGATCAATAACATTCAAGCAAAGTTCTGAATCAACTGCTGTAAAGGTCAGTTGGATTTGCTGTTTCAGAATCAATTGGGAAATATTGGCATATATCTCCTTTTCAGGAAACCCCAAAGTAAACCTCCAGCCGCAATAAATCTCATGATCTTGTTTTATTGATATAATTGAACACAGCGTTGCAAAACGGTGTCGGTTACGATTCGAACCATCTCCGCAAAAGTTCTCTAATTTTGTAGAGAATTATTAAAAATTGTAAGTGTTGCTTGACGGTAAATTCATCTATGACTAAATGTCCATGAATGATGTTAACAGCTATCATAGAGTCAGTGAGTTAGAACTCTATATTTGTCACAAAGAAAGTAGTCAAGTGTTGTACTCAAATCGAAGTGTCAGTGACTTTTGGTATCTATACCCTTTATTAAACTCTAAAATACTAGGTTTTGAATAGCTCCCTCCCGACGAAACGGCAAGCGATGCCTTGTCTAATCATGAATACTACTAAGGCTTAAAACTCTTTAAAAACAATTCTCTTTAAATAATATTTTCAAAAAATCTGCCATTATGGAGGGAAGTTTATAAACTTTGCATTACGAAGTTAACGGAGGTAACCAACTCACTTAAGGAGGTACATTACTAGGAGAACATCAATTCTTGCTATAAACAGATGTTGGGATAAAACATCGCTTAGATCATTTACTATCATATATATACTAAAGTTAAGGTTTTTAAATCAGGGAGAGTTGCTCTCTGCTCTCTCGCAGATTTTACTGAAAGGTTTCAAGATTAAAGTACATAAAATAACTATTTGTTATTTAAATTCAAGCTTTTTTCATCTTAATATTCTCTTAACTGCAAATGTTTAAAATTTTGATATTGATCCAAACTTACCTTGAGATTCATCGAAGTCTTTGGTAGTCATCTGAAAGAGAGCATCTAGTGGTGTACCATTTGGTTTTGTCTTTGTAGTGCCGCCACCACCTGATGCATGGCCACCACCACTGCACGCATTATTAACACCCGAAGAACTGCTGGCTGAGGTGGCCGAAGAAGACTGGCGTTCACGATCGGCGTTGGAGGCATGAGGCGAGTGACGCGGCACATTGTTGCCAGAATCGGCCGAAAGACGTGCACCGGTGATCTCAGGCGAGCAGCAATCGCTGGCTGCTGAGCTCGAGCGTTCGGAACCGCTTTCAGAAGGTATGATATCCATGCCCATGTGGCGCAGCAGCTGAGCCTGGGCATTGAAGTGTTCCTGCAGCTGACGATGATAGTCAAGAGCCAAACGTTGCTCATAGTGCAGCAAGGCTGAGGGTATGAAGGGTCGCACTGGCATGGGTCCAAGCAAGTGATCCCAAGGACGCACAATTTGTGCACCGGGTAGCAACATAGCTGCAGGATGAGGCATGCCAGTGACAACATCCAGTGGCTCGGAACGTGGATGGAACGGACCAGTTACACCCGAATTGCGCAGCGTGGATGTGGCTGTTAGTGATGTTGCTGTTGGAGGTGGTGATGGAGAAGCGGAACGACGCTTTTCGTGGCCCAATATATCGGCTATTGAAAAACTTTTGACACCTTCAATGTTAGATTTGGAACCGGTTATAGGCGGCGGTGGTGCTGTTTGGGTCACAATCCCAGCTGCTGAAGGGCTGGGTGTGCGATCACGCGAATTAGACTCAGCTGACATGCGCAAACGCTTGAGCGGCTGAAAGTACTCCTCAGGCATGGAGCCGACGGCAGTGCGATTTAGGCCAGCAGCAGCTGCTGCAGCAGCATGTTGTTGCATTAGCAAATGTTGATGTTGCAGCAGATCTATGGTATTGCGGTGGTGCGGTAGTGGGCTAGGTGCACCACCGACGGAAATTTCTGATTCGGCGGGGCTAGCGGAGCGTAATGTTGGTGGGCACAGCATGATTTTGATAGTTTTTTTTTTATTTTCTTAACAATTTCAATAAAAAAGCACAAATTTTATAGTTTATCCGTGTTTATGAAATGGATGGCGGACGTTACACTTCACGAAAACTTAACAATGTTGTAGTTTATTTGAAAGATTGCACTATTTTCAATTAAATGTAACTTGAAATTTTGCTAACTAACACTTTTAGAGCTAATATTAATGCATTGTTCTTTATATCTGAGTAGAGTTTTCTTAACTCAGAACTTAACAAAACTCTCTATTTATTAACTGTTCGTCCGCACGCGTTCACTGCTTGTTGAGTAATGAAATCAATCAAAACACAATCAGTTAGCATTTGCTTTAAGCAGCTTCTAACAATTGCTTATTAAACCGCTGTAAATCTTTTCGATATTGTTCTGTTTCTTTATGTTTTTTTTTCTTTTTTCTTATTGCTTTAACTCTTCTTGCCTCTCTGCTTGACACTGTAACTCGTTAACAAATTTTTGACACACGACGTTGATCCAATAGGAGGACCTTTCCACTCGACGCTTCACAGTCAACTGTTCGAAACTAGATTGCAGATTGCTAAAGAGCTAACTAGACAAGCCGACTGGTTTTCTGGTTGTGCCTCTTTTTTTACACTTTTTACGTTTTTTTTTTTTATTTTTTCTCAACTTGTATTCAGTCAAACGTCTTGCCGCACTCGCTCTCACTCCATCTATTTCGCTCACACTCTTTAGCTTCGTGCCTTGTTTGACGGTGGTTAAACTTGCAATCAAATCAGAACTGAACTAAACTGAACGAACAAACGAACTACCAAACGAATGAGCGAACAAACGAGCCTCTAACAACCACAGCAACAGTAAAGCAACAGCAATAACAAAATAGCCATAAGAAAAAATATCAACCCAAAGTTCAATGTGTGCACGTGAGTGCAGAAACAGACAGATATATCCGGTTTTCTTTATTGTTTTTGTTGTTGCTTTTATTTTTATTTGCTGTTAAGTACGCGTCAAGCAGCCCAATCCATGTGCTAGAGCAGCACAACAGAGTGAAAGCAGCACAACTGCTATGAAAACAACTAGCGGAGAGCAGCCAACATTAACGTCACAAACTTATGGCTCTCTTTAGCTTGCTTGCTTTCTCTGTCGCATTCTTTCACCACCAACTAATTGGAAAGAGATAGCGTACAATTAAAACGGAAGGCGTTGAAAGCTAACCAATCAGCTGCCTTCAGAATATCAAAAATAACAATGGTGGTACACGTAACGGTAATTATGGCGCCCATCAACGAAAAAGAAATAATGAATAGTTGAACTGCAGCCGCTGCAAACAATAACTGAAAAACCTAATGAGCTGGTAGAAAGGACTGATTGTGAGCCAAGTATTAACGAGACTGTATTTAGAATTTCAGCCTTAATAACGGATAACTTCGACTGAGGCAGCGGCAGCGACAACTAATTTTTTATTTGACAAGTTTGGGCTTTTGATTCGTTATTCGTTTTTTCTTCCACTGCTTGTGTTGTAGAAGAGTTGCAATTAAGTTATTTTTGTTGTTATAGAAAAGTTAAATATGTATATAATTATAACTATAAAGTAGCGTCGATATGTAGGTATGCGTTATATGAAACTGTGAAATGTTAAGTTTGTGCTTGATTGATGGATACGAATGACATGAATGCATTTGACATATCTTAATTTTTTAAGTTCAAAGTTAAAAGTTTGCTTGGAACTTATATAAAAATACGGAGTTAAAAATTTTTTTTCTTTTTTAAGAGTTTAATTAACAAATAGACATACACATAAGAACTTCGGAGTAAACACTGAATTGATAGATGAATTAATAAATTGTCGAATTTTGAAAGTAAATGTTGTGAACTTCGACGAAGCAATTTCAATTGCCATTTTGAAAGTTCTACAAATCTGTGGAAATAAGGAAAAACTACATAAGTAAGATTTTGATTGTTTTCAGGAGAGCAATTTGATTTTTTGATCTAATTTGATTTTGCATGTAAATTTTTACTTATGTCTTTTTTCTTTTGTCTAAAACTCATTAACTGTCATAGATAAAAATACCAAAATAAATATGACTATAGTCATTATTATAATAGAATCGCTTATTGCGCATCAGATAATGTAATTAATTCAATTTCCACATAATTCGACTTATGTTGTTTTTCCTTATTGCCACTGAAATGTTTCATTATGTTAATATTCGTACGATTACGATTTCCGGAGCACCGCACAGTATAACGAGCGGGACAAAATGCAAAATATCGACTTGTTTATTTGAGAAAAAACAAGTATCAGGATGTGTTCAAAACATTCCAATTAATTAAATTCTAAAAGGGTTTTAAGATCTTAATTTTAGTTTAGTCGTGAGAAGCTTCGAAACAGAGATTTTCAATAATTTTGAGCTTTTTGGTTGATTCATTAAAAAATTGCTAAAATTGGGAACCAGATGTTTGGATTAAAAATTTTGTTTTTTTAATATATTAATAAAATATTTTAAAAACTAATAAAATTAAATTTGAGTAGTTGTTCAAACATTTATAATTTAATTTAAAATATTCTTAGAAAAAATAGAAAAAACATGTTTGGAAATATGGAAAAAAAACCTCACCTGCTGCCGCATTAGCACTTTGCCTAAAAATGTCTCAAAGTATCGTAATTAAGAATAAATAATATTAGCTGCTACAAACGTGCACTTTTATAATAAATGATTTTTGTTTGAGTTCAACGTGTGTTCAAACGCCAAATAGCACGTAAGAAATGTGTGACATACAAAACAAATTTTTTTTTTTGAAATGTTCATAAAAAATTCGCATTATAAAAATTGAAAATATTGTAATTACATTTTGTGAGTAATGATAAATATAAGTCATTTAGAAATTAATACAAGCGCTATTTTTTAAATAATCCAGATATGCACAAATTACTTTAACTCAGCAACACTATTTTCTGTTTTTGTTTTTTATGTTTTGTAAATTGCCGTTACTTTTGGAAAGCATTCACTTAGTTGGTTTAATGGGCGTCTGCCAAGGGTGCAGGGGACGAAAGTTTCCCCCAGTGGCCTAAAACGAATGAAGCATCAACGCGAATAGCGTTTTATGTTTTTTCGCGGTTAGAAGTACTCTTCCAGATGTTTTAAGGTGGGACATAACATTCGCGGCAGAGAAAACATACCTTTTTTAAAAATTCATAACTCAGTCAGAAACAAACATTTTTATTATTGTAGAGAATTGAACAAATTACAAGAAAAAAAAATTTAAAAAAAATAGATTTTTCACTCCAACATGGTTTTATAGAAATCCAAACTGGCGGCAGAGAAAAAAACGGGGCCACGTGGTTGCAGCACTGGGAGACGCAAAAATTGTCCGATCTGTAAAAAAAATTACTTTTTTAAATCTTAACAAAATTGGTTATTGTATGACAGGAGCCGTTTTTAAATTTTTTTTTTTCAATTTTTAGTGATGTTTCAAATTTGAAAGTGTGTTTTTTTGAAAAAAATATTGACTTTAAAAAATCGAAAAAAAGTTTAAAAAAAGCTCGTCTCATACGAATCAAGTTTTAAAATATAAAAAAAAAAATATTTGGTCAAAAAATGAACCCGCTAGTGCCGCAAACAGTAAGAAAAACATGGCTTCGAGATAAACGCGTTCAAAGTTTGTTAACAAAGAAAAAAAAAGTTAAAATTAAAAATGCGCTCTCACTAATCCGGCTGTAACTTTTGAAACCGTAAAAATTTTTCCAAATTTTTTTTTTCATAGAATCTTAAGAATATTTTAATAACTAATATACAAAATAATCGATTTAAAAAAAAACGAACAATGTCATATCCCCCCTTAAATGAAAAACTGTATAAAAAAAATTTTTAAGTTTAATTTCAAACGTAAAAAACCTGTGTACTTTAAAAAGACATTTTATTTTGCTTGCTCATATGTAACACTTGTTCTAGCGTTGAATCATTATGGGAATCATTATATGGGAGATGTGCGTATACGTAAAGGGATAACGCCAATTTTTTGTATACGTCTGATATTTGATTCACACATTCCAAATTGTATTCATGTAGCTGTTGTATATGCCTCTTTATAGGGTTGTATTGGAGGTGGACGTGGATGTGAGCGGATCACGCCCATTTTTTGTACACACTTTAGTTTTGATGTGACACATAAACACATAAAATTTTATTGCTGTAGCTCAAATATATGGATCTTTAAAGAGTTTCATTTTTGTGAGTTGTACACTGAGAAAAAAACACATACCCTGCTCTGGTAAAAAATTTCTCTATTTTCGATAATAGCAATTTTCTCTTTTTCAAATAATATTTTCTTCAATTAAAAAAAAATTTCTCATTTTCGAAGAAATATTTCTTTACTTCTAGGAAATGGAAATATTTCAACGTCTCTAATAATGATGAGTTTTTTCTCGCACAAAAAATTTCTCATTTACAGAGAAACATTTATTGAAAACGAAAATTTTTTCTTATATTTTGATAAAAAATTCACTACGAGAAGTATTTTCTCAATATAAGCAAATTTTTTCTCAAAAATAAAAAGTATTTTTCTCTAAAATCGATTTATTTTTATATATTTTTCTTTTTCACGGGAGCTTTTTATCGTTTTTAGAGAATTTTTTGTATCGCAATTAGAGAATAGCATTCTCTGGAGCAAAGTCTATACCATTTTTCTCTAAATACGATGCCTTTTTTATCATATTCCGATTAACTTTTTTCTGAGTGTATGGGAGGTGAGCGAAGGGCGAAGCCGATCTTTGTAAGGTTTTGTGGGGTGTGTTATCTTTATAAAATAATGATACTTGCCAAATTTCATGTTCCTACGACAACTCCTTCTATTTTTGTCCCTCATCCCATAACCATCGTTACACTGTGGGACGTGACACCTTCAAAAATTTTTTTATTAAAATGTTTTTAAATGCGAATAAGTTGAATAAAAAAGAAGGTATCATTTTGAAAAATGACAAATATAATTTTCGGAAAAAAATTACGCAATAAAAATTTTTTTATTATTTTTATCACGTATACGGCTACTGGAATTTTTTAAAAAAATTGCTAATTTGTTGTTTTACACTTGTCGATGCATGGAATGAGCTACAGACAGACAAATCAGTTCTATTGTTTTTGAGTTTTTGGACGATTTGGACCAACAAACTTGACAATTTTCGACAAAACGCCGCCATTTTGTTATTTTTCAACAAAAATTGTTTTTTCTAGTTGATGCCATGGCGGTTTTGGTGCTGATAAGAAACCCGTTTTTTGTTTTTTTCCGATGTCCCAGTGAATCTTAATCACGCCCGCCATGTTTTTTTTTATGTTTAAATGTAAATAAAAAAATCGAAACAAATTTGTTTTATGTACTTTTTTTACTAATAAATATATATTTAATTTTTCGAAATGATATCTTATTTTTTATTCAACTTTTAAAACATTAAAAGTAAATTCTTTTGAAGGTGTCACGTCCCCTTAAGAATTATAAACAAGTAAAGAAAGTTTAATGTCGGTCTAGGCCGACTACACTCAGGGAAAAATAGCAATTTAAAATTAAATAATATCGTCTCAATTTTACGTTGTTCCACTTTCAAAAAAACGTCTTTAAATTAACATTGAAAAGCTTCAATTCAAGTATGAAAACATTTTGATATTCAATTAGAAGTAGAAAAAATTCAAAATAATGATGAGGCGCTTTACTCTTATATTCAATGGAGTGTATCCTCTTGGAAAGTAAGTTGAAAATAACGGTGCTTAGATTCGAAGTTTTAGAAAGTGAAAACGAATAAAAATATATTTGTCTTAAAGTGGACGACACTTCAATTTAAAGCTTCATACTTTCGTGTATCAAAATAAATTATGAAAATAATTTAAATTTTCTGAAAGCAATTGCGAAAGCTGGAAAATAAATCCTCTTGGAAAATAAAATGTCCGTTTGTGAAAATAAAATCAGTGAGTGCAAAGTAAGACGACAATAAAGAAGTAAGCGATAACATTGGACTCAGGGCAGAATTCAAAGAGAAGTTATGTGTATCAACGAAGCAAGAGATAATTTTAATTTTATAATGTTTATTTTAAGGTACACATATATTGTTGGAACTTGACATCATATAATTTACATACTCTTAATTTGAGTTTTTTATCAAATGTTTTCATATGTTTCAATAAAAGAAAATTTCTAAAAAAATACTTTACTTATTTGTATGTTGATATCAAAAATGTCAAAGATTTGATTCAAAGTTGTCATCACTTTGATTTATTAATGTAACAATGTGGAACCAAAGTATAAAATAATTTATTTCAAAGCTAAAGTGTATTTAAAATAAAGACGTAAGTATTTCAATTAAATAGGATTCCACTTTGAATTAAATCTAAATCCACGTTAAACTAAAGTGAAATACTTTTCATTTCAAAGTGTGGTATACCTTAGTTTAAAGTGGAAACAACCTCAAACTGGATATTTTTTTTTCGAAGAGGAAACACTTTGAATTGAATAATGTCGTGTTTGGTGCCAAATTGTTCCGAAAAATATTTGAATCGAAGTGGTTTTCTTTGATTTTACGTTGTTTTTTTAGCTCAGTATATGAAATACCCTAAACCTACTTTTCAAAATACAATAATAGTATTGTAAATGGGTCTCTCCGTGGGCGGATGAAGCCTATATTTTATATGCATTTAAATGTTGATGAAAAATTTACACATTCCAAGTTTTATTCCTGAAGCTCGCCGTAAATGCCTTTATTGTGCTTTCGCTATGGCAGGTGGGCGTGTTCATTGACCGATTCCTCCCAATTTTTGAACACATCTTAGTTTTGATATAAAATACATACATACGAAATTTGATCTCTCTATGACAAACATAATTTTTTTATTGAGTTTTAAACTTTTTGGGTTGTATGGGAGGTAGGCGTGTCCGTAGGCGGATGACGTCCAATTTTCAAAACCATCTTTGTTTTGTCATAAAAAATATACGTGCCAAATTTTATCTCTATAGGTTAAACAGGGGCTTATTTATAGCGTTCAAAGACATCTTTGTGTTGAAATAAAACACATACATACATACCTAATTGTATTATTGTAGGCGAATTATGATCTGTGTTATGCAGTTTTCAATTTTTGCGTTGTATGGGAGGTAGGCGTGTCCGTGAGCGGATTCCAAAAATATTCAATAGTGCAGATCCTTGGGTCTATGTGACCATGTGTACCAGGTTTCAAGTATCTCAACTCATTCTTCTTATCCTGTGTGTACGGTCAAAACACAGACGGACGGACTCGAGAGGTGGCTCTGATCAAGAATATATATCGTCGCTGCGCTTCAAAATTCAGTTATGTGTTTTTCGACAACTTTTCAGGAGAGCAAAAAGACTGATTTAATCTCTGCGATTGCAAATTTATTGCAATGTCATAATTTTGTATTTTTTGCTTTAAAATTCTAGAGATAAATATTAAAAAAAAAAATTAAACTTCTTACTCCAGCACGTAGCGAGAATGCATTTTTCCATTTTCAGACACATAACCGATTTATTTACGGGCATTTTGTTGTTACTATGATCAAATTTTTCGAGCACATACCTGATTTTTCAAATGTTTAATTAAAAATTTTAAGAACTCTACAAGGAATTTATTGCAAAAGTAATAAAAAAATGTCTCCAATGTGAGATAACGAAAAGCCGTTCAGCGCACAGATGGACATTAAGTAGAGCTATTCAGTTATGCAATAAAAAAAAAAAATCATATAAAATCACATACCTGATTTTTTAGGCGCAGCGACGATATACTTTTCTATTCCGGACTCGCTTATTTCTATGCGTTGCAAGCGTTTGCACAAGGTTGATATGCCCTGATCTTTCAGGTTTAGGGTATAAGAATATCAAAAATGACGTGAAGTAGCGAATGGTATGAAAATATATTCTTACCTAATCTTTAGTATCTCAACAAATAGTTTCATTTGTGCAATACAATAAATATGTCATTAACAAAAATGCAGTGCCACGATTTTTAATAAAAAAAAAAACAAAATCTTAAAAAACTCACTTCAGAATTTAAAATTAACAAACAATTTATTCCTCTATCTAATAGTCAAAAAAACTATTGAATAGTTCTATCAATTGATTGTTTATATTTTTTTTTATTCAGCGCAAGCTGCCAACATCATTTAAATAAAATTAAATTAACTCAAGATCTCATTAAATCCTTACAAAAACCCAAAAAAAAAAAAAAAACAAAAAAAGGAAAATACAATCACAGAGGCGTCAAGTCGTCTATAACAATTGTTAGACTGCAGCTAAAACAACAACAACCAGCAGGCCAGGATAATTTTTCTTTTAACATCAAAAGCAAACAAATGCTAAGCAAAGCAAGGCTATAAAAACTAAAGTAGAAGCCAATAAATACAACAAAAAGACTACCTTCTATGACCCTCTCTGCGGGGTCAACAGCAACAGCAGCAGCAACAACAGTATCAACATAAACGTTAACAGCAGTTAGCTGACTAAAAGGTCGGCTTGGTCAATGAATTCCTTTGATTTTCATCATCCTCAGTGAGCGCGCCTTGATAATGGCTAATCGCACAAATATTTGAGCATCTTTTGATTGTCCAAATTGGAGAAGGTGGAGAATATTAAAGAAGCACCGCCGCACAGAAGATTGAGTTTAACCTTTAGCGCTTCTGTATTTTCTCTATGGCTGAGGAATTTTTTTTATTAATTTAAGGCACTCACTCGACAGTATCGCTGTATCTATGAGATTGAAGCAATCTATGCGCTGCATTTAAGGCTTATGCGTGGGAACTTTATGTTCCCATGAAATAAATGTTGGTAGCATTAGAAGACGAGACGCTGAAAAAGTGTTAATTATGCTTAGCAATTTTAATGAAGGGCGCGAGGAAGTGAAATCCGACGTTGACTGAAGAAAAACGTTGTGTCGAATCCTTTGAAACTGCGTCTTATTTGTTGCCATTGTTTTTAAGTGGATAGATTTAAGATTTACACCTGTATCCATGGGGAAAAGCTAAAGAGCAGCCGCGCAATGAATTAGAATTAAATTATTGCGTGTGGCAGCTGGCGAAAAGGATTCTTAATTGAATTCAAAATTAATCGAAAATCGAGTTAAGAAAAGTGAAAATGAAAAAATGAAAAACAGTGGTGGTCTTTGATATTTAAATATGCAGCAGCTTGGAAACGACGAGGATAACGATTAGTTAAGGTCAGCTGGAAATAGCCTGTTCTGATAAGGCTTTATTTCAAAGCAGAATGCGTAGAGAAGCGTAGATACGCATACTTTTGAAAGCTCTTTAGCGTAAGTTTTGGTGAAGGCTTCGAAGTATCTACATATCGCACACTAAATACAAAACAGTCACAACTCAAAATTTTTTATATCGAATTTTTGTTATAAATCAATTTATAAAACACATATCTGACTATATTTTTCGTTATTTTCTTCATTAACTGGAAGAATGAAGTTTTTGTGTTAAATAAAAATTGTTTTTCTTCTGCAGTTTCAACCAAAGAGTTTTATTTTTCGCTTTTCCTGAAAAGTCATGTTTTTTGAGTTGTGACTGTTTTGTATTTAGTGTGCGATATATTGCCAACTTTCACGATGCATATCTTTACAGCTTTCAAATTTCTTTCGCTAAATCTTAATATCTATGTCTATCTAACAAACCAAAATTGATATATCATAAGTTCAGCCATTTTTCATTTAAGACCTCACACACATTCGCACTCCTGAACTTTATTCTCTGATTAACTGTAACTGCCAAACAACATCATGGCTGACATAATAATTCTCTCGTAGATCGTAATGCTCTAAAAAACTAAGCGTTATTTAATTATTCTTTTTTAATCGTTTGTTCCTTTAGAGTATTCTTTAAAAAAAAATATTTTCTTTTTATCTTCTTCATGCTGCGCTTAAATTAATTTAAAATTAATTTTCATTTCTTGTGGTTGTAGCTAAGTTTTTTGTTATATGCATGTTTTTTTTTTTTTGAGATAAAAGTCAGACAACGGGAATGAGTATTTAAGTCTGAGCTATGTTGGTGGCATTTTTAACTTAAATGTTGTAGATTGAATTGTTGATAGGTTTTAGTGTTTTCTATTTTAATTTTTTCAAGCTTACTAAATGAATTAATTAGGCATGATTTCTTTAAAATATTAGGTTTCTTTTTTGTTTTTTTTTTTTTAAATTGATAATCATTGCCTTAATTAAGCTGCAAGTTAAAATATCTAAATGCCTTTGAGTGTTTGATTTTTAATTTGGAAAATAAAAAACAATGTAATTTTGATAAATGTTTAAAATTTGCTTCTGGTTAGTTTTAGAAACTCTAACTTTGTTTGAACGATAAGAAACGTGAGTACCGTTCATTCCATCCACTCTAAAGTGTTTAAATATTTTAAAATAAATTGAACTATTAAATGGAAATGGAATCTTAAGTTACTCTTGTTGCAAAATTATTTTCAGTTTTAATCCTTTTTTATGTTTTTTTGACAATTTAACTAAACAAACTCCGAGTTGAGAAAAACTTAAAATATTTTGTTTAGATTTATAACGTTGAAAACAGCTCTTGATGCACATTCAAAAAAAATTAGGTTAGCAATGTTAAAAAAGATAACAATGTTATCCAAGAACAGTTTATAACAAGGATTGGTTACTGCGTTTACAAAGAAAAAATATTTAAACTGAGCGTTTTTTCAGTGTCACACTGAAAAATGCTATGAAAAAATGTTTTCCTAAGGAGCAACATGGGATTATGATAAGAATGAAATTTTCCTAAAGTAAGGATGTTGATGTTTTACATAAATTTGTTAACTTTTTTCATTCAATAAATTATTTTTATTCTTCATTTCCGTTGCAAGAAGTTGGTCACACCCGGAAAGGTTTTCCAAATTTGTTTTTAATGATGAAATTTTTTCGAGTAAAAAAAATTCTTTGATTAAAACAAGTTGTGTTAATTCATGTATAGCGAAATCATTTTATAGGTATTAATTTGATCAAAAATTCATGCGAAAAATTTTTTGCAAAAAAATATTTTTTATTTTTAAATATATTAAAAAATCGAAATTATTTGTATAGGTATTAATTTGATAAAAAATGCATGCAAAAAAATTTTTTGCAAAAAAATATTTTTTTTTTTTAAATTAATACATTAATTAAAAACATATTTTTTTATTTAAGTGTCAAAAATATGTGATGGTTTTAAACCCATTATTTTTTTATATATAATTCCCACATCATTCGCATTCGTCACACCCGGGACAATCTTATGTCACACCCGTCCCATTTAAAAGTTTAAAAAATAATGGTTATCGCCATTTTTTCAAAATAATTTTCACTGGTATTCAACAGAAAATATATTAAATTTGAATATATGCAAGTCTAAAATGGTCTTAAATTGCGACAGATGGACTGAATTTCAATTTTAAACTTAGAATTTTTAGTTTTTAAATTTGTGCTCTTCATACCCGTCCCAGGTGTTTAAGCGAATGAAACTATTAAAGTAGTAAAAATATTTGCATTATGTTTTAGCATTTTGAAACCTTGGGGCATCTTCTAAAGTACGTTATGATAAATTGCTAAAATGTTAACCGGTGAATACCATTTTCAGCACGAAACGTCACACTCGTCTGTATGGAATGAGCCAATAGCAATTTTCTCTTTTTTAAATAAAATTTTCTTAAAATAGAATAAATTTTCACATTTTCGAAGAAATATTTCTTCACTTGTGGGTAATGGAAAAATTGCATGTCTCTAATGATGATTAGTATTTTTCTCGCACAAAATTTATAAATTTATAAAGAAAAATTTATTCAAAATGATAAATTTTTCCTGTATTTTGATAAAAAATTCACTATAAGAAGTATATTCTTCAATAAAAAAATCTTTTCTCAAAAATAAAAGGTCTTTTTCTCAATAAACGATATCTTTTTACTTTATTTTTCTTTTTCATACAAGCTTTTTATCATTTTTAGAGAATTTTAAGGATCACATTTAGAGCAAAGCATTCTCTGAAGCAAAGTCTATTAAAATTTTCTCTAAGTATGATGCCTTTTTTATTGTATTCCGAGAAATTTTTTCTGAGTGTATGTTTTTCTACAAAAATGTACCGTAACAAATTCCTAAAGAAACAAATTAAAAAAATTCACAAAATTCAGGCTAAAATCTTATAGTTGGTGCGCATGTATTTTTTACCAGTAAATCTGAACCACTGAAGCTATTCACATTATATTCGCACCATAAGTTTGCGTGGAGCTTCGGAATTTTTTGTTTTTGTTAGACACTGCTAGGTGCGGTGCTGTGGGTGCCATTTTCTGCAGTTTCATTATCGATTAACAACATAAAATCGTCGTGTGCATATATATGGATAGCTTCAGTGGTTTCATTTCTGGTATCAGTTTTGCTCCTGCTGTGAATATTTTTAAACAAAAATTTTGTGAAAATAATTCCATAAGAAAAAATGCATAAAATTAAGGGTGTGGTAAGAATGCAACCCCATCCCCCTTTTTCTTTTGTTTTCTTTAATAACTTTTCATGCCCGAACCGAAAATTGTCCAGGCAACATCGGATTTTTGTACCTCCATCAGTGGTGCACCTAGAAAATTTAGCGCCTGGGGCAAAAAATGATTCGCCGTCTCTCCTCGTTTTATATGATCCTCATACATGCACACTCCGTAAATCGAGTTATGTTATAAATCCTGGGAGTTTTTTTGCTCTGCTGAGATATTAAGACAAATTTTATCCTGTCATGAAATCTCACTTCGAAGACATTTTTCACAACCTTGATGCTTATCGTATCTTTCTCTCAAAATTTAAAACGAACTCATCGCTATGATGGGGAAAAAAGTGCGTAAGTTTCTCATTTCTCAGTGCAAAGAGAAACATTACATATAAGCCAAATATTACAGAAATATTACAGTCTAATGTTGGATTCAACTCGGATTTCGCACATGAGGAACAAAAAAAAAAAAAAAAAAAACCAAATTGGCCATTTGAGCCCTTCAAAGGACTTTGACCGAGCTTCTTATGATCAATTGTGTTGTGTGTGTTGTTAAAGTTCATGTTCTCAAGAAGCTTTACATGGCATTATTTACTCTCTGAGGTTTGCCATTGTCTGCAGAGAAGTGGTGACCGATCAGAAAAATTTTTTATTGAAAAAAACTTTTCGCCGCGGCTGGGGATCGAACCCGGGCTCCGAGCATGCTAAGCCACATACTTAACCTGCATGCCATGGTCACTACATAAGGAACAGATGTCTAAAATTATCAGATTCGTCGAGGTTTAACCAAATTCAGTAAAAATCAGAGAAGTCTTCATTGATTTCAAAACAGTAGAAGGAGTTACTAAAGCTCTTACGAACAAACTGGGAAAAAATGAATTAATCCTGAAAAATTTTAGAGGTCAATTGTACGATAATGCACTAACAATGGCCAGTATTATACAGAAGTTCAGCAGAGAATCATCCATCTGAATGAACAAACTGTTTTCGTTCATTGTGATAATCATTCTCTCAATTTGGCAGGAGTACACGCAGCTCATGTCAATGTCCGAACAGAAACATTTTTTGGAACAATACAGCCTCGTCACTTCACTTATTTCTCCTCCCTTACCCACAGATGTTACGTTCTTAAAGAATACGTGAATATAATGGTCAGAAGGCATTGTTTAACTAGGTGGAGCTCAGAAGCTGAAGCTGTGAAACCAGTATCAACACAATTGGACGGAGTCATTTCAGCGTAGGAACACTTGAGTGATACGGTCGCAGAAAATATTGATACCAAACAAGATGCAACGTTTATGCAGTCGTTATCAATGCTATAGAAACATTTGATTTCATCGATCTCTTATTTTTTTGGACAGAAATTCTCGTATCATTTGATATAGTTCAGAAAAGGCTACAAGAAAAAGGAATCACTTATGTACTTGGACAATTGCAAATGCTGACTGACAAACTGAATGATTGGAGCTCGACTTTTGCGACCGTGCCATTTGTAAAGCTAAAGAAAAATGTAACAAGTTGGTAACGAGATTTGAGCACCGTCAAAAGAATTCGAAAAAAGCGAAATATGCCATCGCTTATTAAATCTGGCAAGAAGTAACATCTGAAGATTCTGGATTGAATTCGGAAGAAGAAATGCGACGATCTCTGGTTGAAATTTTGGATAAACTTTCTATGGAAATATCCATACGTTTCACAAATTTGAAGAAGCTCGATGAGCGTTTTGGTTTCCTTTCTAACTTTGAAAAAATAATACAATTTCCCAGAGATTTTTTTGCCGAGTTTTATCCAGATGACTTGCACAACGAAGTCTTGTTCAACGATATTCAAGACGTTCTACTTTTATTCAAAACAGCGAAGAAAAACGAAGAGGAAATTGGATTTTTGCCTTTAAAACTTCTGTTATATATTTTATCAATGGGACGAGAAGCTTACAAGACATAAGCGACAGCTTTGCAAATATTACTAACCATATCTGTCTTAGTTGCTTCCTGATAGATCATTCAACAAACTTAAATTAATCAAATCTTACTTGAGATCAACCATGAGTCAAAGTAGATTATCAAACCTTGCAATTCTTTCAATCGAAATTTTGTTTCTTGCATCTAGCAAAATGTTGCTTCATGGCAATTTAATTGAACCGACCATTTATTTTTCCATAAACTAATGACTTGTTCTGCTTCACAGCAAAGGACATGCATACTTGTATAAATATTTATTTTGTATTTATATAATCACAAATATGAAAATTAAAGAACTTAAACGATTTTCTGCTTAATAATTTGTGGCTGTTTATTTACATCTTGTCGAAATTTGTAAGTTGATCATCAGCTGTTCGTTCGCAACAAAATATCTGTCAAACTTTTCACGCAACAAATAAATGGCTGTTGCCAGTGAAATTTCACGCAATCGAGCATAGTACTTGGCTTAAAAATGAAAATTTTTAAGCTCAAACTGTACACTATTCCAACAAAGGCCGAGTACAAAAAAAATTTAAGAAATAAGTTTTAAAACGGATGTACAACGGGAACTTCCAGGACATTCTGGCCCTAAAGAAGTTATATAGCAGTGATGGCGATCGTTTTAAGATGACCTTGCTTCAGAGTTGTTTAGGATCTACACGGCCATAAAAGGGTTTTGCAAGCGCTAGTTGTACAGCCATGTTACGGATTTTTTCTGATTCTACAGTTGTACGAAGATGATAAGGCTTGAGCTAAAATATTTTCATTGTAACTTGGGTCAAAAAAGGATCAGAAAAAATGCAATTCTTTCTAACACCAGTGAAAATTTTGTGTAAATATTTTAAACTCATAGTATTTCATTGGATTTTTAAAATCTGTTTCATGAAAAACTCCCAAAATAGCGAAAATTTTATCCAATTTTAATGAACGGGGGCTTCTTGGAAACGTGATTTTTGTGCTATTTTGCTAATAAGCCCTAATCTCTTAAAATCGGATAAAATTTGACAATTAAGAGAAATTTTTATGAAAAAGATTCGGCAAAATACGATGGAAAATTATGAATTGTGAAATATTTTTCCTCCAGTTTCGGAAAAGTTAAACGAAATTATTTTTTTAACACATGAGTTCACTTTAAACTAAATTCCTGCAGCAGAGTTTGGGTTGGTTTGTATTTAAAAAATAATCATAAAAAAGGACGAAAAATAACAATGGTGAAGGAATTTTTTTTTTTGGTCATTTCGGTGGCGAGGGTTTTCCTAAAATTCAAGCTTTCTTATATTGTCTTACTTTTGAATTAATTTTTTTGCAAATACAGTACGACCTCGCTCAACTCAACCCTCGTTACACGCAACTCTCCGATAATCGCAACAACCAAATTGTTAACATTGCAGACTCTGTTAACGCAACTTGAAAAAAAGTTACCTCAGTTAACGCAACTTTCTAAGGAAATCGTATGTTTGAGTTTGTTTTGCACTTTTCTTTCGTTCTTTTGTTCATTTGTCTCAAATGCGGAAGCCGGACCAGGAAAGCGAGTGGCAATAAGAGGCTGCGAATATGCCAAAATGGAGAAGGCATTGTACAGATAGATGGTTTCACAAGCAAAGAGAGCTAAATTTGCCTAATCTATAGAAATTGTAAAGGCAAAGGCTCGCCAGTTTCATTGCAGACTTGAAGACAATTCTGACACATTTAACGTGAGTAACGGCTAGTTTTCAAATTTTAAAAAACGTCGCGGCATTCGCATGCTAAAAATTTGCTGTGAGAAATTGTCTCTGAGGAGTTCATAGATAAAGTCAAGGAGCTGGATTTACTCCAGATCAGATCTATAAGGCTGATGAATCCGGATTGTTTTATAAAGTGCTGCCAAATAAAACACTTGTTAGCGCCACTGAAGCAACTGCACCTGGTCGCAAAGTAAGTAAGGAAGGCATAACATTTCTTACACTCGTTATCGTCAAATCATTGATTCACCGAACAATAAATTGGAAAGTGTTATTCATTGTTTTAACACTTGAATTGAATGAACTGAAATGAAGGACCTTCCATTAATTGACATTTTCAAACTTCGCGATCTTCGCGAAACTGCTGTGCAGCAAAATATAAATTGCAACAAAGTGCAGACCAAAATTTTGCAAATTTTCAAAAAATAAATTTAATACAATGATGATTATGATGATATGATTATGTTTCTGAACACAGATTAAATTTTAATGTGTAGAAAAAGCATATTTTTAAAAAATAGTTCTGTTGGCCAGTAATAAATATTTCCTCGGTTCTTGCAACAACCTCAGTTTTAGCAATTGGCCTGAATTTAATTATTTGCGTTTAGCGAGGTCGTACTCTATTTCAAATCGCCTTTGTGGACTCTATGCTAAAAGTTAAAAAAGCAATTCAAATCAAAGTATTGTCGACAATCTTCAAGTGGTTGGAATCAGAAATTAGCAAAAATTAAACATGTTATGTCTAACATCTGACGGAATAACACATGCAAAGTTTAATAGATTTTATATCAAGCATAATCGATTTGATATGTACATTTGGGATTTTCACTTATTTCATAAGATGTGTAATTGTGCTTTTCATGTGACTCTTCATGTGATGTGAATCAGTTTTGGGGGACCAAATCCTGTTATATTCACACCATTACCTTTAAACGTTTTTGTAACACTTTCCGTACAACTTCTACAAGCACAAGCCATAGTTACTTTTTTTAAATTTTTCCCGTTCACACGACAAAATAGCTATTATTTTCGAATATTTATAATAACCAAAACAAAATTATTTCTTTTAATCAAACAAATCCGTCAACAATTACTTCAAGCAACAAAGGTAGAACTGCTGCACAGAGGCGTTGCTAGGGGGAGACGAGTGGGGCGGTCCTCCCCGGGTACCACCATTTTAGGGGTGACACCATTTCGAATTTTTTATTTTTTTATTTCTCAAAAAGACAGAAAAAGTGAGAAAATACTTTACGGTAAAAAATGTAATTGCTCTTTCAAAATTTAAAATTATGCTTGCAAGTCAAACAATGGTGAGGAAACATTGCGGAAACGCTTCGAGCTGTAAAATCTGAAAACTTATTGTAACACAACGCAAATGAGTTCATGTTAAGTGCTTAAAATTTGGGAGCAGCTTACGACGAAATTTCAGAAAAGGAGCTAGTTGTTGAAATTGATTCCGATGCTACGTAGGCACATAAATGCAGCACAAATCGATTTCGAAGCGCCAAAAATTAGACAACATTAGAAATGGGACTTTTTGGAAACTTCACCAAATATTTCATTAACATTGAAATTAATTCTAACAATTTGTGTATCAGTAGCTTCATGCGAAAGAGTTTTTGAAAGCTTAAATTAATTAAGACTTACTGAAGGTCTTCCATGGGACAGGTAATAGTTTACGATCTTGCTATTTTATCCATTGAAAACGAGATTGAAATCAAAATTACTGATTCCGATGAGGTTATTTAAAATATTGCAACTCTGAATGTAAGAAATGTCAGCATTTAAGACAGCTCACAATGCATCGAAATGGTACGAAAATAGTAACAAAATTTTTTTGTCTACTAATTTCTTAAAAAAATAAGATCTAACTAATTTCTATCTCAATAAACATCTTTTATCTATTTATCTAGCATTCTCACTGAGTTTCGTTAGGATCGGGTTACTTTTGTACGTACCTTCCACACAAATTATGTAAAAAATATATATAGATCCTTGGAAGGTTCTAACCCATAAGGTCTAATCAATTTCTACCATTTCCAATGCACATCTATTTCTCTAATTGCCAAGCCGTTTGACCAAATTTTGTTAAAATTTTTCAACTTTGGCATACATCTCCCATACAAAATAATGTAAAAAATAATGTAATGGAAAAGCACCCAAAGAAAGTACCTCTAGGAACTGACCGATTTCAACCATTTTTGCAATTTTTCTTTAATTTAATAATCGCGACATTTCTAATAAAAATGTTTCGCCTGCGATAATAGCTTTTAGCCCATTATTTAATTGATAAAAAATAAAATTTTTTTTTTAAAAATCGAGTGGTACAATTTTTCGCTGCATGCGATTTTTTATGAAGTAAATGATTTAAAATCGGGCAATTTTAATACAAAATGTTTGCCTGCGGCGCTTACTTTATCTTTTACTATCAAAATAGTTAAAATAGCAGTAACAAAATTATGTTAAAACAAAAATTTTTCAAATTTAATTTGAGGATTATGTCCGTTTCTTTGGGGGTTATAACCCACAACATTATTGAGGACGTCACAAATGTTTTGGGGGTATGACCTCTTGCAGGGATGGTTATTGTCCCCAAAATCAGTTTGGGTATTATTACCGCAAGTTTAGCGGACCTACATATGTCACTAAAAATTTCCTAAAAGTAATAAAAAGCTTCAATGAAAAAGAGAAATACATTAAAATATATCGTTTTTAGTGAATAAGGCTTATTTATTTTTGAGAAAAGATTTGAAAAGAAAATACCTCTGCTTGTGAATTTTTTCATCAAAATATGGGAAAAGTTTTTAATTTTCATTAAAATTTTCTCTATAAATGAGAATTTTTTGTGCGAGAAAAATACTTATCATTATTAGAGACATTGAAATATTTCCATTTCCAAAATATTTTTTCGAAAATGTGAAAGTTTATTCTAGTTGAAGAAAATTTTATTTGAAAAAGAGAAAATTGCTATTATCGGATATAGAAAAGTTTTTTATCGGAGAAAAATAAGTGTTTTTTTCTGAGTGTACATATCTTTGTAATATGTTTGTTCTGTTTTTTAACAATTTGTTATTGTTTGTCATCTGTATTTTTTTTCGGAAAACACAAAGAAAATAATGAAAACACAAAATCTCATCGAATTGGTTTCTTACTGTATTTAGAAATTTCTTATAGAGGTGACACCATGGGTATCCGCTCCGTGTGACACCAATCCTAGGAACGCCTCTGCTGCTACATTGCGGTGACTATTTGCTGCACCCAATACTTAACGTTTTACTTATTTTTTTGCATTCGTATTCAGTGAGCAATCATTTCAAAAACCATTAAAAAATTACACATTCATCAATTCATTAAATCAATGAAGACATAAAACTGCAATTAGTTACATTTTCATAATATTCCAATAACACTGTTAACAACAGCAACTACAACAACAACAATAGCAACAACAGCAGCAGCAACGATACATCGATTATAAAGCAATTTTCAGCTGAGTCACTTTTTTGGTCTCTCTGATGGTCCGCTAACTCTAACCGTTTGTACATGTGCCACTTCATGATTTGGTTATTCATGTCGACATAATTGAAAGTTATAACAACATAACAAATTTTTATAATAAACACAATTAAGCCATGTTTCAATAAAAAAACAATTTGTTCTTGAAATTGTAACGAAATGTAGCCCAGAGCAACAACAACAAAATTATTACAATGACAGGAAATCAATCAGCCGAACATTAGTTTTCAGTAAGATCATTTTGTATTGTTGCCACTTAGAGCAATCAGTCAGTTCATCAAGGCTTAAATGTTTATTTATGCTTACGGAGATTAGTAACAGTTCATTGAAATCTTTATTAAGACAAACCCAAAAATTGCTAAGCTAACAAAAACTAATTTTTATTAGCTTAATAGTCTTTAAACCGTTTATAAAATTAACATTTTAAATATTTTTGAAAATTTCTTTAAAATGTAAATTTCGGTAAAAACAAAAGCTTTTTTTGTCTTATGTCTTTTGATAAAAGCTTAAATATTTGTTTATTTGAATGGTGCTAACATTTTTTTCCGACTGTATAAATAAAACTTTGCGTAGGTTTATAAAACCAACAATAGCAGCAACATGTAAATTGCCACTGGTTGCATTATTTGTTGTTGTTGTTGTTGTTGTTGTTGTTGCTGTTGATCATGCCTGTTGCTGCTGTTGAAAGCCTGCTAATTGACAATTACGAGCATTTGATGCTAATGTCATGCAGCATGACAACCACGTACGAAATGTTTACTTTTTATTATTTAAAGTGATCAAATGTCAAATGTAGGCGTAACGATCACCTCAACTTTGATGTTGTTGTTGTTAACTAAGTTTCTCTCGCCAACGTAAGCGAACAAATAAATATTTTAATAAAGTGGCTTGAGTATTTATTGTACAGGTTAGAAGCAAACAAAATTATAGTGTGAACATTATTCAATTAAAATAATTGCATATTCAAAGAGAAAGCAGTCAGCTCATATTTTTTTATTGCATGATATATTCTCTCAATGATAATGTTGCATGCGATATGAGAAAACAAAGTTGCATGATATATAATGGAACTTGGCTCAAATTAATAAGACCCGATTATTTTATAACTTGTTCAAATAATTTGCTCGTTTCAAAAACTCTTAAGCCTAAGTAATGGACTCACGGTAGTAAGCATAAAGGGCGTGTCACAATATTTCTAAGATTTTAGGACAAAAACGTAGGTACACTAGGGCTTTGGTGAGTTTTCTTGAAATAATTTATTGTTCAAATATTTTTTATTAAAAAAAGTTATTATAATTTTAGAGTTCAATATATTAAAAATAAAAAAAACAATATGAATTCCAAACAAAAATAAAGAGAAATAATTAATTCATTCAATAGGTAATGATAATGATTTTCATGTGGCCATAAAAATAGGTACACCGGCAGTTTATAAAGAAAAACAATGAGATAATTGCATTTTATTTATTGTTTTGAGAATACCTCAGCTTAGTACAAACCAGTATCCTGAATATCTGCCATTATTCTTCAAAACAGCCTGAATCCTTCTAGGCATTGACGAAAATTAATGCTGGCACGTCTCCAATGGTATAATGTACCAGCTAGCTGAACTTTTTCCACAAATCGTCCTTATTTTTAAAAGTTTGATTAGATATTATTTTCTTCAATTCACCCAAAAGATTCTGAGGTCGTTTAATTGACTGGGCCAGAACATACAGTCGATTATGTTGTCCTTAAAACAATCCTTTACCAACTTCGGTGAGTGTTTGGGGTGATTATCTTGTTGGAACCGTCAAACTATTTCTTCACTTACGTAAGGCAACATTATTCCTTGTAATATTTCCTCATATTCGAATCGGATCATAGTGCCCTGAATACGAAATATTGGGCCTACGCCAAAGTAGCCTTTTTTTAAAATGAAAATAAACATTAGAGGAGCACAATTTTCTCAGTGTACGAGAGATACACTAAAACGTGAAAATTGTTGGTATTTTTTATGATTTTGGGAATTTGAAAAAATTTGTTGGTAATACTGAATGCGAGAGATTTTGCTACGGAATCTTAAGCGCGTTGTCTTTGCATTTTTTTTAGTTTCGTTAAGCATGGTAAGTAAATTATCGAAATTATTTCGTATTTGTTTAGGAATAAAGAAACCAGCACCAATTTCGTTTAGTTGAAAAAAAATTGATCACTTAATAAAAGTGCGTTTCAAGTTTATTGAAAATTAGTAAACTTATCTTCGAAGTTATCTTGGCCGAAGTTAAAATACCCCCACTGCCGATTCATAAGGGTAAAAAAAATCTCAAATTGAAGCACTTTTTGTTTGAGATTTTAAAAGATTTTGATTTCATGAAGTTTTATAAAGCTTTCAATTTTAGGGTTGTATGGGAGCTTGGCGTGTGACATAAAATACAAAAAACCCGAATTTCAGTTTTGTATCTTAATTGTTAGCCTCTTTGTATAGTTTTTACTAATATGGGTTCCAGGAGAAGTGGGCGTGTTATTGGATTGATGATGCCAATTTTTTTAACACACCTCATTTTTTATGTAAAATACACAAATACCGAATTCAAATTTTGTAGCTGAAATATAAGCCTACACGGAGAAAATTATTTTGCTTGAATCAAGCCATTACTTTGCTTAAACGCAAATCAGCAAAATTTTGCTCAATAGCGGTTTGATTTTATAAAACGTTTTATAAATTGAAATTACTTCTCATATAATTTGAAAAAAGCAAAATTAAGATAAATTTTAGCAATAATTTGCTTACTTATTATAAATTCAAATAGCAAATTTTGATTTGATTCAAGCCAAACTTTGCTAAGTTATTGAAATATAAAACAAAATTCGAACTATAAATAGAAATACCTTGGCATGCAGGTTAAGTGTGTGGCTTAGCATGCTCGGAGCCCGAGTTCGATTCCCAGTCGAGATGGCCAATTTGTTTTTTTTTTTTTTTATTTTATAAATAGAAATAGCAAATTTTGATTTGATTCGAGCAAACACTCGCTCAGTTATTATAAATCGAAACAGCAAACTTTGATTTGTTTCAAGCAAAAATTTGCTCAGTTAATATAAATCGAAAAAGCAAATTTTGATTTAATTCAAGCGAAAATTTGCTAAGTTATTATAAATTTAAATAGCAAAATTTGCTTGATTTTTGCTGTAAATAAGCAATATTTTGAAGTGGCAGAGAATTATGCTCAAGTTTTGCTTAATCTCCACACAAATTTAGCAAACAGTTTTCTCCGTGTATGTATAGAGTTTTCACTATACTGGGAAGTGGATGTTCCCGTAGGAGGTGTTAGTGTGTGGATGACGCCCATTCTTCTAACACGTCTTTTTTTTGATAAAAAATTAATTAGTACCTAATTTTATGTTTTTAGCTTCGACAGAAGGTTCTTTTTATATGACTTAAAAAATTGTGGCATTTTAATTGTTTACATTAGTTTTATAATTCTTAAAAAACATATTTTTTAAGAATTATTTTTAGAGCTTGATGCCAAATAATTCATTGAAGCCAAACAGGTTGCTACAACAACAATGTTCTTTGCAGAACAAACCGAGCAGACTAGACCATGGTTTCGTCGGACGCTACTCCGACTCATCAGTAGTCTCTGTGGTTTATGCAGTCCACTAACTTTGATAAGTTAATAAGCTTAACTGCAGTAAAACCAAAACGGAATTACCCAAAAAGCTTTTCACTTGTCTTTTTATAGTTTTCAATTTTGGAGTTGTATAGGATGTGGGCGTGTTAGTAAGTTGATGACGCCCATTTTTCTAACACACCTCAGTTTTGACATAGAAAACACAAATACCGAATTTTGTCTCTAAAATATAAGCCTATTTATAGAGTTTTCATTATTTTGTTTGTATGGGAGGTAGGCGTGGTTTTCATCCGATACAGCCCGTTCTGAAACTTGATCTTCGCTTTTCAAATAAAAAGTTCAAATATCGTATTTCATTACGATAGCTTGAAAATTACGGCTGAAATCGAGTCGACTGACAGACAGACGGACACGGACAAATTAACGCAAGTAGTGATGCTGATCAAGAATATACATACTTTTCTATGCCAACCACGCCTCATTTTGGGCATTAAACAAGTCGGGACAAAATGAATGTACCCCTTACGTAGTATGCGTGGGGGTATAAAATTTGTACTTCCATCTGTCATCCATAAGCCCGTGAACTCTATTTTACACTGACGAAAATATGTGTTAAAATTAAATGAAAATGTGTTAATATCAAAGGAATTTCTTCTTGAAATAAAGCATGAAACAATTTCATTTAAGTTAAACACAAATGTTTTTAAAATTTAAATTTAAAACAAAAGTTTCTGTTTTTAAAGCAATGTGTTTAAAGCATGATTTTTTTCGATGCCATTTTTTCAGTTTTTCATCGGATTCGTTATCAACGACCCATGGGACCCTCCGAATACCAAATTTTACCACCAATCTGTGAAGTTTGAATTTGAAACATTGAAATAATAAATAAGTGATTATCTTATGTTCGACATTTGTAAAATCAATACAAAAATTTCAAAAATTGTCATATTTTTCAGATATTTTTTTTAAAGTACCGAACGTAGGGTTCGCGCATCGATCTTTAAGAATGATGTGTTTTTGTTTTTGTCTCAGGGAGACATATTTCTGTTTCTAAGGCTCATTGACTTTAGTTGACCTCTTATAGTACTGACCCACAAGACCACAGTTTCTATCATCTTAACTTACCATTTTGATTTCAGAAATGGAAAGTCCGATAAAAATAATTAAACTTTTACTTAAGAAATTTTTCGCTTTGTTCACTAGAAATATTTTTAAAATTTTTTTTGTTATTTTTTTGCAAATTTTTAAATTTTAAAGACAAAAATAGGTCTCCCTGAGACCAAAACAAAAACACATCATTCTTTAAGATCACACAATAAATACCAAAGTTATAAAGAAATATGTCGAAGCAAGAAGCTTCACAGTAAAAAATATGAGGATAAATTTTATACTATTTGCTATAAAATGTAAAATTTATACCATAAAATCTTATAACCCAAATTTATACAAAGTTGGAATAGATTTTATCCGAAAAGTGTAAAAAGTGTTTTTACACCAGGTTGATATAAATATTTTTATAAGAAAAAGTATAAAATTTTTGAAAACCACATTTGGTATTTTTTATAGCAATATTGTATACAAAATACATAAAAAATACAAAATACAAAGCACATACATTTAATGTGTGTTACATTGAAAGCCATAAATCAGGAATAATATCCAGATTTCAATTGATAGATTTCATATTATATTTGTTTTTTTTTTTTATATATTTTCAAAAACAAATTGACAAGGAAAAATAGAGTAAAAAATTGTACTCAGAAATTTGCATGTTCGATCATGTTGGCAGAGCTTAATATGTGTGTACAACAAAATATTCAACGGAACTATTTGCGCATAACATCCTTACTGACTGAAGAAGAAATGCAAACTGATTGTCTGCTAGCATCGCTGAAATTCGGTGAGTGGTTCCGTAAGGTTATCGTGTGCATAACTGGAATATATATATATGATATTTATATATTTTTGGTATAAAAATTATACTATTTTGGAGTAAAATTGCTGTTTAAATGGAAATGCAAGTTTTATAATATTGAGTGGGATAAAACTTATAATAAATGTGGAATAAAACAAGTTTATACTACAGAAATGTTATAAAAAAGATACAATTTACCCTCAAACTTTTTACTGTGTACGTTCAGTCAAAAAAAAAAATGTCAAAAAATTATAAAAAAAAGGAAGGAGTCTACAGTCGAAATTTAAACACATTTGTTTTAAATTTTGTTTTGTAGAAATGCAAATGCGTTAAATTTCTATTTTAAAATTTTTGTTTAATTTTAAAGTATGTTTTTTTCTCAGTGTATATATATATCTTTATCATTTGTTGATAAAAATTTTCATATAACGCATCGATGTATGTCAAAAATAATTTTTTACAACTTTGCTTCAAGAGCTCATATCAATCCAAAGGTGGCAAATGTATTTTTTATGCCAAATTGACTATCCAAAGAACATTTATAATTTAAAAGAAAACATATTTCTATTTTGAAAGCAGCTCTATGGCCAAATCCTCCTCAGCTCATACGATATTTCTCCATAGAAAACATGAGTAAGTTATGGCTTGTGCTCTTTTGCAGCATTCTACTTCTATGGCATCAACCTTAAAAATTTCCCCTACATAACTAGCACGCAATTTTTAATTACCATAAATAAATCGATTTCGTACAAGTTTCATCAGGTGTGTTACTTTGCATATGCAAGAAAATCTTTTGTTTTATTATTTTGAAAAAAAAAACTTATTAAACGACTTTGAAAGGGTTTAAAAAGGGAACAACAACGACAGAAAACAAATCGATTTGGTCAATTTGTTTTTTTTTTTAAGAGATTTTTCTGTGGTTTCATGTTTCTTCGTTCACCCTTCATGCTGCCAATACAAATGCCAATGCCAATGGATGGTGGACGACGCTTTTGCTTCATGCAACATTGACTCATCGGCGGTCGAGATAAAAAGTGGCGGCATCCTTTGATCAATTCATATTATAAAATACTATGGTCACGCCTTAAAGGCATTAAACGAGATGGCGCTCAGCCTCAACCAGCTCAGGCTGTAGCCAAGGCTACAAGCCGAAAGACACACACAACGACAAACACACTCCAAATAATGATCTGAGCAGCAAGCAGAACGAACAACATTCGCGCAGACGCAATGCATGCAGTAATGAAAAGCACAATAAGCTGCAACATATCGCCAAAGTACGTTGGCAATAACAACAACAACAACAACAACAACTACAACAATTGCAAGAACACCAATATTTAAGCCAGTACAACAAAAACTGAACATATTCGTTTTAACGCTGCTGCTTGAACTGCTTTTCTTAACGATTTTTATGGTTTATTGCCAAAGAGAACCTTGCTTGACTCTGCCACTCCACTTCCACTTCGGCTGCCCGTTCAAATGCAGTGTCATCCTGAAGGGTTTAAGGAATGCGCCTCATTGGCAACACTGGCGAGCACTATAACAACAACAACAACAACAACAACAACAATAGCGCACAATAATAACATGAGCCGCAAATTTTTATGGACCACCAAGAAATGGTAGCTGTTTGGGGCAACTAGCGGGGCAACAACTAAAAAGAGGCGCTCATTCAATGATTAACGTGTTATTGTTGTTGCTGGCAGCATTTGGAACAATTAGGTGGCTCAGAACGATTGCAACTGAAGGCATGTAATTTGGGTTTAGTTAATTTTTTTTTTGTTGTTGTTCACTTCGCACAAAATTCTTTCAGCTTTGCTTGATCGTCAATAATTTAATTAAAATTAAATTTTCCGCCTGGAATGTGAAATAAGAAATGTTAAAAATAAATTAAGGTCATATTTGCATAAACACATCACTTTAGAAATTATTTTTCTCCAATGTGTAAATTCTTAAAATTAGTTAGACTGAGTAACAAATATTTATTAATAATTGAAAATGTTGAAAAAAATCGTTTGCGGTACTTCTAAAAATATCTGTCAGATCGTGTTTAATCATAATGTGTGTGGCACACGTTCAAGTGAAACTTAGGTATACGTATTTCACCACAGCCGTTGCCTCAAACTCATGTAATAGAAGCAGAATCGTCGGACTCGGCTTGATTTTTTCGGATTAAGTTCTGTTATATAATCACATTTTTTTAAGGAATTTTATGGACTATTGTCGGATCTAAATATCAACTCACGCTATGCCCAAATTTTTTTTTAATTTTTGCTACAAGCCAGTTTGCTTTACTTCAACCAAACTGCCTCTTATTTCCTTACATCCTACCCTGCCAAAGCCATGTATGTAGTATACTTCGTGTCAAGTCCGTTGAACTATATTTATTGTTTCATATTCATCACACCATACAATACCAATCTCCCATCAACATGGTACATATCCATGATAATATATCCATCATTCCATTAGCATCATTCATATTCCATATGAGTTAGGCCCATTTTACCAAATCCATTATACCATAACCATTATACCAAACCATATGTTAAAGGCACTGGAGAAGAATGTCACGTATACCAAATTGATCCTTGTTTCATTTGCTTTTCAAAAATATTAAGATTTATATTAAAAATCCTAAAAAAACTGTTATTGTTAAGTGTTTTTTATCGCTCATAAATAACAATTATTTTTTTTATTGATGAGAAAATAAAACTTATTTTTGAGTTATATTGCTTCACTCTGAAATAAAACTTATTTTTTCGAGTTTTATATTTTTACTCAGAAAATAAAACTTATATTTGAGTTTCATTTTTTCGCTCTGAAATAAAACTTATTTTTCGAGTTTTTTGTATTTTACTCAGAAAAAAACACTTATTTTTTTATTTTATTTTTTCATTGTAAGCTAAAACTTATTTTTGAGTTTTATTGTTTACTCAGTAAAAAGTACTTATTTTTAGGTTTTATTTTTTCGCTCTTAAATAAAACTTATTTTGTGAGTTTGTTTTTTTGCTTAGTAAATAATACTTATTTTTGAGTTTAACTCGAAAATTAGTATTACTTTCTGAGTAAAAAAATAAAACTCGAAAAATAAATGTAAAAAACGAATCTTTTTAATAAAACTAACTAACATCCCTGGTTTTTTCTAATTTTTTTAAATTTTTCAAGATAATATTTTTATGAAGCTCTATCTGTGCGTCCGGATTTTTTCGAACCTCCTTAAACTCGATAATTTTTTTGTTGTTGTTTTTGCACATCAAAAATGAGTAACCGAATGACGTAATTCTCAGATGGGTTATGTTCCTGTTAGCGAAAAAAGTGTATAAAAGTGTAGAAAATAAATTAAAAAATTAAATTTTCCATTCCGAATCGGAGAGAATATATCGAATTTGTACCTTGAAAGCATAATTTTTAATTTGCTTCTTATAATTGTTTTTTTTTTCTTAGGTTCCTTTGTTGCTTGAGTGTGCTGTACATTTAGTCCAATTTTTCCTTATACGTTTTTCGTGCCGCTTGTTGTACCAAAATGTCATAAAGTGAGCACAAGTGACCATATTAATTTTCAGATAAACAATCCGAAAATCACATACATTGTGCACAAATGAGCGTGTTTATTTTTTTATAAACAATCACATTTGGGTTTGATATCAAGAACATTATGGCTTAACATAGAATCACTTCCAAAATTAATTGATTTCAGATTGTTTTCAGCTCCAATATTTCTTCGCGTGCGTTCCATTGTTTATATCTTCTCTTGCAGAGAGAGAGAGAGAGAGGAGTTGAGAACATAAAAGAAACAACTCTAGTTACTCGTAGTTTCCTGGAGTAATTCATAATTTAAGTTATTCGCAAAGCAAATCGACCGAATCGAAAATAGAATCGAGTTGCACTATTCGACTCGACTCGAACTCTCAGCCACAAGCACAGGCCTATTTTGAGGTATCGCTTCTAAATTATACGCATCTTTGACCATAATATACCAAAAATAAATTTAGTTTTTTTTATTTTATGTAGTCTTCCAGGAAGAGGTTTCATTTGCAATTTCGTGTCATGTTCTTAACTGTCTTTTTAAAACGGTCCTGAAACATATTGCACTTCTTAAACTTCAATAAAAATGGTGATAAACGAAGTCATAACTTTTCGAAATTATTCAACAAGCAAAATAGTTAAATTTGAAGCCCCGAAAACCAAAGAAAAACAATGAAACAACCAATTTATAAACAAAAAATTGACAGTTGGGTGCGGATTTTGAACTAGTGATATTATTTGAACACATATATTTATTTGAAAATAATGATGAACGAAACTATTTCGAAAGTATTTTCGAAAATTTCATAAAAAGTATGAACGTATTAAAGGCGACCCAGATATTTTCATGTGTTCAATCGCTAACCTCAGAGAATGTAATTTTTTTCCGATTTTCATGAACATATTGCGTTTTTTGTTTAATTTAAGACTAAGCCTATTATTTATTTAAAATTAAGTTAAAATTAAGCCTCTTGTTAAGGGCATTCCTTTGAATTAAGTCGAGTCACTCATGTTACTAAGTAGAATATTTTTCAGATTTGTCATTTAACACCTAATGTAAGTCGTGATTGGTTTCAAGCTCTTCGATTTGCTTGAAATTGAGTTCCTTTTTCACTTATAATAATATTAGTTATTTGTTTTTTTTATCGCCCTTTTTTCAAAGTTATGGTGATACCAATTTCTGATAAAAGTAAAATGTTGAAAATGCAGTCATTTCCAATAAATCATATCTCCGTTCATCGGTCATCCTATTTTTATAAATTAAGTATCATTAGAAAGCTATTGAAAATAGATTTTGAATAAAAACTATTATTTTTGGAATTTTTACGCTAGTGCTGCCAACTATTTGAAAAAACCGATTAGCCTACATTGGATGTTTCATGTTACTTATATATAAAACTCGGCTTTATTCGCTTTCGTCTCATTTTCTGTACTAAAATCCGATCGATCCATACCAGATTCACTAAATATAAATCAACAGTTGGTATTCATATCATATGAAGAAACCTTATAATTGCATTGCAT
The DNA here is from genome assembly GCA_958299015.1 of Tetanocera ferruginea. Taxonomy (NCBI): domain Eukaryota; kingdom Metazoa; phylum Arthropoda; class Insecta; order Diptera; family Sciomyzidae; genus Tetanocera; species Tetanocera ferruginea. The sequence continues at coordinate 94,481,915 of OY282642.1, forward strand.
AAGTTTTTTCACTTTTTTCACACTATGAAATAATTCATATCCTAGAGTAGTCCTTTCCTTATTCATAAATTTTTCATGAATGAGTGAACTCTCAAACTCAAAAAACACGATATCGAACATCTTTCGATAATGAAGCTAATAAGTACAGAAAATACATTTTTTTAAACACAAACACAAAAAAAAAAAAAAGTTTTCGATAGCATGCAAGATCATTAGCATCGGAATCAATCAAAGCCACAGACACGCGCAGACACACAAAACAAAAAAAAAAAAACGTAAATAAATAAAGCTGCCTGCTATATGAAGACATCAAGGCAACAGCGGCACATGCTAGACTAGTGTATCTTTTAGATGCTTTACATATCTGGATAAGCTAATATTTAAATATGGCAGTCAATCGTTAAATCGTAGTCAAACAAACAGCCACAACAACAACAAAAAGAACAACAACTGTAAGCGAGAAAATCCAAGCTACCGAAAATTAAATTAAAATGGAACAAGCATCAAATGAAAAATGTGGGTAGCCAACAAATATTGATGTTGTGGGCCATCGACAAAGCATTTTGAACAACAACCGGCAATCTTTGAAGTTTTGTTCGATTGATGGCTAAGACAAACGCAGCGGCGCGTTGATGTTTAGAGAAACAGAAGCAAGAGCACGCTACACAGTGCAACGTTCAGTGCATGTTAAGGCAGAAGACGGTCAAAATAGAATATTGAAATTCTAAATATTATTTATAAATTGTCATGAAATGTTCACTGATGACAAGATTTATTATTGTTTTTTTTCGCTTTCCACACTCAGAAAAAAACATCTATCTTTCTGCGATAAATAATTTCTATAATTTCGATAACAACAAATTTTCTCTTTTTCAAATAAAATTTCATCAATTAATAAGTATTTTTCTTGCACAAAAAAATTCTCATTTATAGAGAAGAATTTATTGAAAATGAAAAATGTTAGCTATATTTTCATAAAATATTCACTATAAGAAGTATTTTCTTCAATAAAAAGAAATCTATTCTCAAAAATAAAAAAGTCTTCTCTAAAAACGATATATTTTATATATTTCTCTTTTTCATGGAAGCTTTTAATCATTTTTATGGAGTTTTTAGGATCACATTAAGAGAAAAGTATTCTTTGGAGCAAAGTCTAGACCATTTTTCAAGAAACTTTTTTCTGAGTGCAGATACAACAAAACAACAACAAAGTTCTAAAATTTTTTAAGTTAGATGGGAGTGCCATATCCACTGCTCTTACTACCCTTAAAATCTTTCTCTTGTCTTTTTTTTAACCAAAAATATCAAATAGGTGCGCGACCTTCAAGCAAAGCGAACATAAATTAAAATATCAATTGTGAAAAAATCACATCCTGTAGGCCACCTGGACACATAACAGTTTCAGTTGTTTCAAGTCCTGAAAACAAATTTTGTACCTTTGTATGCCGAAATTATCGAATGCAACTATAAGAGTTCACAAACAATGTTTTTGTTCTAAATTATACTGAACGCACCACTGTGCGCCATCGAGAGATCAGCACTTTTAAAAGATGCCGTCGCCACTGCTTAACTGCAACTTGGAAAGTTGGGCACTTTTGGTTTTTTTCGAAATTTTAAGGTTATTTTAAGGCAGCATTGCTCTGCTTTATTTCTATTTGCTCTATGAGCTTGTGCATGGAATGCTTTGGGGCAGGAGGGGCTTTATTATTTTCTTCTTAGCTGCAAGTTAAGCTTCATAGGTTTAATTAGCGTTAGATTTTTCTGTTAATTTTTCATGTGTTTCTTATGCTTATTTTGAGGTTTTTAAGGTTAAGACATACATATATTTCTTACGGCGGGCTTGACTGAAGTTTTTCTTCTTTGTTACCTTGGTGCCTGCACAAAACTTATTACACTTAAAGATCTTTGACAAATGTACCTACAGCAGTTGCTGTGGGTGATCGTGCATTAAAAAGCTTAGCACTCATAAAATCAGCTAGTCTGTAGTGAGTTATCTCTATGAAAACTATAAAGAAAAATAGAATAACTTGAGAACGAGAACTAATTAAGGACTCTCGAGTTAAAACAAAAATTTAAAAAGCGAATGTAAAATTAATTACGAAACAAAATAATAAACATTGAGCACTCTTTAGAAATTGGATCTTCTACAAAATTTTTCAGTTCCACCAAGAACGACTGTAATCGTAATTGCACATTACTTCTATGAAGACAACCCAAAATTTTCACTCCAACTTGTTGCTCAATTCCTAGTAAATTCTTCAATTCCATGTAATCGATAAAATAATACAGAAATATTCATTTATTTATAGATCCCTCTTTAGGCACGTCGTTGGAGATAATCGATAGCGTAGTCCCTTCAAAGCATGAAGTGGCATAATACTGCTTTATATCTAGTACTAAGACATTAACTCTGGAATCATATCGAACCATAACCGCAAAAAAAAATGTAACCAACAATTAAAAAAAATTTGTTTTCTTTCCAATTGATGATGAAGGTAATACCATGAAATAAATAAAGAATTATTCAAAAAACTTACGTAATCTTTTATGTCACGCACTTTAGAATCGAATGAAAATGAAGGCCTTATAAAAAAAATTTGTTGAGTCGCCATACCCATACCAAGTCATACCTTAGGTTTGAATTCGGCCAATTACAAAATTACTTGCCAAATAAAATGTTTATATAATTTTGGAAAACCTTGAAATTCAATCACATAATTTGTCCCCAATGCTATCAATCGCTCAAGTTGAATAATTGATATCAATTTAGGCAAAAAGTGACAAAATTATCCTTTTACCAGCTATAACATTTATATATCCAAAATCCAGGATGACTTAGTGAAACTTAATGAGCCACTCTTGCTCAATTAGCCTGAAGAGAACGCTACATAAAAACCCCAATTATTCGATTTTAAGGTTTACTTTACTAAAAAACTGATCATCCACTTCAATATCGATTCTCTGCTAGGATTTTTAAACAGTTAAAAAATGGTTGCAATTATGTTAAATATCTTCAGATGAGACGAACTACGAGATATTTTTATTTTTCGGAAAAAAAACTCAGGTAATTTTGAAAGTCTTCTTTTCATGCACATTTTTATTCAGCAAGAGAGTGTTGGAGACATCGGTCTCTCTTATTTCGTCTCTTAGCTCTTAGTCATGATCAGGCATGCCAACTGAGAGGGAATTCCCCTATTTGGTGGAAATTTAGACCCGATGGGGGTGTGAGGGAATCAGATAATTTTTTGGGGGAATTGACTTAATTTTAATTATGTTTCTTAATTAATTTAAAAAAGATAAAAATTAAAAATTTTTTCATATTAATAGCTTTATATCTTTGTCTATGTTTCTATATGTTGTCTATATGTGAACGTACCGATTGCATTAAAAAGCGTATTTGGCAAATTGCATTGCATTATTATAAACTGTTATTGTAACTCATACATTTATTTAAAAAACCCAGATATAAAAAAACAGTGCGTTTTTTAAATATTAAAGAAAACTTGATTTTTTAATTTGAAGTTTGTAATTTTTTATAAATTTATCCTAATGCTTTGATCAAAACATTTTTTTTTTAAGAATTATTGTATTCACTCATCAGTTAAAAATGCTACTGATAGAAATATTTACTAAATAAAGACTGTTTTGAATTACATAGGAATATTTTTTGGTGGAATCAGTTACCAAATGGAGGAATTTCACAACCAGGATTGGGGAATTTTATTGAAACAAGTTGGCAGCCCTTGTTATGATGAAAATCCTATTGATTCTGCACGGTTAAAAATCTTGGAATAATTTTTAAAGCAATCATTGGAATAATGCAGTTTTCAATCCCTTTTTATACCCCCACGCGTACTGCGTAAGGGGTATATTAATTTTGTCACGACGTGTGCAACGCCCATAAAGAGGCGTGATAGTCTATGCCTATAGTATATATATTCTTGATCAGCATCACCACCTGAGTTGATTTAGCCATGTCCGTCTGTCTGTCTGTCCATCTTTCCGTCTGTCTGTCTGTCCGTCTGTCCGTCTGTCTGTCCGTCTGTCTGTCCGCCTGTGGACACGATTACAGTCGTAATTTTAAAGCTATTGTGCTGAAATTCGATATTTGAGTTTTTTTAAAAAATTAAGATCAAGTTCGAGAATGGGCTAAATCGGCTGAAAACCACGCCTACCTCCCATACAACCCAAATAATGAAAACTCTATAAAGAGACTAATATTTAAGTAACAAAACTGAAACTCAATATTTGTGTGTTTTATGTCAAAACTGAGATGTGTTATAAAAATGGGCGTCATCCATTAACAAACACGCCCACCTCCCATAGAACCCCAAAATTGACAAGTCTATAAAGAGACTCATATTAAAATTACCAAACTGAAACTCAGTATTTGTGTATTCTATGCCAAAACTTAGGTGTGTTAGAAAAATGGGCGCTATCCATTTACTAACACGCCCACCTCTCATACAACCCCAAAATTGAAAACTCTATAAAGAGACTAATATTAAAGTTACAAAACTGAAAGTCGGTATTTGTATATTCTATGTCAAAACTAAGGCGTGTTAGAAAAATGGGCGTCATCCACCCACTAACACGCCCACCTCCCATATAACCCCAAAATTGAAAATTTTATAAAAAGGCTTATGTTTAAGCTTCAGGAAAACAATTGATATGTTTGTATTTTAGACACATAAAAATAACAAAATCCTCTAAAATCTCAAACGAAAAACTCTCCAATTTAAGATTCTTTAACCCTTAAGAATCGGTCGTGGGGGTATTTTAACTTCGGCCAAGCCGAAGATATACCTTACTAGTTTATATTAAAATTGAAAACAAGCTAGTCACGTACGTAGTTTATGCCAGAAATTGGCTTGAACATTTTTTTGATACACACGTCAATTTGTGCTTAATAAGTGTCATCTTGGGCTTGATCATAAAAAAAAATTTTTTGTTGTTTTTGCTAATCAAAAAAATTTGCAACCGAACGACTTAATTCTCACTTGGTTTTTGTTGCTGTTAGTATAAAAGTGAAGAACATAAATTAAAAAAATAATATTTTCCTGTCCGGATTGTATCATATATCTAATTTAGACAATGAAAATATAGTTTTGAATTTACGTTTGGTCATTGTTTTTTTTTTTTTTGTTTTTGGTTCCTTTGTTACCTGATCCACTTACGTTTTGTTATCTTTTGCCATGTATTATAAAAATTAATAAAATGTCACTTCCCAAAATTTCTTAGACTAGGCATATGCGAGCATGTTAACTTGTTTTATTCACAATCCATAAATAACATGCATTGCACACAAATGAGCATGTTTTTTTTTGTAAAATCAATAACAAAATGTCATAAATTGGGCCCAATTGAGCATATTAGTTTTGTGACAAACAATCCAAAAATCAATGCACAAAATAATGCACAAATGAGCGTGTTAACTTTTTTGATAAACGATAGCATTATGGCTTGATATCAAGAATATTATGGCTTAGCTCAGAATCACTCCCAAAATAAATTGATTTGGGATTGTTTTTAGCTCAAATTTCTCTCCGCGTTGTAATTGTATTATTCAAAAGACGTAGTGAGTTTCAAAGACATTTATTAACTGAGCTGGTTGTACTTTTAATATGCTTAGTAAGTATAATATGAAGAACAGGTTTTTAAGTGTGAGACTCGGTTGATGCAAGAGATCATGAACATGTATTATGTACTTAGTATTATCATATATATATTTAATCAGAACTGTTTTGAATACAGGGTAACACTTTATATTTAAATGTCTACAGTAATAATATAAATTAAACAAAAAAAACAAAAATAAAGGTTTGGCTGAGGATCGAACCAGGGTCACTCGATTCATCAAATCAAATCGACAACCACTTAACCAACTGAGCCAGGGATTAAGAATTTTAAGCGCGTGCTAATTGTTTACTTCAATGTTTACGAAATTGAAAAACTAAATCGATAAGAACTTAAAGTTTCATTTTAAAATTTAATTTTATGCAAGACTAAGACTTACTTTCAGTATTTCACGTGGTTTAAATTTTAAACTCATGTTGGACTTAAATCTAGTTTTATTACTTGAAGTGGTTTTAATTTTAATACAATTTCGGTGTCGCCGTATAAACAAAACAGCATTGACTAAAATTTAGTCCAAGATTTTTAGCCGTGTGTCCATTATATGTTTTTCACTTATTTCATGAGAAAACCACACAAATTTTGAAGACGATCTATATTTTCTTAGCTTTGACGTGACTGCTTTCAAGAATGCTTTATTGAATTTCCATAATTTCATTGACTTTTTTGGCGATAGGTCGAAAAGACCGAGGATCATCTTTTTCTTAAAAATTTTCAAAACGAAAACGAACGAACCATTTTCTGGTTCACCTATCGTTCATCATGCGTGCTTGTCTGCCAAAACAGAGGTCACGCGGGTTCCAATCCTGTCTAGGCCATGGTCCCCCGCTTTGACATTTCTTCAATTCTTTCATGATTTTTAATCAACTATTATTCTGTTATTTGGTAGTACACTCAGGGAAAAAATGCTGTTTTATCAAACAAATCATGGATTGAAATAACAGATTTCACTGTTAAATACCATCCAACAAATGAAACTTTCAAATCAACAGTCGGTTGACTGTTGGTCTATAGAACACGAAACCCGTATAAAAACTTATTTATTGAAATTTGATCACTGGCTTGAAAGTTCATGTATGGCCGAGTGTGCTAACGTGTGCGTCTAGTACTCGAGTGACCACGGTTCAAATCCGGCAAAGCCAATAAAAATTTTTTTTTTTATATAAAACATTTTTTTTTTTTAAAATAAAAAATGAAATTTGAAATTTTTCTTTTTTCCAAGATTGTAAGCATTTTACTTTGAAGGTTATTTTTGACCAAACAATTAATGAAACAGAATTATTATTATTTCAATTTTTAAATTATAATTTTTCATACTTACACAGCTAGGGTTCGAACCCACGTCTCCCGCATGACAGTCTAGTGCACATCCACTGAGCTACTGGCAACGATAATATAAATATAGCAAAACACATATAAAAACTATTGCTTAGAAAACATTGACAATTCAATATAAGCACAAAAATATTTCAACAGATGATTTTCACAGCACAAAAATACTTTGAAACGTTCATTCAACAAAGAAAATTGTTTACTTAAACGCAAATCATTCAATCGAACAGTGTTTTGAAATAACAGTGGCCGACTGTTAATATTACAGTTGATATTTTTCTGAGTGTAGATATCTGTGTCGACAAGGAATAACAGGTAAGCTCATTTTCAATATTTTAGGAGAGCATTTTTAAAATTAAAAATTGCGACCTAATATAAGGGCACCTTGACTTTGCTATTTAGATTTGATGGCCTCAAACATTTAATTTTCAAGTTACAACCATAAAAATGTGCGTACTAGTGTTTTTAGTTGCGAAAAATCGCAATGAAAGTAAGTATTTCAGTTTGTCCTAACTTGACTTTAGCGATTATTCCTTGTCGACAGAGATATGTCCCTCAGTTTGTGACATTTAAGATTCGAGTCTTCATAAAAATATTTTAGAATGTAAATTTTGCACAATTCAAGAAAATATGTTTGAGTACTCAAAAAACTATAAGAGTTTAATTAAAATTTATTCCGCGTACAATTGGGTTTGTTGCAGTCAAATAAGTTTGATACAAAAATAAGAATAAAACAAGTAATCCTTAAGTATTCATAAATTTCTACATTCCGAATTATGCGCTCTTTAAGTTACCCTCCGTTGTTCTGAAAATAGTTTCAAACCAATGCCACATCCGCACTCAATCAATTGAATCGAGCTCAATCAAGTTATATTTAACAGCTTTTCAAATGCATGGACCTGAACTAAATTGCCTTCGTGTCCATTTTGCACATATATATGTTGATTTTTCTTTATATTATTTTAGTTCAGCCCTCTTGACACATCATCAACACCACTCAATTGTTTCGATTAACAAACCCGGTTACACTTAATTGATATTGTATTGGAACTTAGAACTCCGGCTGCTTTCGACGTTGTTGGCAACTCTGAAAAATAATCGCTCATAAATGACACAAACAATGACGGCACTAATTGTCAGCATAAAATCGGCAATAATAGATTTTAGCAGATGCTTCTTTCTTAATTGCTTAAAATTCACAATCATTTTTCGTCTGGAATTCATAAGTTTTTATTTGCTTTGCTATGAAGTGTGAAGTGATTAAATCAGTTCATTATATTGACACTCGGTAAGAGGTAGCTAGATTTTGAGTGGAAACGTATTTCAAGAGGGTAATTTTGATTTTTTATGCTTTGATGAGTTTGACTTTTATGCGATATTTCTAACGTTTTGTTGCAGAAGCAGCCGTTGGCGCAGTTGTATTGCTACTTATTGTCAAGGGTTGGCAAGAATCGTCTAGAGTTAGTTTCGAAAATTAATTGAGTTGTGCACAAATTTGTCGAGATGCGTGACAAATTAACTAAATAAAGATAGATATGTGAGCATATTTTTCTTCATAGTGCCGATTATTACCGTAAACAGTTAATGAAGTCATTTTTCATTTAAAGCATGGTAATAATGACTAGATTTCGTATTTGTTGCGGGGTTATATAGTTATGTAGCTTTTTGAAGGATGCTTATTTTACAAATTAGTTTCTGTTATAAAATTGTTGTTATAAATGTTTAATGGTAGAATAGGTGACATTTTTTTATAAAACTATAAATTCCAAACGAAAGAGATCGACCAGTTGTTACGTCATGTGTTGTAAAGCAATCGAAAGATATGTAATTAGCAGGAGATCATAACATTATTTCGGTATAAAGGACTGCCGGTTAATAAAGAAAGGTAAACAAAATGCATACATATCAACCAAACTGTCAAATGCTACCAAACAGTTATCTATATAACAGTACGTACTGTCCCATTTATCTCAAAAAGTTTTATATTATAGTATTATATTATAAGTTCAATTTTTAAGACAGTAAATGTGACAAGACAAACAACTGCCGCCAGCAACAAGATTTGAGTTAAGACAAATGGATATAATTTGTGCGTATGTATATGTATTGCAAGTAACATATGGATTACAGTTAAATATCCTTCAATTACACTAATTGCACTATAATCTTGAGCTAAGACAAACAAACGCAAATCCATCAGCCCGTATGTTTCTTGAGATATACATACATATCTACATACATATGTATATTGTTAAATTAAGATGAAAATGCATTTGAATACACTCTTTTTCATGGATATAAATTCAATTCGAAATTTAAAGAAATCAATGATATATATTTGAAAAGAATTTTGGACCAGATCACACTGCTCGAAACATATATTTGATTTTAAATTTAAAAATGTCATATATTTAAAGCAAATTTAAAAAATTTCAACGCTTTAATAGTGCTGAAAATTTGCTGCTTGCCAAAACTGTTTTTTTATATCTACATATACCAACCTATAAAGTTTCTAGTTGGGTGCTGCTTTAAGTTAGGCGTCTGTCGGCTACTTTTGTAGATTTTTCACACATGCAGAAATGCTGTCAATTTGTTGTAGAAACTAATTGATAAGAATTGCTGATGCATATAAACGTCCTTTATACAAGCAATGATCATCTATTTTCCTCTGCAGTAAAGTTTGATGAATTCTTGATGAATGTTATATAAAAAATATATTCAACTAGTCGATACCGTCACTGCTGCCTGGGTCTCTTAATGTTAGGAACACAACATTTAAATTGCTTACAAATTTAATTGCTAGCTGATTTTATGCGCCAAACTTAACGTGCCTGGCTTTCACATGCTTCGATGGTTACCGCCCTATGTTGGGTCTACAAACGGGCGGTGACGTGCAGTGGCGGTTGCGACATTTTCATGCCTTTTGCATTTATTAATTGGCTGACATGTCCATTAATTTAAATCATTGATTAAACTGTAAGCAGCAGCCAGTCTACTCTTATGTAGATCAAAATCTGTTGATTTTCCTTTTTGTTTTTTTTCTCTTTCGCTATAAATGCTGCTCAACTAAAAAGTCAAATAGATTGGCAACAATTAACATCAACATAAATTATAAAAATCTGTCACGTACATCTATTTATTTTCTTGGGTGGCAATTAAAAATTTGCAAAATTTTACTTTTTATTTTGCAAAAATTATTTAAATTTATAAGTTATCTATTAAATCGTGTTTAATGTTGCAGTCGTGGCAGTGTTGCCAAATGCTAATTTAGTGTGATTTGTTTCATGGCCTTTTGCAATGTAACGATAGCGTCTGGCAAGAAATTTTTTTGGTGCGCAGCGTTTGTGTCTTGCGGAGCAAATAATTATTTATACGCGTTTATCTGAGAATTGAAAGCAAATAAATCGCGTGTTGTTGGTATTTTATTAGGGTTGACTAATTAAGTTGATTCGAAATGGGAATTTGTTTTTAGATGTTTTCAGAATTTGTGTGAGTCAGAAATTATGTGTGTTTAAGAAGGCGATTTAAGGGTGTTATTTTAAAAAACAATGAAGTAAGTTTTGAATATCTTAGAAATCAACCGACACGAAAATTCGTAACTGGATGTATATATGCGTATATATGATTGGATATATGAGTGAAAACAATGTAAAACTTTAAAAGTTTTAAACGAAAATATGTTGGTTCGAGTACATGTATAAATCTTCCACAGTGTTAACTATGCTTTACAAAAAGAAACGCTTTTAAGGGACATAGTTCTAATCTTTAATTTTGATATTCTCACATTTACATGAAAAACCCAAAATTATTTAAATTCAATGATTGTTAACAAAAACGTAATTTTGGTTTATGTTCTTTGAGCGTAAATTGTAAATAGAGTGTAAATAAATATTCAAAATTTTTCCTGATTTGAAATTGAAAAAACAAGAATATTTCTCCTACACTCAGGAAAAAGTGTCTCGCAATATGAAGAAAAATTAATCATATTTAGAGAAAAATGGTGAAGCCTTTGCGCCAGAGAATGCTTTTCTCGAAATATAATCCTAAAAATTCCCTAGAAATTTTTTGAAACAGATAAATACTTAAAAATAGATCTTTTTAGAGAAAAAGACTTTTTTATTTTTGAGAAAAAAAATTTGTTTTATTGAAGAAAATACTTCGCATAGAGAATTTTTCATCAAAATATGAAAAAAATTTTTCATTTTCAATAAATTTTTTTCAGGCACCGAATAAAATGAGTATTTTTCAAATTTTAATGAAAATTTGCCATAAAAAATTTTAATAAAAATTATTTGGCATAAAGCTCAAAATGTAATTCTTTAAAAATATGTTTTTTAAGAATTGTAAATTAAAAAAAAAAATTAATATTTTCTAAGTGTCGGAAAAAACTTTTGAGTACACCAAACTGTTGGAATATGTGTTGCCGCTTCGAATAAATAATGATTTTTATTTCTTAAGCGTTAAGCATAAAAATTAAAAATAATTATAATATTATTTGTATTATATTATATTAATTATAATAATTGTTTTTTAGTTTTATTTTATTTTCTCAGAAATAAAAATAATTTATGAGTTTTATTTATTTTGCTCTGCAATGAAAATAATTTTTGATTTTTATGTTTTTTGCTCAGAAATAAAAATTATTTTTGATTTTTGTTTATCTTGATCACAGATAAAAATTAAATATTGTTTTTTAATATTTTTGCTCAAAATTAAAACTTATTAAAAAAAACTTGGGCATGTGTAAATTTTTCATCAAAATTTAAATGTACACTGAGAAAAAAAACATACTTTAAAACTAAACAAAAAATTTTAAAATAGAAATTTAACGCCTTTGCGTTTCTACAAAACAAACTTTAAAACAAGTGTGTTTAATTTTGAACAGCTTATAAACTTCTTTCTTTTTTTTAATTTTCTTTTATTATTTCTTTGAAAAAATAAACAAAAATTTGAACACAATGAAAATTTTTGAATTTTTTGAAATGGTTTGACAAATATCGAAAATATAATAAAATAAAAACTAATTAATTATATAATAAATTATTTCAATGGAAACTTCATGGAATGGAGCTAACAGTTGGTATTCGGAGCGTCCCGGGGGAGCTGGTTGTGATTCTGATGCTAAGAATTCGGAAAAGCTAAAAAAATACCATCGAAAAAAATCTGCTTTAAGATCTTTGTTTTGAATTTTAAAATTTTTGTTTCAAATTTGTTTTTCATAACAAAAACATTGTTTTAAAAACGAAAACTTTTGTTTTGAATTTAACTTTAAAACAGTGGTGTTTAATTTTAATGAATTTGTTTCAAGCTCTATTTCAAAAACAAATTCGTTAGATATGAACACAATTTCATTTAATTTTAACACATTTTTCCCTTAGTGTATAGAAAATATGGGCAATATTCAATATTATTGTTATTATTGTACGAAAAAGTAGTTTAAGGGTATATCAGATTGGGGCTAGAGAGACTTTAGACTTTCTTTACTTGTTTTACATGTTTTAAAACCATAACTTAATAGATTAGTGGAGTTCACGATTTTGTGCATATTCTTGCACTACACTAGCAAAATACACATATTTGCACTTGCTACGTTGTTGCAAATATGCAATACCTAAAACATGTAGGAAATAAATGCTAAATACATGCAACACTAGATTGCAAGCTCAAGTGTCAAAAATGTATAAGAATTAAAAATCAAAGAAAAAATATTTGTTATATTTCAATGGATTAAAATGAAAAAAAATTTAAAGATCAGATTATTTGTTTTTATTTCTTTTGCAAATCAGCTGTATTTAGTTTTGCAACAAGTGTTGCAGAGTTATCAAAAAAAAAATGTTCACAATTGATAGCAAATGTTTGCAATGCATTATTTTGCAATCAGGTGCAAATAAGATCGTGAACTGCCCTATTATGCTTATTTTAAACTGAAGCACAAGCTGGCACAATTTGTACAAAATTTTGTTCTAAAAAATGAATGCCTGTCATATTAACAACTCTCAATAAAATAAACTTAAAATTTAATATCATCTCCTAAGTTTGTTCTCTAATTTCTTTTCCATTTGAAAGAGATAAAAAAACATAGCTTTGAAGAATATATTACAAGAAGAAAGCTTGTGAATTCGATTTTAAATTCACGAGCAAAATAATAAAAATTCTTAAACGATTTATGTTTGTGAACAAAAAAATAAAAATCAAGACTGATTTTAATTATTAAAAACCAAGAAATGATTTCTATTTTGGACATAAAAAAAACCAAAAACGTTTTTTTTTTGGCTTGAGTAAAAAAAATATACATCAAAAATGATTTTTTTGTTTGAGTGAAAAAAATAAAAATCAAAAATGATTTTTTGTTTGAGTTACAAAATATAAAAATTAAAAAAGGTTTTTTTATTTCAATAAAAAATAATATATTTAAAAAATTATTGTTTTGCTTGAGTAAAAAAATAATTTTTATTTTTGATTTAAAAATAAAAATCACAAAACGATAAAATAATCATTATTTCTTCAATTTTTAGATATTGCTCATAATGATTGCGGTCCTTGATTTTTCTCTATAAATGAGCATATTTTTGTGCGACAAAAATACTTATCATTATAAGAGGCATTGAAATATTTCCATTTTTCACAATTGACGAAATATTTCTTCGAAAATTTATTCTAATTGAAGGAAATTTTATTTGAAAAAGAGAAAATTGCTTCTATCGAAAATAGAGAAGTTTTTTAATTTCAAAAAATAAGTGTTTTTATTTCTGAATGTAATGGTCCAGAGTTAAAATGAAATAATTTCGAGTACTTCTTATGGATCGTAATACTCCTTTTTATTCGAAAAATAATATATGAAAAGGAATTATTTCAGTTCTTTGGCACTTTTCAGAGGCCAAAAAACTGGAAGGTGCCCTCTAAAAGGCAATACAATTATTCTCAAATTGAAAAAAAAAACTTAGTAGTATCTGAGTTTTGGAAATGGCTGATCATAAAAAATATATCAATGTTCTGATATCCATAAATATTTGAAGTAAGAAATGAACGTATTAAAAGGGAGTTTTTTATAAAACGAACGAATAATTTCTAACTGACAACGAATTACTATTTTAAAAGAAGCTTCGTACAACAGGATGGACTTAATGACTCCAGCTAGTAAAAGTCTGTGGTTTTATTTCGATCCTCTTGGGTTCACCATTATTCTTGCTAGTGCTACATTACCTTTTGCAGCTACAAGCATACTTTAGATGCTCTATGAATTCGAGTTTCGTATCTATCAGTATGTCAAGAATTTTACGTCCAGAGCGATCACCAAAAGTATTGTTTTTACCATTCTTCCAACACTTTCTATTGCTTTATATACCGTGGCAGTCGAGGCAGTGTAAACTTTTCGAAAACCGTTTAAAATACTTACTTGAATTTGATTTGATTATCATTTGATACTTCAGTTAAGTCGTGCAGGTTGAAGTCTATTGGAGTCTTTATTGTATTCTTAATTGTAGGCCTTTCATTTGATATTAGAATTATTTTAAATATTATTTATTTTTATTTTAATATTTTAAAATAAAATAATAAAATTAATGAATAAAATTAAAAAGTCTGTTTGCTACAAACTTTTTTTATTAATATTGATAAAAAAGAAGTAAAGTTTCTAATGCAATGATGCAATAAATGTTTATATTTTCCTTTTCTTGTTTTATTTGCTTCTTTTAAATATTTGTAATAGTAACACTACTTCTTTCTATTTCTTTCGACATTTATAAAACAAATTTCTTAGAGCCATATAAATTGTATTGCTAGTTAATTAATTTGCTTACTCTCAGTGAAAGTTTATATAAAGTTTAAGGGTGTTAAAACTGATAATCGATTAACCAAGTTCTCTCACAAAAACAATATTGTCTTAAGAAGCCCCAAATCGTAATTCTAATCGTTGGTAATTATTTATTGTCACTCGAAAGTGAGAAAAAGTGATGCTGTGAGTCCCAAAAGCCAAACTAAAGTCAAGCAAATTAACTGCTGCGTAACAATAAAACCATCAATATTATTTACACTAACGAATACCCCAAATCAACCCAGTAAGCAAGTGAGTAAGCTTAACTATTAAAGTCCAACAAAGACAAAAACAGGGCATGAACGACTGACTGATATGCCACCCAAACCGACTTTTACCAACGACACGTTGTTGTGAACTAATAGAGTGATTTATAAGTTATCACCTGGAGTGAAGAAATTTATTATTGCCAACCAAATAAATCACGTGCGCTCTAACTGACAACAGCATTAACAAAAACAACAACAAAACGACACCAGTGGCAGAAGCAGCAGCAGCAGAAAAAAGTTATGTTGTCAACATGGCAAAAATAGAAGAAAAAAAACAACATATTGAAAAGTATGCGAAATAGGATAAAAATTAGTTACGCTGACTTATACGAGTTCTGAGCAGAGATATTCTGGCACACAGCAGAAACACACCCACGTACAAACATATGAATAATGAGTACGATAGCCGACAGACAAACAACAACAGCAACAAAGTCAATTTGTGTTTAACACCATAACACCCTCTTGTTTAATTTGGATTTTGTTTTACCCGAATGGATGAGGACGATGATGAGCTGAAGGGGGATGAGTGCGGTTAAATTCCAGTGAAAGTGAAAATAATTGTCATCGATTTGTTTTTCTTACTTGCACCGATTTATTGGTTTTTCATGGTAATTAATCGTTCCCAGCGGTGTAATCGGTTATTTAAAAAAAATTTCCTAAAAAAAATTTCCTTAAACAACATTTGGGACAAGAGTGTGAGGGTGGTGGGGAGAGGCGTCAATGGATAAGTGTTTAACGAAAAAGCTATAAAATAATGTGTTCTTATTTCATTAGAGTTAAGAGGGCGGAATCGTAATTAAAATCATGCAGCCAAGTGATGAGCCGTTAGTGTTGATGGCAGTGTTTAGCGATAAACTGTTGTGATTATAATATAAGGGATGAGGACGAGGAGAGTTTGGCTGAGCAAAATCCGAAGAAATTTCATTACACTTTTATTACTTCCGGCTGATATTGATTTGAAAATGTTGATGGGAGATTGTTCAGATTTTCTTTTATCGGAAAGTTCAAGAAGCTGCTTTTGAAATCTAAGCTTATGAGGAGAGTTGAAATGGATTAGGTGACCAATTAAAGAGAATTATAGGGATAAAGAGTGACGACAAGAAAAAAATTAATTTATATTCATTGTTAGTATTTGTTTCTTCTGAAGAACAAAGTAAAGTTGAAACATTATTTACTCGCTTAGAACAGGAGCTACAAAGAATTTTGTTTGGCCTAAAGACTGATTTTCAATTCAAAATATAATTTAAAATGACAATGACAATGACAATGACAATGACAATGACAATGACAATGACAATGACAATGACAATGACAATGACAATGACAATGACAATGACAATGACAATGACAATGACAATGACAAGGACAATGACAATGACAATGACAATGACAATGACAATGACAATGACAATGACAATGACAATGACAATGACAATCACAATGACAATGACAATGACAATGACAATGACAATGACAATGACAATCACAATGACAATGACAATGACAATGACAATGACAATGACAATGACAATGACAATGACAAGGACAATGACAATGACAATGACAATGAAAATGACAATGAAAATGACAATGGCAATGACAATGACAATGACAATGACAATGACAATGACAATGACAATGACAATGACAATGACAATGACAATGACAATGACAATGACAATGACAATCACAATGACAATGACAATGACAATGACAATGACAATGACAATCACAATGACAATGACAATGACAATGACAATGACAATGACAATGACAATGACAATGACAATGACAATGACAATGACAATGACAATGACAATGACAATGACAATGACAATGACAATGACAATGACAATGACAATGACAATGACAATGACAATGACAATGACAATGACAATGACAATGACAATGACAATGACAATGACAATGACAATGACAATGACAATGACAATGACAATGACAATGACAATGACAATGACAATGTGAATGACAATGACAATGACAATGACAATGACGACAATGAGAAGATTTTGACCAAAGCTTGGAAGAGGTCTAGAAGAAGAAATAAGACAAAGGTTAAATTAAAGCATAAGAAACAAATTTGGATAGTCATTATTTAAAATTTGGATAGTTAAAGAAATTTAAGTATTGGTGGCCATCAAAAATCTTATTGAGATCGATTTTGCCTTGTTGGATGGAAATTCAACTATTTTGTAAATTTATGAAAATAAAATCTTTATTTTTGACTCTTGATATATTTGACACCTGAAATATATTAAGATATATATAATATATACCTATAATATAAAGCTATTCTGTCAAGTCTGCCTTGGTTCGTAAATGGGAAGATAAATAAATAGGTGAGAAAGGAAAATCAAGAAAACCAAGTGTAGAATCTGAGGCAAGTGTTATGCCTTTACCTCAGTAAATTCGAGTTGTTAAGCAATCTCATTCCACAAACACTCTACAATCAACTACAACTTCCAAAGTAGTATATTTTTATGAAGTTTTCATTTCAGTTTATAAGAAATGAGGAAAGAATAAAGGAAAGGTAAAAGCGTACCATGGGTAGACCGGGATTCGAACCCGGAACCTCTGTATTAGTAGTCAAGCTCGTTGACCACTCGACTACAGATGCCTCAATTTATTAATCTTCAATTTATTAACAGATATTTTTTCTTTGGAGTAAACGTCTTTTGAGTTATTTGCTAAGGAATATTCCGAAGGAATAAAAAAAAAACAAATTGGCCATTTCAGCCCTTGAAAGGACTTTGACCGAGCTTCTTATGAGCAATTGTGTTGTGTGTGTAATTAAATGTTTGCACACAATTGACCGATAACTGGACCTACATGTTTTATGCCGACTCCGAACGGCTCATGTTCTCAAGAAGCTTTACATGGCATTATTTACTCTCTGAGGTGTGCCATTGTCTGCAGAGAGGTGGTGACCGATCAGAAAAATTTTTTATTGAAAAAAACTTTTCGCCGCGGCTGGGGATCGACCCCGGGCTCCGAGCATGCTAAGCCACACACTTAACCTGCATGCCACGGTCACCACGGTATTCCGAAGGAATAGTCCGACATTTTTTAAGTTTATTTTCATATCTCAATAAAAATTGGAGAATTTGAAAGTTTTTTTGTAAAAGCACTGAACTTACTTACACTCTAAAAAGTAAAGCTTATTTTAAAGACTGCCTTTAAATCAACTTGTGCCTGAATTTAAGCATATTTTGAATTGTAGTATTCTAAATGCTTAAAAACCCAAAGAAACATATTTAAAATCAGCTTTTGGAAGTTGATTTTAAGACAAGCCAGCTTAATTTAAACAAATTTATTGATTTTTGTATTAAAAATGTCTATAATTCATCATATGAGTCTTAATTTAAGATAGCTTGCATTGCTATTCAGGCCAGTTTGTTTACGATGAAATTCAGCGAAGGTAAGGCTGCATTTACCATTTAACTGCCTTTTACACACAGGGAAAAACCTATGGACTCAATACATAAATTTATGTACTCATCGCATAGTTTTCTGCACACAAAAATTTTACATTTTTCATGTATTGAGTACATGTTGAAATCTTTATTGACTACATAATGCTTTCAAGCGGTTATGTAGTCAATAAAGAATTTTATGTACTCAACGCATAAATATGTGTCGTGAATTCATGGATGTATGTGGTGAGTACATGCTCACTGCACTCATCGCAAACTGTTACAAATTATTTTATGTAATGAGTAAAGATCTTATGTACGTATTACATAGATTATTGACTCAGTACATACATAATTTACTCATTACATATTTGGAGTACATAATTTTATGCAATGAGTACATACATTATTTACTCATTACATATTTTAAATGCATAATTTTATGTAATGAGTACATACATAATTTACTCATTACATATTTTTAGTACATACGTATATTTAATGAGTACATCACCCAAATCACCCTCTTAACAAATGCAATAAATGACTTAATAAAGAAATGACTAGATTTCACAAAATAATTGCCAATTACTTATAGAAACTCAGCCATTTATTTCTTATCCAATCATCGCTTTTGTTCTAGAGTACAGTGGATAAACTCATTCCCGCTCTGATTTTCTACAGGCTTTAGAGGTGTTGCTTATTTGAAAATCAAGAAACGAATGACATAAAACAGCAAAATCGTGTGCCGATGTGCAACAGATACGCGTACTGAGTCCATATGTTATGTACTGAATAAATATGTCACTTCAATCGTATAAAGGGGACGTGTACTGAGTCTATATTTTATGTACTGAGTACATTTATTACTTCCATTGATGTGTACACGTTTGCTGTACTGAGTCTATAACATATGTACGATGTCGTGTTGCAAGCGAGAAATGTACTGAGTCTATATTTTATGTATTGAGTAAAGTTTTTGTAAAAAATTACATAACACGTTGATTGAGTACACGTTGTTTGTATCTATTGAAGTCTGCTATGTATTCAACACATAACATGATGTATTGAATACATTTTTTATTCATTTTAAAAAGTGAATAAATTGATATGTAGTCAGTACACGCTCCCTTTACTCAGTAAATACTGCTTTCGTTGCGTTCTCATACAAGTTGCAGTGCATAGATTTTACATAGCTGTCTCTGTACTGACTACATAACTTTTTCCCTTAGTGTAGTCAGACATCATTGAATGCTGTTTTAGAGTATAAAAAGGCAAAAGTGATTTCAGCAAAAGCCGTCTTAATGCTGTTGCAGCTCATTTTAAGACAATTTTTCACCTAATATTTAAATTTACTTTTTAGAGTGTACAATTGTATTGTATCCTGAATTATGTATATTGTATCGGTTTTGAAGTATTTTGGGATAAAAAATTAAATTTTTGTTGTGGGTGTGGGTAATGCAGCCACATTAAACAAAGCTATTCAGGTGATTTCCAGCCTTCTGCAAATTAAGTCCAAGTAAAATTAAAATTTTACTGGCCCATTAAATAACGCTTCTGGAAAATAAAAAAACCAAGTTATTGAAACCTTTCAACATAATATAGATATTTCCATAAAATATTAAGACATAACAGTTAAGAAGACTCAAAGTTCAAAGCACTCAAAAAATGTGGCCATAACGAAGTCAACAAAAGTGACTTAACGAATAACAACAAAATAACCATTAACCATTAACCATTAAGAAATCCAATCCAGTAATCAACCATAAGCAAACAGCAGCTAAAATTAATACGTTCAGCAATTAGGCTTCGAACAGCTATTGAAAGACATGATAATAAATTTGAAGAAAAGCTAAACCACGAAGCTACTTGACAATCAAACTAGTTACTTTCGAAAGCCTACAAAGTGGTAGCCGCAATACAGGTGGCAGCAGATCCATTATTGGTAATGGGTTTAATGAGTTAAGCTAACAAAGTAGAAGAAAAGAACATATCTAAAGAAAAAAAAAAACAATATATAAACGCCAGCATTTTAAATTCTACTGAAAAAAAAAACACAAAAAAAACTAAAGACAAAGAAATTGACATAGAAGCCGGTCAAGCCTTTGAGCCAAGGCAGACATTCCATAAACTAACACACAGACTGCACAAAAAACAATCAAAAATAAAAAAAAGAAAACGTCCTAAAAAACAGCAACATTGTGAACAACTTGTGGGCTACGCTTTAGCCAATCAAGCAATTGCGCTGAACTTCAAAGCTAATGAGCACACAAAGCTACACTGAAAGCAGCTTAGCACAACACAACACACACTTCTGAGTTATCAGGCTCGAGAACATGCAGCTAGCTATACAGTTGGCAACGAGTTAAATGAGCTGCCACGCATATCAGTTGATAAATGATTGAGCTCCAACAACCAGCCAGGCAGCCAGATAGCAGAAATACGGGAAAGAGCAGCACGAAAACACCAGACGGTGTGATGTTGATGAACAGAAAGCAGAGAAGAAGGCTTAATCACATCATCATCATCATCATCATCATCATCAACATTATCATCAGCAACATCACCAACAACGACAACGATAGCACACGAAGCCTTAAACAGCGGCAGCCATTGGCCGGTTTCTTGAGTTGGTACTGGTAGGTTCTTGACTTTTTGCCTACCATCTACCATTTTGGCGGCAAAGATCAAAGGCGGAAGTAAGGTAGTGATCTTGGCGGTAGGTCCAAGGTGGCGAACAAACATGTTCAGGAGGAACGAAATGCTGGTTGTCCAAATTCATTGCTAGCTTAAGTTAAGTAAATGTGGGCATGTTGCTGGTTGCCATTGAAATTTTTAGTTGGCATTCAATACTTTAGTTGGGCGGTGGTATGTATGAGTTAAGAGAGAGAGAAAGAGAACAATTCTGTGCAGAGGTTAAGTAAAAGCGCATTAAAAAATAAAAGATGAGCTACAATCTTCTTGAGCACTAATAATGTCTGCTCATTGGTGGCATTCAGTAGACGAACTTTTTATTTAGACAACTATTTTGAAAAGACGAGTGTTTTCAAAATTTGTTATGTACAAGAAATTAATTTTTTTTTACTTACTTGATTGTTTTTTTAGAAGCGCATCTTAAGATCATATTTTTTAAAAATTTTTTCGATATTATGAGAATGAATAAAATTCTTTTTAGAATATACATTTTTTCAAAACTATATCAATTTTTTCGTTGGTTTTTTCTATTCAGAGAATCCAAGATTTATATGGAAGTAAAAGTATTTCAGAAAAGTTATGGTGTTTTAAGAAAAAATAATTTTTTGGATAAAATTTTCTAAACCTATAAAATTAATGATTCAATTTTGGGTTGTGTCTGTTAAGTACATGTGTTATTTAAATTTTATCAAGAAGTTTTTATAGCTAAGGAACGATAAATTTTTAACTTATTAGGATGGAAAGTTTGATGTTATGAGTATCGAAAATTCAATGAAAGGTATTAAAGCTGTTAAAAAAAAAAACAAATCTAAACTGCATGTAACGAGGAGATTGAACTGAAATTGGACCAACCTTCAGAAAGATTTGAAAATACCTACAATGAAAATACATCCAGAAAATTGCTTGAAAAAAATTATGTCACAGCTAGAATTACTGGTGTTGACGATGAGATAAGCGCTATCTTTATGGCACTGACTTGATGTAAGAAAAACAACAAATAAAGTGAACCTGATTTTTCTGATTTTCATTGAATCATGAATCAAGACATACTGGTTTCAATTTGTTTTTTTTTTAAAAAATTAAAAAAATATTTGAAAAAAAGACTCGAAATATCGGCAGTAAAACCCCCTTATTGTACCCTAAACCTGAAACTAACTATATTTAACTCAATTAAGTATATATTGAAAAAGTAGTGTATTTCATAACCTGGTTAGACCTTCTTAAGACTTTCTTTATTTTTAACAAGAAAAATAGATGCACAATAGACGGAGTTAGTTATGATAACTTAAATAACGGTGTCGTACAGTGTAATGAACTCTTATATCGATTGGCCAAAAATAGAAGTAGTGCTCCTCGAGCAATGGAATTCGACAAGTTTACAAGTATTACCTAAATAAAAAATCTTGAAAAAATTATAGAATTCTGACTTGCGCACTTTCCATATAACGGAAAATCAGTGCTTCTTTATTTTTGGACCTTACAATTTGGTAGAGAACTTATAAAAGACCTCAAAAAATTAAATTTTACACTTTTAAAAAGAGCCTCATTCACTCTGCATAAATTTTGGCCAAATTGAATTCATTAAAAATATACATAAATTTTGTGTTCAATAATCATGTGTATTACATGCGTATACATGACTTCGGTGACGAATTTTTTTTTGAGATAAAGCTTTTTATATAAAAATGGTATTTCATTTAAGTTGAACATAACTGTTTTTAAGGCCACCACAAAATAATAAATAAAATAAATCAAATAAAATAAAATTATAAATAAAATAAAAAAACGATCGGTTTTAGAGATTTATCCGATGCATTTGGGTGTTGACTAACAAATGCAAAACGATTCATCCGAAACGGAATCTAATAATAATAGCTCATTGGTTTCCGATAACTGAGGTGGAAAGTGCCCGAAGACATGGTATTCAAAAAGTATTAAAATAATTCTATGGTAAGTTTTGTTTAATATAAGCATATTTTTGGTAAATAAAATATATATCATTACTTTTTGTTTTTATTTTTTTCCTTTTTTTTGCAAAAAGGGTGGTAGGTTTTTTGAACTTATGTTACATAATATCTCCTACGCCAGAACGGTACAGACAACCTTCAACGATAAATAATAAGTAATAATAGCTCCCAACTGTATGTATATTTGAAAAAACAAAAACAAAATTTTGAGAAAAAACACAAAAACAACATTGCATTAAAACTTTGCTTGCAAGAATACATAACAATGTATGAAAAAAGTTAGATTACCAAATATGTGCATATGAGGTGATTTTGTGCCTGCTTGCCTACATAAAAAAATTCGCCAAAAAAACAAAAATACTTATTGGATTTGCTTGAAATTCACAGTATGATCCCAATATTATGTTAGTTCATATAAGCAAAAAAAAAAATTTAGAAAACATTTTTTTTCGAAGGTAAAAAATAGGTGGCCTTAAGTTAAATTTTAAACAAATGGTTTTATTTTTACAGCAATGCTTTTGAATATGCTTTCATTGTAAACATTTTAAACAAAAACTTAAATATTTAAAATAAATATTTTAAAGAATAATTAAGACAAGTTGAAGTAAAAATATGAACTGTTTTAAAAATAGTCGACTAATAAGGTTTGATCTGTTAATTTGAATAGAATCCATTTCAAAAAACGTTTTGTGGCTGAATTGATTCTAAATTGGCTCCATTTGAAAGTAACTCTGCAAGAAAATATCGCCAAAGAATCAACCTATATCGTGCGACAACCATCGTATTCACCTGATTTTGCCCCATTTAGCTTCAACAAAACTTCTCTGACTGTTTCGAGGATTAGAAAATAACATTGACTTAAGTGTTTAGTGTGAGAAGAGGGAGTTATTTTATTTTATTTTATTTTAGGAAAAAAACAATACAAAATACTGCACTAATTACCAATTTTAAAATAGTTTTTGAATAAAAACAAATATTTTAATCTAGATCTGAACTACTTGATATTTTGTATATTCTTGCATAAAAAGTCAAAATAAAAATTATTCCATTGAATTTGTCATAAATATCCTACACTATGTCTCTGATATGCCAAAGTTTCAAAGCTTCTTTTTCCGTCTCGTTCCACTATAAAATATATTTCTTGCTCTTTTTAAACTGCTTCTTAAAACTCTCGTTTCGATTTAAACAAGGCATTCAAAATCACTTCCCATAACATTTTATAATCAGCAATACTTTAAGCCGGAAGTAGCAAATGACTGGCGTTAAAAGTTTGCTGCATTCTCATTAATAACCATAAAAAATGACAAAATAAAATAATGACTTGCAAAAAAATATGCCCAAAAATATATATATTTTTTTATAATTTTAAAAATCGGCACTTTGTTGCACATAATTAGCATATCTCTTTCGCAGACGCTCTTAACTACATATGATATAAATTGTAACGCTACGCTGAAGATGTCTGCGATTCTGATGAATTCTTGGCGCTTTTAAAGCCTGAAACGCCAAACGGCTTATTTTTTTTTGTTTTTTAAGCAAACTAAAGGGGCACTTTTGAAATTTGATATAAACGAAATTTAAAGGAAGCAGTAACTATAAATCATAAAGCTATAAAAAAAAATACGAATTCAACAAAATTTTCCCAGGCTGTTAGTGGCACCTTTCTGTTTATTTTTTAAGCAAACAAAATAAAGGAAATATCCTTAAGTGGCATTCAGAAGAGCCAATTACTCGCTTATGCACTTGACTTGTGTCGAACATCCTGTATAAAATAACTACTTTTCAATACAAAAATCAAAAAAATTATAAAATATAAGAAGAACGAATGAACCTTGCCTTTCTTTGAACCATAGTAGCCGTTGTCCATCATCATTATGTAATTTTTAGACATCAGATCTTTTGTTTTGTTGTTAGCAGCATTCTTAAGTTCAGTTCTGTCTAATATCCGGGCATTTATTAACGTCAACATTTTCAAAAACGCTGCATTGCGCACACATAGCTGTGTAGATCACTTATCAACTATGTGCGAAAGACTACGTCAAACATCAAACGACAAACAAAATAGCTCAATTTTGTTGTCTTGATCTAAGGATTAGAGCGGCTACGGCCAATATTATTGTGTATGTGTGTGTGTGTGTGTGTCTGTTAGAAGTGTGAGTAATAAAACCGCACGGTAGCTGTTTAAAATCTTCTAATTCTTTGTTTTGTTTTATTTCAACTCTTTTTTTTATAAAATTTTCGTGGAAAAATTTCGGTTTGCTGCGTTTGATCACCCACGCTATGGAGAGATCGTAAAACAACGTTGCAGCCGAAGCTTCAGACATATAAAACGCATAGATATTTGATTTATTCAGATGAGTAAGCTGAGAAGAAGAAGCTTCTGCTATTTTTTTATTTTTTTTTTTTTTTTTTTTGAAGAAGCTCTTGGGTGCAGGTTTTTTGTTTTGGGAACCTTATAAAGAAAATAACAATCATTTCAACACAAAAGGGTAAAAATTTGCAATTTTTCTGAAAAAAATATGTAAAATACACTTCCACTCATCCAAATTTCTCCAAAAATTATGATTATTTGCTTTTTAATTGGTTATGTCAGAATTTTTCTTTCAAATTTGAAAGTTTTGCTATATTGAGTACTAGAATTTTTTTCCAGCGAACATTCTTTTGAGGTCTGTAAACAATTGAAAATTGGTGATCGGACATAACCGCCAAGGACATAATAACCAAAATCGATTTCGGGATTATGTCTGATAAATTTGCGGTCATAAAACCCAAAACTATTTTAGGATGAACTCTAATTGCTGTCGCACATGTTTTATAAAATCCTGTGATGTTGGTGGTGATCTTGGCATGGCTTCAAAATTAACTCATCGTAATTAAGCTGAATTTGTTGTTTCTTACAAGTTTTGCAGAATCTTTCTTTTTTGCACATTCTGTGTAAAAACCTGTCCTCACCTGTCCACCTTCTGTTTTTATTGATTTATTCAGCTTAAACTTCTTAAATCTGATTTCTTGATCAATAAGTATGAATTTTCGGAAAACTACCTTTTTCCATACCTTTTTCTTCTAATATTTGATTAGGATAAGAAATTATTTTGTGCACCTTTCTAAGTTTTCATTCGTAACAGCTGCGTTTGGACGTCCACTGTGTGCGGAGTCTTCGGTGCTCACTTCACTTCGTTTTAATATTGCAAACCATTTCTCCATGATTTTTCTGGTGCAGACTCCGAATAATGTATATCAAGCCCAGCTTTAGCTTCAACAGTATTTTTTTCACCATAAAACAATCCTTCATTAACATGCAAAGATCTTTTTAGTTAATTTTCTTCACAATAACAAAAGTTACTTCACTCACAATTATTGCTGCCAGATTGTTTTTTTTTTAAATCGGTATTTTGCAAAAAAAAGAATGGGACACAAGCTAAAAAATCGGGACAAAAATTGTTTGCATATAGCTCGGTTTCTTGTTTTCTAGATGTATCTTAAAGTCAAAACTCAAAAAATGAAAAATCTGTGTTGAAAACGTAAAAATACTTTTCATAGATCAATTTTAATTGTGTAAACGATAATAATATTGAAATTTTCGAACTCGAAAAGCAAATAAAAAAAAAAAATAAAAATATATAAAATTTTTTTAAAACTAATAAAAATAATACCAAAATAATATATATTTTATAGTATTTTGGAAAGTCGGGACAATTGACCTCCAATATTATGTCTTCGCGGGATGCTCATTTTTAAGCTGAAAATCAGGACAACCCGTAGATCGGGACCTGGCAGCCCTACTCACAATGCTATAGCATACGAACCAATTGTAGGACAAAGGTCAAATTTTACACGTGTCGTGGAAGGTTGGTGCAAATCATGTGAAAATATGTGAATTTTATTTTAGTAACGTTCATCTTTGTGTCAGAAATACGAGCTTGTCATCCCAACTGTTATATAACTTTGGCATGAAAAAATCAAGGGTTAATAGTTCAATGATTACAAATCAAAAGTCAGATTTCAAAAATAGAAAAGTTAATTATAAAATGTTTGAGATATGACTTTTGCTCGTAATCACCTTGAAAGCCAACCAGTTTATTATTAAATTTGGTCAGGAAAATCAATATATGTATATATTTATGCTGCAAAATAGGAAATGAAAGCTATTTAGGATATATATCTCGGAACCTATTATTTTTAAGGAAAAACTACTTTAAATAATTACTACTTTAATTTAATAATATTATGTAATACCCAACGCGTTGCTGCCGTCCTTGTTTAATATCTGTCCAGTTTGCTAAAAGAAGGCCATCAGCAAATA
Organism: Tetanocera ferruginea; assembly: GCA_958299015.1. Taxonomy (NCBI): domain Eukaryota; kingdom Metazoa; phylum Arthropoda; class Insecta; order Diptera; family Sciomyzidae; genus Tetanocera; species Tetanocera ferruginea. The sequence continues at coordinate 94,509,364 of OY282642.1, forward strand.
GTAATACCACTCTGAGTTTCAATATTCTGTGACCATTATTTCCAAAGCTTTTAATTACAAAAATTGTCTTTTATGGGTGCAGCCAAACCTCTTGTTCAGTACCCGTTTTAGTTTGCTAGTACTTCCGAGTAGTAGAAATCACCAAATAGTTACTCGAAACCGAGTTTCTTTATAACGTGACTAATATTTCCAAAGCGATTCAATTTAAAAAAATTTATCTTATATAGGCGGATCCACACCCATTGTACAATGCCCGTTCCAGTAGTAGGACACCTCCAAATAGTAACACCATTCTGAGTTGAAATGTTCTGTGACTTTTACTTCCATAGCTATTCTGTATCGAAAATTTTAATTGTATGGGTGAAGTCACTTCCCGTTTTCCAATGCCCGTTTCTGTTTTATAATTGAAAGACCTGGCCCATCAGTTACTTCATACTAAGATTCAATGTTATACGACATTTAGCGGTCAAAAACTTACATGGGCGGTCAAAAGTAAGTTCGTACTGAGTTGCATTGATGTGTGATTTATAGGCGAAAGGCAACCCGAAAATTAGTGTTCTTGACAAAAGTGCCACGCCTCTCGCGAGCAGGAGGGTGAAAAATACTTTACGAACTATTGTCATACCTAAGAAATATACCAAAATAATTTCATTAAAATCGGTCCAGCCGTTTCGGAGGAGGTCAAACACTAACATCGTGACACGAGATTTTTATATATTAGATTTGTCGAATTGAAGTACGTTATATTGGGTCCATCATCTTGCATTTCTTATTTTTGACGTGGATTCGTAAGCAGTATAGATTTATTTATATGTATAGCACGTTTCAAAAGAGAAGAACATTTTTTGGTTTTATTTTTTGATGCGCAGTGAGAAATTATTTCTAAAGTCTAGTACTCTGTTCAGTTTCATGTGGAATTTCATTCAAATCTACATACAAAAAACTATAACTGTGAAATATGTGTGAAATTTTTCACAACATGTTCGACAAAGTTGTACTCTGTTCCGCTGTGAAATATACTCGCAACATCTCTCTTGCAACATTTTTTCACGACAATTTACTTGAACTGCCTATTTATTTTGAAGGGAAAAGTGACAGTTTTCGTAAATGTTTTGTTTTTATGTATTTATTTTTCTATATTTTGAGCAGTAAAGCATGACTTTCTTTAATTTTTCAATATCTTCGCAACAAAATATTTGTCAGAATTTTCATGCAACAAAAAAATGAATGTTGCCAGCGAAATTTCACGCAAACGAACAGAGTACTAAGCTTAAAGCTAGACATTTTTTTTTCAGCGTAATTTATTGCTCTGTTCGTGTGTGTGTGTTTTTACTGTTTTTTATACAGTACTTTAAAAACTACCGATAAATTTTATTGTGTTATTACGAAATCTGTTTTGGGTCGCAGGATATCAGCGCCGAAGCCTTAAATACTTTTTCGAACTATATATTTAAAAATAAATTATTTTATTGAGAAATAAATTGTAAAGTGAAATTCCGGCTGACAAATTATTTTCTGACACAAATTTTGTTTTTAATTTGGATTGGTTGATTTTGAAAAATAAGATTCAGTACTTCCGCTGCGCAGTTGCAATCAAAAACAAAATTCAGAAATATACAATATTTTTTTTTTCATATATTTTGGTGCTCAGAGAAATTTCAATTTGATTTTTAATGTCGACCAATCAGAATGAAGAACACTCTCAAAATTATTTTCTTATTTTCAAACATGCGTGAAAATGTTCTGCTCTTTTGAAACAGGCTATAATTATTTCTATTCTATTAACAATTGAACTTAAACCTTGAAACTCATTTTTATATGAGAGATGAGAAAACGGCTTTTTCTTAAATTTTTCTCTTGTTCAGTCGTTGTATGAAAGTCGTACAGCCTAAGTAGCAAAATATTTTATTTTAATAAAAGACACGACAATGTCAAACAAATATTCTAAAATAATATTTAACCTACAGTTGCCTTAAAAATTTTGAAAATAACACATTTTTAAATTTTAAAAAAATTTACCGTAAGAAATTTTCCCAGATATTCAGATGCTAGCTGCTAGCGAGTGCTCTATTATTCCAACATCCACATCAAATAATTTCCCTGTTATGCTGTTATCTTTCAATAACATAATAAATATCCAATTTTCACACTTACATAAGAACAACAATAAGAAATTTGATCGCTCACTGCAAGCGTGAAAGCATCCTTTGTATTGTGAACTAAAATATTAAGGAAACAAATAGTATCTTTCAATCAGTATTACAAATGGATAAGCAGGGGAATGCTTTAAATAAGTATTTTTAAATTTGATATATTATGATCTAGCGTTGCCGCTCTTGCGCTATTTAATGATGCGATAAAAATCCAGACAATTAGTCTACTTTTGTCCAGGACTAAAAATACAATTAGCACCAAACAAAGCATGCAACAAAGCAAAACAAATTGACCAAAGTAGCTCTTCTTGCTTTGGCTCTGTATAAAGGCGTTAAAGGTACCGCTCTACTCAGAGGCAGACACAATGGAAACACAGCATTTGTAATTTTTTACAATAAGGATAACACATCAGGCGAAAGAAAATAGCACAGGTCCTTTTGTATCATTTTCCTCACATACAGCAAAAGTTGCAACTAATTAGAACCTGCTAGGCGCGCTCTTAAAGAGTGCGATAATCCACACTCCCACAGCCGACAAACAATGGCGTGCATTCGCCACACATTGTTAGAATGATTTGCGACTGTGCAACCTTGTGGCAGCAACTTCAACAACAGGATAACAACTCACCAACTACCTGTCGGCATGAGCAATAATATTGCCAAAAAAGGTTTTAAATTGCTTTTACTTAAGTGGTTTTTCATCTGCATAGTTATAGCAGAAGGATGTTTGTAAGCGTTTATAAACTGTTTAACCTGATGTTCAACTAACCCAACATCATCGTCCTTTTTCCACCGCTGTGCTGGTGGCTAATGAAAGTGTGAGAGTTTCTCACTGCACCATCCATTCGTTCATCGATCCATGGTCACTGTGTTCACACCTCGATCCATACAAAAGCGTTACTAAGTATTATTTTCTTTCGCAACTTCTTAGTTGACCCTCGAGTAGCCGAGTAGCGTGGAAAATTGTAAACGAGATTCGATCAAAATCGTTGTCTGTGAATTAATGTGATCTTTGTCTCAACTGCTTTGATCTGCGCCGACTGACTGCTTGTGAGTTTCGTTAAGTTTTAAATCCAATGAGTTTGCTTCTAATATATCTGCCGCCAAACACTGCCTATGGCAATGTTACAAGTGCCGAAATTTTCCATTTAATTTTATCTTAAATTTTATTCTTGTATTGCCCATAAATTAGTGCTAATAACCAAGCGTTCTTAAGATGAAAGCTAATTCAGAAGGATATTTTACGGTATAGTCATTAAAGTTGGCCGATTTTTTGGGTTAAGTTTTATGAATGTGTTGGGCGAGAGTTTTCAAATCGTATTTCGATGTTTGATTGAGAAGATTGCTTGAAAAATTCAGAATCTCTGAGATAATAATGTGTGAGTTTTTTATATATATGTATATGTGTGAACCGATTTATATGTGTTATTTAAAAATATGTCGTTATATTAAATTTTTGGTTAGCATTTTTAGGGTAGATTTGCCATTTGGTAAATTTTGAAAATTTTATTGGTTGAACATTTTCTAAATATATATAAATCCTTATGAGCTATTAGGACTATTTATTCAAACTAGTATCGCATGGGGTCGAAATTCGACCAATTTATTGATTGCCTATTTATAATTATATGCGAGATGATTGAAATAAGTTCGAGGCTATAACTCTTAATTGATTAGAGATATAAAGCTATTTTCTTCAAAAAAATTATTTTTTTATAATAATATTTTGTTCAAAAACAGAAAAACAACATTTTAAAAAAATTTAATTTTGTCAAAGAAATCATAGGGGGTAGCCTTGATTTTTTGATGGCACGGACAGTTTATTAATTTAGTGTCAAGACAAAATAAATTCACTTAAAAGTCGGTATAGACTTTGAAAGAAAATCAAAAATGCAATTTTGAGTTTTTGTTTTTTTACAACAAAAATCATTTTTACCCCATATTTTAAGAATAAATCAAATTTTATGGTCTTTTTTTAAAAGGAATAATTTAAATATAAACAAACAAAAAACGGTATTATTTTTGAAAGTTTTTTTAAGTTCACTGATAAGACTTAAATATAAAAAAGAAATAAATAAAATCATTTCACAGATGGCGGAGATATTGGCTTCCCAATTTAGAACATTCAATTTGAGACAGTTTTTTTCTCGCTCTTGGCATTTGGTTGAAACACACGCTAAATAATAAATGACAATATTAAGAAAATTCATTAAAAATACTTTTGGTAAGAACTTTGCTGTAATTTTTATCACATTTGAAAGAAAATTAAGCAAACTTTTAGAAAAAATTAGAAAAATTGAAAAACCGTTAAAATCCGACCAAGATATTTACATGGAAAGTCAAATTTTTGAATTCAAAACACATTTTTTTACAAATTTTACAATTGACGAATGGATAAAACTAAATTTTTTTAAGAAATTGTTACTTTTAAAAAAAATTCAAATTCGAACAACTCAAAAACTCTCCCCCAACTAAATTTCATATTTATCAAAGAGCGCGTTTTTTCTCAAAAATTTAATTTCTCTCGTAGAAGGTTGGGAACCCCCTCTATCAGATATATCATTTATATATACATTCTGCACATCTGGGCAACATAACCTTCGAATGATATAAGTTTCATTTATTTTGAGTTTTAATTAATACCAAAAAAGCGTACGACAAACATTAATGTTCACGTATTAATATTTAAGATAATTACTTTGAAGAAATACATGACTCCAGAGGTTAATATATAAAAATCAAACCTGTAAATATGGCCTGTTTGAGGCATAACTTTCAATTTGTCTCAAATTTCATTAGGAATTCCTTTCGAATATTAAAAGCATGAAAACTATTGTTCAGTTTTTAACCGACTTCAAAAAGGAGGAGGTTCTCAAGTTGGTTGGTTTCTCTGTTTTTTTTTTTTTTTTTTTTTTTGTGAATGTATGTACATCGATTACTCCTAAAGTACTTGCCCGATTGCCGTAATTTTTTGTCAACATATAGAGATTATCAACGCGGAGGTGCCCGTCTATGAAAGGGGGCGGTATTCGTAAAAGGGGCGTGTCTCTATAAGAAAACCACTGTATCTCAGTAAATATTGACACTATGGTTATAAAATTCACAGTAAACTTACAAGGGCAGGCACAAATATTAAAAGCTACGATTACATAAGTGGGCGTAATTCTAAAAAAAGGGTGTGGCAATATTGTAAAAAATCTGATCTCGAAGAATATTGACACTAGAGTACTGAAATAAAGTACAGAGGTAGGCACAATTATTGTAAATTACTATAAAAAAAAGAGGCGTAATTCGAGAAAGGGGTGTGGCAATATAAGAGAATTACTGTGTCTCGAATAATATTGATACTAGGGTACAGAAATTTATTACAACGGTAGGAAAAATTACTACAAATTTTTGTAAAAAAAAAATGGGCGTAATTCGATAAGGGGAGTGGCAATATTTAAAAAAACACTGTATCTCAATTACTATTGACACTACGATGCTAAAATTTAGTACAAAGGTAGGTACAAATATAACAAATAACTGCCAGTTATGTGGGCGATATTCGATAAAGGGGCGTGTCACTATAATAAAAACACTGTATCTCTGTAAATATTGACACTAGAGTACTAGAGTCAATAAAATTCACAGCAAAAATGCAAGGGTAGGTACAATTATAAAAAATAACGATCAGTTAAGTGGGCGTTAGTCGTCAAAGAGGTTTGGCAATATTAGAAAAACTCTGTACCTCGAATAATATTGACACTAGAGTACTAAAGTTAACTACAGGGGTAGGCCAGTTATAAAACAATTAGTTTCAATAAAGTGGGCGTTGTTTGAGAAAGGGGTGTGGCAATATATGAAGCATACTGTATCTCGAATAATATTGACACTAGAGTACTAAAGTTGACTCCAGAGGCACAATCATAAAAAATTCATTTCAATAAAGTGAGCGTTGTTTGATAAAAGGGTGTGGCAATATATAAAACACGTTGTATCTCGAATAATATTGACACTAGAGTACTGATATTTAGTACAAACGTAGGCACACTTATAACAAGTAATTGTCAATAAAGTGGGCGTCATTCGACAAAGGGGTGTGGAAATATTAGAAAACACTTAATCGAATACTGACACTACAAACTGAAAAAGTACAGACGTAGGCACAATTATTACAAAATACTACCGAGGAATTGGGCGTTATTCGACTAAGGGGTGTGGCAGTGTGTAAAAAAACTGTATAATATTGACTTAAGAGTGATAAAATTCATTGTTAGAATGGGTAGAACTATTGAAAACACTATGACAAAGAGTGTGATATTCTTGACAAAGAGGCGTGTCACTATTACAAACACACTATATTTCAGTCAATATTGACATTGGGGTACTGATAAAAATACAAGAGTAGGTACAGATAAATATACTGACAAAGAACAGAATAAGAAACGACAGAAAAGCATTTTCCATATTATGAGCATAAATAATTGGTGTTTAATTAATTTATACACTTTTTTAATATATATCATTTTCTCTAAAAAGAAAGAAATAGAAACTTTTTAATAAAAAAATTTTTTATGATAATAAAAGCTTCGAAGTCGGCGCTAATATAATCAGATTTTTTGTGCAGCTGCAACACACATATAGCATTTTAATTAAGATTTAAGAAAAATTAAGATTACAAATCAATACACCGTCACCTAAGCAGGATATTCACAAATAAAAAAGTCTTAAATAGAGTAGGGATGGCAAAAATATCATGATTTTATGTCAATGATTAGCGCTGACTAGAAGCTTTTATTATCATAAAAAATTAATATATTTATGATAAAAATAAAAAAAATTCACAATAATTGATATCATAAGATTTCCAATATAATAATGAATATAATTAAATTATCAAGTTTGACTAAGAAATAAATAGTAAAAGTAATATAAAATTATTTTTTACTTTGTAGTGATTTTGAAGTAGGTTTTTTTTTTGTTAAAAAGTTTTTATTAAATTCCATATTGATTTGCATATTACTCACATCAGGACTGTAGCCATGGAAAGTATTTTCGGCGTGCAAAGCCCCCCATAGATACCGAAGAGAAGACAAAAATATCAATTCAACTCAAACAAATAAAAGCAAATGTTAATATTTTACGTAAAGAAAAAAATTGATTAAATTGTGAAACATTTAAATGTTTTTCCTTATAAGAAAGGTTCAAAATGAGTGGTTTTTTAATTATGGAATTATGAATTATGAAGTAAAAAACCACGAAAAATAGGCTTTTTTATCATTATGAGCCAATTTCAACCCTTAGAAACTATGTCAAGTGCACTGTAAAAAATAAATCTTCATATAAGGTGAAAAACTGTCTTAAAATAAGCTGCAACAGCATTAAGACGGCTTTTGCTGAAATTACTTTTGCCTTTTTATACTGTAAAACAGCATTCAATGATGTCTGACTTAAAGGCAGTTAAGTGGTAAATGCAGCCTTACTTCGCTGAATTTCAGCCCTTTTCGTAAACAAACTGGCCTGAATAGCAATGCAAATTATTTTGAATTAAGACCCATATGATGAATTGTAGCTATTTTTAACATTACAACCCATATATTTCTTTAAATTAAACTAGCTTGTCTTAAAATCAACTTCCAAAAGCTGACTTCAAATATGCTTCTTTAGGTTTTTAAGCCTTTAGAATATTAAAATGCAAAACATGCTTAAATTCAGGCACAAGTTGAATTAAAGGCAGTCTTTAAAATACGCTTTACTTTTTAGAGTGTGTGAATGTCATCGATAGAGTAGTTTCGGAGATATTTGAAATATTGTAAAATATTATAAATTAAAATTCAATTAATTTATATTATAAATTAAAAAATACCCCAAAAACTCCCACAGCCATTAAAAGATACTTCAAAATTCCCACAAATATTAAAAATTCTTACACGAATTAAAAAATAACCCCGCTGAATTAAAAAATTCCACGGGAATTCCTTTTTCTCACAGCAATTAAAAATTACCACAAAAGAGATTTTTCCTAAAAGTTGGCAGCTATGTTTCTGTGTACTTTTATGCGTTTGACGATTTGCCGAAACAGCAGATGTAAAATTGTTTGACCAAGTGCTATGTTTAGCATTCAACGTTGTTTGAACGTTTCTTTAACGTTTTGTTTTCTATGTTGAAATTGGCTCAGTGTATGCACATCGTTACATTAAGAAACGAAGCATGATATCGTTGTGTGCGTTTGGCAATCACTGTACAAAATTTTGTACAAGATTTTTGTACAAAAATTTTATTTGTGTTTTAAAAGGTTGGGAACCCCTGAAGTGAAATCACAATTTTTAAAAGTAGTTGTAGATGTGCAACAGCCTAAACCTAATTTAATGACATCTGAATCGATAAAATCGGTCCATTGGTCCGGGAGGAGTTGAAGTCGCAAAAAAACCTTAGCGTATTAATTATATAGATAACGAAGAAATTAAATTTGTCTGTGTTTTTTAATAGTATTTAACCCACTAGACATCTGAACTTATTTTCTATATTATGTTTGATTTTTACAAATTGCTATTTTTTTTTTTTTTTTTTGAAAACGATTGAATTTTTTCCCTTAAGGAAAACAAATGTTCTAAAGTCAACTCTATGTTCTAAAGGCAGCAGTCAATCAAAACCAATTTAGAAGAAGTTTTGAGCAAAAATAGAAACTGTTGACATGTAAAATAGAAAACTAGTAAGGTATATCTTCGACTTGGCCGAAGTTAAAATATCCCCACGGCCGATTCGTAATGGTACAAAATTTTAAATTGCAGCTCTTTTAGTATGAGATTTAAAAAAATTTTACTATTTTCTTGACGTCTAAAATATATTCATATCAAATTATTTTCCTGAAAAGTATATACAAGCCTCTTTATAAAGTTTTCGATTCGGGGTTGAATGGAAGGTGGGCGTGTTCTTGAGTTGTTGACTAGTTTTTCTAAGACGCCTCAGTTTTGAAATAATATACACAAATACCCAATTTCAGTTCAGTAGCTTAAATATTAGCCTATTTACAGTTTTCACTCTTATGGGTTGTATGGGAGGTGGGTGTGTTCGTATGTGGATGACGCCCACTTTTCTTCCACAATTTAGTTTTGATATAAAATACAAACGTATCAAATTTTGTTCCTGTAGCTTAAAGAGAAGCCTTTTTATAGAATTTTAAATTGTGGGGTTATATGGGAGGTGGGCGTGTTCATGGGTGGATGACGCCCATTTTGCTAACACGTCTTAATTTTGATTTTTAATGAATAAATATCTTATTTGACTTTTGTAGCTTTGACAGAAGCCTATTTATATAGTTTTCAATTTTGGGGTTGTATGGGAGGTGGGCGTGTTAGTGGGTGGATGATGCCCATTTTTCAAACACACCTTAGTGTTGTTGTAGATTACACAAATACCGAATTTAAGTTTTGTAGCTTAATTATTTGCTTCTTTATGGAGTTTTCAATATTGGAGTTGTATGGGAGGTAGGCGTGGTTTTCATACGATTTAGCCCATTCTCGAATTTGATCTTAGTTTTTAAAAAAAAAGCTTAAATATCGAATTTCAGTACGATAGCTTCAAAATTACGACTGTAATCGTGTCCACAGACGGACAGACGGACAGACAGACGGACATGGCTAAATCAACTCAGGTGGTGATGCTGAGCCAGAATATATATACTTTTCTATACCTAACACGCCTAATTTTGGGCGTTACACACGTCGTGACAAAATTAATATACCCTTACGCAGTACGCGTGGGGGTATAAAAATGTTGACATAATCGAGAGTCAATTTGTAATTGTATAGCTTGTATAAACCATGATCTTGAGGTTATAGCAAACTGGGCCACAAAAAATGGGTTGTGGATAAATCCTGATAAAATGCTTGGCAATATCAAAACGGACCTTTGACGTATCTTCACTACCACATCTATTTATTAATAAAAGTAGAATTGAATATGTCCACAGAGATAAAAATTTAGGCATAATGTTCAATAGAACTTTAACATGGAACGATCACATTCACAGTACAATAGCAAGAGTCTATGGAATGCTTAGAAATCTATGGATAACACAATACTTCACTTCTCTAAGGCTAAGAATTGTATTAGTAAAAACATATATTGTTTCAACTCTTCTTTATGGATGTGAAATTTTTAACAATTGTGACTATATACGAGGGTCGTTCGGAAAGTTCTTCGCCTAACAATAAAAAACAAGAGTTTAAAATTATTTTTATTTTTCAATATAATCTCCTGAAACTTTAACACTCCAACTCCAATGATTTTCTAGCAATTCTATCCCCTGATTAAAATAATATTCCTGAAACTCTGCAAAATAGTCGTTTACAGCTGCAATTACATCTTCATTGAAGGTAAAATTCTTGCCAGCAAGAAATTTTTTAGATTTGGGAACAGGTAAAAGTCAAAGGGAGCTAATTCAGGAAAATTAGGTGAATGATCAAGCAATTCATACTTTAATTCGTTGAATTATGCCATGGATTTACCACTCTTGTGCGTTGCAAACCAGGTCGTTTTTCTCGAATTTTCACATTCAATTGGTCCAAAAGGTTACAATAATATTCTGAGGTAATTGTTCTTCATTTTTGAAGATAGTCAATCAACAAATTTCCATTATAATCCCAGAAAACCGTTGCCATAACTTTGCCAGCCAATTGAATTGATTTTTCATTCTTTGGTACACTTCCACCAGCTTAAGTCCACTGTTTTTATTGCTCTTTAATCTCTGGTGTAAAGTGACGAATCCATGTTTCATCAACAGTTAAGAAACGACGCTTAAAATCCATTTCATTTCGCACAAATCTATCCTAACAGACTTGAGCAATTTTCATGCGCATGCGTTTTTGATCAACCGTAAATGCGGTACCCATCTTGCTGATCATTTTTCCATTTTTAATTCTTCATGCAGAATCAAATGAACTCGATCATTTGAGATGCCTATGGCATCACCTATTTTCCGCACTTTCACTTCTCAATCGTCTAGTACCATATTATGTACTTTTGCTATAATTTCTGCTGATGTTGTAGTTTTTGGACGTTCACCTCGAGGTTCATCTTCAATGCTTGAACGACCACGTTTAAATTCTGCTATCCAGTTTTTACTGTTGCATATGAAGGAGCATTCTCACCTAATACATTCACCATATCATTATAGATTGATTGCCTCGATAAACCTTTTTATGTAAATATTTAATTACAAAACGAATTTCAAATTTGTCCATTGTAACACAAATTATTGAAGAACCCTTTTTGAACAGCTGTTCTTACACGAAAGAGTTACCAGATCCAAATGAAATTTTACATGTGTTTATACGATGGATAAAACTTTCCAACAGACTTAACATTTTGCTGTGTATAACGTCATATCTGTGTCAGGCTAAGAACTTTCCGAACGACCCTCGTAACTGTCGTTACATATGTCCTCTATGTTATTCAGAATAACCGACAGAGATATACCTGGTCAAATGAAAATGGGTATTTCAATACTCGACAGTGCATGGCGTGCACAAAAAAACAATACCTATTTTTTGATATATTCAGAAAATTCGTTTGGCAAAAGAGCTTTTTACAACACAATTTTTGATTTTTTTTTTTATAATAATAAATATCAATAACAAAAAAAAAAAAAAAAAAAAAAAAAATTGGCCATTTCAGCCCTTGAAAGGACTTTGACCGAGCTTCTTATGATCAATTGTGCTGTGTGTGTTATTAAATGTTTGCACACAATTGACCGAGAACTGGACCTACATGTTTTATGCCGACTCCGAACGGCTAAAGTTAATGTTCTCAAGAAGCTTTACATGGCATTATTTACTCCCTGAGGTTTGCCATTGTCTGCAGAGAGGTGGTGACCGATCAGAAAAAATTTTTATTGAAAAAATTCGCCGGCTGGGGATCGAACCCGGGCTCCGAGCATGCTAAGCCACACACTTAACCTGCATGCCACGGTCACCACCACCAAATATCAATGACTGCGATTTTGATATTTTTATGATTTCAATATCAATACGGTGCACAAGTGAATGCAAACATTTTGTACCATGACCAGGACTTCGAGTTTGGTAAAACAAAATTTAACATTAAATTACATTTTTTTCAATATAAACGTTTTTACTAAAATCCAATTCAATTCGGTATGTAATTTTTCAGTGGTTAGGGATGCAATTGTCAAACAAATTAAATTCTAAATTTTATAAAAAATTTGCCGTTAAATTTTATAAAAAATCACTTTTTAGTTTTTATATTCAGGTTAAGAAGTGTTCAAACTTGCTAGCATTGTAGACATTTCTATAACCATAATATTTCAGAAATCTGCATGATTTTCAGATTTTGACGAATGAAGGCATCAGTTATTTTGTAAGCAATACATATCTTCAGAACTTTTCAGAAAAACGTGTTCATGTCAGAAATGACAAAAATGAAAATATACTTTATGATTTTTTGATTCCTTTTAACCTGCTAGAGCATAATTTTTAATAGTAATATGTTTTTATGTATCCTGTTACATAAAACTACCAATTTAAAAGTCATTAATTATCTTAGTACTTGCTTAAAAAATTACTAAAAAAATTAAATTGATTTAAGTTCTTTGATTTTTTTATATAAATTAAATAAATGGCGTTTTTTTGACAATTTTATGGCGAAATTATTATTATTATGTTCAAATCAACCAAGAAAAACTGTCAAAAATACAGTATCGAAGAGATGATGCACAGTTCCTTTAAAATTATTCCAATTACATTTTGTTCTCAGTCACCGAATGTGAAGAATCAACAGATTTCTGGGAACTGACAGCTCTTTTTGGGCAATTCATAACTCTTGACCTTGTCCAGCCAGGGCATGTTTGCTTTGGGAATTATGTAGATAATGAGTATGAAACAATTTTCTGATATAAATTTGGTATCACTGTGACATTGTGATACTGTGATATTTATGGTCGATAATAAGGCAGTCAAATGTTACATACCCAGCCGCGTACCGTGGGGGGGCGGTCCGCCCCGGGCGGCATTATTATAGGGGCGGCACTGAAGCTTAATTAAGCATTTTACAAAATAGATATGTCTAAAATAACAATTTTAATAGCAAGGGAAGAAGAAATTAAAACTATTGAAGGTTCTTTACTGAAATACCATAATCGAGAACCTAGTTCAAAAAGTGTTTCTGAAGAAGTTTCCTCTAACATACCACTGTTAAATTCAGATGAGTCTTCAGTCAGCTATGAAGAGTGTGAAGAACAAGGTGGTACAAAATTAATCATCCAATTTTGTTTTTGAATATCTGTTCTATAGAAAATAAAAAACATGATATTGAGTGAAGAAAGTCTTTTTTTGAACTATTACAATATTTTGTGCTATGTGGAAAAGGGGATATTCTTCAAGGGACTGTTGTAAGTGTGGATACACATTTGTGCCCGTTTTGTCGATTTTCAATGACTTTCCGAAAGATTTCCGGTGATAACTGTTCGCATTCCTGTCGAATATTCTCCTTAAGGTTTTCGATAGTCTAAGGCTTGTTGGCATAAGCCCGCGACTTCAAGTAGCCTCAAAAAAAGAAGTGGAAATTGTCTCTACAATAACTCTTACCAGGCAACGTAAAAAAAATTTTTTTCAAAATAAAAGTTATAGGCAACGTAAAAAATTTTTTCTCGCCTATATCTGTTATGAGGCAACGTAAGAAATATAAATTGAAAATAACTGTTATGAAGCAACGTATAAAATATTTTTCAAAATTTCGAGAACTTTTTCGACCTAAAAAAAATAAATAACTGTTATTTTGGATCTCTGATTCTCCTTCAAAAAAGCTCTTTACTGCTTTTGATTATTTGAAGAAACAGTTCAGTCGAGTCTTAAAACAGGATTCAATAAGTGGTGGAAGAAGTAGTTTTCTTCGCCTCATGAGGAATAGATAATTTTGACTTACGTTGAATTAGAATTAGGTTGATAATATGTATGCTAGAATTTTTTATAAAGGTACTTGACAACAATAAAATATTATTTTCTAAAGATTTTCGATAAAGCTTCTATGTGTACACACAGAAAAATCGCCACATAAAAATCTAATAATGAAGAACAAAGTTAAACAGATTTCTCTATGGTTTTTACCCAAGAAGAAGTTCTTAAAGTTATTGGCTTTGTCTTCTTAAATTAATTAATTTAAGAAGAAAACTCATACAGCTACTAGGTTTTCTTCTTGATATTTTCGGAAGGAATGTAAGGAAGCTACAAAGTTTTCTAAATTATATGCTTTTCTTCTCAATATTGAATGGGACATAAAAAAAGTCTTGAAAATATAAATTTTAAAGGAAATTTAAGAAGATTTATGCTGAAAAACAAGAAGATTTCTTCTCAAAAAATACCTCTTCTTTTTCGTCTTTCATGACCCTTGTTTTTCAAATGTCTTGAAAATATGAATTTTAGATGAAGATAAGAAGATATTTTAAGATTTCTTCTTAAAAAATACCTCTCCTCTTTTATCTATAATGTCTCTTGTTCTAAATACGTTTTAAGCAGAAATATTGTAGATTTTATGTGGCACTATTTTTCTCTGTGTATGTTTGAAAACAATGCCTACAAAACCCTATATTAATATTAAAGATGTTTTTGTATATTGTTTATGAGATTCCCAATAATCCGCCCCGGGCGGCTTAACCTCTCGGTACGGCACTGTAACAGACCTCAGTCTTGTCTATTAAAGTCAATGTGGAGATTAGTATAGAATACTATGAAGAAATTGATAAAAATTATGAAAAAAGTTTATAAATGAATTTTAATGTTTTATTTTAATTTTGCACTTAAATTTTATAAAGAAGACATGAATTGATTTCGAAAAAATAATCAAACTTCAGGGTCACTGAGAGAAAGTTTGTCAACGTTTTGCTTCGAGGTTCTATTTTTTCTTCAATTAAGAGACATTTTTCGTAAATTTTACACAATTTTCTATATAAAACTAACTAACTGCCAATTCTACAATTATTTAAAATTGAAATTCTGTGGTTTACTGATAGTAAATTGTTCTCTCATAACTTATAAGCCCGGTATACAAAAATATTGGAAGAATTCAGAGAAAAGTCTTTAAGTTTTTGAAAATTTTAGATTCTTACTTCTTTTATCAAATAACCATGAATAGCAAAGTTTTGGTTTTTTTTAATCTCTTCTAAACTATGTCACTTTTGTTGAGGTTGATTAAAAAATAAAAGTAGTAAGTAGTAGTAAATAAAAATTTTTTGGGGTTTACTTATTATTGCAAGTCAAAATTATCTTTGCTTTAACAAAACATTTTTGAAAAATTCCTTGATTGCGGAAAATCCTGCTTTGAAAATAAATTAAGACATAATTCAAATTTGAAATTAAACGACATATTTTAATATTGTGTTAGTTACCAAATTATCTTTCAAATGATATCAAATATATATAAATATATCGATCGATGAGATTATTTTTTAATATTGTCTATTTTTCCTAATTTTATAAGTTGGATACAAAGAATTAATATACATTAGACCGGATCGAAATTTAGACTCCGCTGGTCGGGGTCTCAAAAGTTAGAGGAACTCATTAAAATGATTTCTGCATACTATTTTTTCAAATCGGGGAAAAAAAGCCGAAGCAATTTTGATTCTCCTGAAGGTCCATTTTGGTAAAAAAATACATGTTTTTTGCATGTAACTTTTTATTTTTCACAGAACGCATGCCCACATCTGCATAAATATTAAATTTATTACTTATACCAATATTCTGATATACAAAAAATTTTAAAATTTTGTTTCATAATAACTCTTATTGACCACCAAAAATTTAATTTTTGAGCTTTTTGAACTTTTGAGACCCCGACCGGATGACATTTTTTTATCCATATAAGAATGATCTGGCCTAATATACTACATACATATATACTCATTTGCACTTTATCTAACTTATAATTACAGTAAGCTATTATATTTAAAAATATATTTATTTCGTGATATTTTTAAAGATTACTCTTATGATGTTAAGTGTAACCTTCTAAAGAGGTGCAAAATTTAGTTTACCCCCCCGGGTGCCACAAAGTCTAGCTACGCAACTGGATATTCGTTATAATAAAGGTAATGGGAAATGGTACTCCTGAAACAAAAAATATGGATAAATGGAAAAAGAAACGGGGTCGAACAGAAAAATTGTTTCTGTTGAAAACAATAACAATAACAATTACATGTAGACAATAGCAGTAAAATTAAATAAATTAAAATTTTAAAAAAATTTACTTTATTATTTTTTCTCTCTGAAATTTATCACTATTAACATTATCAAAAATACTGCCAATTAAATTACATAGCTTAGAACACTCCATCCGTCAACGAAAAGTAATTCAATTCAGTTCCTTCATTAACTGCCTTAACCCAAACCTCGTACGCACTACATTACCGACAACACCATGCAACATGTTGCAGACGAACAAATTTGTTCTACAGCTATGTGCAAATGAGACAACAATATATCCTGCATGTGCTACTTTTCACACTTTGTCTTTTCCAGAAGTCAGATACTCGCAAGCAACTTCTCTCATTGAATTCAACACACACACACACACACCCTAATAATGCTGAACCCAAACCGAAAACAAAGGTAAAGGCGTGCCAGTATCGGCGGCAAGTCGACTAAATCCGTGACGTCACACTGTGGCATGCAACCAATCAACTACGTTTTTCCTAAACTTACTCTGTCTATCACGCAGTTGCAATGGTGGAATATTGTTGTTATTTATTTTTTCTTTGTTATTTGTTGGATTGTATAGAGAAAAATAAGGGAAATTCCGCGTCGGCGCCAGACAATCGTCAGTGAGAAATAATTGTAGGATAATAATTCATGTCCAGTCGCTACACAATTCCTAATTGGATTTTATATCTGCTTGAGTTGGTATTCAAAATCACCTGCACCCTCTTAGCCCGCCCCCCCTAAAGCATGTTTCCGCATTCTGCTATTTGTCATGTGTTTGTTTAATTTTTTAGTATCCATTTACTAGTTGCACAGGAGCGTATTCTGGCTATAATGGGGCGGCATAAATGTTGCACTTGTTTTGCCCGCGTGCTGACATTCCTACCCTGTCACTGCTGCAGTGACCAGTTATCCTTGCTTTGTTCTTCTATATATTTGAACGCTCTGCATCGGCCTCTTGTGTATGTATTCAAAGTAGAAGTGGGGGGGAGTTTGTGTTTTTTGTGTGTTGAATGCAATACAGTTTGTTTCTTAATTGGACGTAATTCAATTTCAAAAATAATTGTTCCCATAACTTCATTGTAATTTCGTGCCGCAGTCTTTAATGAATTGATGTTGATGTTGTGCTCGTTTTTATTGTTGTCACTTTGTTTTTTCTTGTTGTTATTGTCAGGATTATTTCTGTTTGTTGTGGCCGAAGTTGTGTTTTTAACTCTGTTTACGCAAGTTTATTAATTTTTATTATGGCTCTGTCAAAAATTTTACTGATATAAGCCGCTTGCATGGACCAAAGATTTTATTTAAGTGGTTTTTAATTAATAAAAGTTTCATTGAATTTTTTTTTTCATAATCTTTAATTAGATGCGACAAGTAGGATTTAACACTGATTCAATTTTTAAGAGTTTTATAATTTACGAATGCACATGTTATTTATATAAAAACAAAAAATTATTAAAAACATACCTATTAAATTTGAAGAGTACAATTAATATATTTTTCTGTATTACAGTAACTGGATTTCTGGATTTAAAGTATGTACTTTACAGTTTATTACGGCTTGCATCATACCACTTACTCGAAAATCTGCAAAAGTCCTTAGATGTCCATTTTGTTTTCTTTAATTTTCTCTTTACCAGAGCACAATATCTCTCGAAATGCGCGAGCTCCGGGCAATTTCGTGAATTCGCTTTTCAAGAGACAAGACGATGTTGTTCTTCTGCTACCACTGAAGAGTAGCTTAACTCTAGTGCACGAAACGAGAGCAGGTCAAAAAAAGGAAGACACCTCATCCTGAATTAAAAATGTACCTACCATAAAGAAAACAAAATAGAGTTTCATAACAAGCATTCAGGGGCGGATCTGGAAAAAATCTTGGGGGGTAAATTATCAAAGACACACATTTGCGAATTGAGAAAATTTTGTCTTTTTACAAATAGACAAATTTACAAATTGACAAATTGTTTTTGAATTGAAATAATTGAATGGTGTAAAAAGCATTTTTTCCAGACACATACACGCACATTTCCGTATTTATTTATTTCACCCTTTTTCTGGAATAATATCTTAGCGAAAAGTAAATAAAAACTCAAAATTTAACTTGTTTTAGAATTAAATTTGAGTACTTAACGAGCTGTAACTTTATTTTCAGGCTCATTTTTAAAAAAAGGCGAAGTTACTACCTCGACGTAAGTGCTTGCTTTACATATAATTTTATTTTGTTTTTTGCAGATGACAACAGATCGTGTTATTCTACAAGGAAAATGGTCCTACTCTTCTCGCATCGCTTCATAAAAACGTCACCTACACGCAAATGACGTCAAAAAGCAAAAAAAAAAACAATATTTGTTTTTTTTTATACTTTAATAATTGTTGAAATCAATAAAAAAACTAGAGTTTAACAATTTCTCTGACCATTTTTTTGTAGTATTTTTTCAAAACGCCTTCAGAATCGCTTATGTATACATAAATGTACCCTTAAGCTGTGGGTAGAACTATTTTTTCCAAATAAAATATATTAAAGGAAAGTATTTAAAAGTTCTTGGGGAGTAATTACCCCCTTTATCCCCCCACCCCCCTTGTAACCGCGCCAGCAAGCATTAAGCAAATTGATAACTACAACTATTGTTGTCAAATCTACAAAATGTAAATGTTGCCAGCTTTAAATTTTAACGATAACTTTCAAGAGCCAATTTGTATAAGGTTGCATGTGATGACATATATCTATTATAAACTTTGTTGTTGTTTTTATTGCTTGTACTGTTGTCAATTTGATTGTTGCTATAATTATATTGCTCCGGTAGCCACAAATGTATCATGCTTTTGACAGTTAAATAACTCGTATAGATGGCAAACTTACTTAATCGACAATTAGTGGTTAAATATTGATGTTGAGTTTTAAAAAAAAAAACAATATATGTAAATAACACTTTTTTAATGGTGAATAGCAACAACATTTGTGAATAGCTATATAAAGATGACTGCATTATTGCCAGCAAATTGGTTATGACAATAAGTCACAAGACACAAGGAATAAATGCCAAAAACAATGCATTTGTCAAAATGCACTTTTTAAATAAAAAAAACACCAAAAACCAAAATCAGAAAACTACAATTTTTGTAAGCGTTGCAACATGTCTTGTGAGTTAACGGCACCAATCGGAGTTACCACATTCCAAAACATAATTATAAGGACATTTGTATTGCTATCTAAGTTTTAGATCTATTAAAAACAACTAATTTTTAAGCAGACAACTTTATGCTGATTTTTTGATGTAATTCGCTCTAGAATCATCATCTAGACAGCTATCATCATCGAGTGGTTAGCGTGCTTGACTGCCAACCCAGTGGTTCTAAATGTTCTGAAAGTTCGAATCCCGGTCTAGCTATGGTCCTATGCTTTCACATTTCTTAAATTCTTTTCTTATTTATAATCAACTGAAATTAAATTTTTTATCAATATATACGACTTTGAAAGTCGTAGTTGGTGGTAGAGATGTTTATGGAATGAGATTGTTTAATAACTCAAATGAACTGAGGTAGCGCTCCACCACGCATACAACATTCTTCTCTTATTTCTATTGATTTATCTTTTTCTCCTACTTCTCTATCTCCCCATTTCCGAACCAAGGCTGACTTGACTGAATTGGTTTGACACCTGATATCCTTGGTTTAAGGCTAAAAAAAGAATACCATTTTGCTCCTATCACTTATATACGAAAACAGCATATTGCTTTTTCACCCTCGAGGACTATCGCCTGGGTGGAATCCACCCATAAGGCTGAATTTATTGGAGAAGTATATAATTTTTCATGAAAATCATCACTAAATTATAATGTTATCCTCATTTGAATGTTTGGCTTGTGTGGTTTACACCCTCTATAGTAATGGCGTTTCAAAATTCTGGGTGTTTTTCACCCACGATAATAATCAGTAATGAAATATTTTAGATGATTGCTAATATAAAATCAAAAGAAATCACTAATATTTGCAAAAATCACTCCTACCCTCTCTGTACGTACTGCAATGAATCAACTTTGTCAGATACGAACTAATCTATGATGATATGTTTAGTAGCTGTAATGAGTATTTAAAATTTGTAAGTATTTAGCTCACTTTTGAACAAAAATTTTACTTTGTGCCGAAAAATATGACGCACAGTGTAACGAGAGGGACAAAATGCAAAATATCGACTTGTTTATTTGAGGAAAAAATAGTATCAGGATGTGTTTAAAACATTCCAATTAAGTAAGTTCCAAAAGGGTTTTAAGCAGGGGTTGAAATAACAGTTATTTGAATTGTAGTTTTTTGTTCAAAAATTTTTTGTTTTTGAACAGAACAAAAAAAATATTATACAAAAATTTTATTCTGGTTGTGAACAAAAAATTTTGGTTTACAATTTTTTTGCTCTTTGAACGATATTTATGTTTTGAACAATATAAATTTTGTTCAAATTTTTTTGTTCATTTGAAAAATTTTGATGTTAATTTTATTAGGTTTCAAAGAAATTCAGTCGATATTATATTTTGTATATTGGATGTACAATAGGCTGGGTTGATTGGTAAACTGATGTTGCTTGGTCAAATTTCGGTTCGGTTTGAACAGTTATTAAAGAAAAAAAAAGGGGGGGAAGGGTGCAGTTTACCCTATCACACCATCAATTTCGTGAATGTTTTCTTAAGGAATTTTGTTCAAATAATGTTCAAAAGCAAAACAAAATATGCCTGAAATGAAATCGTTGAACCCGATTCAGCCTAAAAATGGTCTTTCATGTATACTTTTTCATTAAAAAACTTTAACATAACAAATTCTTATGCTAAAAATTCACAACATTCAAGGTACAATGTTATCGTTGGTGCGTATATATTTTTGACCATCACGACTGAACCTATCCATCTTATATTCACACTATATGTTTGTGTGGTGTTCCGAAATATTTTATTTTTGTTTAATCCCCCTATTTGGCACAAAATAGGCAAAAAAATATAGAGATTTTCATATCCTCATGAATGCCCAGTTTTTGTGTACTTTTTAGTGTTGAATAAGAGTACGAACACGTATAATTTTTATTACTGTAGTTTAAATTCAACTATCTGATTTAAATTTAATGGTTGTATGCAGGTAGATGTGTCAGTGGGCGGGTTCCAAAAAATTCAATAGTGCATTCTTGGGCACCAAGCTTAAAACTCACTCAATTTTTTGGTTAAATTTTGAACTTTTTATTTTGTTCTTTTTTTGGATTCAATCCCTGGTTTTAAGATAATAATTTTAGTTTAGCCGTGAGAAGTTCCGAAACAAAGATTTTAAATAATTTTGAAGTTTTTGGTTGATTAATTAAACAAATTGCCAAAATTGCGAAACAGACGTTACGATTAAAATTTTTTTTTTAATACATTAGTAATAGATTGTTAAAACATTTAAACATTTATAATTTAATTTTAATAAAATTCTAAGAAAAAATAGAAAAAAACCCTCACCTGCTGCCGCATTAGCACTTTGCCTTAATATGTCTCGAAATATATTGATTAAGAATAAAAAATATTAACTGCTTCAATCGTGCAAATCGCACGTGCGAAATGTGCGACACACATAACATATCTTGTTGTATGGGAGGTAGGCGTGTTCATGGGTGGATGACGCCCATTTTTCTCGCACGTCTTAATTATTGTATAATAAAAAGAATAAATTTTCAATTTTACTTTTGTAGCTTCGACACAAGCCTCTGTATCTTAGTTTCAATTTTAGGGTTGTATGTGAGGCGGGCGTATAAGTGGGCAGATCACGCCCATTTTTTGTACATACTTTATTTTTGATGTGACATATAAACATACGAAATTTTATTGCTGTATCTAAAATATATGCCTCTTTATAGAGTTTTACTCTTGTGGGTTGTATTGGAGGTGGACGTGGCTGTAGGCGGATCACGCCCATTTTTTGTACATAGTTTATTTTTGATGTGACATATAAACATATCAAATTTTATTGCTGTAGCTCAAATATATGTCTCTTTATAAAGTTTCACCATTGTGGGTTGTATGGGAGGTGGGTGAAGGGCGTATCCGATCTTGATAAAATTTGGTGTAGTGTGTTATATTTATGAAATAATGATGCATGTCAAATTTCATGTTCCTACGACAACTCCTTCTATTTTTGTCCCTCTTCCCATAGACATCGTTAGACTTGTGTGACGTAAATGAAATAGACGATAGTCCTCGAGGGTTAACTTAACACAAAATACAAACTACAAATTAATGTACACATTTTAAACATATTTTAAAACATACTCAAGAGTAGAGAAAAACAAAAATTAATTTCTTCTTTAATTGCGCTTCAAGCTTTAGAAAAGAATATGTTATTCTATATAATTTTGCTTATTTTCGCCAATTTCAGAAAATATTCAGTACGAAACTATCAAAAAAAAATTGAATTATATTGCAAACTTCTTTTAGATTCACATGACTAAGACTCTTAACTATAAATTTACTTACTTTCTTTTACAAAGGACGACCACGTACTAAATACATTTAAAAGTGCTCCCACTTAAAATTAAATTTTCCTGTGAAAAATGTAAATATTTTAAGTGTATCACAGAAAATTTAAAAAAATTACATTTAAGAGAACCAGTGGTCTTAAGTTTGCAGATTATCGCGGGAATATTTTGATGCAGGTGGCTGGACCGAGTGATTTCGGCACTTGAAGTTACCTGAACAAAATATTCAAATGGATTTTAATTCTGTTGGCTTTTTATTCTGACAGAGCTGAAACAATTTTAGTAAAAAGGAAATGACAGACTGCTATAATTTTTTTTCAAAACTCGGAGTTAGTTGAATAGTTGAATAGGTGTAATTCAGTATGAAAAGTCGCGTTGGAGAAGGGGACGAGGGCTAACAAAAGCAAAAAATCGGTCAAGTAGTTAACGTACGAACAGTCACTCAAAAAATTCATAAATAGATTAAAAAGAAATATATTTTTTTGGTAAAAAGGTTAATTCTTTTCTAAATCACGGAAGCAATAAATGCTGGTGTGACTTTATTTTATGCGTTAAAATGGTTTTAATGAAATATGGCACAGATAATAAATATAAAACTCATTGACATATTACAGATTATATACAACCATATCTGTTACACTACAAAGCTGCTCTAATATGAACATCACTACCAACACCGTGAAATGATATCCAATCCTTATATAGATAGTTCACCATTTTAAATATACACTTATTATACTATCCCATAAATGATAATTTAGTTCAAAGTTTTTTGCTCATTTACTACAACACAAGCCACTCATTTAACATCACTTAAAATATTAACCGTCCTCCACGCTAATTTAATTGCACTTAAACACAATGCAAAATTTCAACAACTAGCGTAATTTACATGACGCATGCGCGTTATTATAATTCCAACAGATAAAAACAGCATTAATAACAATGGATCTGCCCCCCACTTCGGATGTGGAAAGTTCTAGGACAGAGTAAGAGCAAGAGGGAGATAAATATAATAATAAATATATGGTTTGTTGACTGTGCCGCTGTATATGAATGATCAGCCACGCATGCGCGAGAGCCACAATTTGATGTTTTGAGCTCTGAGGCAGCTTTAAAAGTGTTGCCACACTGCAGAAAAATGCGGCACAGCTCATAACTTGACTGCCAGTTGTTGGTTGGCATCACGACTTTGCCTCTCATTACCTAGTTTGGAGCCATTAATGTCAGTTTCGCGTTAAAAAATCGACGGATTGTAATTATGAACTAGAGAGCGACGCAAAGAGAGCTGAATGGACGGACGAATGTATGGACGGACGGATAGTTTGTATAAATGCTGTTGTTAATAACGACAGCAGCAACAATAACAACAACAACAACAACAACAACTTGCACATCTACACAAACATTGATTCGAAGCGGCTCGCGCCGCCGCATTTAAGTTGTGCTTTTCTTCATCGTTACTGTCGTTGTAGTGGTTTAAATATTGTTGTTGCTGATGCTGATGCTGCTGTTGTTGTTGTTATTGTTGTTGTTCGGCGGCAAAAGATCAAAGACCGCGAAAAACCACCATCGTGTTCTTTAAGGTGGTAATTATATCTCTCACCGATGTTCGTTCGTTTGTTACCAATGGGTTCGGGGTGTAGTTATAGTAGCTTGTCTTTAAATTTATGCTGAGTTGGGTCCAGAGCCACCAAGAAGTAAAATCATTGAAACTCAGTATCATAACTGAGCAGCATAAAGGTAAATAGAGTTAATTTAAAAAAATGAAATCTCGACATAAAACCGTTTTTATTCTAAAAGGATTTTTTTAGTGACACTGGAATGTGATGTATTACACTCAGAAAAAAGCTTATCGGAATATGATAAAAAAGCCATCATATTTAGAGAAAAATGGTATAGACTTCGCTCCAGAGAATGCTATTCTCTAATTTTGATACTACAAATTCTCTAAAAATGGTAAAAAGCTTCCATGAAATAGCAAAATATATCGTTTTTTGAGAAAAAGCTTTTTATTTTTGAGAAAAAATTTGTTTTTATTGAAGAAAATACTTCTATTAGTGAATTTTTTATCAAAATATAAGAAAAGTTTTTCATTTTCAATAAATTTTTCTCTATAAATGAGAAATTTTTGTGCGAGAAAAATACTTATCATTATGAGAGACATTGAAATATTTCCATTTCCTAGAAGTAAAGAAATATTTCTTCGAAAATATGAAAATTTATTCTAATTTAAAAAAATTTTATTTGATAAAAAGAAAATTTCTATATCGAAAATAGAGAAATTTTTTACCGGAGCAAGGTATGTGTTTTTTTCTCAGTGTAGTATTGAACAAAGCTAATTGGGCGATTTCTTCCCAGTAAAGAAACAAAGAACTTCTACTGAAACTAACAAAATCCATTGAAATGAATGTCAATATATTGTAGGTATATGCTAATGGGAGAAATCAACGTATCAATATCTCACAATTTCTTAAAGAACTAGCTTAAATTATTGTGAATTAAATAAACAAGCAAATAGAAGTGAATTTAGCGAAAAAATATAAAAAATAATGTTCGTTTTGCTATTTTTTTTTTTTTAGAACATTTTACTGATACCTCACTCGTGATTCGTAACATGTGTCACAGCCGAAACTGCTCAGTAAGGTTTGCCATGTCATCATCATGAATCGACTAACAAACGAATATCAAAACTTGTGCTCTGTAAGAAACGTGTTTCGTAAATTGTGTTTTTAAGGTCGTCATAATTGACCCACCGAACATGCTATTCAAAGTAGTGCGATCAAATTTCACACCAGTTTTACTTTAGTGGACAGGAATTCATCATAACGTATGCGTAGAGTACGTACTGAAGAGAATACTGCTGTATCGGCCAGTATCAATGAAGATTCCGATATGCCAAACCGTCGCCGTTCTGTGTTATTCGACCATTACAATAAACAGTTATCCAAAAGGTATCCAACAGTGAAAGAACTGAAGCTTATCGCAACGTCGTTTGCTTGATAAAAAGTTGGATGAAGATCCATTTTTTTAGAACGGCAGCATCATTGTACCGTTCTTTTTCAAAAATAATGAAAATTGCAACATTACAGTCAAAGGAGTACCTTGTTCCTTTGTACGATGATTAATGATTTTTTTTTGTTGGCCGCAATGGAAGAAAAGGACTTGGTTGACATTTGATTTAAACATTTTCAACTCAAGGTCCGAAGGTTATTTTCCCTTATCAGAAATTTGGATTTTTTATGTATTAGTTCTCGATATATAAGCTAAGTGCAAACCTGCGCTTAGGAGTTCTTCCAGGAATCTTGAGATCCGTGCAAGAATATTGCTTTGACGAGTTTGTTAGGGTAACCAATTCAAAATTTGGCTTCGGAAGACAACGGATGGCAAAAAGGAGGACATTTGTTCGAGGAAAGATAAAAAAGGAGGACATGTAGAAAATTAACTTGATTACTTAGGTGGCTTCTTCATCCATACGAAAGACATGACCCGTCAACGTAGTCGCTGAATTGTTATACGATGTCATTGTTGTTGTAGATCTCGTACAGGTCGTGGTTCATTCGAGTGCGATAGTCGTCGCCAACTCGAACAAGACCAAAGATTTTGCTAAGAACTTTGTTCTCGAACACCTCAAGAGCGGCTGCATCTGTTTGCGATACCATCCCTGCCTCAGCGCCACAGAGAAGCACAGGTATGGTGAGCGTAGAGTATGGTATGGCAGAGTGTTAGTTTTGTCAATCGAGAGAAAGCTCTGGAACCTAATTTCCTACTTAGCCCTTAGTAGCACATATTAGCAATTGTTAGGCTTGTTATATCTCCAGGCTGACATTGTTGTTGATGTTTACGGCGGTGCCAGGGTATGTAAACTCCTTGACAAGTTATATTGACCTGCTGTAACATGGGAGTCAGACTCCGCGCTTCCCTATTTGCAGACAGCATATACTTTGTTTTGCACTCGTGCACCTTCACACCCACTTTTGCTGATTCCTTTTCGATAGCGGCGAAAGCAGCAGTTACATCTCACTTGGTTCTGCCGATAATATCGATATCATCAGCATACGCAAGGAGCTGGACACCTTTGTAGAAAATGGTTCCATTTTGATGTACACCTGCCTTTCGTAGAATCCCTTCTGTGATGAAATTGAAGAGATCGCATGATAGCGGGTCACCTTTCTGAACTCTCGTTTGGTATTAAAGGTTTCGGAGAGTTCATTTCCTACCTTTACGGAAATGTATTGCTCAACGTCATCCTGCAGAGTCTTATCAACTTTACAGATATACCAAACTCGGACATTATTGCGTACAGGAGATCCCGAATCGGGCTATACAACGCAGCTTTGTAATCATCAAATGGGGTGGGTTTCGATTTCATATTCGTGGGTTTTCTCCAGGCTTTGGCGTAGTGTAAAAATCAGTTCTTTGGTGGACTTGCCAGGACCAAAGCCACACTGATAAGATCCAATCAGTGTTTTAGTACGCGGCTTCAATTTTTCACACAATTCGCTCGAAAGAACTTTGTAAGTGATGGAAATAACAGTAATACTTCGGTAGTTGGCGCAGATTATCGGATCTCCTTTCTTAAGTATAGGACAACGCACACTGAGATTGCAATCGTCGGTACAGCTCAATTTTTTCACGCTCAAACTTTTCATGCTCCCTTTTTTTACGTCTGAAAAGGCATCTCTCTTCCTTCCTCTTATCGCGTTAGCTTTCGTGCATGGCTCGCGTTGCAGCGTCATTTTATATGCGTCGTTTTATAAATAATTTTATATTTTATTTTGCTGCTGTCACGTCACGAAACTCCAGGTCATACCATTGGTTGTGAGGTTGCAGGCGCCAAAAACAAATTACCTTCCGTCGATCACAACATGATCAATTTGGTATCGCATATTTTGATCCGGGGACAGCCAGGTTGCTTTTTGGATATCGAGGTGTTCGAATCTTTTGCGCCGCAGTGAAGTCCATCAGTCTTAGACCGTTGTTCGAAGTGGTCTCGTGGAAACTGAACTGACCGACAGTGAAGCCAAAGATGCCTAATTTTCCGAACTTCACGTTAAAATCACCGGGAACTTTTTTTACGTCATGGGCCGGGCAGCGAACATACACGTCCTCTTGATCGCGTAGAAGGTGTCCTTGACAGCATCGTCCTTTTCCTCCATCGGGGCATGTGTGCATATTAGGCTTATATGGAAGAATTTCGCATTGATGCGGATTGTCGTGAGCTTTTCTTTCACAGGTGTAAACCGGGAAACAAGATGACATAGTTTCCGGCTTAAGACGAATCCGAATCCAAATCCGCGCTTCTCCGCATGGCAGCTGTATTAGATATCGAAGTCCGCAGCCTTGTCCTTTCCATCGCATCCCCTGGATGGTGGAGATGTTAGCCTTTATTTTTTTGAGGGCTTCCGCAGTTTAGACTGACGCACCTTCCTTATAAAGGGTCCGGACATTTCAGGAGCATATCCGTAAATCATTGTTGGTTTTTTCGTTTGCGACGGTCGTCAACGGTCGTCAACGTAGTAGCGGTTCATATCAGAGGCTATTAAAGTTTTCATTGGAAATTAATAATGTAGTTGGCGCCCAAACCCTACGCTCATTCCATTTTCAAGGTCTTGAAGAAACCCCTCAAGTTTATAGTCTAGAGGAGACATCAAATAAGCCTTCAACTAAATGGGTTTTAGTTTGCTGTTTCCAGAAGGCACCACTTGGAGCTTTAGAGTCAACTTGAGACGATTTCGACATGGATAATGTTTGCCTCGCCAAGTTGAGGCCTTGCTCCCCCCCTTCAATAAAGATCTTACACTGAGGAAAATAACGCCCAGTGAAACTACGCTTTGCTCACACTCAAATATGCAATATCATGGCGCTTTGGTAAGGCGCTCGACTCTCATACGATGGTTACCGAAGTCCTAGTTCGATTCGAGTATTGAAGGGTTATGAAGACTAGTCATTTTTATAAATTATTTTTTTTATATTTACGTATTTCTTTTATACAAATGCGTTGTTAGTGCAAAAAAAGCGACATTTTTGGTTAAATTAAAAACGTTCTGGCATAAATCTACTATTTTTTCCCTGAGTGTATTGCGATTGCAATTTGATGTAAAGATTTTCGTATGAAATTTTTTTTTTATACTGACAGACGCTTTTGGTATACTGAGGAGAACTTCCAGTATCTTCTTCCATTTTGAAACCGTCAGTATAACATACAATATCATTTTTAGAGGGAGGTAGTTTCCATTTTCACACCTTAACCTGGGTGGCATAGGTGCTATTCCGTTTTTGTAAAACCAACAGGGAACAGTTCATCTGAATGAGCATGCGAATAGTTATAAGTCCTTAGATGACATTGAGGGTTGCTGTATGGTCCTGATACAGTATGTCTTATAGTCAGTTCTCTAAATTTTAACCGCTTGATGGTTGATTTTTCAAGAGTTTTTGACCATCATTCTATGGAGGTGTATGATAGTGTGGTTCTAACGATCAATACGCAGAGATTGTACATCATCTTAGGGCATATTCCTCAGTTCTTACCGAAAACTTACTTACTTTTTCTACAAGTCCACAAAAAGGTTGTGGATCATCCAATAATACGGTCTTTATGAAAGTTTCCAATCTAAGACTACTCCAAAATACTTTACTGTAATGAGAAATCTATTTTCTCCCAAAAGTGTATGGAGCAGGTTTCTAAGGTTAAGCTCACGCCAAAAGAAATTCTGCAGAATCGAATATACCGGTAATCATGTTATATCTGTTATATCGGTTATAGTGAGCGCCGAGTCAGACAGGCAGGCAGGCAGGCAATGTGAACAAGCGAAATAGATAGCTATCTGCATCTCGTTTTTTCACACAGATTTCAGCCTGCCTGCCTGTCTGAATCGCGTTCACTATAATCGCAGCCTTACTTGGCAAGACGACAATTGCAATCTGGAAGAGAACTTTCGTAACATCAGTATTATGATCTTATGAGCAAACCGCGTCGATGAGCATCATGTTTAAGAGCAAAAATATATTGTCAGAAATTTTTTTTAGAAAAATCTATACAAACCTAAACTAGCCATTTCAAAGCGTTTTTTTATGCACTACAAAAAAAAAAAACAATGTAAAATAGCATGAGCACATCATCACCATTCAAACTTGATATCCTCGAAACTCATTTATATTTATAGGTAGCTATTTTGGTAGCTACCTAAAGTTAATTAAAAAACATGCCCAGCATATTTAGCAACGCCTTCTCTGGACAATAAAGCACATTAAAATCGTTTTGACAAAAGAGCTCGTAACACCCAAATAACACCTCAAGGCAAGAAATGGTCTTGCAGAAGATTGACAAATTGAATGAAGAAGCAACACCAGCAATAACCAAACCAACAATCAAGCAAAGAAGCAACGAACTAACAAGTCATTCACTTGGAAAATTCATTAACTTGAGTTGGCTGCTTGGTCATAAAACGCTAAGCGAAGCGAAGGCACCATGTTATGGCAGGCAGCCACACACACACACATATGAAAACACAGAGTATTCACACACACAGTCGCACACACATGCATAGCTTAATGTCACTTTGACACTTTTTGATTGCTAACAGGGTGTGCTTCAGTCATTCAAAGCTATACCTTTATTTTGACTTCATTAAGTCGCGGCGCGGCGCATACATTTCAAGCTTCTTGCCATATCATGCTCATCCGCATGATGTCTGTGTATATATTCGCCTGTGTCGTTTTGTCTGTCCATAGCTGCGTTGGAAATTGAAATTCTTCATAGTCATCAACACGGCTCATCATCAGCAGCAGCAGCAGCAGCAGCAGCGTCAGCAGCTTTGGCTGCAGTAGCGCAAGAAGTCAACGCGTCACCAACTTTATTGTCGTCGTGGTCGTTTGCGTGAAGCATTTGGTTTTATGCGACCAGCAACAGCAACCCTCAATATGGACCTGTATAGTTTTTTTGATGTGGGCTATGTTAGGAAGTGCAGATAAAAGCAGGAATTTCCGCTTCCGCTCGAATTTTTTCTCTATATTGTAAGTATGTTTTTTCCATTTTCCTTGGGCGTAACTAAAGGCGTTTTTGTGACATGGGTTGCATTGTTCGCTGTTGGGCTGAACAGGTTGTTTTAAAGTTATTGCTCTGAAGTAATTGCATACAAGTGTGCGTGAAGAATTCGATTACTTACAGTGTGATAAGTTTATTAAATTAATAAATTAGCAAAAGTTAATGTAGAAGAAATCTACATCATTTATTATCGAATTATGTGTGCGAGTATTTTACTGATTTATGATTTAGCTGATTTGATGCAAGATTTAATTAAAATTCCACAGGAACATTCCACACATAAAGCAGAATAAAACTTTACAATCGACTTTAAGCATTTGAAGGCGATTCGTTAAACAAAACAATAAGAAAAAAATAAAAACCAAAACAACCCTCTTAGCGTTTTTGGTTTAGAATTTCATAAACAAACAACACCAAAACCACCAATACAAGCAACTCAATTCATCATAATTTATTGCAATTGACGATAATATCGATTTGAGTTCGACATCCAACATACTACCGATTGACTTTAATGCTATAACATCACCACCATCCTTACATCATCATTATCATCACCATCATCATCATCATCATCATCATCATCCTCATCTTTACCAACCACCATCCACAACGCTGTAGGTCGCCGTTGGCTATATTTGTTTTTTTTTTCTATTTCATTTTCTGTATTTCTTTTTGACATCAATACAAGATGCGCCATAATTTAAGCGAATTATCTATGAAATAAAATCACCGTTTGTGTTCGGTCTTGCCAACAAATTGGTAACAAATTGTTGAACATACCACCAACGAATGCTAGCAAAGCACTGAGTATGTAACGAACAAATGATCAGCGTTGCCAGAATGTGAAAAATTTACCAAAACTGGTAAATTTATTTTTCGATGTGAAAATGTGAAATTAAGTTTCATTTTGGTAAAATTTCTAGTAAAAACGAAAAACATTTTTATGAAAATTTCCCAAAAGCTTAAGAGCGAAGTAAGGGTTTCAGCGTAAAAAACACTTTTTTGTGAATTTTTTTAAGAGTATGGATTGAGCAAATTTATTAAAATCTTTTGTACATTATTGAGTGTACTTTCAACAATACTCTTTTTCTTCCGGAAATATTGAAAACTGGTGACAGGGCTTTTCTCAGAGCGTCTTGGAAAAATAGCAATTTGCGGTGTTCACTATGTCTCGGTCGGAAATTATTTGAAATCCAAAACCATTAAAATTTAGTCAACGTTGGAGGAAAGTATTTTGTATGTAGAAAATGTGTACCAAGTTTGAAATGAATCGGTCAAGTAGTTTCTAAAAGCCTGGCAGTAACACGGACTTTGAAAACACAACTTGTGGGGAAAACTGCTTTAAAGTTTTGTACACGTACGTTTGTACGTTCGAGGTACACTTACTTAAAAATTTGTACCTCCGTTAGTTTTACTCGGATTGACTTCAAATTTGAACACAATATTCTAGAGATGTTGAGCATTCATATAAAAAATGGTTAAAAAACTTACCGCCCTTAAATGATCGTCTCTTTTTTTATCTATATATAAAAAATAGGCGTAGGGAAAATAGTAAAAAACCATTTTCTCACGTGTTTCTAACCGAATTTGATTAAGTTCTTTTAAATGAATCAAGTGCGAAGAACGAGTGCACCGACTATTTTTTGAAAAATTTTTTGCCAAATTTTTATGAAGAAAATTTCTTTTTCACATTAATTTTGTATCGAGAGAATGAAAGTGAAAAGGTCGAATTTCGGGCACTATCGAACTCAAATTAGTTTTCAAACGTATTCAAATTATTGGCCTTCATCATATTGAAAAGAACGTTTTTAAATTTGTACCATCGTAATACTTAATAATTTAATTACATTTTAGAGTTAAAGGATAAGAGTCGCGGTTACGTGTCATGCACAAAAACAAGATTCAGATTCTTCAGACAGTGACACTGAAAACAGGTATTTAAAATATAAAAATGGGGTAGTACCAATGACCGTAAAACTAAAACTCAATATTACTCGTTTTCTTCAATATCATCGCAACAAAAATAAAGCGCTTTTCAGAAGTTGAATTTTAAGTTCCAAACACTGTTAAGAAAAATCATTGGAAATTTCTCGGTTTACCATAATATCTGCTACATGTTTTAAAATATTTGAAACCTGAATACATGAATACTGGTATACAACAATATTAGTTGTGTTCGATATCAAATACTCAGTGCCAAAAGCAAACAAATTAAGAAATAAGCCAGAAAAATTACTAGTTTTCATTAAACTATTGAAATAGGTAAGCAAAGAAACTATTTAATGCTCTTTCAATTTTTCGAATTTTTCAACAAGAACCAAAATACTTGATTTATTTAAATGTTACTCTTACTTACACCACAAAAAATATAAGCGTACAAAAGAGCTGAAAGCGTAACTGAGAGCTTCAAAAAACAAAGAGTAATATCAAGTAAGAGGAGCTAAAATGAGAAAAATAACCTCAATAAACAGTTTTTACTGATCTGTAGAAAGGAATCTAAATGTAGAGGAGTCATCAAACATAAATTTTATTGGATGTCAAAAAAGTAAAGATATTTCGTTTTTTTGATTGATCACACATATTTGATATTTTTTCTGTGGTTGTGAAATTTTTTTCTTAAATGTGAAATATTTTTGGGAATTTTGGTAAAAGAAAATTTTAGGCTGTGGCAACCCTGCAAATGATCCAACAGAGTTTAACTTAACCATGGTTGGCATGATGGCGCGCCAGGCGCAAACAATAAAATTTTCCAATATCTTATCGCACACTAACAACGTTATTTCTAATTCCCCCAAATTTGTCTGCCCATAAAAAAATAATATGCTCTCAGGCTCCAACCATAACATTGCTACTCCAAGTGTTGCCATAACAAAGTCAATTTTCGAAATATTTTTTCGACTATTACCGCCGCTGTTCGATATGGCGCTTGCTTTTGTCAGGAAGCCGAGTTGCATGAACTGGTTTAAAAACAACAAAAAACAACTATTGGGATGCTAAAAAAATGTAAGACTTAAAATTGCATTTTAAATTTAATGAGCAAAAATCTCTGCAGCACAAGGACCCAATTGACATAACTTGACAGGGTACACATAGAGAAAACGGTGTCTTTAAATACTTAATTCGGTTTTGTTTTGCAAAAAATTTATACTGAGCTAGTTACCTAATTTTTTCCTATCTTTTAGGCTAGTTACCTAAAGATAGGAGTTATTTTCCCATCTTTTTAGTATAACTTTAAACTGTAAAAAGCTTTTTAATTTCTTTTTTTACTGAATGACGGCTCTGTAGATTATTATTTGTTTGTTGTTTTTTTTTTTAATTTATTCGCGAAGGTGGAAGGAACTACTTCAAAAGGCCCCTCCGTACAGGTGGGAGTGGGAGATTTTTGCGCCTCTGCATTGAATCTCCGACCCAGTATGTATCCAATGAAACGTCGCGACGTAAGGCATTACTTCACGGGATGAGGGAACAACACTAAGCTGAAAACTGAAGGACAAATTTTGTCTGTCGGGGGACTCAGTTCCCGCGTACTTGAATCTAGAGTACTCAAAGAGGACGTGTGCAGTGTCTTTCTACTGTGCTACCAGAGCAATGAGTGCAATTGAGTCACTTGCATGCTTGAATTTGTGCAGGTATGTTCTAAGCAACCGTGCCCGCTCATAATTTGGGTGAGGTAAAAGTTCACTGAACCGTGACTTGTAACACAGCACACGTCAAAGTTAGGGATGCTTTCCAACGTTCATGCCACTGTGACATATTTCTCACTTATTAGAGATTAGCTCCTCGTTAGGCCACATCTTCCAAGAAGTCGATGGGGATCGAGCTAGTGAGCACTAGAGCTGCATCCTTTGACAATGTTCTGAAGGCACAACACACTCTAAGAGCTCCTATACAATGGATCTACTCCTCTTCGGTAGGACTTAACATTAATCGATCCGGCCCAGGCTGTTGATGCGTATATCAAAAACGAAAGCACGACGTTAAGAAGGCGTGTCCTCCGAGCTGAATTGGTTCTCGTATGTGGCTGTTTTTCTGTAGGCATACTCTAGGTGCTTTTAAAACCAGAGTCGAGAGTCGATCAGGACGCCGAGATACTTAAAAAATGGGTTTTGAGTACCTCTGTTCCACGCAAATCCGAAAATCCGACGATCTTTACACCTGTAGGTAGGGCTGCCAAATTTCTTTTTTAAAATTAGAATTTTGCAAAAAACAAAATCGGAACACAAGCTAAAAAATCGGGACATAGAATTTTATGGATATCTTAAAGTCAAAACTAAAAAATTGGAAAATCTGGGTTGAAAACGTAGAAACACTTTTCATAGATCAATTTTAATTGTAATTGTAATTTAAATTGTAAATTGTAATTGTAATTGTAATAAACGGTAGTACTGACTCCTGCGAAATACCGCCTATGATATTGTACGTCATTGCGCTGCTAGCGGTCGAATATTGCAGCACTCATCGAAATAATTTGCAATAACTTTCGTAAGTTTGCTAGGTACTCTTAACTCCCTATGACCTTTCAAAATCTTGCTCCAGTTAGCTCAGGTGAACGTATTCCTTACAGCAAGCGTTGCTACAAGGCAATATATTTTTGCACTTCACCTCCATCGAGTGCCTGCGATAGCTTCCTGCGCAGTAGTGGTGACAAGGTTTATTGCATCTGTCATTGAGTGCAGTTTCCGAAACCCAAACTGGCGAGCCCTCCCGCTATTTGGATCGCCTCTTCAATTTGGTTGCACAAGGGTCGCTCAAAGATTTAACCTAATGTGTCAAGCAGACAAATTGGTCTGCAGCTTGAGGGATTTTCCGTGGAGGCACTTCCCTTTGGTATGAGCACTAGTCTCTGGACCTTCCACTGAGCTGGAAGTAGGCCCTCCCTTAGGCAGACGTTTAAGAGGTGGACAAATGCTTGAGATTGCTCTAGGATGGCAAATTTTAAAGCACGGTTAGGAATACCATCTGGCCCTGGTACCTTTTTGTTCTTCACGGATTTGGCAATTGTCATCTCCTCATCAGTGCTTACCATTATTATTAGATATAAATCTTCGTCTGCATGGTAGTGCGAAATCGCTGATTGTGACGGGAAAAGATTCCTTACTACGATACCAAGTAGGTGTGGGTCCGTAGGAGCGGCCTTTTTGAACCCCTTCAGCTGTTCTGTTACTAGCGTGTAGGCTGTTCCCCATGAACTAACTAGCTCTGCAGAGTTTATCCTTTGGCGTCTGCTGCGAGGCATCTTAAAGTGTTGCAGCTGTCAAAATGCTTTTCTCTCAGAGAAACTCTTTCTGTTCTATTTCGCTACTTGTGTCTCATAGGTGTTTTGGCAAAAACTCTGCTATGGGTGCCAATAATTTTAACCAGCTCATTTATAAGTACAGAAAGGAGATGAAGCCTTCATTAAACATTCCAGCAGCTTCGGACAGATTCGCCAAACTTTCGCGTTGAAACTTTCGTTGGCATTCATTGGGGTGTGGCCGCCGAAACATATATATCTAATATATTAAAATCTCGTGTCAAATTTGAGCAATTTTCGAAAAAAGGAGCGTGGCAACGTACATATAATTAAACTTTTTGATATCGAATAGATTTGGAACTAAATGTCGTATAACAATAAGTTCAGTATTAAATAAGTGATTGGTCAGTTCTTTCATTTATAAAACAAACACGGGCTTTGGAAAACGGGGCGTGGCTGCACCCACAAATCTCAAATTTTCGATATAGAAGAACTATGGCTGTAAAAGTCACAGAACATTTTAACTCAGAATGAAGTTACTATTTGGTGGATTTGTGCTTCTGGAAAAACAGAACGGGCATTATACATGGCGTGTGACTCCACCTATATAAGACACATTTTTAAAA
This sequence comes from Tetanocera ferruginea, assembly GCA_958299015.1. Lineage (NCBI taxonomy): Eukaryota > Metazoa > Arthropoda > Insecta > Diptera > Sciomyzidae > Tetanocera > Tetanocera ferruginea. Next base: position 94,546,108 of record OY282642.1, read on the forward strand.
TTTAATGGTTTTGGAAATACTAGTCATAGATCAAAGAAACTTGAATTGGAGTAAAAACCAAACTAAAATAGGTATTGGAGAAGGAGTGTGGCTCCGCACATAAAAGACAATTTTTTTATATTTAATAGCTTTGAAAATAATGGTCAAAGCAAGAATATTGAAAATTATTGGGGTAACTGCCAATTTATTAATGGCTTTCGATTGGCAAACTGGAACAGGCATGGGAGATGGACGGCAGCAACGCGCCGGGTACCAGCTAGTTTTATATAAAAATTTTTAATAAGTCTTCGCAGAATTAAGGAACAGAAGAATTGACAATATTTTGTGAAAGAAGCATTGCTCTGCCTCACGCTCTCCAACTATCTGAAAAGTTTTTAGCCATGACTCCGTTAGTATTCAATATTTCGCTTCATTTTCACCTGCATATTTTAAATATGTTTAAATATTTAAATATTCAAAATATAACAAAATTTGGCATGGCTTTTTTTTTTTTTGGAATTATAAAGGTATCTTCCCCTTAAGGAGGAATTTTCTTTAAAAAAAACTAAAAATATTTTTAATATCAATTAAAAAAATATTAAAAATAAAAATTCTCAAAATTTAAAAAATTACATGCAGGTAATATGGGAGGTATAAACTATGGGTGCGTCCTTCTTAACATGATTCCAAGCCTTCTGGTAATCTGAAGAAGAAAAGAAAAAAGATTCTTAAATAAAACAAAAAATGTTGTTTATAAAATGGCGTCTGTTTTGTTTTGAATTTTTTGAAAATAGTAAAGAGCAAAACAAAATATAATAATTGTAGATCCAACGATAAACGGATTTATAAAGTAGGTTCATACCATATCTAAATCGGTTCATTAGAACTGAAGAAATCACATCAGAAGTATTAGAAAAAGTAGTCACGAGAAAAACGCGTTTAAAGATTTAAATTCTCAAAATTCTCAAATTGTTTTAATTTTTTTTTTTTTCATTGCTAAAATATAGAATATTCTTAGTCTTTTTTAACCAAATTTTAAGAAAACACCCACAATTTGTGACCCTAAACTACAATACCGCCTTTATATTTTGGCATTTACAAAAAAAACAAATATTATAATATTATTGTAATATTCTGGTAATGTGTAGGATAAGCAATAGAATCAAATAGTATTTAATATCTTCTAGAAATTATGTAAACTTCTTTGACATCCTGTTCAGTTAACAATTATTTTAACTTGAATTTTATTTTTTTAAATTTCAAAGCCTTCACTTAAAAACTCATCCATATTGCCACTTGATGGATATCTTGTACACCATTACCAACACTCCAGCAATACCATGAATATAAAAAAAAGTAATGGTCCCCATCAACGATATCGGCGATTGCGTCGCCTCGGATTGCAACGGACACTCGATGCTCGATTGCATTGACGCATATAATTAACCCCCCCCAAACGCCATAATCATGGCACAATCAGTGTTTCAAGATCTGCAAACAAACAATCATATAAATAACTTTATTCCTTAGTTCTCTCCACATGCCACAAGTTGTTGGCGGTCTTCAGCTGTCCTCTTGTACATTTTGTCTCTTCTGTGTGTTTATTTTTTTACTCCTTCACTTCATCATGTTTGTATAAAAGTGGATACAAAACACTATCGGCGGCATCGGCAACGGCTTCGTTAATTTGTACGAAGCAAAACGTGCGCCGCGCAATCGCCGTAAATGAACATTAACTGCGCTCCATATTATTAGATGCGGATTACCACTTGGGAGAGACGATCACGTTGAACGAACCCGCCGCGCACTGCTGTAGGTAACCAAACGAATAAGCGTACAAAAAGTTCAAATTTTAACGTGCATCAAGACACGAAGTATTTCACACCATGGGAGTGAAGAAGAGCTTTTGGCCTCCTTTGAGCGCAGACGTTGTTAGATTGAAATAATTTTTGACTTTAGTGTTGATTAGCGATTCATTTTAGGCGCCAAACTTTTAAGAATTCTTTCACGCAATTTAAAAGTGAAGGCAAGATTTTCAAGACGTAATGCATAAAATAAATGCAACAACATGATGCCATAAAGACTGCTGCTGAGATGCTTCTACCTGTTTTCATTGCCGCTTCCCGCTGTGCTGTTAATCACAATTGAAATGTCATTTGTCAAAATAAAATGCTGCTGCCTCAGTTTTCTTTATTTAATTGGTGTTTTGTTTTTTTATCTTTTTGCTCTTTGTTGTTGTTCCGATCGATTCTTATCCTCATATTGTTGGCTTTGATCGTGTTCAACACGTGTTCTAATCTGCCAACAAATACAAAACAACAAAAAAAAAGCAACTAAACAACAAGACAACAAATCAACCTTCAATCAATTTAAACCGCACAACGACCAACGACGTTAAGACGACCGACAAGCGTCGGCAAAATGACTTTGAGGCGGCTTCATCAAACTCGCATAAATCTTAAATGGTATGCTTCCATTCAGTATCCTTGCGGATTGACCACAAAGCATATATTGTATACGGCATAGAATTGCAAAAGAAAAGCCAATAGCAAGAACAACAAAACAGAAATAAAAGAATAAAAGACAAAAAAGAAAAAAAAACTTAAAACCATTAACAAACTGAGACTCAAGGAGGAGACATCAAATTCCCGCACAATAGCAGCACAATGCGAAGAACGTGTGATCAGTGTGCGCTGCTGCGCAGTGCATGTGGATAAGTTGTAATTATCCTTAAAAGGGAATCTCTTACCTTTTCTTTTATTTTATTTTCTTTTCTATTCGAAGGCGCCGAAGCACACCTTCTTCACACCTTCGGCAAGAAATAAAAGCATTTCCTACATTGTGTTGGGAGCGCGTATATTTGTAGAATTGTCTTAAGATTAAGCGTACGCATTACTGTAAATATAAGATCAAACGGCATAATAATTGGTCCAAGTATTGAACTAATTTTTAACCGACTTCAAAAAGGAGGAGGTTCTCAAGTTGGTTGGTTTCTCTGTTTTTTTTTTTTTTTTTTTTTTTTTTTTTTTTTTTTGTGAATGTATGTACATCGATTACTCCTAAAGTACTTGCCCGATTACCGTAATTTTTTGTCAACATATAGAGACCATCAACGCGGAGGTGCCCGACTATAAAAGGGGGCGGTATTCGACAAAGGGGCGTGTCTCAATAAGAAAAACACTTTATCTCAGTCAATATTTCCACTACAGAAATAAAATGCACTGTAAAGTTAAAAGGGCAGGCACAAATATGAAAAACTACAAACACTTAAGTGGGCGTTGTTCTAAAAAAGGGTGTGGCAATATTGGAAAAACTCTGTATCTCGTATAAAATTAACACTACAGTACTGAAATTTAGCACAGAGGTAGGCAGAATTGTTGAAAATAACTATCAAGAAAGTGGGCGTTATTCGACAAAGAGGTGTGGCAATATAAGACAATTACTGTATCTCGAATAATATTGACCCTAGGGTACAGAAATTTACTACAGCGGTAGGCACAATAAGTACAAATTTTTGTAAAAAAAAAATGGGCGTTATTCCATAAGGGGTGTGACAATATTGAAAAAACACTGTATCTCGAATACTATTGGCACTAGAATACTAAAATTTAGTACAGAGGTATTCACAAGTATAAAAACTTACTGCCAATAATGTGGGCGGTATTCGATAAAGGGGCGTGTCACTATAAGAAAATCACTGTTTCTCAGTAAATATTGACACTAGGGCATGACATTTACAGCAAACATGCAAGGGTAGGTACAATTATCAAAAATTACGGTCAATTAAGTGAGCGTTATTCGACAAAGAGGTGTGGCAATATTATAAAAACTCTGTATCTCGAATAATATTGACACTAGAGTACTAAAGTTTACTACAGAGGTAGGCACAAGTATAAAAAATTAATTTCAATAAGTGGGCGTTATATGATAAAGGGGTGTGGAAATATTTGAAACATATTGTATCTCGAATAATACTGACACTTGAATACTGATATTTAGTACTGAGGTAAGCACAATTATTACAATATGATCTCAGTTAATATTGACACTAGGGTATTGAAATCAATACGAGAAAAGGTAGAGTTTTAATTAAACATAATCAAGAAAGTAGATTAGATTCAACAAAGGGGCGTGTCACAATAGAAAAACACTGCATTTCAGTAAATATTGAAACTTAGGTACTAATATTTGGTAGGTGGGTAGGTAGAATAATTAAAAAGGGGGAGAGATTATAAATAGCGTGAGGCACTTTAAGGAAATACTGTATATCGGTTAATACTGATGCTAGGGAACTGAAATTTGGTGCAGGTCAAGGTTGAATTATTTTAAAGTATGATCAATAAATTACATAGGCGGGATTCAAAATAGGGCGTGACACTTTAATAAAAATTGTAAAGAGGCAGAAATTGAAAATAACCAACAAACCATGAAATAGTGAAATATTTTAAATTTTCCTTAATAATTCTTGCATATGTATTAAAAAATTCAAAAGAGAAAAGGATAAGAAACGACAGAAAAACACATTTTTTAAATTATGAGCTTAAATAATTGTATTTACAAACTTTTCCTTAAATTTATCATATTCTCTAAAAAGAAAGAAATAAAAACTTTTTAACAAAAAAAAAAACCTACTTCAAAATCACTACAAAGTAAAAAATAATTTTAAATTACTTTTCCTATTAATCGTGGTAAGATCTGATAATTTATTTATATACATTATTATATTGGAAATCTTATTATTTTAACTTTTTCTAATTTGTTTTATTATTATCATAAATATATTATTTTTTTTATGATAATAAAAGCTTTGTAGTCGGCGCTAATGTTTGTCATTAAATCAGGATATTTTTACCATCCCTGCCCTAATTTCAACTTTTTTTATTAATTTAAGTTTAAAAGTAATTTTAAAAGCTTTGCATACATAAACATTATCAATCTACTGTTTGAGTGTGTGTTGCAGCTTCTCAAAGAAACTGATTTTATTAGCGCCGACTTCGAAGCTTTTATTATCATAAAAAAAAATAATATATTTATGATAATAATAAAACAAATTAGAAAAAGTTAAAATAATAAGATTTCCAATATAATAATGTATATAAATAAATTATCAGATCTTACCACGATTAATAGGAAAAGTAATTTAAAATTATTTTTTACTTTGTAGTGATTTTGAAGTAGGTTTTTTTTTTTGTTAAAAAGTTTTTATAAGATACTGAAATCTACAACTAAGAATTTTAAGCTAAATAAATTTTATTTGTGGAATCTTTGAAATTTTGCTCTTCTGAAGTAAGACAGTGAAAAAAGGAAAAAAGACTTTAATCTTAGGTGCAGTGGCGGGTCTAGGAGTATCATCTCATCAGAGCAAGAGCCTAAGTTAGTAAACAAAAAAAAAAATACAAGAATTAAAATATAACATTATAACATTAAGTGTTAACACAAAATTATAAGAAATACGAAAAGGCAACAACAAATTACTTACAGAAAAAAATAAAAAAGTTTACATTCATACAATTTAAATTATTTATTGCAAAATGTTGATATTATTATAAATAATAATATTAATATAATATTTGCCCGGATTCGAGGAATTTAACCAGAAGTCATCGTTATTGCATATCGTAATGAATGCTATACTTTTCAAGAAGTTTTTTCTCAATTACGACTATTGAATGCACGTTAAGCATGCATTTAATGCATGTTAAGCATGTTAAGCATTAAAAATATAAGTTAATCCACAAAATTTTAAAAGGTATCTGATAAATAGGCAAGTCTGATATAAAACACAAATAAAAATTATTGAAATAATTTAAGGATGTATTCTGTAGTCTGAGGGTAAAAATTTTGGCTGTGTTTTTTGAGGGTAAAAATTACAGGCCACAAATTAAATTATTAAAGTGGGGGGAGTCAAAAATAAGTATCCGACCTTCTTGATATGATTCCAACCCTTCTGGTGATCTGAAAAATATAAGATTCATAAATAGTAAGAATGTTGCTTTGGTCTGAACTACGGAAATTTAGAACAAATTCGTGTTTTTACAAAATGGTGGCTGTTTGAAAAAAAGTGATTTTCGACCCTGTTTTAAAGTTTTGAATTTTTTAAAAATTGTAAAAAACAAAACAACAGCTTACATGATTATAGTTCCAAGTATAGAGAGATATATAAAATATTTAACGGTTCATTAGAACTTGAGAGATCACGTCAGACGTATTAGAAAAGTAGCTTCAAGAAAAATGTGTTTAAATATTTATATTTTCAAAATTTTTTAGAAATTTTTAATTCTTAAAATATCAATAAATATCTTATAAAAAAAATGGCTACCAAACATATTCTTTGATTTTCTTTACCGGATTTTAAAAAAGCACCCAACATTTGCTCCCTTAGACTAGCAACCTTCTTTAAAGAATTATAATAAAAATTCTTACTGAACGAATATATTGTAACTAAGCTATACAAAAAGAATAAAAAAACTTTTTAACAAAAAAAAAAACCTACTTCAAAATCACTACAAAGTAAAAAATAATTTTAAATTACTTTTCCTATTAATCGTGGTAAGATCTGATAATTTATTTATATACATTATTATATTGGAAATCTTATTATTTTAACTTTTTCTAATTTGTTTTATTATTATCATAAATATATTATTTTTTTTTATGATAATAAAAGCTTCGAAGTCGGCGCTAATAAAATCAGTTTCTTTGAGAAGCTGCAACACACACTCAAACAGTAGATTGATAATGTTTATGTATGCAAAGCTTTTAAAATTACTTTTAAACTTAAATTAATAAAAAAAGTTGAAATTAGGGCAGGGATGGTAAAAATATCCTGATTTAATGACAAACATTAGCGCCGACTACAAAGCTTTTATTATCATAAAAAAAATAATATATTTATGATAATAATAAAACAAATTAGAAAAAGTTAAAATAATAAGATTTCCAATATAATAATGTATATAAATAAATTATCAGATCTTACCACGATTAATAGGAAAAGTAATTTAAAATTATTTTTTACTTTGTAGTGATTTTGAAGTAGGTTTTTTTTTTTGTTAAAAAGTTTTTATTTCTTTCTTTTTAGAGAATATGATAAATTTAAGGAAAAGTTTGTAAATACAATTATTTAAGCTCATAATTTAAAAAATGTGTTTTTCTGTCGTTTCTTATCCTTTTCTCTTTTGAATTTTTTAATACATATGCAAGAATTATTAAGGAAAATTTAAAATATTTCACTATTTCATGGTTTGTTGGTTATTTTCAATTTCTGCCTCTTTACAATTTTTATTAAAGTGTCACGCCCTATTTTGAATCCCGCCTATGTAATTTATTGATCATACTTTAAAATAATTCAACCTTGACCTGCACCAAATTTCAGTTCCCTAGCATCAGTATTAACCGATATACAGTATTTCCTTAAAGTGCCTCACGCTATTTATAATCTCTCCCCCTTTTTAATTATTCTACCTACCCACCTACCAAATATTAGTACCTAAGTTTCAATATTTACTGAAATGCAGTGTTTTTCTATTGTGACACGCCCCTTTGTTGAATCTAATCTACTTTCTTGATTATGTTTAATTAAAACTCTACCTTTTCTCGTATTGATTTCAATACCCTAGTGTCAATATTAACTGAGATCATATTGTAATAATTGTGCTTACCTCAGTACTAAATATCAGTATTCAAGTGTCAGTATTATTCGAGATACAATATGTTTCAAATATTTCCACACCCCTTTATCATATAACGCCCACTTATTGAAATTAATTTTTTATACTTGTGCCTACCTCTGTAGTAAACTTTAGTACTCTAGTGTCAATATTATTCGAGATACAGAGTTTTTATAATATTGCCACACCTCTTTGTCGAATAACGCTCACTTAATTGACCGTAATTTTTGATAATTGTACCTACCCTTGCATGTTTGCTGTAAATGTCATGCCCTAGTGTCAATATTTACTGAGAAACAGTGATTTTCTTATAGTGACACGCCCCTTTATCGAATACCGCCCACATTATTGGCAGTAAGTTTTTATACTTGTGAATACCTCTGTACTAAATTTTAGTATTCTAGTGCCAATAGTATTCGAGATACAGTGTTTTTTCAATATTGCCACACCCCTTATGGAATAACGCCCATTTTTTTTTTACAAAAATTTGTACTTATTGTGCCTACCGCTGTAGTAAATTTCTGTACCCTAGGGTCAATATTATTCGAGATACAGTAATTGTCTTATATTGCCACACCTCTTTGTCGAATAACGCCCACTTTCTTGATAGTTATTTTCAACAATTCTGCCTACCTCTGTGCTAAATTTCAGTACTGTAGTGTTAATTTTATACGAGATACAGAGTTTTTCCAATATTGCCACACCCTTTTTTAGAACAACGCCCACTTAAGTGTTTGTAGTTTTTCATATTTGTGCCTGCCCTTTTAACTTTACAGTGCATTTTATTTCTGTAGTGGAAATATTGACTGAGATAAAGTGTTTTTCTTATTGAGACACGCCCCTTTGTCGAATACCGCCCCCTTTTATAGTCGGGCACCTCCGCGTTGATGGTCTCTATATGTTGACAAAAAATTACGGTAATCGGGCAAGTACTTTAGGAGTAATCGATGTACATACATTCACAAAAAAAAAAAAAAAAAAAAAAAAAAAAAAAACAGAGAAACCAACCAACTTGAGAACCTCCTCCTTTTTGAAGTCGGTTAAAAAGTAATTTAAAATTATTTTTTACTTTGTAGTGATTTTGAAGTAGGTTTTTTTTTTTGTTAAAAAGTTTTTATTTCTTTCTTTTTAGAGAATATGATAAATTTAAGGAAAAGTTTGTAAATACAATTATTTAAGCTCATAATTTAAAAAATGTGTTTTTCTGTCGTTTCTTATCCTTTTCTCTTTTGAATTTTTTAATACATATGCAAGAATTATTAAGGAAAATTTAAAATATTTCACTATTTCATGGTTTGTTGGTTATTTTCAATTTCTGCCTCTTTACAATTTTTATTAAAGTGTCACGCCCTATTTTGAATCCCGCCTATGTAATTTATTGATCATACTTTAAAATAATTCAACCTTGACCTGCACCAAATTTCAGTTCCCTAGCATCAGTATTAACCGATATACAGTATTTCCTTAAAGTGCCTCACGCTATTTATAATCTCTCCCCCTTTTTAATTATTCTACCTACCCACCTACCAAATATTAGTACCTAAGTTTCAATATTTACTGAAATGCAGTGTTTTTCTATTGTGACACGCCCCTTTGTTGAATCTAATCTACTTTCTTGATTATGTTTAATTAAAACTCTACCTTTTCTCGTATTGATTTCAATACCCTAGTGTTAATATTAACTGAGATCATATTGTAATAATTGTGCTTACCTCAGTACTAAATATCAGTATTCAAGTGTCAGTATTATTCGAGATACAATATGTTTCAAATATTTCCACACCCCTTTATCATATAACGCCCACTTATTGAAATTAATTTTTTATACTTGTGCCTACCTCTGTAGTAAACTTTAGTACTCTAGTGTCAATATTATTCGAGATACAGAGTTTTTATAATATTGCCACACCTCTTTGTCGAATAACGCTCACTTAATTGACCGTAATTTTTGATAATTGTACCTACCCTTGCATGTTTGCTGTAAATGTCATGCCCTAGTGTCAATATTTACTGAGAAACAGTGATTTTCTTATAGTGACACGCCCCTTTATCGAATACCGCCCACATTATTGGCAGTAAGTTTTTATACTTGTGAATACCTCTGTACTAAATTTTAGTATTCTAGTGCCAATAGTATTCGAGATACAGTGTTTTTTCAATATTGCCACACCCCTTATGGAATAACGCCCATTTTTTTTTTACAAAAATTTGTACTTATTGTGCCTACCGCTGTAGTAAATTTCTGTACCCTAGGGTCAATATTATTCGAGATACAGTAATTGTCTTATATTGCCACACCTCTTTGTCGAATAACGCCCACTTTCTTGATAGTTATTTTCAACAATTCTGCCTACCTCTGTGCTAAATTTCAGTACTGTAGTGTTAATTTTATACGAGATACAGAGTTTTTCCAATATTGCCACACCCTTTTTTAGAACAACGCCCACTTAAGTGTTTGTAGTTTTTCATATTTGTGCCTGCCCTTTTAACTTTACAGTGCATTTTATTTCTGTAGTGGAAATATTGACTGAGATAAAGTGTTTTTCTTATTGAGACACGCCCCTTTGTCGAATACCGCCCCCTTTTATAGTCGGGCACCTCCGCGTTGATGGTCTCTATATGTTGACAAAAAATTACGGTAATCGGGCAAGTACTTTAGGAGTAATCGATGTACATACATTCACAAAAAAAAAAAAAAAAAAAAAAAAAAAAAAAAAAAAAAAAAAAAAACAGAGAAACCAACCAACTTGAGAACCTCCTCCTTTTTGAAGTCGGTTAAAAATAAATAAACATTAAAAAAAACAAAAACAATAAAATATTGAAAAATAATCTATACACCGAGAGCAAAATGTGTAAAAATTAAATGAAATTGTGTTTATATCAAACGAATTTGTTTTTGAAATAGAGCTTGAAAAAAATTTATTAATTCAAAACAAAAGTATTTGTTTTTAAAGCAATGTTTTTAAAAAACAAATTTGAAACAAAAATTTCAAAATTTTAAACAAATATTTTAAAGTATAATTTTTCAAATGTTAACTCCATTCGATGAAGTTTGCATTTTAATTATTTTAAAAATATTGAAATAATTAATTAGTTTTTATTATACCTTTTAATCGATATTTGTCAAACGAATTCAAAAATTTCAAAAATTGTCATTGTTTTTTTGTTTGTTATATCAAAGAAATAGTAAGAGAAAATTAAAAATAAGAAAGGGGTTTATAGTTGATATACATAGTTTCTTTTTTATAAAGAAACGCAAAGGTGTTAAATTTCTGTTGTAAAATTTTTGTTTAATTTTAAATTTTATGGTATGTTTTTTTCGCAGTGTATATAAATAAGCGTAGTGAAAAGAGTTAAGAACCATTTTCTCACGTATTCCTCAACCAATTTTGATAATTGTTGTTTTTAATGAATCAGAGTGTGAAAACGGAGTGTACCAACTATTTTTAAAAGATTTTTTTCCAAATTTTTATGAAGAAAATTTGTTTTTGAAATTAATTTTGTATCGAATCAACAGAGAAAGTATGTGAATATAGTTGAATATTTTTTTAAAAATCCATGCATTGAATGCGATGTTCACTTGCAACAAGTTTAAAAGGAAAAATGCTAAAAAACCTTTTAGCAATTCACAAAAGGAAATTTTGGTTGGAATTTTGAAAATAAGTTTTGAAAAAAATCAAATATTTAAAACCTCTTCTTCATACCAACATTCAAACGATTGAAAAGCGATTTTTTCTTACAAATTTTTTTTAAAGGTTCTTATTTTAAAGGTTTTTTAAGGTGGGTTTCAGATCGTTAAAATATGTCTAATTTTAGTTAAAAAAGAAATTGATGTCGTTATTGATTTCGAAATATTGTAAAAATTTCATTATTTTTTCGCATTTTACCATAGATTGTTTTTTTGACATAAATTCTTAAAATATTCTATTTTGTGGTATTTTCGTACAAAACCTTTTATAGGTATTTCTGTAAATCTTTCTTTGTAAAGTTTCTTCAATTTAATTCCAACATCAACTCATAAAATTTTAGAATAAATTATCAGCAAAATTTTAAAACGGTGCACAGGGAATCGTCCAATAGACAAAAATCAAAAAAATGAATTGCAGAGAAAACGTCAATGAAACAATATTACCAACTTTTTTTCTTAAAAGTTAAATTTACGCCGCTACAGGTTTCAAAAGTTAACTGTTTTTTATAAATTTTATGTATTATCGGATTTTGAAAATGGTATAGGAGAAAAAAAATATGAAAACTACAATTTTTGAAAAAGAATAAAAAAATTTATATATTTTTAAAGATAATAAAATGGTTGAATTTAAGTTTTTTTATAAATAGTTTTAAAATAAAATTAAAAATTAAAATAATTTTATGAAACTTCAAAGCTAAGCTTTTTTATAAATAAAATTATAAAATTGCAATGCTGCGATGACATTTAGAAAAAAAATGCACAAACTTTGGCAAGATTTTTTTTATATATCATTAGTATTGACTCTTGACTTTAAGGTACTACTACAGTGTGTAAAAGATGAAAAATAATTTTTTGTTTTTTTTTAGAATCTGGTTCCTTAAGGTCTTAAGAATGCGTATATGAAATTTTAGAAAAAAATATCTAATAAAACAAAAGATATAACATACATTATATTCGTATGTCGCGCATTTATTCATATATTATCGTTCATAGAAGAAAATCTAATCGCGTTTTTCTCGAAACAAGTTTTTTCGAATTGGTTTCTAAGATATCTCGAGTTCTGAAAGAGGTGTTTTTTGTAAATTTGTTTTTCAACGCATGCCATTTTTTTTGTTTTGTTGTTTTTTTTTTATTTGCGTAGGTAGAGTGCTCAACTACAACTCTTTACTGAAGAATACACTTTGATTTTTTACATTCTGATGCCTCGAAAATGCTGGAGACGAGAAACCAACTTACAACCTTTTCTTAAACACGCCTACTTCAACGACCTCTAAAAAATAAACAACAAATACAAAAACAAAAAAAAAACATTTTTTTTATATCTTCAACTTTAATTGTACATAATGTAAATAAATTTGAATTAAATAACTTAATAATACTATGTAAAAAAATTAACAAAAAAATGTGTTGTTTCTAATAGCTTCACACTGTAATAGTACCTTAAACTAAAAACAAAACAGATTGGCCATTTCAGCCCTTGAAAGGACTTTGACCGAGCTTCTTATGAGCAATTGTGTTGTGTGTGTAATTAAATGTTTGCACACAATTGACCGAGAACTGGACCTACATGTTTTATGCCGACTCCGAACGGCTAAAGTTCATGTTCTCAAGAAGCTTTACATGGCATTATTTACTCTCTGAGGTGTGCCATTGTCTGCAGAGAGGTTGACCGATCAGAAAAATTTTTTTTATTGCAAAAAACTTTTGCCGCGACTGAGGATCTATCTCGGGCTCCGAGCATGCTAAGCCAAACGCGCGAAATGAAAATAAACAAACATTTTAGAAAATAAATATAGTATTCGGCGAGAATTTAAAGAAGTCATGCGACAGATTATCGATCAAGTCAAGCAGGGATACGGTACTACAAATGTTGGAAACACAGCTCATAAATTATATTTCAATGTGAGAACTGCAGCAAGAATAACAATTTTGATAAGAACTTAATATTAATATTAACAATTTGTCTTTAATATTGAAAAGTATTTATTAATATTAAAGTATTTGATTTGCTCTTGCTGGGGAAAAAAAAATCCTAACTTAAAAACTACAGTTTGTACTACATGTTGAAATCAGTGCATAAGATGTTAAAACATGCAACATAATTTGTTGTTCTCAATTTTGTCATTTGATCGAAGGATTATATCAAAAAAGAATTTGATATAGAAAGTGCAAAACCGAAATGATTTATACCAAAATATTTGGTTAAAGTTAATATTGAAGGCAAAATAGATAACTTTGCAGAAATGTTAAAAGATTTAGGAGAAAGCTCGTTCTATAAAAGTCACATTTTTGGTAAATATATTATTGAAAAAAGTTGAATCTGTGATTTTTATTTCCTCGATAAAACTAAAAAAGTGCTGTTATATAGCCTGTTTTTGTATTAATATTATTATTATTATTATTACTTTAACATAATTCCGTAAAATGTGAGTGCGAAACGCTATATTTTTTTTTAATTTCATATCATATTTTTAGGCATTTTTTTTGTTTTTGTGATTTATTGAACCTTATTTTTTTTTTTTTCAAAATTTTCAGTTTTACAAAAAATTTTAAACTTTTTTCGTCATACCTACTATAGTTTCTGGCTTAACTTTAAAGTATTTTATAAATATTTGGAACTAAAAATTGTTTTTTTCACAATTTAAAATCGAAATGTTACCAAGCTGATTTCTAATTCAGCTTAAAGAAAATCAATATTTAATGTTTGTTCTTTTATTAAAACCGGGGCCGTCATTTTTGACGGAAAAGAACTAGTTTAATACATATTTAATCAAACAACTTTAGCTTTAAATTACACATTAATTAGCAAAATAATGAAGAAAATAAAAACCAATAGAAGCACAATTTTTTTAAGAACTATTAAAATTTTTGAAAATACCATTATTCAGTTACATTCCAAATTTCATTCAATTCTGACCACTCCTTATATTTTTGTCCATCGCTTGTATGGACTCGAATTACTGTGCGACGCTTTAAAATGGTCATATGTTAAAGGAAATCACATTAAAAAACAATTTCGAAACGTCTATATCTGCCTTACTTGGTTTCTAAGTAGGTACTTTATATGTTTTTCAAAAATCAAAACCTTCAAAAAGAAATTCCTGCCTACGGCCCTGATGTATGTTTTATCTAATATCTTTTTATACTCGATTGAAAGCACATTTTATGACTGCTTTATATTAATATATCAAAAATTGATGCACATAAAAGTTGTATTTTATCATTGTAGAACGTTCGTTGATTTTCCTAAAACGTTTCGTTTTACGTTTTTTGTTTTTTAAATATGCTTTCTCATTTTGCTTTTAAAAATATTCATTTTACTAACCGTTTATAAAATGTGTGTTTCATATTTACAATTTCAAAATTAATGACTTTTTACCAAACTCGAACATGCTTGCCAATTATTTTGCATTATTTTATTGAAGAAATATATCTATCCATTCCATCATAAATCTACGCATTGTCCTCATCTGCCTCATGGCCTGAATTCATTTCTTTTTTAAACCAATTCCGGAAGACGCACCGAATTGCAGCAGCAACATAAATTCTCAGGTCGGTCTCAAAGTTTGTTGTTGTAATTCTTCTGCTTCTTCTTTTATTTCTATACTGCTTTTATGATTAAGCCGTTCTTATTTTGTTTCATGCCTCAATCGTCTTGTTCAATGTTAAGGCGTGAAATAAATTGATAATTTCTTCTTTATAGGATTTTTCAGTTGATGCCTTCGTTGTTGTTGTTGTTCTTTTGTTGTTGTTGTTGATTTTAGAGCATTTACTTGCCGAGCTGACAGCTCATACTGTGCGATCTTGTAACAATCGCTGCTGTAGGTCGCCAACGTTGTTGTTACCAGGGCAGTCAATAAAAGTGATGCATTGATAGCTTTGGAGGGTATTAATCGATTCATTCGCAAAAATAAAGTTTGTGTTTAAAATTTCAGCTTAAATGTGCTGTTTAAACCTCATCATCAGCGCGTTTGTTGCGCCTTAATTAACTTATTTTGAGCTTTTAACTCACACAAAGAGTTGTTTCAAAAAATTCCATGTCATAATAAACAACCTTCATAAGCCTGATTAGCTTTCGTTATTTAGTGGAACTTTTTTCTTTATTAATATTGATATCATCACGTTTGTTCGGGATAAGTCAATTTAAAAAAAAGTACAACTTAACTTCGTCATAAATTAAGCGCTCTGTGTGGGTTGACTCGACACACTAAACGACTTATGACCAAGTTCAGTGGAAATTTTAATTAAATAACGCTTAATAGTTATCGTGTTGAATTATATTTTTTCAGATAAATTAAAAACTAGTGATAAACGAGTTCAGCTCTTAAATATACTCAAACTCCACAAACGGCAAAATTTTGTACATAAACAGCTTGTGGCATGTGTTTTAATTGAATTTATGAAAAAATGTATGGTATACCGATGCGTAATTAATTAAATTAATATAAATTTGGTAGAAAATTGCGATGAATATAAATATGAATATGAATATGAATATGAATATGAATATGAATATGAATATGAATATGAATATGAATATGAATATGACTATGAATATGAATATGAATATGAATATGAATATGAATATGAATATGAATATGAATATGACTATGAATATGAATATGAATATGAATATGAATATGAATATGAATATGAATATGAATATGAATATGAATATGAATATGAATATGAATATGAATATGAATATGAATATGAATATGAATATGAATATGAATATGAATATGAATATGAATATGAATATGAATATGAATATGAATATGAATATGAATATGAATATGAATATGAATATGAATATGAATATGAATATGAATATGAATATGAATATGAATATGAATATGAATATGAATATGAATATGAATATGAATATGAATATGAATATGAATATGAATATGAATATGAATATGAATATGAATATGAATATGAATATGAATATGAATATGAATATGAATATGAATATGAATATGAATATGAATATGAATATGAATATGAATATGAATATGAATATGAATATGAATATGAATATGAATATGAATATGAATATGAATATGAATATGAATATGAATATGAATATGAATATGAATATGAATATGAATATGAATATGAATATGAATATGAATATGAATATGAATATGAATATGAATATGAATATGAATATGAATATGAATATGAATATGAATATGAATATGAATATGAATATGAATATGAATATGAATATGAATATGAATATGAATATGAATATGAATATGAATATGAATATGAATATGAATATGAATATGAATATGAATATGAATATGAATATGAATATGAATATGAATATGAATATGAATATGAATATGAATATGAATATGAATATGAATATGAATATGAATATGAATATGAATATGAATATGAATATGAATATGAATATGAATATGAATATGAATATGAATATGAATATGAATATGAATATGAATATGAATATGAATATGAATATGAATATGAATATGAATATGAATATGAATATGAATATGAATATGAATATGAATATGAATATGAATATGAATATGAATATGAATATGAATATGAATATGAATATGAATATGAATATGAATATGAATATGAATATGAATATGAATATGAATATGAATATGAATATGAATATGAATATGAATATGAATATGAATATGAATATGAATATGAATATGAATATGAATATGAATATGAATATGAATATGAATATGAATATGAATATGAATATGAATATGAATATGAATATGAATATGAATATGAATATGAATATGAATATGAATATGAATATGAATATGAATATGAATATGAATATGAATATGAATATGAATATGAATATGAATATGAATATGAATATGAATATGAATATGAATATGAATATGAATATGAATATGAATATGAATATGAATATGAATATGAATATGAATATGAATATGAATATGAATATGAATATGAATATGAATATGAATATGAATATGAATATGAATATGAATATGAATATGAATATGAATATGAATATGAATATGAATATGAATATGAATATGAATATGAATATGAATATGAATATGAATATGAATATGAATATGAATATGAATATGAATATGAATATGAATATGAATATGAATATGAATATGAATATGAATATGAATATGAATATGAATATGAATATGAATATGAATATGAATATGAATATGAATATGAATATGAATATGAATATGAATATGAATATGAATATGAATATGAATATGAATATGAATATGAATATGAATATGAATATGAATATGAATATGAATATGAATATGAATATGAATATGAATATGAATATGAATATGAATATGTATATGAATATGAATATAAATATAAATATAAATATAAATATGAATATGAATATGAATATGAGTATGAATATGAATATGAATATGAATATGAATATGATAATAGAATATAGACGTTTATGTAATATAATTTAGAATATAAACCTCAAATGGGATGCATAGAATTGTTAGAACCTTGGCTGATGTCCTTTACTATTATCGTATGATAAAAACCGCAAGACAACAATTTATAATTTCACCAAACAAACAAACATTCATCCTCAAAACGCCCACAACAGCTGTTCTGTGGGAATCCTATGTATCCTCGATCAAAAACGTGATCAATTTAGTTAAACAAAAGGACGAATAGGACAATTTAAAAGCCATTTGCCAAAACAAATTTCTAATCGAGCTCATATGTTGGTTTTGTGGTTATGCAATTAAGATAAGAAGCGGAAAATCCGTTTGCATTCAAGCGAGGAGCAACATCCTTTGTGTCGGAAACAAAAGGGTTTCTTCTTTACGGTCTCCTCAAAGTATAGACAGAGAATAGAAATTACAAATGGTGGGAGAATCGCATTAATTTGTTTGAAAGCAATGCAACAACACCACAAAAAATATTAATGAATATAGATATATGAAAGGATCTGGCTTAAGTGGCAGCAACGGCGTCAAATGGTGCCCGCGTGCCCAATTGTTGTACTAATGGCTCTCACTCACACAACAACAAACAATAAAAAATGAGTTATTTTTTCTTGTGTTCTAAAACCATGGAGAAAATTGGCTTGTCATATGGTAACAAACAAAAAAAAAACCCTAAAAAGAAGGCTCTAGCTGACATGACTTCATTAGTGCTGCTGTCGAAGAACACCCAGTAGAGACCAACAGCTCAGCCACACACATACTCATATAGAAACTACTTTTTACCAACTCAACCTCATCTTCTGCTCTTAACTCTTCCCTGCGAGGCCCAACCCACATCATACTGCTGTTGTTGTAGGCTTACTTGTAATATTTTTGTTGTTGTTGTTGCTGTACATTTGGGGAACACACCTTTTATAAAGTCATTTTGTGGTGATTTCGTTGATGAATCGACCGAAACATTATTTATCGAATAAAACACAAAAAGAAAAAGCTGAAACAAAAAATTAAAAACAAATTGGAAAAAAGCGTTTCATTCAACAATAAATGATGACGATTATAAATAAATTTCCTTTAACGCTTTTTTTGGTTTCGGCTTCCCTTCCGCTATATGTGAAAATGAAAATTGTTGGCGGCTGCCATGACTGACTGACTGACTGACTGACTGCCTGTAAAGAAGAAAAAAAAAAGTTTCCAATTATTTGTTATAATAAGTGCGATCAATATGCGGCAACTTACACGTTTCTCTGCGCCCCATTCTTTATAAAGTGGTTTTTATTTGTAATATTAATGGTCCTGCGAGCCACACAAGTTGTTCATTGGTTGTTGGTTTCGGTTTGGCCCGTTTTTGTATAGCTTTTTGTTTAATTAATTCGTCATCATTAGGCGTTTATGGGAAAATACTTTTGTTATTTGGGCACAACATCAATTTCAGTTTTAAGATAACATCTTCATTTCACTTTCAGGGTGCTTTATTTTTTGTATCATTAACTAGTAAATGAACGCCATTAAAATTTGTTATTAATATACATATATATTAAGTTGAACTCAGTTAAGCTTATGGCATGGCATTACTAGAAATTGTTCTGAATGTTTTTAATGCATACAAATACAGAGCACAGAGTTATATAGAGCAATTATGAAATTATTTTTGAGATAATTGTTTTGTTATAAATTAATGTAGAAATAACATGCTAAGCATTCATGGCATTTTAGTTAAGTATTAAATAAGCTCTTTGATTGAAATTTGTATACTTTAGGTTCAAAGCAAAATTCTCAAATTATTAGTTTTCTGAAAAGCAAGAATTAATTACAATTAAAATAATAATAAAATAATAATTTTATATAGAAGAAATAAAATAAGCTTTAATTAGCTTAACATTAACATTTTCTTCAAGTCATCAAAGAATTGGTAATCGCTGAGGGCGGGTTCTGGACAGTGAACAGTGAATAAGGAAGTTATTCGAGACCCAATTCGTTTATTTTGGCAATTAGTTTTAATGAAGTCCGGGTGGAACAAAGCTTTTTTATTGTACATGGGGCCTTTTCTTCATTATTTTCAACTTCAAACGATCCAGTAACGCAATCTAATGATCATTATTTACTGCCCTTATATTTTCTTAGTAATAAAAAAAAAACTTTTACAAAGCAAATGTCATGAAATTTGTGCTTTGTTCATTTGAAGGTTGGTACTATTGAAAAATCAGGGCGATAAGTTACTGGTCAAAAATTTAAAAAGCTGGCCAAAATTCATTCAGGAAATCAGATTCATGAGAATAATGGTCACTCCTAATATCCTTCGGAGAAAAAACAAAAAAAATAATCTGGCAAGTTTTTTTAATTTAAGGTAGCAAGGCCCGAATCTGTGGTTAGTTTTTTCATAAACCATTTTTTTGATTTGATTCCCGTTTTCAAGAAAATATGACCGTTTCTGAAATTATTAATAACTTATAATTCTGTGTCGACAGCTAAACTCAGAGGAATAACAGCTAAACTCATTTTGACAATTTCAGAAGAATATTTTTCAGCTGAAAATTGCTCCTTAATATTAGGATACCCTGCCTTTTGTTGTTTAGATTTGATGGCCTCAAACATTTAATTTTCAAGGTACAACCATAAAAATTTGAGTACTAGTGTTTTTCGTTGCGAAAAAAAGCAAAGAAATTAATAACCTCATTTTTTCCTAACTCGACTTTAGCGGTCCTTGTCGACACAGAATTCATAGTAATTTTTTTAAATAAAATTATATTTTTTTCTGGTGCAAACTGACAAAAAGTGAAAATGCTTTATTTAAGCAAAAGCATCACGTTATACTGTACTTACTACTATTTCAGGTCTTTCGGTGACTCATTTGAGAAATTGAAAATTATATTTTTCATTAAAAAAAAAAATATTTTATTCTTAAGTAAGTTTTTATATCTTCCGTTTTACCTAGGATAACAAAGATTTCTATATACTTGCATTTTCTATGAACTATAAAAACAACATGCGTATCAAAAGTTTTACTTTTTGTAAATTTTTTGTTATAAATAAAAAAATTTGCAAAATAATATATGTTTACGTCTTTGACTTTTCTTATGAATAAAAGAGCCATCGCAGCAAATTTTTGTTTTTTTGTTTTTAATTTGCAAAAAGTTTAATTATCACTTAAAAGATGTTTAAACTTTTTTTCAATTTTTGATATACATAAATTATGCCAAACCCCTTTTGTAATATTTGACGGTATTGGTCGTATAAGACTAAAAGTTGGTAATTTAGTTTGTATGGCTACTGTCGGCAAAATGTACTAAAAAGGACATGATTGCAGTATATGGCAAATGGTCCTTTAAAAAAACTTCTTGTTCTTCTAAAAATAGTTTCTAAAAACAAAAACAAATTGGCCATTTCAGCTCTTGAAAGGACTTTGACCGAGCTTCTTATTTTAAAATATCAAACGAGCGTTTGAAAAGCTCATTTTCAAATGTCCGTTCTTAAAATGAAAATAAACGTTAGAGGTGCAAAGTTTACTGAGTGTATTTAAAAATTGAAGCCACACACTTAACCTGAATGCCACGATCACCACTGTGGCATCAGGGGCGGATCTGGAAAAAATCTTGGGGGGGGTAAATTATCAAAGACACATATTTTCGATTTGAGAAAATTTTGTCTTTTTACAAATACACAAATTGTACTTTTTTTTAATTGAAATTCTTGAATTGCTTAAGAAGCATGTTTCCCAGACACATACACGCATATTTCCGTATTTAATTATTTTTCCCTTTTTCTGGAATAATATCTTAGCGAAAAGTAAATAAAAACTCTAAATTTAACTTATTTTAGAATTAAGGTTGATTTATTCAAATTTTTCTCATTTATTCCATTATAAACAAATTGCACAAGTTTATTTTCACGTATGTGCAATGAAAAAACATAGTTCTTTTCAATAAAAAAAATTAAAGGAATTTGTAACTTATTGTTTTGACGTTACGTCTATGATATGGTACACTTTGAAAAATAAATGAACAATACAAAATAAATACTGATTACACTGCGCGACGGACGTTCTAGTGCCGAAGATTTTTCAGTTGATTATAGACAAATTGGGTTTCTTGATTTCAAATATGGACTCCGTTTTTCTCCATCAGCTCGAGTTTTTGAGCTATAGGCAAAACATGTAAATCAGTTATTTTTCTGATAATTTTTCTAAATCGATTATATTGATCTACCTATTGGTATTACTATGACTGATTTCAACGAAGAAATACTAGACCTTTCAATTTTTGCACATTCAATAACAATATCTTTGGCAGTTTCGAAGATATCGACGTTCAAAGTCAAAAAATTTTCACAATTTTGCGTAGGCTGCTTTTTGAAACCCTTGTATCTTTGATATTTTCAACGAATTTACAAAATCTTTTTTTACTTGGTATAAAATCTTTGGAATTTTAATAAACATTTTAGTTTTTAGTTTTTTTTTATTATCTTGCATATTTTCAAAGAAATTGAAAAACAAACAGTTTTGCACGTTCAATTTTATTAAAATGCTCACTACTTTTATGTCAAACTCTTTTCTACTTACATACTTTCTGAAGTGAATTTTAATAAAATGGAATGTAAAAAACTGTTTGTTTTTTTAATTTCTTTAAAAATATGCAAGTTTATAAAAAAAACTAAAATGTTTATTAAAATTTCAGAGATTTTCTACCAATTAAAAAAAGTTTTTGTAAATTCGTTGAAAAATATCAAAGATACAAGGGTTTCAAAAGAGCAGCCAACGTAAAATTGTGAAATTTTTTCGACATTGAACTTCGATATCTTCGAAACTGTCGAATATATTGTTATTGAATGTGCAAAAATTGAAAGGTCTAGTATTTCTTCATAGTAATACAAATCGGTAGATCAATATAATAGATATAAGAAAATTATCAGAAAAAGAACTGATTTTTATGTTTTTTGCCTATGACTCAAAAACTCGAGCTGATGGAGAAAAACGGAGTCCATATTTGAAATCAACAACCAAAATGCATTCGGGATTGTTTATCGAGATCTCTGCACCTTTTATAAAGCTTAATTTTGTTACTCTCTGTTATTAGATAGTCATTAGAAAGAGAAAAAATTATATGACAAAATCATCGCAAAATTATCAATAACTTCGTAAATATTTATTTTAATATCTCTAAGTATATGCAATAATGCGAGTCCATTCAATCGTTCTTGTTGCATAGTTGAACGTAACCATTGTTTTAATCGTCGCAGTGTAGAAAAACTTCTCTCAGCTGTTGCTACATGGCTGTTGCTGATAGGAAGCGTGGCAAGGATTATTACAAAGAGTAAAAACGGCGTTGATATCATTAAACTTAGTTACGCTCGCCTATTTACACTGTCAAATTTTAAGTTCATGAAATAATTGAATTTGAATTAGTTCCTTACTAAAAGTGGACTAAAAGTGCCAGGTTTACTTCATGAAAGTCGGTTGTGGTAATTAAGTTGGTTTGTTGCAATTTTAATTACTAGAACCGCCTGGGGTCGAAAATCTACCAATTTTTGTTTGCTTATTTATAGTTGTATAAAAAATTCGGTGCACTCCTTCTTCCCACTCTTATTCATTTAAAAAAATAATTATCAAAATCGGCTGAAAAACACGCGAGAAAATGTTTCTTAACTGTTTTCCCTACGCCTATTTATATAAAGATGAAGTTAAAGTAGGCTTGAAAAATTTCAGAATTCCAAACAATTTAGAATTAACTCAAACAAAAATAATAATATTTTCATAAGGACTATAGCTGAAATATTTCTAAAATAATTTAACTGATGATGAAATAATTGAAGTAAAAACAAACTATTGGTTTTTACATTGTTTGAACTTTTTTTTTTAAAAATTTATAAAGTGAAAACTGAAAGTAACAATGCACGTATTGTTTTTTATTGTAAAATTTGTTGGCACATAGATTGCAAAAAAGTTTGGCAGATTTTCAGTAAAAATTAAGAAGAATAAAATATTTTAAGTGGCAACTCTGGTCTGCATTGCCAAAATCTTAATTGCGCTCATTACAAATAAAAATCAATGTTACTTGCTCAATGATTTCATATAAAGGGCATTTTTAAACTAATCGTTAATATTTTGCAAAAATATTATTATTATAAGGCAAACACTTACGCTGTGGTAGTGACTTCAAGTTTTTTTTAAATTTTTATTTGTAAAAAAATAACGCGTCTTTAAAGTTGATTGTATAAAAAATGGCTGTAAATTTGAGTACTTAACGAAATGTAACTTCATTTTTAGGGTCATTTAAAAAAAACAGGCGATGTAACTACCTTGACGTAAGTGTTTGCTTTATATATAATAATAAAAAAATAGACTTTAACAATGTCTCTGACCATTTTTTGTAGTATTCTTTCAAAAAACGCCTTCAGAAATGCTTATGTATACATAAAAGTACCGTTAAACTGTGGGCACAATTATTTTCTCCAAAAAAAGTATTAAAAAGTAAAGTATTTAAAAGTTCTTGGGGGGGGTAATTACCCCCTTTACCCCCCCCTTGTATCCGCGCCTGTGTGGCATGGCTAGCAGCCTCGGAACCCAAGATCGATTCCCAGTCGCGGCGAAAAGTTTTTCAATAAAAAAATTTGTTGGTCGGTAACCACCTCTCTGCAGACAATGGCAAACCTCAGAAAGTAAATAATGCCATGTAAAGCTTCTTAAGAACACAAACTTTAGCCTATTCGGATGACTATTCAACTCAGCTTTTTCCAGGGACCGAAAATAACGATTATTTTTTAAATTTTTATAAAAAAAATCAGTGTGTTCTAATTGTGGGAAAAAACTTTTGGAATAAATAATGACTTTTATTTTAAAGCATTAAGCATAAAAATTAAATATAATTATTATAAAATGATTTTATTTTTTGAAATTAAAAATTATTTTTGATTTTTATTTTTTTTTTTTTTGCTCAGAAATAAAAATTATTTTTGATTTTTATTTATTTTTCTCTGGAATAAAAATTATTTTATTTATTTTGTTTTTAAATAAAAAGTTTTTGTTGGTATTTTTTTTTTTTTTTGCTCAATATAAATTAAAAGGTATATATTTAATTGTCATCAAAAAATTTGGTCAAAATTTTGCTCTTAAAAAGGAATGCCTGTCATTTTAATAATCTCAATAAAAAAGCTTCAAATTTAATATCATCTTAGTTTATTTTCAAATTTGGAAGAGATAAAAAACATTAGTATTAAGAATGTCTTCCAAGAAGAAAGCTTCTGAATTCGGTTTTCAATTTACGAGCAAAATAATAAAGCTGCACAAAAAAAATTAACAACAAAAACTATTATTTTATTTTTTTATTATTTAATTATTTAGCGAAATAATAAAAATCAATACATTATTTCTATTTCTGACCAAAAAAAAAAATCAAAAAACCAAAAACAATTTTTCGATTTTTATTTTTTGTCTCAAAAATAACAAGTAAAGAAAGTCTAAAGTCGGTCTAGGCCGACTATGAAATACCCTAAACCCACTTTTCAAAAATAAAAAAATTTTTATTGCAAATGTGCGTCTCCGTGGGCGGATGAAGCCTATATTTTAATTGCATTTAAATGGTGATGAAAAATTTACACATACCAAGTTTTATTCCTGTAGCTCACAGTAAATGCCTTTATTTTGCTTTCGCTATGGGAGGTGGGCGTGTTCATGGACGGATTACTCCCAATTTTTGAACACACATCAGTTTTGGTATAAA
This sequence comes from Tetanocera ferruginea, assembly GCA_958299015.1. Lineage (NCBI taxonomy): Eukaryota > Metazoa > Arthropoda > Insecta > Diptera > Sciomyzidae > Tetanocera > Tetanocera ferruginea. Next base: position 94,571,642 of record OY282642.1, read on the forward strand.
ATACATACATACCAAATTTAATCTCTCTATGACAAACATAACCTTATTTATTGAGTTTTAAACTTTTTGGGTTGTATGGGAGGTAGGCGTGTCCGTATGCGGATGACGTCCATTTTTCAAAAATATCTTTGTCTTGTCATAAAAAACATATGTGCCAAATTTTAGCTCTGTAGGTTAAACAGAGGCTTATTTATTGCGTTTTCAATTTTTGGGATGTATGGGAGGTGGGCGTGTCCGTGAACAGATGACGTCCATTTTTCGAAAACATTTTTGTGTTTGTATAAAACACATACATATCAAATTTTATTGTTGTAGACTAAATATGAGCTGAGTTATGCAGTTTTCAATTTTCGCTTTGTATGGGAGGTAGGCGTGTCCGTGGGCGGATGACGTCCATTTTTCAAAACCATCTTTTTTTTGTTATAAAAAACATATTTGCCAAATTTTAGCTCTGTAGGTTAAACAAAATCTTATTTATTGCGTTTTCAATTTTTGGGTTGTATGGGAGGTGGGCGTGTCCGTGAGTGGATGACACCCATTTTTCAAAAACATCTTTTTTGTTGATACAAAACACATACATACCAAATTTTATTGTTGTAGATTAATTATGAGCTGAGTTATGCAGTTTTCAATTTTTGGGTTGTATGGGAGGTAGGCGTGTCCGTGGGTGGATTCCAAAAATATTCAATAATGCAGATCCTTGGGACCATGTGACTATGTGTACCAAGTTTCATTCAATTATCTCAACTCCTTCTTCTTATCCTGTGTATACGGACAACACACAGACGGACAGACGGACGGACGGACGGACGGACATGGATAGCTCGACTCACGTGGTGACGCTGATCAAAAATATATATACTTTTCTATACCGGACTCGCTTCGTTCTATGCGTTACAAACGTTTGCACAAAGTTAATATACCCTGACCTTTCAGGTTTAGGGTATAAAAATCAAAAATGATTCTTTTATTTTTTTGAGCAAAAAACTAAAAATGAAAAATGATATTTTTTGTTTGACTAAAAAAAAATAAGAATTAAAAATGATTTTTTGCTTGAGTAAAAAAATGATAAATCAAAAATAATTTTTTTGTTCGATTTAGAAAAATAAAAATCAAAAATGATTTTTTTGTTTGAGTTAAAAAGATAAAAATCAATAATTATTTTTTGGTTTGAGTAAAAAAATGAAAATCAAAAATAATTTTTTCGTTTGAGTAAAAAAATAAAAATCAGAAATAATTTTTTGCTTGAGTAAAAAAATAAAAATCAAAAATTATTTTTTTGTTTGAGTAAAAAAAATAATAAATCAAAAATAATTTTTATTTTTGAATTTAAAAATAAAAATCAGAAAACGATTTTTATATCTGAGCTAAAAATTAAAATTGATAAAATAATCGTTATTTCTTAATTTTTTCGATATTGCTTATAATTAAAACGGTCCCTGGTTTTTTTAAATATCAAATTTTGGAAAAAAATTGCTTGATTTAAAATAAAGTAGATTTTGTCTGATTACAAAACATATTATTTTGATCTGACTGAAGTAGAGTTCGCAGTAATATTAAAATCGTTTTAGTACTTTGTGTCATGAACTAGATCGCTGCCAACACGAAACATGATTGAATTCACTCTAATTTTCTCTATGAAGTTACTGAAGGATGTTATTAAGATGAGTTATGCATGTTGAGTTGAATTGAATAGTACAGCCAAAACTTCCAACTTAGGGGCCCCCATTATTGTAAGTCAAAACTGGGTCTCCTTCGTCGTAGTTACAGCACTGATGTTGAATGTTGCTAAGAATAATTAAAATGTTTTTAAAATCTACAAAACCTTATGTAAATAAAAAGTAAATGCTTTTTTTTTTGTTGGTTGGTTTTCAAGTTAGAATGGCTTAACCAGTAAATTTTATTTTTTTTTAAATGACTGTTATATGCCGAATAACGTTTGTAGGTAAAGAAAAGCTTATCTGATAATTTGAAAATTCGAAGAATATAAAACTACTTTTTCCTATGGACTGTTTATACAAATTCAAGAATTTATCGAGCCATAACCGCGAAAAAGAACTAAGCAGCCATTTACAAAAATGTCTTTTCTTATCGAAACTTATAATTTATTTCATTATCAATAATCTATAATAATAAAATAATAGTAATTATAATGATATAATTATTTATACGCAAGTATTGTGTAAAAAAATTGTCGTTAATAAAAATTTGATTCGAAAATAATTAAAGAAATCTTCTACTTTAACATTTTAGTTTTGATGGTTACATCTTTTTCGCGGTTATGGCTCGATATATTTTATTATATCAAGAATATAATTCAAGATAATATCAAGATCATAATTTACGATACAAACACTGGATATGAGTAATTCCATTTTTATGTTGTTCTAGAAAAAATTTCAGGCAAAAAATTCGAATCAAGCACAAATGAAAGTCGAAAAATTCGGTACTACTACAAAAGTCTAAAGTTTTGAATGAACTCTTGATCATAATTGACGATATAAACGACATATTTGAGTTTTTTTTGTCTATAAGTTGAATTGACAATAGAGTTGATCTTACATTTAATTTTCCCATTCCTTAACTAAATTTAAAATACCAACTAAAAGAGTTTGCTGAACAATTTTTGCATCTTTGCTTTAATAATTTAACCATTTCTTACATAAAATTATTGAAGCAAAAATATTTAAATGAAACCCATTTCTTAACTGCTTCATAAAAATTAATGTACCATATAATTCTGTTGAATTTTTTGTTAGCCAGGAGTTTCTCATTCGGAATAACAGAATTTTTGATATGTTTCGCGTATATTTTTTTTTTAACATCCGGAATTCTTTTTTTGTTCATAATGAATTTTAATTTTAATGTCTGCTAATTGGACTGTCATGTGGCACTTGGTGGAGACTTTGCTGCTGTTTATGTTCTTGTTATTTTTTTTTTCATATTTACTGATGATCACGTCATTGATAGTCTTGCGGTTTAACAGCAGATTCACATGAGTATATTTTGACGCTTAAACTTGAATTAAAGCCGACCAGTTTGCAAGCTCAACGAATGAATTTTGTGGTTAACGAAAATGTTGCCTTGATATTTTGACATAAATGATACGGTTCCGCGAATTGAAACAGCCAAAATATAAAATTTGAGAGTATTTTTATTTTTAATATTTACAACGTTTTAATTTAATTGCTTTTCACTAATCTTGAAGTGAAAGTATTGTAAATATTTATATTATTTTTACAGTTCAAGTAATTTAATTTAATATTATTATGTTTAGCAATTTTCACTTATTGCTGAATAAAATCTTTAAAATATTGTTTATTAGAGATAAAGCTTATGCGTGACGGAAAGACGTATGATCACATATTTTATGCACGTATAAGATTAGGTCAGATTAGATTTTACCTACAAATTTTTTCGTTTTCTTTAACTATTTAGGAAGCAATTAGTCGAACATGTGTGGAAAAAATTAGCCAGAAGACTTTATAATAAAAGTTATAACAACGAGAATGAACTGATGGAGGCAATCAAAGAGGAATGACCAAACATTTTTTGGTGACTTCGATCAAAGAAGGCTTACTATCGTATTGGAGGCTTAAGGGTATGCCACAAAATACTGGAATAATTTTTTAGCTGTTTTTTAGTACCCATGTATATCATTGTCCGATTAAACGTTTGAGCTTAAAACTCGATTTATGTTTTTTTTTTGTTAATTTTTTTAAATAACAAAGAAGAAAATATGTTTTGAAGAAAAATTAAATAAACTAAATATCGATGTATATAACGGGTATAAGTTTGGAATTGCTGTGAGTAACGGGCCATTAACATGAAAAAATCCTCTGTTTGATTATGCGTTTGGGGCACTGTATACTATATATTGGTCTGGTACGTAAAGAACTTTCATACGCTTCCTTACTTACTTAGATGGCTCTTACAACCGTTGGTCGGTATTGGCGTCGTCTAAGAATTTTCGCCAGCCTCTTTTGTCGTGCGCTTGCTGGCGCCAGTTGGAAATTCCAAGCGTTGTCAGGTTATCCAATGCCTGGTCTTTCCAACGGAGATGCAGTCTTCCTCGTCTGCGTTGGCCACCGCTGAGTACCGAATCCAATATTTTTTTCGCTGGAGCTTCGTCGTTCATTCTCTCGATATGACCTAGCCAGCGAAGCCGCTCTATTTTAATACGCTTGACTATATCGATGTCGGCATATATCTCATACAGCTCGTGGTTCCATCGTATTCGGTACTCGCCATTGACGCAGATTGGACTTTCATACGCAGTTGTAGTTAAATTCATCTAATTATTACATGCCAAAAATAAATTTGAAAAAAAAATATATTTTTCGTTATATTTGATCTTATAATACTTTATTCATAATATCCACCGAAATTTTGAAGTATATGGATTTTAAAAAAGTCACATACAGCTGAACTTCCCTATAATGAATCTTGACGGGACCAGAAAACTACTTCATAATATAGAAACTTCATTATAAAGAAATTATATTTTTTTCCCCACTTTTTATTTAAAACAATTTGGCATATTAGTTTGCGATACACTTTTACATTTTTCTTCCTCGACAAAACCTTCGAATACCAAATAACAAAACCATTGTATAAAAACTATATTTTTTCCATTTTTATTTAAAATAATCAGGTATTTTAGTTTGATAACACTCTTCGATTTCTCATCATCAACAAAACCTTCTAATATATTTAGAGACTTAAATACATTAGTCGGCACGTTACTCTTCATCTGCACAAAAGTTCGAAGTACATCAATTGATGAAGAAACGTGCTCCAATGTAGGTATCGTCTCATTGACGTTAGCCAATTCTTCACCCGCCGGTTCTTCTTCATCGTTATCTGAATCTATAATCGTAGAAGTAATGTTTATCACACATTTATTAAGCATTAGGATTAAAATATGTATGTTAGCACACAAAACTAATAAACAAATATGTACCTACAATAGCCCGAACTCCAGGAGTTTCCAGAACACTGTTCAGAATATCCTCACCAGACGGGATTCCCATCAATGCACATCAATATCAACATTGGCATAATCTTCAAATGATGCATCCACGTTTGTTACTTTCCTAAATGAAGCCTGTAGAGTAGCCAAATCAGCTAACGGAAGAAAGTTTTCGTCAACCCAATGAGCCTGCATTCCATCTTTCGAAAATCCTGCCTTTCTGAAACAATTTGCAATTGTTTCTGGTTTTGCAAAGTCATTCCACACTGTGCTTAAATTTTGAATAGCTTGAAGCAAATCTACGGCCAAAGCAGGTTCGTTCTCATCCATTTGTGACAATATGTTCATCAAAAACCCCCCCAAAAATTATTGTAGTACCCAGCAAAATAGGATCCTATCAAAGTGATTTACAAAAAAAGTAATCACACGTCTTATCAAATGAATGAAAACCCCAAATGTATATTTCAATTCAATTCTCGTTGAATTTTAATTTCTGGGTGTTGTTAAATTTTTGTTAAGTTCTGATTCTGTCCACTATAAGGGGTTACCGACAATACTTCGATTTGAGTTGTCTTTTCAATTTTTAGCATGGAACCCACTTAGGCGATTGAAATATTTGGGAAAACTTAAGTTTTGTAATACAAAATAATAAAGCCTGAATTTGAGGACAATCTGATGGGATTACCAAAATAATTAAGGAAATTACCTCTACAATTTTCATGTTTCATCCTGTTTCTGTCTTGTTTCGAAACTAACGTCCTGTTTCGAAACTAGAGAAAAAAATTCATAATTTTCTATCATACTTTTTCGAATCTGCTTCATTAAAAATTTCTCTAAATTGCCAAATATTATCTGATTTTATGGTTAAAGGCTTATAAGAAAAAAATGTGTTGGTTTGATTTTTCTTCTGTTCACCCGTTTTTGTTAAGTGATATATTAATGTTATACCAAAGCAGGAATACTGATTGCCGAAATGCTGAATTATATCGAAATAATACTATCTTTTTAAGGATATGTCTTCACGACACTTTTCCAAAGAGGGATTTTATCATGTGGCCTCACTGGATACGTGATTCCCACAAAGAATTTGGGTTAGTTGTAAGCGTTCAAAAAATTATGACATAAAATAACGAGTTTGAAGGATATTTCTTCGGTTATGTAGGTGGTGAGTGACTCAACTCAAAATGTAAGAAATAAGTCGTAAAACGGCAGTACAACGGAAGCTTGCAACACATTTTGACAGTACAGAGGCTGAACAGCATAGAAACGACCATTTTTTTTTTCTAGTTGGGCCGTTGCACGAACGTGATGGCATGAGTTAAAAAATTTATTTTTGTTCAGGGAGAGATCAAATTTTGACAACGGACAAGATAACGTTTTTCCATATTGACTAAAATATTTCAGTTGATATAAAGGGCGATTTTTGAAGCGTTTAGTTTTTAAAAATAAACGAATATTTGCAATAGTTAGTAAAATATTAAATTGAAAATGTTGTTATTAAACCACATATCAAATAAGTCCAACTTTTCCAATTTGATGATAAAAAAGTCGGTGACCATCGTACAGTTCCTTGCTTGGCTGTAACAGTGTGATTTTCATTATTTTTGAAAAAGAACAATTCAATGATGTCGCCGGCCCACAAACCGCTCAAAACAGTGCATTGGCAGCGAACTGCCAGGGCAGACAGACCTTCAGACCAAATTTGGCAATTCTGTTTGTTGACGTAACCACGTAATTATTGATCCAAAAATAACTTTCGCCAGTGAAGACAATTTTTGAATAAAAAACTGGATCTTCATCCAATTTTTCTAAGGTACATTCACCAAACAAACGACGTTGTAGTAAGTCACCCGGCTTAAGTTCTTGCACCAGCTGTACGCACTTTTGTATGGTTTCATACCGAGGTCCTTACGTAAAATGTTCCAGGTGGTCGAATAACACACAAGCCCAATTGTTGAGAAAGGTCGCGAATTGCAAATCGTAATCTTCATTGACACTGACCAATTCAGCAGCAATATTCTCCCGGTACTCGGCAGTCTCCGCCTATGGGTTGGTGGATTTATATCTAATAAAGTGAAGCTGGTGCGAAATTTGATCACGATACCTTGAATGACCTGTTCGGTGGGTCGATTATGACAACCATTAAATTGCCGTAATGATCGAATTTCTCTCAGAGTACGACTTTTAATAAAAAAATTAAATGATTTGCAGGAGCCGTATTCTATTCATGGTGAAATGGCAAACTTTACTCAGCATCTTTGGCTTTGCCACCAATCACGCGTGAGGTGTCAAAAAATTACAATGAAAAAACTAATAGCAAAAAAATCACCCTTTATTAAGAAAACAAAATAAATAAACATATTTGTTTGACCATTGTTGAAACTTATTGCTGTGATATGAAGCCTTTGAAAAAAAAATTTTGTGGCTTGCCCTACCTGAAGATTGAACAAGGAAACATTAATGCAGCTTTAGGACGCATTAACCGCCACATCACATCCGCTATTATAACGTTAAATTGATATAACGTCATATATGAGCTCGACATTTGACAAAACCCCCCCAAAAAAATTCCTGGTTGCGCCCCTGTTGTAGATAATGCCTCGGTCCCTTGGTTGACGTTATGTTGGGTGGAAAATAGCAAGCTCAAGATTTTGCACTTTATATTTTACGTCCTTAGGATGCGTAGTGCAATTATCAGTAAAAAGTAAAACCTTCCTTTTTTGAGAAACGAATTTTTTGTCAAGCTCTAAAAACCACTTCGTAAAAATGCCACTTGTCATCCAGGCTTTTTTGTTGAACTGATAATCCACATCTAGAGATCTTACTCGTTTAAAATATATAGGATTTTTGGCCTCTCCTATCACAAGCAGTTTCAGTTTCTCGAAACCAGACATAATGCTCCAAAGCATTTTTCATTTCTGAATGTTAGTGTTTTGTTTGGCAACATTTGAAAAACAATCCAGTCTCATCGGCATTAAAGATGTCATTTTGAACAAATTTTTGTATCAATCTCGGTAAAACGTTCATAATCCATTCCTCACGATCTCTTATGTTGGCGTCAGCACTTTCCCCACATAAGGTTTTTGCTACACTACCATGCCGTTTTTTAAATTTGTCTAACCATCCTGTGCTCATTAATGGCCTAGATATAGGAAGATTTTTACCACGTGCAGCAGTGACCCATTTCAGCATTGCTTCATCAATATCCTATCCATCAAAAAGGCAGGTTCGAAGCCTTTTGCGTTTAGAGCTCAATTGCTCGTCTTCTACATTTTTTAAATCAATGCTTTGTTTTTTCAAATATTTGATAACGTGGAAAGAAGAATTCCAAACTGTTTAGCTATATCTTTTTGTTTTGACTCCTTCTTCAACTTTATTGATAGTTAATAATTTTTTTTCAAGATAAATGTTACTGATTCACTGAACACCGGCAACTGATGCCAAATTTGTTATTGATATGACTTTCTTCTTTTTTTTTGTTTTGAGATTTCTCATTTGGGAATCCCCTAATCATACATGACTCCATTCTCGGTACACAGAGCTGTCAGCGAGCGTAACAGGAGACAAAAACGCATATGAGTCAAATTTACACCTGCAAAATTGTTTCATTGTATAGAAAACTTTACAACACAGAAATTAATTATAAAGAGACCTAAGTACAAGAAAATGGGAAGCAAAAAGCTGTGTTTTTTAAATCAATTCATTATAGGGAGAGCTTCATTGTATTGTATTATTGTATTGAGAAGTTTACAATGGAGAAGTTCGACTGTATTAGTAATGAAACTCCTCAAAAGGGACATCAAAACCTGATGTGCATTTGAAATAGTAATCAAAAGTGATGTTGAACAGTGTAATAATTCAATTATTAAATTTATTTCTACTAATACAGTTAAACGATTTCTTCTTTTTCTTTTATTACAGTCATGGTCTTTTATAAATTGTTAACTTTACTTAATTAACTTAATAGCGAATGACCCAGAAATAACAAAAAAAAAAATCATGTCGGTCTGTTTATTACAAAAAGATCTCACAAGTCGACTAATTGTAAGTTAAACCCATTAATTAAAGGATATAAACACAATTAGTGCTTAATAAACACTGCGGTCGGTTTCTCTTAATTTTTATGTTTTTATTTTTAATTTTTTTTTTATATTTTTTCTTAAGAAACACACATCAACGGCTCACTTTTGTGCCGCATTTCGCCGCGCCATTGCTGGATCACTGTCACCGTCATCGCGTCCGTCGCTGTCACATTTGGTGACGCTTGTGTGTGTCATTTTTGATGGGGCGTTTATTGAAATGCTGTTAATTAGTCTGACATGATGGCTGTTTAGACTGTGACTATGTAGTGACATGTACGCAGCAGAGACACAGCACAAACTCCATCATGTTTGATTAAAATGTGCGTCGATTAACGCTAGCAAATGCATATTTATCCTCATTAAATTGTCACGCATTGCGTACTTTTACACTTTGAAGTTGCACGCAGTGGTTGAAGCGCCAAAATATATAACAACAATAACATCTTGACATTGTTGGTGTTGCATGTTGTTTGCATATGATTGTTGTTGTTGTTGCCGTTGATGTTGCTTGGCGTGTTGATGATGACATTCATTGCTGACAGCTCTGAGAAGTGTTTAATTTTTGGCGCTTTTAAATTCGAAAAAAGAATTCAACAATTTTGAAAATATTTTTGTTACTCAGGCTTATACATCCCTAGAGATTTGTGCTCAACATAGATACTAAGGGTTGACAGCAGCTTTTATGTACTTATTTATCAACACCTTTTTGTTAAATGCTTTAATTCTGTTGCTCGCCCTTGTATTGTCAACCAGCCAGTCAGCCAACCAGCAGCCAACAAACAATCTACGTTCGCATCTGCAGCAGGAGCGGCAGCTTCCTTTACCGAAGTAATTTAATTTTTATTGTTGACACGGCGAATACAACAACGCTTGATGTGGCTGTTGATGTTCAACGTAATTGTCAGATCATTTATCCGCATTAGTTGCTGTGATGCGTAAGGATAATAAAAAGGAAAATGCTGACAATATGTCGACATGTCATGTTGTTGCTGTTGTTTTGGTGGCGCACAGATTTGTTCAAGCGCTCAATTCGTTGCGCTACAGTGACACAAATAGTTAAAATGAATCACTTTTGTCGACACGTTTTAGATAATCTTGAGTTTGAGGACAAAAATATTTATAAAAATAATTTGTACACATTAAACACAATAAAGTCATATAAATGTTCAACTAATTTTTAGTTAAATTTAGTTTAAAAGTCGTAAATTTTATATATCAACTATAGGTATATCATCTCGAAAAACTTTACACATAGTTTTGAAGTTGATTGAAATGTGCATCGAACTAGTTAAACTAATTGTAAGTTAGGAAACCTTATAAATAAAAATAGATTTCGATTCTTTATAGATAGATTCTTCATTTGGAGCAACATACAAAAGTTTTCAAATTTACGTGTTCTCTTTCGTGTTCGTTATACTCAATAATAAAAAAAAAAAACAAGAATATTACAGAAAGGTTAACATTAAGAATTAATCGGAGGATAATTCCGATACTTGTGTGATTTGAAACTCTATGCGAACCAATAAATTTTAAAGAAAAACTAAAAAGTAAGTGAACTAAACCTCAGTAAAATAACAGTAAGTGAAATAACAGGTACACTTAACTCTTTTCTACACGGAAGATACGTTCCTGAGTAAATGGTGTAAACAAAATTCGTATAAAAAAGCGATATGTGGTTATTTTAGGGTTGTGTTCCAAAACTCTGAAACACGGTGCAAGTTGAAAAACTATTAAATTGTTGCCTACAAAACCATGCAAAAAAGGAATGAATTCAAAGAACATACAATTATTTTAAACAAGAACAATTGATTTTTATTAAAAAACTAAACGAATAAATAAGTTAAAACAAGTTTGTAAGTATGAATCATAGATCACAGATCAATTTCACTTCGATTTTTTTTATTAACGGCACTGTAAAGGTGAAGTGAAAAATATTTAATATTACAAATTATTGCGTCCTATGAACGAGAGAAATTTAGTATAGAAATAGGGTGTTCCACTAAACTTGTAAACGTTGTGGGCACAATTTTCAGAGTTTAAAAGTCGCTAACACACACGTGTGGATATAAACCGATTATTCGAACATAGATTAATATTACTTGTGAAAAAACATTTCTGTTAATTGTACAAAATCGAAAAACCGTACTAAAAAAATTGTTAGTGAACCGTCTTATTTCAAAATAGTGCAAAAAAAGACCGTGCAAAAACAGAGTTAAATACACCTGCGAAATTTTGCATCAAATAATCGGAGCTATACGCCAACTTATACATACGTTCACGTTGTTTATATAGAAACTTCAAAATGAATGCTTGAATAATTATCGAAAATCCAGATTTATGACTCTACAATAAGAGTTATATCTTTACTATGATGATAACATCGAAAATTGTATACAGATCCAAAGGTTAATTAAAATAGGTTGTGACAGAAAGTAGGCAGACACACCCACTCAATCAATTATATATATTTTAAAACAAAAATTATTTTAAAATAGTTTTTTTAGTATATTAAAAAGAAATTATACATTAGATTAAATATTTAAATATTTATAGATCTTGGAAAAAACCAGACAAATTCCAAATGGATACTCTCAGATCAAAGGTTACTCATCACATCAAAGGCTTCAAGGCCGTATAAGACAACAGCTCGAAAAATTGCTAACACAATGAAGTTTTAAATATAACATCGTTACTTTAACCCTTATACTGTATTCATTGGTCAAAATTCCCCAGAATGTGTTAAACATTGAACATTTTTGCAAAATTGATTGCAAAAAATTTATTGCAAATCCCATTCCGAAACAACGATAAGCTGTACTATTGCTCAAAACTCATTTCAGAAATTTAAAATTTATAAATACATTCATATTCATTGAAAAAAAAATATAATATATTTTTCAAATACAGGATAAGGGTTAAAATTAAATATCTATTTCCATAAAATATTTCTGCTGTTTTTTAATATATTTCATAAAATTCTTTTTATGTCTGGAAGTACAATTTTAGGAACAAATTTGTATTCAAACATTTTTTTTTTCAAAAAGGTCCATTCTATTCAGATCCATATCTATTTTCTACGATTACCATTAAAACAAATAAGATCTGGTAAATATGGGTCGAACGGTGAACATGGGTAAAACTAATGGCGTTTTCGTTTCTACCAAAAAATGTTGCCCTGTCGTAGTGCAAAATGTTTTCAATGTTGCCCGCAACCCTGTAAAAGTGCATGTTTTTGCCTACTCGAAAATGTCAACTTAAATAAACGAATAGAACCATCCTTGTCTAACGCACGCATGTCATAATATTGTCGTTTTAAAAACAGCTGATATGCAGGGCAATCATCTACCCTGAGAAAGTTTGCAGGGCAGAAAATGTGCCTTTTCTGCCCTCTGTGAGTGTGACATTTTAAGAAACGAACACAAAATTTACTCACCCGTTTGCACTTATTTTAGAATCGAACACAAATAAAGGCAAGGGCAATGAAAAGGCAACATTTTTTGGTAGAAACGAAAACGCCATAAGTAAATAAAAAAACGAATTGACCTTTCAGCCCCTGAAAGTACTCTGCCCGAACTTCTTGGACCTACATGTCTTTTGGAGACTCCAAACGACTATAGTCATATTTGCCAAACATGGGTTTATTTAACCTTTGAAATTTATCAAGGTCTTACACAGTAAAATTACTTGATATATGTCTCCTAAGGTCTAAACTTGAGTTCGCTGCTACTGTTTGGAATCCTTCAGCAGCTATTTATTCCTTAAAGCTAAAAAAAATAAAAAAAATTGCTTTTTATTATAAGCTTTATTTACGTGTGATATTATCAAATCTCATCTTGATCATCTTGATTAATGAATTTTAATATTCCCCAAAGCCGTTTCGTAATTTAAATATTTTTATATTTACTTGTTAGCTTTAAACCAAGGATTTCAGATGTCAAACCTATACAGACAAGTCTGCCTTGATTCGGAAATGTGGAGGAGCTACATAAGTAGGACAGAAAGTGAAAACAAGAGAAACAAGTGTAGAACGTTGTATGTATGGCGGAGCACTATATCAACATGCAAATTTAAATTTGGGGCGAGTGTTATGTCTTTACCTCAGTCAATTCGAGTTATTAGGAATCTCATTCCACAAACATCTCTACCACCAACCACAACTTCCAAAGTCATATATATTGTTGAATTTTTGATGTCAGTTGTTTTGTAATGAGGAATGAATTAGAGAAAGTAAAATCCTGGGAACATGGCTAGACCGGCATTCGAAACCGGAAACTCTGGGTTGGCTGTCAAGCACACTAACCACTCGACTACCGAGGCCACTCGGTTCAACTAAGTAAAGGAGTCACAAAATATTTGCAATGAAAAAAATGCGTTCGAAATGTTTGCAGGTTGCAGCTGTTTTTGTTAACACTGTTGTAGTTCAATTTGGTTCTGCGATAAGACCAACTTTTTCGGATTTGGGGAAGTCACCTGAGTACAACTACGTCCTTGGTTTAGTTAGATTGGCTCAAAATTTTGAGAAAATCATGTTTTTCCAAATGGTGCATTTTGAGCTATTCTAAGCCTTTTGCCATGTCTATTTATAAAGATATCTGGCAAACTAGTTGCACGGTCTTACCAACCAATGAAAAAAACTTAAGGTCATACAATTCTACGTCAACAGTTCCTATACTACTTTCGGATCCGAGTAGTAGTTCTTGTGTAATGAATAATTTTTTCCATAAATTATTGTTTTCTTACGAAAAATTCAAATTAATTTTACGGTACGACAATTTTATAGTTTTTCCATAATTTTAAGAATTTTTAAAAATATGCTGGTAGAAGATACAAAAAAACAGTTACACGTTTTTTTAAACGTGTGTTATCGTTTTGAAAGTTTAGGGGAAGAGTGGCATGAAAGAGCCAGTTTTAAAAAAGTTACAAAATATATAAAAATAATTAATAAAATTATAATTCTTGTATCAAAAGTATTTTCACATTCATTTATCAACGTAATACCATGAAAAATTTTCCAAAATCAACAATATTCTTGGACCTGTAGCCATTTATAAAAAACATGAAATTCGGCTCTTTCATAACACATGGGCATTGAAAGAGCCAACCAAAGTTTTGAAAGAGCCATCTTCTTCTTACAAGACTTAACACGAAAAATAACGAAAGTTTTATTAAAAATATTAATTGTTATTATAAAAAGTATTGTTTTTACAAAAACAAATTAAATAAATAAAAAAATTCAAAACTAAAAACAAAAAAATAGTTAAAAAACTTAAAAATATTTTTAGCAAAAAAATTAAATAGCTTTGAAGAAAATCTATAATAATAAGACCTATTCCAAAAACAAAATAAGAGGTTTAAAACACTTAAAAACATTTTTGACAAAAATAATTTGAACTTCCTTTACGCTTCTTCATACCACCGCTACCCAGCTCTTTCAAAATATATTGTCCAAAGAAACATAACCTCAAAAATTAGTATGAAATCAAGATTTTTCCGGCAAAATAAATATGTTATTGGTAGGCCTAATATATCCATAAAATTATAGTATAATAATATTACTGTTAGTTTTAAAGGTGAAGACGTCACAAAACAAATAAAATGTTCTGAAAAATTTACTTAATGATGAAGAAATCCAAAATACGATACACCATCGTCGTTTATTATCAGTGAACTGTCAAATGTTCGAGGGTGCCATATGGCGAGTATTGCTTTTTAAAAATTATAATTTAAGAAGCATTCGTATTAAAACTACCGCGTAAATCAAGATGGCTCTTTCAAAACTTGGCTCTTTCATGCCACTCTTCCCCTACATGTTAATTACTTTTTAAGTAGGTTAAAAGTTTACACTTTTTACACCCTTTACCAGAATAGGCCAGAACAGGCAAGCAAAATTTTGTTCCATGAATTTAATTTCCAATTTTCTTTTAAAAAAAACAACAAGTTCTCAAAAATTGATTAATTGCACAAAAAGTAATCCTCGGATCCGAAAGTAGCATGAGAACAATTAACGAAGAATTTCAATACCTTTAGTTTTCTCTATTGGTTGTAAAGATCGTACAACTTGTTTGCGAGATATCTCTAGAAATAGACGTGGCAAAAGGCTTAGAATAGCTCAAAATTGACCATTTGGAAAAACACGGCTTTCTTAAAAATTTGCGCCAATCTCACTTAACCAAGGACACAGTTGTGCTCGGGGGACTCCCCCAAATCCAAAAAGGTTGGTCTCATCACAGAACCAAAAATTTCGTACCCTTAACTGGTACGCGTCAGAAAAGTCACACTAACAGTATATGTAGTCCCAGGAATCACACCAATTCAAAATGAAAAAAAAAACATACATTTAGTTATAAATGTTTCCTTGTTAAGAACGCTATAAATAAAGAATTTGTTTTCTTATTTAGACAGAATTTTGTGAATTTTGTTATTGTATTTATTTTGTTTTTGATTATTTTATAATACAAGTAACAGAGAGATATAACCTTTTACTTTTTGTAGCGTGGTCCCACAGACCAAGTGTACCAGTTAAGGATTAATCAAATAATTTTTCTGAAAAGCCACTTCATTTACTCAAACTCACTTTTGCCATTCATATTTAGCGTGTTTATATAACTAAAAATTCGCTATTCAAATTCATACCAAATTTGTACTCTTCAGTAGGTATTCTTTTTTAAAAAACTAACAACGTTTTTTGCAATTTTTAAAAACTATACTATTGAGAATTTCCAAAAACAAAGTGTTTTGATATAATTTAAAACCACTCAATCAATTTGACCCATTGTACAATCACCCCCTTTAATGTACCGTAACTTCGATTCAATTTAAGTTAACATTATTTTTGCGGTTATTTTCCACCCAACACAAAATATTTGCTAAAATTTATATGCAAGTCAGGTTTGCTGGTTGACACAGAGTTGTTGGAGGGCAAACAAGCGTTTTGGTGTTCAAAGTAATGGCGTCAAAGTTGTTGTAAACTTAAAAATGGAATCGTAAACGAACGCACGCACAATGAATACAATAAAAAGAGACCATAAAAAAGGCACAAAAGTATAAAGAATAGAAAAGTATATCATGCGCTTCGACGGATACTAATGAAAAAAAAAATCATCAAGTTAGGGGGTTGTTTTGTTTGGTTTTAATTTGTTCCTTCCCGAAAAAGTGTAAATTAATGTGTGTGTGTGTGTGTTTGTGCGTGATGACATAATACGCAAACACACAATCACACATGCCATGCAACAACAGACAATTTCTTAAGTAAATAAAAGCAATTGTTAGTGCAAACAATGCCAGGATATAAAATGCGTTGATATAAAAATTTAATTGAATTAACTATTGTGGCCACACGAGCGCTGAATATGATTGGCTGGCTTAAATGTCAATTTAAGCTTAAGCTTAAAATGCGTTACTAGCAAAAAACGCAGCCTGTAACTGTGTTTTTTATTGATTAGTTGTTGTTGCTGTGGCTGTGCAGAACAAATTTAAAAAGATTGCTACATTAAACAGCAATTAATGAGGGGATCACAATCAGGCGATTATAATGAAACCTACAAAATAAAGGAGTGGGGGAAAAGGGGGCTTGAATTGCGTTAACTGGGGAGAAGGTGTGTTGCTAAGTGACTTTTTCATTTTTACCTTTTTTTAGGCATATTTAATTGGAGGTTAAATTATTTTTTAATGCACGTGTGTGACTGTATTAAATTACACACATATAAGAAAGTATGTGTATGTGTTTACTTTTTGGGCGCTATTTGGTTAAATCAAATTATTGCATTATGATTGCTTATTGACTTTAAAATTAATGTATTAATTTCGTTATTTTACATCGTTGTTGTTGTTGTTTTGCAAAGCAAAAAATTTGTTTGAAATGAAAATAATTAGAAGTATTTATATGTATTTTTATTAATTATTTTGTTGGTAAGCACAATGAAGTCATAATGTAGCCAAGGCCACTAGATTGTTAGTCAAATTTGGTGGAATTTGGAAATTAATAACATACAAAATTTGTACATGAGCACATTTAAGTGAGTAGTTAGTAAATTGTACGATTCTGTGATGTAATAGATGTAAGAGATTAAAAAACTTGCCGTGTTTAAATTTTCATAATAAGGTCGAAATTATATTAATTAAAATATTTTAACAATTTTTGCCAATATTTAATAATCAATGTATAAGCTGTAGAAAAATCATTTTATATAGCTTATATCTGGAATAGTAATAGAGAAATTATCCTTTAATAGTTATTAGTAGGATGGCTGATACTCAGCTGGTACTCAGAAACAACAGTCGTTTATATTCAACTCTCATATTTGGGTTTTTCCATGTGTTGGCCTCCATGTCCTCGAAATCAAAATACCCAAATCAAAATACTCAAACACAAAACCTCCCAACACAAATTCTCCAAACACAAAATTTAGATAGGTCGTACAGGTCACTACGATTTTCAGCCTTATCCAAGCTCCTAAAAATAAATCTGGTAGTAAAGAACCTAACAAAATTTTCTCACTTCAAATCTTCAATCACTGAGTAATGAACATATACATTAGAGGTATCGAAATAAAAAGTAACAAAAAAGTATTAGGGTAAAAGTGTTACTAAAACAATATATTTTTTATATTCATTATTTTTATAAATATTTAAAATTAATCGAGACCAAAACTTAAACCTTATATTTTATTACTAGTTTTATAACACACTGATATATAATAAGAAATACATTTAAAATATTGAACTTTCCAATGTAATTTTTATTTTTAACAACTATCTTTTAGATTGATAAACTTGAGGTATTTTTTTAAGCGTATTTATTTGCCCGACTCAATTTTTTTCCAAAGAGGGTTTTACAAAATCGATGATTTCGTTTCCTAAAATTGTTTTGCTACATTGCATACCACACACAGTATTTTTTTCCTACCAAAAAATACATTCTTCTATGCCAGCTTTTTACCTTTGAGAAGGTAAAGGTAAAGGTAAAGGTAAAGGTAAAGGTAAAGGTAAAGGTAAAGGTAAAGGTAAAGGTAAAGGTAAAGGTAAAGGTAAAGGTAAAGGTAAAGGTAAAGGTAAAGGTAAAGGTAAAGGTAAAGGTAAAGGTAAAGGTAAAGGTAAAGGTAAAGGTAAAGGTAAAGGTAAAGGTAAAGGTAAAGGTAAAGGTAAAGGTAAAGGTAAAGGTAAAGGTAAAGGTAAAGGTAAAGGTAAAGGTAAAGGTAAAGGTAAAGGTAAAGGTAAAGGTAAAGGTAAAGGTAAAGGTAAAGGTAAAGGTAAAGGTAAAGGTAAAGGTAAAGGTAAAGGTAAAGGTAAAGGTAAAGGTAAAGGTAAAGGTAAAGGTAAAGGTAAAGGTAAAGGTAAAGGTAAAGGTAAAGGTAAAGGTAAAGGTAAAGGTAAAGGTAAAGGTAAAGGTAAAGGTAAAGGTAAAGGTAAAGGTAAAGGTAAAGGTAAAGGTAAAGGTAAAGGTAAAGGTAAAGGTAAAGGTAAAGGTAAAGGTAAAGGTAAAGGTAAAGGTAAAGGTAAAGGTAAAGGTAAAGGTAAAGGTAAAGGTAAAGGTAAAGGTAAAGGTAAAGGTAAAGGTAAAGGTAAAGGTAAAGGTAAAGGTAAAGGTAAAGGTAAAGGTAAAGGTAAAGGTAAAGGTAAAGGTAAAGGTAAAGGTAAAGGTAAAGGTAAAGGTAAAGGTAAAGGTAAAGGTAAAGGTAAAGGTAAAGGTAAAGGTAAAGGTAAAGGTAAAGGTAAAGGTAAAGGTAAAGGTAAAAATTGATCAAAAATAAATTTGTTTAGATCCGTATCTTATTTTACTATTTTTTGTTATCTGCCCCATTTTGTGTCTGCCATTTTGGAAATGCTCAACAAAATTTCAGAACATGCTGAAAACTTTATGAAGTCGTTTTACTCACCTGACATAAACAATAAAACTATAAAAAATTCACTTTGAATACATAAGAACCAACAAATTTAATGGTTGATGGTTATAAATTATCAGACTTTTGACGGTCTGGAAAAGGATTAGGATTATTTTTGGAAAAGTTTTTGAATTTTTGAAAATTAAAAATGAGGAATTTTCAAAATAATGACAGAAACCTTCATCTGAGTAAAATTATAATTGTAATAATTATTAGGTCTGCTTTCGTACTCTTAAATTTTAGTCCAATATGGCAGTTTTGCAGGTTTTAGTTCGAGACGTGTTCCCTTACCCTAAAAAATGGTAATAGAGACAATCGATAGAGTAAAAAATGTCCCTTCCTTGTAGAAAGTTGCAAGTTTTACTCTGAGAAGTTTCGTTTTCAAAAAAAAAAAAATAGAAAGAAAAAAATTAATAAAATAAATAATTGGAATGGTAACCAGAAATATAGCAAAATGTGTAGAGACTAATATTCCAATTAGCTAAAAATTTTAACTTGATAATTAATTCCAATATTATTTTAAATCTCACAGCACAGTCGATGCTGCACATCAACGCAACGCTAGACATTCAATTTCATTTGACAGATTGTACAATCTTAGTTCGAGAAGCGTTTCCGTACTTTTTGTATTTTTGCTCTATTTTCGAGATCTTTTTTCTTACCTTTATTATGTTTACAGTTTAACCATTTTCCAAAAAGTACGAGAACAGACCTATTATTAAAAATATTACAAACTATGTTTTTTTAAAAAATGTGAAATCATGCCAAAACAGTTCAAAATATTGAAAAATAAAAATGTTAATGACTATTTTGGAAAAGCCAAAAGAAGACTGAATAAGTTTGGACTGTTTGAGTGTCAAAATATTAATAAAATTGGGGCTTTTAAACAAAAAACCATTGAATTTATCAAACATACAAATTATTATTGACTTTAATTGAAAGTGTTTCTATTTTAGCAAAACAGCTGAGACATTATTTTTATGAATAACAAAATTTAAAAAAGGCATTTCAAAGCTTTTTAAGATATTTTTATGATTAAGACCATAAATATTCAAGCTTTTTCATGGACGAAGCTTTATAAACATATTCCATTCTTTTTTATTGACTTAAGGCAGGCATAAGAATGCTATGTAAAAACTATTTTGTGGAGGAGGATGCGATAAACATTTTAGAACAACATGTCGTCTACGTTTATATAAATTCCTTATAGTGTTATATTACACTTATAGAATTAAATTAAAAACTTGACGTTTTTATCGAAAATATTGTATAAAATTTTTAACTCGCTCAATTTGTCGGAATTACTAAAAATTTGAAAATAAACTTTTCATACAAATTATCTCATTTAAATACATGAGATTTTTAGTATTGATAAATAATTAAAAGTTTTGTAAACATTATTCGTTTTTTACTACAGAAATAAAAACAATTATCAAACTGACGTCAATTTGAAAATTTTAGAAAGAAATGTTATAGTCGTGGGTACAGCCCCAAAAAACTCAAAGCATGCTCAATATAGTATGCAAATTTTAATTGAATCATGGAATAGTTTTTAAGAAACAAATTTCCAAAAGAAGGCAAATTTTTCCTATCTGCCATGGTAGTAAACTCTTTAAGGTTATTTTTTTTGCAAAATCCATACAGTTTTTAAGCTTAAATTTAAGTGATCGCATATCTAACAGAATATTTACTCTCAGGATTTAGTTTTTAGCAGTGAGGAGAGAGGCAAAGGTATAAATATAGTGAACACGTAAATTTTGGGAATTTCAAGTCTTTTATGTTATTTAATGATTTAATTAAATTTTATTTAATTTGTTTACTAAACAATCTCAGATAAAGTAGTTACTTCGTAATTTGGTCAAGGCACTTTTGGCACGAAAACTAAAATTTTCAAAAATTTTATCAAAAAAGTCTAGTTGTGCTTGTTCATTCCATGTAACTTATATTTAAAATATCTAAACGTGGATCTATTAAGGCGAATATCACAGCGCTTAGCTTATGCTATTAAACAATTATTAAGTTGACTCTTAACTCTTACCAAATACTGTTAGTAGTTTCTCGAATTAAGATAAAGAAATCTGTAAAAAGAAAATGTAAAAATTTGTTACGTATCTTAGCATATATATTAGAGTGTATCGAAAATCTGACCCCCAATTCCGGTACCAAAATTAAATAGTACATGAAAAGTCCTGTTGAGAGGTATACTTTGTTTTTATTTGAACTGATTTTGGCGTCCCCCGAAATGGATTTTTTATCAACTTTTGTACTGGAGACCCATTAATAGTTGATTTAAAAAGAAAATCAAGCTTATCAATTAATTCCTTTCATATAAAAACACAGAATTGCAAATTTTCATCCCTTTTGACAATTGCTCTGAAGAGATAGAAGAGTTTCTTTCAACGTGAATCTACACTCATCGAAAAAAAAACCCACGCACTGAAAAATTTTCTAATATTCCGCTTATGAACAGAAATCATTTCTGCCAAAATTGTGTTATGGCAACTCTGTTTTCGGTTTTTATTTCACACACTATTCTACCGTTAGTCGTCAAAATTTTTAACGCGACACGTGTTCGTATCGGAAGTTTCAATCACATTATTTCAGTGAGCAGTGAGAAAAAGTAAAATTTACGATGACTTTGTCTATTGAAAAGAAAGCTGAAATCATTGCTTTGTTTAAAAATACGGTGTCCAAACGGCAAATTTCACGACAAATGCGAATTAGTGATTGGAGTGTACGTAATGTTACTTAAAATTATTCGATATTTAAAACATTAGATCGGAAAAAGGGCAGTGGGCGCCCGAAAACGATAACAGAAAGTTACGAACGTCAAATCAAAAGAATATGTGTATCTGATCGATTCAAACATACTGGAAGCATAAATTCAACATTTCACAAAGCAACTGGAATAAAAATTAGTGACCGTACCATGCAAAATGTTTTGAATAACATGGGATTAAGAGCACGTCGCCCTGCTAAAAAGCCGTTGCTCAATTCAAAAATGAGGAAACAGCGTTACCAGTGTGCAAAAACATACCAAACGTGGTCAATCCCGCAATGAGAAAATCTTATATTTTCCGAAGAATCCAAATTTAATTTATTTGGACCCGACGGAAATGCCACAGTTCGGCGTAGAAAAGGGGAGTGATTTTCTAATGATTGTGTTTTGCCCACTGTAAAACATTCACCTTATTTAATGGTATGGGGTGCCAAACAAAAATCGGTGTTGGGCATTTAATTATTCTGCAGGGAACCGTAAATGGTGCAAAATATATAGAAATTTTAAAAGATGGAGTTATTCCGACAATTGAGCAACTATCGGAACATACCCAAAATGTTTGCTTTCAGGATGACTCGGCGCCTTGTCATAGAGCCAAAATGGTTAGGAATGCACTGAAATATAAAAAAAAAATTTAATATTTTTTAATAATTGATTCATTATAAATATTTTCAGGTAACACAAGAAAATAATTCTTTAGTCTGAGTCTCTTTCTTGGCCAGGTAACAGTCCAGATCTCAACCCCATTGAGAACTGCTGGCATTATATGGGGGAAAAAATTAGAGAAAAACGGCCAACAAGCCTCAAAAACATGACACAAGTCATAGAAGACTTGTAGTATAACGAAATTGATGAAAATTACCTCAAACGCTTATTTGAATTAATGCCCAAACGAGTCAACGAGGTTATCAAAAGATGGTCGTAAATTTTACTTTTTCTCACTGCTCACTGAAATAATGTGATTGAAACTGCCGATAAAAACACGTGTCGCGTTAAAAATTTTGACGAATAACGGTGGAATAGTGTGTGAAATAAAAACCGAAAACAGAGTTGCCATAACACAATTTTGGAAGAAATGATGTCAGTTCATAAGCGGAATATTAGAACATTTTTCAGTGCGTGGGTTTTTTTTTCGATGAGTGTACTTGTGATTTAATATTTGATGTTTTTATTTTTTGTATGAAAGTATTTATTATATATTTTGTTAGTTTTCATAAAAAAAACATATCAAATATTAAATAACAAGTAGATTCACTTTGAAAAGAACTGTTATATATCGTCAGAGCATTTGTCAACAGGGATGAAAATTTGCAGTTCTGTGCTTTTATATGAAAGAAATTGATTGATAAACTTGGTTTTTTTTTAAAATCAACCATTAATGGGTCTCCAGTACAAAAGTTGATAAAAAATGCACAAAAATTAATTTCGGGGGACCCCAAAATTAATTCAAATAAAACAAAAGTATACCAATCGACAGGATTGTTCATGTACTATTTAATTTCGGTACCGGAAATGGGGGGTAAGATTTTTCCCATACAAGTCGATACACTCTAATATATATTTCAAGCCCTTCAAGTTTTAACCAATCCGTCAACAATTCCTCCAAAGCTTGGGGGCAAGCAAATTAATGCTTCAGCTGATCTTTGCGCAAGCATACCTTTTTGAACCGCCTTGAGACTCAACTTAAAAGCAAAACTGTAACAACAAAAACTGGGACCCACAAAATTCAAGAGTCCACTTCAACAACATTCCACAAAACAAGCGAGGGAGAAAATGAGCACAGCACGAATTGAAAAAAGAAAAGAAAACAAAGAGAAGCAGTAAAACGTGATTACAACCTATAGGGTCAAAATGCAGTCAACTAACGTGGCCTTATGATTGGTCAGCATGGCTTAAAAGCTGGCTGACTGGCTGATGTTGATCTCACCCAACAGATCAGCAGCATAAAGTGTGAAGAACTCGCGTTGGAACTCAAGGCAGCGAGTAAAGAGCACGCCAACCAACGCCATATTTGGTGCATCCATCTTTTTTTCGGGTTACCACCGAATAGACATCAAATTTTGAGCAGCTAGCAATACATTTCATGGGTTTTAGAGAGATACATTAAAATAAATGTTTAAAATAAACTCAAACTCATACAAAAGTTTTCTGTGTCACTGGAGTGTTTAATTTTTTTATTTTTTTTTATTTTTGTTTTTTGCTTTAAGCTCTTAATACGCATTCAAAAGGTGTTAATATCCATAACCCAGTCACAATACAAATGATGTCATGCTGTATTTTCTAATTGCCACAATTAACACTTCGGCACATTATCTTGATTTTGAATAAATAAATTAATTAATACTTTTCAAAAAAATAAAAACTAAATTCGCCTTAAACAGCTTTAAAGACAACTCATCAAGAGTTTAACCTTGTTGTTTGTTATTTATACAAAAAAAAATAACATTCATATATATATATTAATTTAATTGGCTTTAAGAGCACAAAACAAAAATGTTAATCAAGTCAATTAGAGCTAAAGTGTTGACGTTTATGAGAATCACGCTAATAATAATGCGTTTCACCATCTTTAGCTGAAGTTTGATTGAGTTGCTTTGAATGTAATTTCAATCATATTAATAAATGCTAATTTATAAGATTTCTCCGTTTAACACTGCTTTAAAACATGTTTAAAACGAATTAAATAAAAATTTGTGGGTTTTTTCCCCAATTAATGTCTTACAGTGTTTAATAATTTGAGTAAAGCGCCTTATAGGGGTTTTTGAGGCATAACAAAATTAGCTAAATAAGCTAATTTATTTTATTTCTTAATTAATATAAGACATTGTTTCGATCCATTTGAAGATCCATGTTTAGACTCGTAACACCAGACCATATTAAGGCATTCTGCTAAATATTCAAAATCTCAAGTTATCTACAATCTACGACTTCATGTTTTAACTATATTTTATTCTCGTAAATATACCTTATTTGCTCAAACGATCGACAAAATCTTGCTTAATCATAAATAATTTGTTTCAACAATAATACAAAATATATTCAGAATGCATATTGTAGAAATTTACATAAATACAAAGTAGTTTGCATGCTGAAAGTCGCCGACAACGAAGATATCTTCGCCGCTGCCATATTATGTGTCATTATGTTGTTGCAATATATAATTGGCAATGTTGCCGCCGTTATAAGAGCATTGCAGCAAAAATAAAAAATAAAAAATTAAATAAAACACAAACAGAGAAACTATAACTGCAACATCAAAATAACAAATACACCAGCCAACACAATGACACAGTAAACAATTACAGACAAATAAGAATGTAAACAGACACGACACGGTGACGACACGGCAATTTCAACAAAATTGCATTAATTTTGCCAACAACTCAGAAGACAAGAGAGGGAAAACAACACACAAAAATATATCAGAATAATATAGGCATAATTGATCTATCATCCGAATGCATATATTTTATGACAGATGATCTGAAAAATGTAACATACAAATTTTTAGAAAGGAAGTAGCTTATCGAATTAATTAATTGTAAAAACTTTCATATCGGCCGCCATTTTTTATCAATAAACAAATTTCAACTCTACCAAGCGTATTTGTTTTAGAGACAGTCATCGATATAACGATCTAGATTGGTTTAGGGCATATAAAAAAGAGTTGAAGTGAACAATATGTTACTTTTTCAAAAAAAAACTTAATTAAAAAATCATCTGCTTTTTGTTATTTTTGATGTTTTGAATGGTTAAAAACAGTTCAACAGAACTCATAGATCGTCAGCAAATGTTTTGATAAAACTACAAAATTTCTTTCAAAAAGCAATTTATAAAAACTAAGAACAAATAAGAACTAGAGGTGGAAAACTATCGATGGTACTATCGATAGTATCGATAGTATGAGACTATCGTGAATATCGATAGTCGCTCAAAACTATCGATAGTCGGTTTTTTTTATAATACATACTTTTACTCGTGTTGGCAACTTTTTTGAGTATAAATTACAAAAAGAAAGATGCTTGGCAGCACTGTATGTGTCAAAAATCAGTGCGCCTTTTTTATGACAATGAAATAACATATGTATATAAGTACAACCTATGTGCCTGCTTCCTCGGTTGAATCCGAAAGAATTTTCAAGCTAAAGCTGGGATTATTGTTTCTGATAGACGAGGTAGACTAAAACCCAAAAATGTTGACATGTTGATTTTTTTAAATAAAAATCAATGGCTAGAAAGGCAACAATAAAAATGTATGACAATATTCTATGGTAATTTTCATTTATATATTGTACGTTGTTTTTATAAATAAATACATTTG
This sequence comes from Tetanocera ferruginea, assembly GCA_958299015.1. Lineage (NCBI taxonomy): Eukaryota > Metazoa > Arthropoda > Insecta > Diptera > Sciomyzidae > Tetanocera > Tetanocera ferruginea. The sequence goes on from OY282642.1 coordinate 94,597,676, forward strand.
AATTAAGTTGCCTAAAATGCATTTATTTTATTTTTTTATATTATTATGTATGAACATTTATGTTTAGTTTTCATAATTAAAAATGATTTATACAAAATTTCAACTTTTAAGACTATAGACTTTAAGACTTTTAAGACTAGTTTATAAAAAACTATCGATAACTATCGATAGGGCTGATTATCGATAGTTTCCCACCTCTAATAAGAACGCCATTAAAAAAATTAAATTCTATAGAACCTATATAGTTAGCTATACGGCCATTCTACGCTTAATGCAATCCGTGGTTGGCTTCATGCTCTTCGATTTGCTTGAAATTTTGGCTAAAGATTCCTTTTCCACTTATCGCCATTTTTTCAAAAGTTATCGAGATATAAAAATTTTTGATAAAAGTAAAAATCTTCAAAATGGAATCATTTCCAATAAATCATAGCTCCGTCATCTGTCACCTTATTTTTGTAAATGAAAGCAAATTAATTATTTTTGTAATTTTCATACTAGCGTTGCCAACTTTTTGAAAACATATAATTTGCTCAAATCTCAAACAGTGCATTTTTGTTTTTCTTTATTTTTTGTAATTTTTAGAACAGAATAGATTTTCCACCAACAAAAAATTACGATGGCCAAATTAAACGTTTTTTTGCTATCTCAATTTTTTCTGACATACATTTCACTTTAACGTTCATTACTTCTATATCATTTAAAATATTTATATAAGAACTTAAACAAAAATGTTTGCCTTTTTAGGGCCAATAATTTTTTTATGTTTAGTAATAACCTCACACGTGACCTTGGCTCATAAAACTGGAAAAAACCGTAACAAAAAATAATAAATTTTAATTTTTAGTAAAATTTACAAAACTTTAAATGCATTTTTTTAACAAAAAAACAAACAAATTGGTGCTTGAAAGGACTTCGACCGAGCATCTTATGTTCAAATTGTATTGCGTTTTTATACCCTAAACCTGAAAGGTCAGGGTATATTAACTTTGTGCAAACGTTTGTAACGCATAGAACGAAGCGAGTCCGGTATAGAAAAGTATATATATTCTTGATCAGCGTCACCACGTGAGTCGAGCTATCCATGTCCGTCCGTCCGTCCGTCCGTCCGTCCGTCCGTCCGTCCGTCCGTCCGTCTGTCTGTGTGTTGTCCGTATACACAGGATAAGAAGAAGGAGTTGAGATAATCGGATGAAACTTGGTACACATAGTCACATGAACTCAAGGATCTGCACTATTGAATATTTTTGGAATCCGCCAACGGACACGCCTACCACCAATACAACGCAAAAATTGAAAACTGCATAACTCAGCTCATAATAAACCTACAACAATAAAATTTGGTATGTGTGTGTTTTATATCAACACAAAGATGTCTTTGAAAAATGGGTGTCATCCACTCACGGACACGCCCACCTCCCATACAACCAAAAAATTGAAAACGAAATAAATAAGCCTCTGTTTAACATACAGAGCTAAAATTTAGCGCATATATTTTATATGACAAGGCAAAGATGGTTTTGAAAAGTGGACATCAACCGCCCACGGACACGCCTACCTCCCATACAACGCGAAAATTGAAAACTGCATAACTCAGCTCATTTTTAGCCTACAACAATAAAATTTGATATGTATGTGTTTCATACAAACACAAAGATGTCTTCGAAAAATGGACGTGATCCGTTCACGGACACGCCCACCTCCCATACAACCCAAAAATTGAAAACGCAATAAATAAGCCTCTGTTTAACGTACAGAGCTAAAATTTGGCACGAATGTTTTTTATGACAAGACAAAGATGGTTTTGAAAAATGGACGACATCCGCATACGGACACGCCTACCTCCCATACAACCCAAAAAGTTTAAAACTCAATCAATAAGGTTATGTTTGTCATAGAGAAATTAAATTTGGTATGTATGTATTTTATACCAAAACTAAGGTGTGTTCAAAAATTGGGAGTAATCAGTCCATGAACACTCCCACCTCCCATAGCGAAAGCTCAATAAAGGCGTTAACTGTGAGCTGCAGGAATAAAACTTGGTATATGTAAATTTTTCATCACCATTTAAATGCAATTAAAATATAGGCTTCATCCGCCCACGGAGACGCCCATTTGCAATAAAAATTTTTTTATTTTTGAAAAGTGGGTTTAGGGTATTTCATAGTCGGCCTAGACCGACTTTAGACTTTCTCTACTTGTTTTTTTATATGTTTGAACACAATTGACTGAGAACGGGACCTACATGTTTTATGCCGACTCGCTAAACAAACTAAAATGTATGTTCTCAGGAAGCTTTACATGGCATTATTTTCTCATTATTGCTCTCTGAGGTTTGCCATTGTCCGGTGATCGATCAAGAAATTTTTGTTTTATTAAAAAAAACTTTGCCACGAGTGGGCAAATTTTTCCGAGGCTGGTTTAGTTTTCATTGGGAAGTTATAATGTGGTTGGAACCCAAACCCTACGCACATTTCATTTTTAAGGTCTTGTAGAGACTCCTCAAGTTTATAGTCTTAAGGTACTATTACAGTGTGAAGCTATTAAAAACAACACATTTTTTATTAATTTTTTTTACAAGTATTATACAATTATTTAATTAAAATTTATTTACGTTATGAACAGTTAAAGTTGAAGATATAAAAAAAATGTTTTTTTTTTTGTTTTTGTATTTGTTGTTTATTTTCTAGAGGACGTTGAATTTGGCGTGTTTAAAATAAAGGTGGTAAGTTGGTTTCTCGTCTCCAGCATTTCCAAGGCGTCGGAAAGTAAAAAATCAAAGTGCATTCTTCAGTAAAAGGTTGTAGTTGAGCACTCTACCTACGCAAATAAAAAAACAAAAACAACAAAAAAAATGGCATGAGTTGAAAAACAAATTTACAAAAAACCCCTGTTTTTGGCAGAAATTCGTAGCCGTAAAAAACAAAATATAAAAGTTTCTCGGTAGAGTGCTTAACAATGTCTATGAAGATTACAATGAACCAAGATTCATCGAAATCCATCAAGCAGAACTCGAGATATCTTAGAAACCAATTCGAAAAAACTTGATTCAAGAAAAACGCGATTAAATTTTCTTCTATGTACGATTATATATGAAGAAATGGGCGACATACGAATATAATGTATGTTATATCTTTTGTTTTATGCAATATTTTTTTCTAAAATTTCATATACGCATTCTTAAGGCCTTAAGAAACCAGATTCTAAAAAAAAACAAAAAATTATTTTTCATTTTTTACATACTGTAATAGTACCTTAAGGAGACATCGCCGCTCAAATTAGCCGTCAACTAAACGGGTGATAGTTTGCCGTTTCTAGGAGACACCACTTGAAGGTTTTCAGTCGACTTGAGGCGATTTCGACATGGATAATGCTGGCCTCGCCAAGTTGAGGCAATCAGACACGTTGCCATGTGAAGATCCTTGTCTCCCGGTTACTACAAATGCTGTATTGCTGTAAATTTGTAATATTTTGATCAACTTTGCTGTTAAGTTAAGTTAAAATGTTGAGAGTTATTGCCGTTATTGTCGGTACTAGAAGGTTATTCAACAAATAACGGAACTATAGCATCCTAAAGTCAAAACTAGAAAAATCGGGTATTTTTGAAAGGTTTAAAATAGGTCCAGCTACGTTGTTTTTAGAGCTACCTTCATGATTCTAGCACCAATAATTTTTTCGATAAGTTCATATTACAACCAACCAAGAAAAAGTGGTGTCGTGATAATCGCATTTAGTGCCATGGTAAATTTTTAAATATTTAGAACAATTACTTTCGTTAAATTTTAATGATTTTTTCGGCCTTTTGATTTCTGAAATCAAAATGGTAGAAACTGAGGTCCGGTGGGTCAGTATATAAGGGGTCAACTGATTTCAATGAGTTTAAGAGGTCTCACCCAAAACGCTGGTGAACGGCGACCTATAAGACGAAATAGTCTACTCTCTAAAAACTGATGGTAATATCGTGTAATATTACAGCAATAATTGCTGTGAAATTTCACGCATTTATTGACGGTTTTTCGAAAATATCTCTCAAAGCAGCTAGCTTTTTCACTAAAGTGTGCATATTGTATGATTTTGAGCCTGACTTGCCTACATAAAAAAACTTGACACTCATTAGATTAAGTTGAAATTTTCACATGTTCCCAATACTATGTTAATTCATATAAGCAAAAAATAAATAAAATAATAAATAATAAATTTTGCAAAAAACATTTTTTGCTATAGTATGAACAGTAGGCTGGATCACTTGTTTTTGTGAAAAGGCTTATAGCAAAAACGTTATCTACGAAGATTTCTAAGAAAACTTACCCAAGGAACTATTGGTCTAAAATCAAATCCTAGCTCCCGCCGAAATATACCAAAATTCGCATTTGAGAAATTTAAAAAAGTGAGTGTTGTTTAAAAAATAAATTTGTTTCTAATCTCTATAAATCTAATTAACTTTATCCTATTTACCGACATATATAGTGTTAAAAAATTCTATTTGTTTCCCATAAAACCAAAGTCGAAAATATAACTTCAATTTGGTTTTATTTTTTACTTCGGCCGATGGTGGAGATTGTTTAATTTTCGAAGTGAAACTTCTTTGGCGGCGAGTGAAATTTCAAGATCTCTTATTCGTAACGTAATGTTTTCAATGCATATGAAAATGTTCAAAAAATTATAGCCGCTAGCGAGAATCGAACCCAGACCACCGATGTTGATAGTCGGAAGCTCTACAATTATGCCACATAAGCTCATGATAAACAGGCAAACAAAATGTAATTAATATTAAAAGCGTAACATACCGTTCGTAACATTAATTTTCATCCTAAAAGTATGCAGGAAAAATGTATTTCTTTACGCTTCAAACGAAAATATTTAGGCACATCTTGTGGGAAAAAATGTACTGCCTGTTCGCTGCATAATGAGCTTAAAGCTTAATTTGCTTCGTTGGTTGTTATCAAAAACTTGACAGATGATTGACAACATGCAAAACCGTTAATTCAATATAATATGAAAAGCAAAAAGTGTTAAAAGAGCAATATTTACGACTGCCGAGAATATATTTTTTGCCATGCCAAAAAACGTCTCAAAGCTAAGAAAAATAGCTTAAACAGGAGCAGAACGCGTTTGTGAATATAATAAGCGAATTAGAGCTCTTAAGAATGCAGCCGTAGCTGGGTCTGCAACTAATGATGAAGGTTTGATGATTGCAACATCGGCTGAGTTCCAAAATGTATTTTTACGAAGCATCAGTGTATTTTGGTGAATCTGCAAAGAACCAATTCCCAGAAAAACACACTGATGCTTTGTAAAAATTTATTTTAGAACTCAGCCATCATCTCAACAAAATTTTATTACCAACTAAGTTGATACACTCAACAATCGACGTTCGCTGCTTTAAGTGGACCTCACTCATCATAGCAATTATTATGATCAGGAAGCAGGAGGTTATAATCAACAAGATTTGCCATTGCTTTCGGAGGTTCCTTCAACGAGCACAATGCAAATGCAATTCAGCATTTAAAAAGTGACAAAGTTGAGAAGACATTCGAAAGCAACTAAAATACCAACTGAACTAAAACAAGAACCGAAAATAACTGTTATTTTACAATTTTCAAATGAAAAAATTGTTGAAAAACTTGTTCAAGTATACTATTATGTTACAAATGTCATCAGTCTAACGAATATTAAGTGCCTTGTAAATTTTAAACTGATTCTTAAAAAGTTAAAATTTTACTGTTATTTTATGCCTTGTATTTTTTCGGGGAAAAATGAAGGTTACTTTTGATTTTATTTTATCAGTCAAAAATAGCAGTTATTTTGTGATTTTAGTTTTTTTTGTTAAAAATATCAAACAATTTGTGTTTTTTTAAAGGCCACTTGACAGATTGAACTGATGACACCATGTGTAAAATAATGGTATCAAAAGTTTTAAGTCGGTAAAATGACTTTTGAAAAATATAAATTACCTGTTATTTTTGACCGAAAAAATAAACGGCAGAAAATAACTGTTATTTTTGACCGATAAAATAAAAGTCGAAAGTAACTGTTATTTTTGCCCAAAAAACTATAAGGCACAAAATAACATTTCTGATTGTCCCTGGTACGGTCCCTAGATGTAAATATTGAATCAACAGATTATTTTATTCCATTTTGTATTGATTGAATTCCTTTTCAGAAATTTTCTCTCTCTATTTCACACTAAATCTCTCTTATTTCTTACTGTTTAAGGGGGTCTTCTCATTGAGCAACTTTTTTTTTCGTCTTTTTTTGCATTTATTTATAGCTTGGGTAGTTGCGAATATGCCCCTAAAAGGATTTTTAGAAATTCGAAATACTTTAGAAGATACAGCCTTTTTTGTGAAGCAAGGTCTTCGTCAAAATGAGCTATTTTAAACTTTAAACGCGTTTATCTCGAAACCACGTTTTTCGAACTGGCGGCCATGATATCTCCAGTTCAACTGAACCGATTTTCATGAAACAAAGTGGAATCGACGCAGAATTGTCACCATTCTCGGGTGAACTTCGACCATAATTTTAAAAAATTTTTTACTATTTTTTTTTTACACTAAACTACAAAAAAAAAGGCCGAAATTGAATTTTTTTTTTGAATGGCCGCCATTTTGTCACAAAAAAATCACAAAATTAAGCTTGGGGTTCACCCGAGAATTACATCTATACTGATTATAACCCCGTTTTTTTTTCATTTCAGACGCTCCGGAGACCCGGAATCGTGGCCGCCGTGACGACACCTTTTTTTTCACCACCAACTTTGAAGTCTCATTACTTTTTGAACAGCACACGTATCGAGGCAAAAAAAAATTTTTTATTTACTTTGAAACTTTTGTAATACAATAAATAAAAAAAGTTTTCAAATAAGAATTTTTTTAAAAAGGGTCCAAAAAACGGGTTTTGAATGAGAAGACCGCCTTAAGAAGTTTCACTTCTGCCTTGTGGTCGTTGCTACACGCGAGTTTTTATACCCTAAACCTTAAAGGTCAGGGTATATTAACTTTGTGCAAACGTTTGTAACGCATAGAACGAAGCGAGTCCGGTATAGAAAAGTATATATATTCTTGCTCAGCGTCACCACGTGAGTTGAGCTATCCATGTCCGTCCGTCCGTCCGTCTGTGCGTTGTCCGTATACACAGGATAAGGAGAAGGAGTTGAGATAATTGGATGAAACTTGGTACACATGGTCACATGGACCCAAGGATCTGCACTATTGAATATTTTTGGAATCCGCCAACGGACACGCCTACCTCCCGTACAACGCGAAAATTGAAAACTGCATAACTCAGCTCATAATTAGCCTACAACAATAAAATTTGGTATGTATGTGTTTTATATCAACACAAAGATGTCTTTGAAAAATAGACGTCATCCACTTACAGACACGCCCACCTCCCATACAACCCAAAAATTGAAAACGCAATAAATAAGACTCTGTTTCACCTACAGAGCTAAAATTTGGCACATATGTTTTTTGTAACAAAACAAAGATAGTTTTGAAAAGTGGACATCATCCGCCCACGGACACGCCTACCTCCCATACAACGCGAAAATTGAAATCTGCATAACTCACCTCATAATTAGCCTACAACAATAAAATTTGATTTGTATGTGTTTAATACAAACACAAAGATGTCTTCGAAAACTGGACGTCATCCGCTAACGGACACCCCCACCTCCCATACAACCCAAAAATTGAAAACGCAATAAATAAGCCTCTGTTTAACCTACAGAGCTAAAATTTAGCACGTATGTTTTTTATGACAAGACAAATATGTTTTTGAAAAATGGACGTAATCCGCCTACGGATACGCCTACCTCCCATACAACCCAAAAAGTTTTAAACTCAATTAATAAGGTTATGTTTGTCATAGAGAAATTGAATTTGGTATGCATGTATTTTATACCAAAACTAAGGTGTGTTCAAAAATTGGAAGTAATCCGTCCATGAATACGCCCATCTCCTATAGCGAAAGCACAATAAAGGCATTAACTGTGAGCTACAGGAATAAAACTTGGTATGTGTAAATTTTTCATCAACATTTAAATGCATTTTAAATATAGGCTTCATCCGCCCTTGGAGACGCCCATTTACAATAAAAATTTTTTGTTTTTGAAAAGTGGGTTTAGGGTATTTCATAGTCGGCCTAGACCGACTTTAGACTTTCTTTACTTGTTTTTTTCTTAAATTTTGAAAACTAATTTAAAGACATACAAGACTTCATTAGCGTAACTGACCAACACAACACCTTTTTAAAGTTATTTGTTTTTTTTTATTGATCTGGTCATATTTTTAAAACATATCGTCGTATGAAATTAAAAAATTCATAAGTTACCAATGATTTAATTTTGTTAAGTTTTTATTTATATATAGATATGATCTCAAAAGTGTTAAAATAAATTCAAAAATATTGCAATATGTAATAAAAATCTAAAAGATTTTAAAATAATGAATTATTTATATATAAAAAAATTAAAATTAATAGATTTTATAAAAATAAAAACATTGGGAAAACAAAGGAAAAAGAAAATCCAGAAAAATTCCGAGATCACTATTTTCAATCCCGACAGTCCCGGGATTGTCAAAATCGTTCGGGGTACCTTAGAAGTAAAGGTTCATTGAAAAACAACATAAGTCAGTTTTTGTTGATTTGATTTTTAGTATAGATTTTGATTTTGGTTTTTGTCTTATGGCTTAAACGTATTAACCTTTATAGATAAAAATACCAAAATAATAAGATAAATAGAATCGCTTATCGCGCAGCAGATTATGTAATTAACTCAATTTCGACATAAGTCGACTTATGTTGTTTTTTTTTGTTGCCTCAGAATTATTGATTATAATATTTTCAGCTTTGTATTCACGCCTCACTCCCGATTATGCTGCATTTCTTTTGAATATATTTTGTTCTCTATATTTTAACCATTCTCAAAGCCCCTCAACTCAGCTGCTCCTGAAAATTATTCCACGTACTCCTCAAAAATTATAACAAATTTAACTGTTTCTAAATAAACGAAACTCATGTTAACAAAGTGAAACAAACTAGCTTCTTGTGAATGCTTGGCAACAAACGATCAGCTGCTGCCTAAAAGGTGCCTCCAAACAAAAACCCTTTTATTTCAAATTACTTTCAAAAATTTGGAGTTAAACTTCATACTAAATAAAATAATCCTTTAACATGCTCAGAATTCGTATAAAAAAGATAAACGTGTTGCACCTGTTTAAAGCCAGCGTAGCTAATGATCAATAATTATGTCTACCACTCTAATGGCTGCGCTTTATACAGCTAATGGACAGGACACTTTAATTAAAAAGATCGCCGCCGATCATTCTTGATTGATCTAAGGGCGAATGCATTAGATTGAGGTGGTATTTAAGAGAAATGCTTTAAAGAATATAAAAGAATTATTATGATCTATATTGCTCAGAGTGAAAGCAGCAGGTCAAGCAAAGTGTTCACCAATTATATAGAGTGTTGGTTGCACTCTTAATTATTCCGACACCTTTGACTTGAGTCAACTTTATGTGACTGACGGGTTTCGCTATACTTTATTGGTGATCCGGCAGCAAATATTGCAGCTCGCAGTATCAATTAAATGAGAGCGGGTTACATAGTATGCGTTTTTTAGCCTTCTTTTTTATCAAAACCGATCAATGCGTGCTGACACAGAATATTCGAGTTTGATGTTGAAAGCAGGAACTTCTTCTTGTTATGCGTTGTTTAAGTGTTTTGGATCATTATTTGTGCTCGCTTTAATAGCTCAGCTCAATCGAACGTTCGATCGTTTGTGCTGTAGTTAAAATAAACAAACTGCCAACTTGCTGCTGCTCATGGTTTTTGCCAAATTTTCTTTGAGCCGCGTGCAAACAAGATGTTGTTGGCAACGATCATCAGCTGTATCGTTTAAGAGTACAAATGAGCAGCTCCTTCCTCTTGACCTGCTGGCTTACCTAATTATATATAATTTATTTATTTTTTTTTTTTTCAACATCGTCCACTTGTACTAGCAAAACTTTGCTCGAACTACGCGCTTCCTATTTTATGTTTGTTGTTTTAGTGCGGATTTGTTGAACTTGCTTGCGCTCTTCGCACTCTACAAATACACATGGATGGATGGATGGCTATGACCAGTTGTCGGCTGCCGGGATAATGAATGAGCACGATCACATATGACGGTATTAAATACCTCGGTTCGTAATGAGGGAGTTGATGATGATTTTATTGTTTTAGTAGTTTTCTTGCTTTGAGCGTTTTTATTTTTTTTTTTATTTTAAAAGCCGTAGAGCAGCAGGTGAGCGAGCTGGTCAGAAGAGTATTGTAAATGTGTTTAACATGATGATGGTAGACAGTTGGACGTATGATAACGTGTGTTTATTTGGACAGGATGTGTAATTTTTGTTTGTTATGCAGTGTTTGTGTTTTTGCTGGATATAAAAATGATTAATTGACATTTCAAGCTGATGGAAATAATTGCCGCGTTGAAAATTTTAAACAGTTATAAAACGTTTTGTTTTAGCAGAGTTTAAATGTTGGTAAAAAAATAAAGATGCTTTTTTAATAAGTTGTTTCAAGCATTTTGAAACTTTACTAGAAAAAAATAATTTGCTTTTTAATTGTTTTCTTTTTCCAACTGACTCAGACTTATTGGCAGCTAAATCATGAGAAACCACAATTTTTTTTAAGCATAAACTTGCCAACATTTATGTTAACTCAACATTCAACAGTAAAGTTTGTCAAGATCGCATCAACACCAACTGAAGTGTCATCATAAATGCTATGAATTATGTTCTTGTGGTTTTGCACATATCAGGCTAAACTCAATATTTTGATGTATTTTAATTTAATAACCTAAAAATGAGCCACACTCGAAGTAGCTGCCATCAGCAGATAAATTTTAAAACCATATCAGCCAAGTTTATGGTTCAGAGCTTATTACAACATTGTTGCATGTTATAGCCGCAAAAATTTAATATGAGTTGCTAGTAAAACACGCCACAATTTAAGCCATGTTATTTTCTGTCTTTAAGCCACACTACAACAACGTTGACAAAAACTTGAACGTATTTTGCGGTTTGAGCTTATTTCTTTTTATGACTATACCTAAAACGCAGTTAACAGTAACGAGCCGTTTACAGCAACAACAAGCATAACCACCTTTTATCAACTTGGACTACACTGTGCAAAAAACACTGCTTTGTTGCGGTTGCCTGAATATTAATAAAAGCAAAACATTTGATATGTAAAAAAATTACTGAGCACTGTTCCCCTATACATTTTCGACTACGAGCGATTAATAATCCTTAAAAAAATTTTCAAAGTATACAAGTATGGTCATAAGTGAATTTGAGATACATAGTTAATATTATAAATCATGAATTACCTAAAATTAAAATTGACAAGAGATTCCGAAATACTACAAATATAATAAAAATTTAGATGGCAACACTACCCACCATCTTGGATTTTAAAATTCTGATTTCAGATTCCAAATCAGCCACACCCTTAAACTGTTATGACTAAGATCATTTTTAAGACTCTCACAACAATATATTTTTAGGCAGCAACCCTATTTAAAAATTAAATATTTTTGTTATTCTTGCAACAGATTCGGATACAGTGTAGGTTATAACCCTATCCATCATCTTGAATTGTAAAATTCTGACATCAGATTCAAAATCAGCGAAAGCCTAAAAAAGTTAGGTCGGTAATGTTCAAAACTCTTTAAACAACATATTATTAGTTGGCAGCTCTATTGTAAAAATAACTTAATTCTAAAATCTTAAATCATATTCTAAATCAGCAACAGTCTTAAATTGTTAGGTAATGTAAAAAACTTTTGAACCCCGTATTTTTAAGTGTCGACCCTAAAGTCAAAAATTGACATAATTTTGAAATTTTTACAAAAGATTCGGACAAAGCGGCCCATTTTGAAAAAACGTTTGCCTTCTTGAATTTTAAAATTCTCACAGTAAATTCGAAATCAGAGAAATTGCAAAATAATTATGAAAACTTTTAAAAAAAATATTATTTGGTGACAACTGTGACGTGGTTTTATCAAAGGCTGAAGTAGAGCCCAGCCGCTCCAGGTTTTCTAAGATTTAGCCGATTGCGAGGGTAGACCAAAGGCAGAATACTGCTAGGTTCGAACTACAAGCTTTCCGAAATATACCATAGAACTTCAAGTGAAGTAAGGTACGGTATGGTGAAATGTGAGGGTTATGCACTGACGAGTCACACCAGTTACAACAATCTACGCTTACTTAACCATTTGACATTCAAAACCATTTGTGAATCATATCACTGAAAGGTCACATCAATCGAAGGTTGTCTAAGTGTTCTAATTTAGTTGTCAATAGTTTGTGTGTAGGTATGCTGCATGTGTGTGTATATTGTTTTTTAAGCTAGTTTTACAATAGTTGTTGATTTTGTTTTTGTTTGTTCTAATTATGCCTGGGTTCGAACCCCACAGCGGTCGTTGACAAAAATATATTAATATTTATTTTTTTTACATTTTGTTTTCACTTTGTTTCCTTTTAATAATAACAATTCAGAAATAATAATAATATGACAATTTAATAACAATATATATTAAGTATAACATAATTATAATATAGATATAATAAGATCAAAAAATAAACTAAGCTAATTTGTAACGCGCCAAAACACAACCCTACGGTATAAATAACATAATTCTGATGACAGATTCTGAATCTGCTATCCATATTTAGCTTGTGCTTGTTCAAGCTACGAATTGTTAAAAATAAAAAAAAAAATTATATGGCTATACGCCATCTTGAATTTTAAAATGTTAACATCAGATTGTAATGCCTTCAAAGTAACATTGTTTATATCTTCTTTTACTTCCATAAGACCTTAGTTTATTCTGGATATTATTATTGAGATTTATATCTTCTTTTACTCTCATTAGACCTTAATTTCTTCTCGGCATGTGTTATTGAGATAGAGTTGAGAGAGAAGTTGAGTAGATGTCAGGGAAAACCACGAGTTATTTAAAGAACACAAATAATCGAATCGAAAATCGAGTCAAGTTTACTACTCGACTCGACTTAAACTCGTTGCAACTCGCACAGGCTCAGTAAAAACACATAACTTCCTCCCTGCTCACGCATGGTTTTTCTGTACTAAAGGCAATACAACAGATATTTTTGCCACACTATAAGATGGATAGAAGAGCTCAATACTTTTCCAATAAGCTTAAATGCATGTGAATACCATGAAAAAAAAAGATGTATATAGGTGTTTAAAAGAAATATATTTTCAAATATGACGAAATATCGATTTTTTTGGGCTCTCAAAGGCGTTTGTAAATATAACATATTTCAAAATTTTTTTAGCCTTTATTTGTGTACTATCAAAATCTTAATTTTTTGTTTATCCTGGGTATGCATTCTGAAGAAAAAAGTTAAATGCACAAAACTTGATTATTTGGCCAAAAATTGATTCAGGAGAACCAAAATTGCGCTATAGGGATTTTTCGTTCAGAAAAAAATTATGCAGAAATAGTTTTTTAAGAACTACCCCAAACTTTTGATTGGGTATCCGGCGATATCTAAATGTTGATCCAGCTTATTGTACATGAAACCAGTTGTATTGCAAAGAGAAAATAATTTGAATCTCAATAACTTTGGTTTATTTGGAAGATACTATTTCATTAAGTGCCACAAATTTTATGGCAGCATGGAAATTGAGGGAAAATGTTCATTAAGGGAATTCAGCATTATTCTAGGATTCAATCTTATAAGGTTATCTCGAAATTTTACGTTTTCTCAATAAACAGCTGATTGATACCCCAACTTGAAGAAAAGAGCGACTTTTTAATTTAAATCAAAAACCAACTTTATATATTTATTTTTTAGCTCTTAAAGCTTACTTCTTGAATAAATTATTAAAAATATCTCATGGAATATTTCTTAGATTGTAACATCAAATTGTATTTACGTCAGGATTTATTAAAATTGTTATTTTCGATCTTAAACCAGAACGTTCAAAAACTCTTATGAGAGTAAAACCAGAAAAATAATGTTGCTAAGGATGTGGCGCAACAAGACGTGTCGAGCTTATTCAAGCCGGGTCTGGAAACTTGAAGAATGTACTATTGTGTACTCGTTTTAACACTCTAAATCTGTAAGATCAGGTCCTTCAGTGTGTTGGCCGTAAATATAATATAAGAAAAAGGCGTTGAGATAATTGCATTAAACTTGGTTTCACATAGACCCAAGAATTTGCACTACTCAATATCACTAAATAGGGTTTTATTTAAAATACATTGATAAAATTTAGTACGCGTGCATTTAACATCAATACTAAACCGGGTTCAAAAAAAGAGCGTCATCTCCCAGAAACACGCCCACCTCCCTTATAAAGTACTATAATAAGAACACCATAAAAGGGCTTATATATAACCTACGGAGATAAAACTTGGTATTGGAGTACTTCATATCAATACTTAGATGTTTACGAAAAATGGACATAATACTCCCAAGAACACGCCCATTTCCCATGCAACTCGGACTAGACCGACTTAAGACTTTCTTTACTTGTTTATTTAATGATACAAAGTCTTTTTAATATTTTCCTGTGAAATTTTCATAGAATAAACGAAAGTTGTAATTTTTCAAGGATCTTTTAAAAAAATCTCCATGAAATCACATTTTTCCTTCAGATCAGGTTAAGCTCTAATGGGTAAAGAATCAAACTCAAAAAATCAAATCGGTTTTGTTTGATTTTATTAGAATGTGTGGATTCTATTCAAAATAAAGCAGGTAGCTATCATCGAAAAACCATTTTCAGAATTTAGCTTGTAAACCATTAGGAATTTGTTAAGTTTTTTTGCTGTTTTCCAAATTCCAAATATCATCATCATCATATCAGGATGTCTTTCATAAATAACATTCTCGACTTAAATTCCAAACTTCAAAAAATAAAGGTGTAGAAAACACAAAGTATTTTTTTAAGTGTACTGCTACTACCTACTACAACAAAGTATGCCAGAGTGCAGCAAAATTTAATAGCTTCGCTCTGGAAACTCATTAACACTTATTAAATTAAGTGTTGTCAACTTTGCGGTTTTGCGCATTTCGGTTGGTTTCCTTAATGTTATATAATTTTTTTTATATTTATTTTATTGGTTGTAGTGAAATTTTTTTAAAAATGCTGATAAAAATAAAAATGTGTGTCACCTAAGTGATGTCATGAAGATATGATATAAGTGAAATTCTTCTTGTATACATTAAACGATAATAACTGCTGCGATTATTTCTTCTTTAAAACAATAAAAAAATATTTGTAAATTTGTCTCTTAAAAATTATCCTTTGAATAAGAATGGATTCAAGTTAAATAAAACAGGGCTGCCATCGTAAACAACAAGCTTTACAGTACTTACTATTTTGTTGTTTGTTAATCAGAATCTCAATTCTAAATTTTAATAAAAGAAAACACAAAAATGTATTGTTTTTGTTATAAATATGAAATGCACCGTATTATTCAAAAGTCTGCTATGTGTGTGACCAACGAAACTTGTCTGTGAATAAACAAAACTAATCTGTATAGCGAGTTCATCTTATTTTTATAAGTCTTACACTCAACTCACTAATTTACTTAAAGTTATTTCCATAAAACTCATTTATATCAGATTTTTTCATTTGTATATGATATACTTTATTTTACTGCCGCACCGAGCACCGAGGTCAAGGCCCTAGAAAATAACATAAACTATTGTTTATACTTAAAAAAGACTCCTACTAAAACAGCACTCAACTAATGACGGCTTTTAAGCTAATTGTGAGCTGTTTTTCTCCCCTTTTCCAACATCAACATCAACTCCTACAAAAGTACGCAGCAAGGCAACCAACCAACCCTTTACCGAATAAAACATACATTTAAATGAAATGAAATCGCATTCGAAATGGAAATAAAATGGATATGGCTACAAACGGCATTGAAAAATAAATGAAAATTAAAAAAAATTCTCAGAAATAGTGCTGCTCGTTTAACTCCAGGTTGTTGAAAGTTGAAAAAGCAGCTATAGTGGGTGTTGCAGGCAATTTCTTGCATGTGATTATTTTGTAGCTAACTTTTTGAAATTCTATTCGAGCCGAAACATGGTTGTTTGTTCTGCTGTTGTTTCTGTTATTTTTATTGTTTTTGTTGTCGATGATGATAATTGGCAGCCATTTTAATGTCGATTGTCCACGCGTGAGTGCATTTAAGTTAATAGTTTTTACAAAGTTGTTGTCTACAATATAAATGTAATTGATAAACAGTTATATATGACGCTGTCGGAGTTTAGTATTGATGCCATATTTGTTTGTCATTTAGTTAATTGCTACGAATGCAAATATTTGATGGAAATTTTAATTTCAGGTAACTCTTATTATTGAAATATGTATATTTATTTTATGATAATTTGAATGAAAGTGAAAAACTTAAAAAAGTTGGCAAGATAAGAAACCTTGAGGGGAAACTTTAGGCTTAGACGAGTTAAAAAATGATGTTCCCAAAGTTTAAAATAAAAATTTTAATTTAAAATAAAAAGTTTAAAGTTTGAAATAAAAACTTTAATTCATTCTAGTGTTATGTTTATCGCGAGAGTTCTTCGTTTTTCAAAAGTTTTTTTTGTTTTGATTCTTCTGCGAATTTGTTTGCGTAGGTACTCTAGTTTTTATATAAAATTTTTTTAAAATTTATAATTTTTTTATTTTTTTTTTGATATTATACTCTACATAAACCGGTTCATTCAATTCGAAATAATATCAAAGCTTATAAGGATTATTTAGTTTAATACAAGTTATAAAAATGATACAAAATTATGAGCTTTACCATTTTTTTTGCAGAGAGGTGTAGGCCGATCAGAACAGTTAATTTGTATGAAAAAATTGTCTGTGTCGGATGGTGATTCGAACCCGAGTCTACTACCAAAATCATGGGCTGTCTGCTGACTATGTCAAACATCATAGACTCAAAAATGCCATACGTCAGGATGTACTCCGGATTGTGTGGACTTTTCAATCCTGTTCGGACTTTGTAGACTTGTGATTTTGCCCGGACTTGGACCCAACAAATAAAAACATAGTTATAATTGCAGCTATTCAGTACAATCTGTTAACAATCATAAAAGATGTCGACCATAAAAGATCTGTTAAAATTGGTAATCGGCACTTCCACTGCTTTCATAATACAAGCCGAAAAAAGGAAGTAAGGCCTGTTACCTCATATCGTTTATAAACAAAGGTAAGCTTTAATAAAGCTTAAAATCCTTAAACCTGAATTTATATAATCACAATGATTACTCATCAAAAAAACTCTATGTTTAACTTGGTGAGTCAAGTTTAAATTTAAACACTGAAATTCTAGGTTTAAAAAACTTAAACGTAGATTTGTAAATAAATTCTCAGAGAACATTGAAAATATTTATATAAAAAAAATTGTACTTAAAAATAAGTTCAAAATAATAAAATTGGATTCGATTTTTTATAATGAATATGTTTGCAATTTTCTGAATTTTTGGAAGTTTTGAAAAATATTTTACTCAAACTGATAGTCAGTATTATTTTATTGGAAAAATTTAAACATTTTTTAAATGTTTCGATGTTCTACACACATCTAAGCCTTAAAAGTTTTACTGCAGTTCCGTTCAAATATGTCTTTTAGCCTCAGTTTAACTATATAAGCTTTAAAAATGCGGTTAAGTTAACTGCCGATAAAAATGAGAAAAATTATTTTAATGGTGTTTAAAATTTAAACTCTGGTTATGAAACCTGAGGTTAAGGAAATTAAATTTTTGAGATGAGTTAACATATCTTAAAAATATATATGGTCCAAATATATGTTTTCTATGAAAAACAAGTAAAGAAAGTCTAAAGTCGGTCTAGGCCGACTATGAAATACCCTAAACCCACTTTTCAAAAAAAAAAAAATTTATTGTAAACTCACGTGGTGACGCTGATCAAGAATATATATACTTTTCTATACCAGACTCGCTTCGTTCTATGCGTTACAAACGTTTGCACAAAGTTAATATACCCTGACCTTTCAGGTTTAGGGTATAAAGAGAAGAAGAAATGTAGCAAAATTGTTTTTGTAATCCATATAATTGCAGTCTTGTGCGTTTCTCTAAGAGAATGTCGATTCTAAATTTTTTTCTAAAAGTTCTATAGAATAATTATATGTAGAAAAAGTTGTAAAAAGCAAAGCAACTGCAAAAAGATCCGGACTTGTTTACAAAAAATTACGACAAGCCTATGTGGTGACCGTGGCGTGCAGGTTAAGTGTGTGACTTAGCACGTTCGGAGCCCGAGTTCGATCACCAGTCGCGGCGAAAAGTTTTTTCAATAAAAAATTTTTCTGATCGGTCACCACCTCTCTGCAGACAATGGCAAACCTCAGAGAGTAAATAATGCCATGTAAAGCTTCTTGAGAACATAAGCCGTTCGGAGTCGGCATAAAACATGTAGGTCCAGTTCTCGGTTAATTGTGTGCAAACATTTAATAACACACACAACACAATTGATCATAAGAAGCTCGGTCAAAGTCCTTTCAAGGGCTGAAATGGCCAATTTGTTTTTTGTGTTTTTTTTTGTTCTATGTATAAGGATTCTTGAGCACATGAACATTAGCCGTTCGAAGTCAGTCAAACTTATACTTCGATCAAACTTATACTTCAGTCAAATTTATTTTACGTGCATTTCTCTATAGATTGTGTACAACATTCAATAACAACCCCAACACAAATTAAACCTTAAGAAAAACTATATATTGTATGTTTAGGCTGAGGTTTATTTTGACTTTAAACGAAAAAGATACCCTCAAGTATAAAAAGAATCAGTTATTACAGGGAAAATATCTCTGTCGTACTTCCTTTATTTTAGAAAAAGTAGGTCTTCCAGAAGTGCTCATTAGAGCAACGAAGAAGTCATGTGTTTGTTCTCCAAAAGTAACAGTCAATGAATGCCTTCGTTTGGAGAACGCTGACTCAATTGCTTATTGGGGGAAAACTCGGTCTAAATCCTTTCAAGAGCTGAAACTATACTTTTTTATTCAAAGCAAGAGATCTTAAAATCAGGTTAATTCTTGATAACAACTGGTACCTTATGTTGAAAATGAAACCGGACTGTGCGAATGAAACAACAAAAGCTGTCATAAAGCTAATGACTTTGTTTCTTTAAGGCTGGTAACACTATTTTACCTTTGAAGTTTCTCATACTCGTCTTCACGAAAGTTCGAAATCCGTGTAGTTCGTGTTTTGAAACACTAACCTTAACTACAGCTGTATTTTATTCACGAACTACTCGTGATTTTCGTATTCACTTGATAGTGAAGTGAATACTATTCACGTGAATAGAATTCACGTACTTTAAGCATGAGCAGAACTTTTGATAATCTTAAAATAACCACTTTTTACGTTGTTCTATTATCGAAATGCATAGATAGAAGCACTATACCAAAAAATTAAACCAACAAAGAACTATTAAAAGTTCGTCTCATGCCTAAAATATGTGAATACTATTTACGTGAATACAAACCTCAGGTGTAGTTCGTGAATAAAATACACGTGTAGTTGAGGTTCGTGTTTTCACTAGATTTTTTTAAAAACACGTGAACATGTGCTCACGCGAGACTGGAAGCTCTAGTACATATTGCTTAAAGAGGGTCGCACATCAGTTGAAAACATCAATTTAACGATGATAATGACTAAAAAAGTTAATGAAATTGTGCTCGAAAATCAAAATGTGATCGTGAAAGACATATGTGGTTAGCTTGATACATCGACTGAATCAGAGCACACCATTTTACACAATTTGTTTAAGACATGCGACAGGATGCCCAACATTGCTGAATTTTCTTCAAAAAGTTTTTTGCAAAACTATAGCTCAGGAGATGCTTTTTTCAGCGCATCATTACTGGTGATAAGACTTGGTTGTACGTGTAAGACGTTGAAACAGCTCAACAATGAAACTTTATTCAGATGAGCCGAAACCCCAAAAAAACATCGGTAAAGCCGTTAAAAAATTAAGGTGATTTTGACTGTTTCTTGGATTCTCAAGGTTTTGTGCATTCGGAGCTCCTCAAAGTCAATGGGTTAACGCTGAATATTATTTGAACCAGAAAATTTCTAGTTTATTGCACCAGCTCTCACACATCACGCATTATATGTTATTATTTGAACAAAACCAATATCAATATCGATCAACAAGAAATGGTCCCGTGTGACTTTATTTTATTCCCCAAAACTCAAATTGTCGCTGCGTGGAAAACATTTTGCGACCATGGAAGTCATCAAAGAGAATTTGCAGAAGGAAATCGAAATTCTATTCCGAAATCGGCCTATCATAAACGCGAATCACCCCCGCTGGTAATTATATTGAAGGTGATAAAATAAATATTGAAGAAAAATTAAGCGTTGTGAATTTATTTACACAGTCCGGTTAAATATTAAGCAGAAGCGATATCAAGACAGTATAATATAAGAACCAATGACTACACGCATCGCATACATGTTCAGGTAATTATTAGGAAAACCCTTGACAAAAATAAAAAAAAAAGCTAAAAAACATAAACTTGGTCTCTACGTAAACTTAATCTAAATGGCTAATTTTTGCTATTAACTGGTTAATGTGGTGCTTATGAGACCGAGTGGGCCACCATAGCTGTTTCTCCAGCTATTGTGTTGTTGTTGTAGTTTTGATGGAATGATTGTAGATGGCAGCTCAAGTATAAAGCCTGGTAAGGGAAGAGAGTTGGTTGTAACAACTCGCTTAGCTTGACGGACAGACGACCCGTAGACCAACCAAGCTAGCTGCTGCTAGCCTGTTGGATGGCTGGACGTTTTACTTCACACAACTCTAATAAATGGTTGATGGTTGACGTGGTCTCGGCGTATTATTATGAGGGTAATAATTCTGCATGCAATCTATTTATTTGCATTTGCATGAGAACGTGTAGGCAGCAGAAAATATGTTAGTTCAGCTAGATATTAATGTGTGTTGATGTGAGTGTATATGTGTATATGTGTGCTGATAGTTGGTTGGTGGTAGTGGTTCGTGTTGTTGCTGGAGTTGCTGCTCTAGTGCATAACTTATGATGCCACTAAATGGCAAATTAATTGGCTAAAATGCAGTGCGTGTTGTTATTAGCTGATAATTAACCAAATTAGATGCAATGATGCCGGCGACTTCATTATAGAGCCATAAAGATTTTGTTTTTTTTTTTTGCTTACTGTTTGGAAAAATAAAACAGAAATATTTAAAAAATTGTTAAAGATCTTTAAAGATAAATGTTAGTAACATTAGAGCCTGAAATTATTAAAAAAAACAGCTTTTGTGTGCAGAATTTTTTTTTTTTTTCTTGTTTTTAGGCAGACATTTCCACTCTAGTCTTGGATATTTTTCTTGCAGTTTTTGTTGTTGCTGCATTGCACGCATAGCACCTCTGGGCTTGTACACATATAATTAACATGAGCAAGAAGGGTTGCCGGGTGGGCAGGCGCATAAGTCTTTGACGTGCGTTCCTCTTCTTATTCTGCTAATAATAGTATAGCAAGTAGAACCCACGTGACGATCAGGTTTGCGTGAGCTTTTCAATAAAGTTAGCGTAGCAGTTTTTCCATTTAATTTTCTGTTTTTGTTGTTGTTTTAATGGCGCTGCTGCTGCTGCTGCCACTTACAATTATAAGCTGGTCTGGGGCATCAGCCCGATTTGCATGGTAATGAGGATGTTTGTCGGTTAAGTGGCGGGTACTCGATTCGGTCATGTAAGCATATAATTAAACACACTTCAGCTCGAATATTTTTTATTTTATGTTTATTAATCCTTTCTACATGAATAGTTTCTTTTTAAATTTTTTTTAAGGATTTTACTTGGTTTTGCGTTAACTCTAATGTGCGCTATAATGTCAGTTTTCTTGCTTTTTTTTAATAACTCCAAATTTCAAACATTTCAACTTTTCAAAAAAAAACAAATATAAAGGAATCGTTATAATTTGATGAAATCAGGATCTTATAAGAGATCAACTGTATATACTTGCATAAACAATGTTTGTTTTCAATTTTTATCAACACACATTCATTTTTTAAAACGTACATTTTAAAATGAGATTCTAAATCGTAAGTTTAATTTTCTATTATAAACATTTTAACATGAGCTTTTAACACGTTCATTCGATATTTTAAAATGAACATTTTAAAATTACTTGTAATTCTTCTTGTTCTTCTAAAATATTCATTAAAAAATATCAAACGAACGTTTTGAAAGATCATTTTAAATTTTTCTTTTAAAATGAAATGAAAAAAAAAAGTTTCCTTCTTTTCGTGCTACGAAAAGTTTTCACAGTTTCCTCTGTGTATTTAAAAATTTGCTTTAACATTTTAGTTTTTACATATCACATCAACATCAATTCTAATGAGTCCATTTTTAATGTGTAGGGCATGCAAATTTATGTTGCATACTATTTAGCGTGAAAATGAAAAAAAAGTTGTGAAAAAATTCGTTGAAAATGATTTCAAGACAAAGTCAAAGTCAAAGTCAAAGTCAAAGTCAAAGTCAAAGTCAAAGTCAAAGTCAAAGTCAAAGTCAAAGTCAAAGTCAAAGTCAAAGTCAAAGTCAAAGTCAAAGACAAAGTCAAAGTCAAAGTCAAAGTCAAAGTCAAAGTCAAAGTCAAAGTCAAAGTCAAAGTCAAAGTCAAAGTCAAAGTCAAAGTCAAAGTCAAAGTCAAAGTCAAAGTCAAAGTCAAAGTCAAAGTCAAAGTCAAAGTCAAAGTCAAAGTCAAAGTCAAAGTCAAAGTCAAAGTCAAAGTCAAAGTCAAAGTCAAAGTCAAAGTCAAAGTCAAAGTCAAAGTCAAAGTCAAAGTCAAAGTCAAAGTCAAAGTCAAAGTCAAAGTCAAAGTCAAAGTCAAAGTCAAAGTCAAAGTCAAAGTCAAAGTCAAAGTCAAAGTCAAAGTCAAAGTCAAGTTTTACTGCAGTTCCGTTCAAATATGTCTTTTAGCCTCAGTTTAACTATATAAGCTTTAAAAATGCGGTTAAGTTAACTGCCGATAAAAATGAGAAAAATTATTTTAATGGTGTTTAAAATTTAAACTCTGGTTATGAAACCTGAGGTTAAGGAAATTAAATTTTTGAGATGAGTTAACATATCTTAAAAATATATATGGTCCAAATATATGTTTTCTATGAAAAACAAGTAAAGAAAGTCTAAAGTCGGTCTAGGCCGACTATGAAATACCCTAAACCCACTTTTCAAAAAAAAAAAAATTTATTGTAAACTCACGTGGTGACGCTGATCAAGAATATATATACTTTTCTATACCAGACTCGCTTCGTTCTATGCGTTACAAACGTTTGCACAAAGTTAATATACCCTGACCTTTCAGGTTTAGGGTATAAAGAGAAGAAGAAATGTAGCAAAATTGTTTTTGTAATCCATATAATTGCAGTCTTGTGCGTTTCTCTAAGAGAATGTCGATTCTAAATTTTTTTCTAAAAGTTCTATAGAATAATTATATGTAGAAAAAGTTGTAAAAAGCAAAGCAACTGCAAAAAGATCCGGACTTGTTTACAAAAAATTACGACAAGCCTATGTGGTGACCGTGGCGTGCAGGTTAAGTGTGTGGCTTAGCACGTTCGGAGCCCGAGTTCGATCACCAGTCGCGGCGAAAAGTTTTTTCAATAAAAAATTTTTCTGATCGGTCACCACCTCTCTGCAGACAATGGCAAACCTCAGAGAGTAAATAATGCCATGTAAAGCTTCTTGAGAACATAAGCCGTTCGGAGTCGGCATAAAACATGTAGGTCCAGTTCTCGGTTAATTGTGTGCAAACATTTAATAACACACACAACACAATTGATCATAAGAAGCTCGGTCAAAGTCCTTTCAAGGGCTGAAATGGCCAATTTGTTTTTTGTGTTTTTTTTTGTTCTATGTATAAGGATTCTTGAGCACATGAACATTAGCCGTTCGAAGTCAGTCAAACTTATACTTCGATCAAACTTATACTTCAGTCAAATTTATTTTACGTGCATTTCTCTATAGATTGTGTACAACATTCAATAACAACCCCAACACAAATTAAACCTTAAGAAAAACTATATATTGTATGTTTAGGCTGAGGTTTATTTTGACTTTAAACGAAAAAGATACCCTCAAGTATAAAAAGAATCAGTTATTACAGGGAAAATATCTCTGTCGTACTTCCTTTATTTTAGAAAAAGTAGGTCTTCCAGAAGTGCTCATTAGAGCAACGAAGAAGTCATGTGTTTGTTCTCCAAAAGTAACAGTCAATGAATGCCTTCGTTTGGAGAACGCTGACTCAATTGCTTATTGGGGGAAAACTCGGTCTAAATCCTTTCAAGAGCTGAAACTATACTTTTTTATTCAAAGCAAGAGATCTTAAAATCAGGTTAATTCTTGATAACAACTGGTACCTTATGTTGAAAATGAAACCGGACTGTGCGAATGAAACAACAAAAGCTGTCATAAAGCTAATGACTTTGTTTTTTTAAGGCTGGTAACACTATTTTACCTTTGAAGTTTCTCATACTCGTCTTCACGAAAGTTCGAAATCCGTGTAGTTCGTGTTTTGAAACACTAACCTTAACTACAGCTGTATTTTATTCACGAACTACTCGTGATTTTCGTATTCACTTGATAGTGAAGTGAATACTATTCACGTGAATAGAATTCACGTACTTTAAGCATGAGCAGAACTTTTGATAATCTTAAAATAACCACTTTTTACGTTGTTCTATTATCGAAATGCATAGATAGAAGCACTATACCAAAAAATTAAACCAACAAAGAACTATTAAAAGTTCGTCTCATGCCTAAAATATGTTTGGACTTGGACTTGGACTTGGACTTGGACTTGGACTTGGACTTGGACTTGGACTTGGACTTGGACTTGGACTTGGACTTGGACGTGGACTTGGACTTGGACTTGGACTTGGACTTGGGCTTGGACTTGGACTTGGACTTGGACTTGGACTTGGACTTGGACTTGGACTTGGACTTGGACTTGGACTTGGACTTGGACTTGGACTTGGACTTGGACTTGGACTTGGACTTGGACTTGGACTTGGACTTGGACTTGGACTTGGACTTGGACTTGGACTTGGACTTGGACTTGGACTTGGACTTGGACTTGGACTTGGACTTGGACTTGGACTTGGACTTGGACTTGGACTTGGACTTGGACTTGGACTTGGACTTGGACTTGGACTTGGACTTGGACTTGGACTTGGACTTGGACTTGGACTTGGACTTGGACTTGGACTTGGACTTGGACTTGGACTTGGACTTGGACTTGGACTTGGACTTGGACTTGGACTTGGACTTGGACTTGGACTTGGACTTGGACTTGGACTTGGACTTGGACTTGGACTTGGACTTGGACTTGGACTTGGACTTGGACTTGGACTTGGACTTGGACTTGGACTTGGACTTGGACTTGGACTTGGACTTGGACTTGGACTTGGACTTGGACTTGGACTTGGACTTGGACTTGGACTTGGACTTGGACTTGGACTTGGACTTGGACTTGGACTTGGACTTGGACTTGGACTTGGACTTGGACTTGGACTTGGACTTGGACTTGGACTTGGACTTGGACTTGGACTTGGACTTGGACTTGGACTTGGACTTGGACTTGGACTTGGACTTGGACTTGGACTTGGACTTGGACTTGGACTTGGACTTGGACTTGGACTTGGACTTGGACTTGGACTTGGACTTGGACTTGGACTTGGACTTGGACTTGGACTTGGACTTGGACTTGGACTTGGACTTGGACTTGGACTTGGACTTGGACTTGGACTTGGACTTGGACTTGGACTTGGACTTGGACTTGGACTTGGACTTGGACTTGGACTTGGACTTGGACTTGGACTTGGACTTGGACTTGGACTTGGACTTGGACTTGGACTTGGACTTGGACTTGGACTTGGACTTGGACTTGGACTTGGACTTGGACTTGGACTTGGACTTGGACTTGGACTTGGACTTGGACTTGGACTTGGACTTGGACTTGGACTTGGACTTGGACTTGGACTTGGACTTGGACTTGGACTTGGACTTGGACTTGGACTTGGACTTGGACTTGGACTTGGACTTGGACTTGGACTTGGACTTGGACTTGGACTTGAACTTCGACTTCAACTTGGACTTGGGCTTCGAGTCAAGTCAAGACAAGTATTTAGTCAATGAAGAAATCTGCATTCGTTCGCCATTTTGACTTGGACATGGACTTGGGCGTCGAGTCAAGTCAAGACAAGTCTTTTGTCAAGAAATCTGCATTCGTTTGCTAGTAGAAACGCCCGATGAAAAGATATGCAATACATAATGGAATAAAAAATATTTTGTTTTTTTCCGTTTTCGAATGTATCCTTTACTTTGTCACTTTTTGAATGCTATATTGTATTTGCATAGTACTCATTGATGGAGCTTCCGAAAGCAGATGCACATCTTGTTGATTATTGCCTCCTGCTTCCTGATAATCCGGAATCCTCCTGCTTTGTTGAGTGAGGGCCTCGTTAAGCAGCGAACGTTGATTACTATGCACATTAACTTGGTTGGCATCAAAATTTTGTTGAGATAATGTTCCAATCACCATATCCTCACCATTAGTTGAAGATCTAGCTGCGGTTGCATTCTCAAGAGCACTAATTCGTTGCCCATGAACATTAAGCCGGATCGAAATTAAGATATTGCCGGACGTCGAGTCAAAAGCAAGAAGGACCCTTAAAAACTATTTCTTCATCATATTTTTTGGATCGGAGAAATCCCCATGGAGCGGTCTTTGTTTTCCTGAACCAATTTTTAGGCCAGAATATCAAGTGTTTTTTCTAAAACTTTTTTTTCTTGAGAATGCATAGAAGATAAGAAAAAAGTGAAGATTCAGCAGCTATTGCATGTAGTCAATCATCTTTCAAGACTACCAACCTAATGCTAGGCTGTTTCAAATGAAACAAATTAATTTTTAATGCATGCTTTTAGGCTGAAAATTGAATGATTGAAAGGCATTGGTTTGTGTTTGTGATAAAAAAACTAATAAAGAACCCACCTTTGAAGGTTGTGTTGATGAACTAAATCAAAAGTTTTCTAAAATCTCAGTACCACCGGTCATGAATAACTTTTACAAAAATTCTGTTAGCATTGTTAGAAGCAACATTTCTTTCAGATTCAGAAATGTCAGTGAGACTGAAGTGGTTGAAAGCTTTTTTTCGATAAAATCAAATGCAATAGGTGTCGATAATATACACCCGGTCTTTATGAAAGCGCTACTTCCCAAACTATCGCAATATGTCACTTTTATATTCAACAATGTTTTAACCACTAGTGTTTTTCCTAAAAACTGGAAGAATGCCAAAATCTTGCCAATTCCAAAAACCGCTAATGAATACAGGCCTATAGCAATTTTGCCCTTTCTAGCAAAAGTTCTGGAGCTATTAATTTTCAAGCAAATAAATGCATACCTTACAAAATACTCTTTGATATCTATAAAGCAATCAGGCTTTAGAGCTAAGCGTGGATGTGTGACTGCATTAATTGATGTAGTTGAGGATATTCGTTCTAGACTAGATGACAAAAAAGTAACCTTTCTCACTTTGCTCGATCACTCTAAAGCATTCGATGCAGTAAATCATGATGTACTTGTTACGAAACTCTTGAAAATTTATAACTTTGAGCCTAGCGCTGCAAGCCTCATCGAATCATATCTGACTGGGCGACTGCAAGCAGTTTGCTGTGGTGACCTGTTCTCCTCTTACATTGGGCTTACCAGAGGTGTCACTCAGGGGTCTGTTTTGGGCCCTTTACTGTTCTCGATTTACATTAATGACCTGCCTGCTACACTGAATGACTGCGAGATGCATATGTATGCAGATGACGTCCAACTGTACACTTCATGCTCTACCAATGAACTTAACAGAGCTATCAGCAAAATAAATGTAAACTTAGACAAAATTAATGGCTGGGCGCAAAGAAATGGTTTAGCTCTAAATCCTAAAAAGTCACAATGCCTAGTGATTTATAAAAATATTATTGATACTTCCAGCTTGCCAAATTTAATATTAAATAACTGCAAAATCGAATTCGTGTCAAATGCTAAAAATCTAGGCATTTTTTTTAATCAAACTCTTTCATGGAACTTGCAAATTAATAACGCAATCGGTAGAGTTTATGGAATGCTTCGTGGGCTATGGCCTTCACAGTACTTTACACCACATAAAATAAGAATGCTAATCGCGAAAACATATCTCATCCCAACACTTCTGTACGGATGTGAAATTCTTAGTAACTGTGACTCAATTAGCAAGCAAAAACTGAACATAGTTTTCAACAACATTACTAGATACGTTTTCGGCCTCAATCGCTATGCTCATGTTTCACAATATGTAAAAAAAATCTTTACGATTTCGTTTGATAATCTGTTGCAATACAGAACCTTAATAATGCTACATAAAATCATTTATACCAAAGAACTTGAATTTTTATTTAATAAATTAGAATTCTCGAGGTCTAGTAGGAACAATTTGATTAAGCCAATAAGGCACTCTACACTTGTTTCTGAGCGTCAATTTTTTGTCCATGCCATTCGTCTCTGGAACACTTTGCCAGTCTATCTTCGTAAAATTAGCAATGCATATATCTTTAAGGAAAATTTAATGAAATTTTATCAAATAAATAACTAAAATTTCAATTTCTTTTTAACTTATTATATTTTTATTATTGTTTTAAATTGTATACTATTAAATAGTTATAAGAACATCTATCTTTCTAATTAAGTCTTTGTTTCGTATTTAATTTTACCAATTTGTATTAACTTTATGTGTCCGTGACTGACGCTTTAAATGTTAAGGTTATTTAATAATCTTGTAGCGTAAGGATTAAACTCGAAGAAATAAATAAATAAATATGATACATAGGGAATAGAGCAGAACGCGTTCAATATTAATTACATTTTGCTTGCACTATTGAAAAAACCTATGTAGCATAATGCTAGCGCATCCGACTCTTATTCGATGTTTGCGGCAGTCAATGCTCGCTGGTTGGAAATATTTTTTGTGAGGATGTGGAAATTTGTATAAATATATTTGCTTATGACATTTTTGTAAACTTCACGAATAAAACGACCTTGACAATGTTTATATTAATTGAAAGCGTCACGAATAAGAGACCTTGAAATTTCACTCACCGCCAAAGAATTTTCAGTTTAAAAAGGCAGGTAGAATGTTTGAAAAAATACATCACATTTTAAACTTCATACACATCATTAACAGTTTTCTTCGCCTGCTGAAAAAATAGATAACTTTTAATCGTCCTATTAGAATTGGGCCGACATTATACCTAAATTATAATAGGTTATACATAAATTTAAATGAATGAGTTCTTAGGCAAAAAACTCAGACATTGAATAATAGAATAAACAAAGTTCCTTGGATATATTTTAAGAAAGCGCCAACCGTCTAACCCCTTTCAAGCCCACACCCATCGACAACAAATTAATGAATGCATTTAAGAATATTTATTGTCTAAGACCCATTTACCAATGTATCTAGAATCTAGATTCTAGATACATACTCTATCTATGCAATTAGTAGACACATTTGGCATATAGCTATCTAAACTTATAAACATATGTAAGTATGTAGAAAACCCATGGGCGCTATCTGTGCATCTATCTATCTAACTTAACGGCTAGCTATGCTGTCTCTGTTGATGTTGTTGTTATTTTGCTGAGTATTTTTTTGTTTGACTTATTTTTTTTTTTATATATTGTGCCTTTTTGTAAACAATTCATTTGTCACACTAAATTTGTTTCAATTCATTTGACTAAATTACATTCTCATACTCGTCGTATATCTAGATAGATTTGAGCGCGTAGAGCGTATCTGGTAATTATTTTATATGTATTTTTACTGTTGTTGCTGTTATTCGTGTCTCATTAGTTTGGTTCGTCGTTGTCGTTGTCGTTGTTGGGCTTAATGAGGTTTATGTTATTTTTGGTATATTTCCAAAAAATAATTATCATTTCCTTTCCCTTTCTTTTACGTCTATTTCGCTCTATAGTTGTGTGTGTGTGTGTGTGTGTGTGTGTGTGTGTGTTTTATTATCTTTTGCTTGCACTTACACAATATTTATCGTTGAGGTAGATGTCGTTGCAGCTCAACTCCTTTACAGTTCCACGACGTCACAATCGTTTGACAATCGCCATGGATGAATTCCATTCAGATTTGCGTTCCAAGCACATGCCCGCCCGCCCCGCATGCTTGTAGGTAGCTTAGCTATGCAGTTTATACATATCTGTGAGATACAAGATATACGCTTGCAAATTAATGCATTTGCTGGTAACAGTTAATTAAATGCAATCACATTAATTTGCCTGATTTTTTTGTTGGATTTCCTTGAAATCACTACCAGCCGCAGTTGTTGTTGTTGTTGCAGTTGGATAGGTGCAAAGATATGGGGAAGCTTCATTATAAAATTGTGCGCTAACATATTACAGAGAAAACTATTTTTAAGTCAAACAAAATTGCACTCTCCAACTACTAAACATTTTTGTAAACATATTTAAAATTTTCAGTGTAACGTGCCCTGACTAACAACTACTGTGAACAAGATGAAGTTAAAGCTTTAATATAATTCCACTAGTTGGCCAACTGGTTTGTTTACGAACAACAGTGTGTCTTTGCTAAGCACAACAACAGTTTATGCAGCGTTGTACTAAAACAAAATACTGGGTTGATGTATCGACTAAATGAATAAGTAAGCATTAAATCCGCTGAATAAGTTAGGCCCAAACCAGTCTTACACTTGAGAAATTTACATATTAAATACATATAATTTGAAATTTAACCTTTGCGGCAAAACAAATTTTTATGCTGCCCTACGAGAGATATACGTATTTGTTAAATTTCTTTAATTTTTCTTAAAATTGTCACCAAAAACAAAAAAAAAAATGTGACACAAAAATATAATGATAAAAAATTAAAACAAAAATCGGAATTATGGAAAATATCTTTATGTATGTATATGAACATGTGAACATGTATATATATGGGACGTTCTTTGTCAAATGGAACAAAATTGTGGCCAAAATTCATGTTGATCGATTTTAGTGCTCTTGAGCCTAAAATGTTCGTTATGGATCCTTCTTTCTGGGCGAGTGTGCCCTTTTGATAATTTCAAAATAAAATATTAGCAAAAAAAAAAATTTTTAAGGCCGAATGCCTTGGTAATGTGTACAAAGTGGTAGTAATAGACTGATAATATTTTCCTTAAATGTTGAGTTTCAATCACTGAACGCATACACTAGCAATAAGGAATCCAAAATGGCGGCTACAGTTTTTTTAATGCATTGCTCTGCTCCATCTGAAAAATTTAAAATTAAAAAACAACAAACTAAAAATGTAAAAATAAACAAAATAATAAAAAAATAAGAAAACAAAATTTTATATTATATTATAAAAACATATGAACTACGGGTATAAATAAGAAATAAAACAATTATTATGAAACTTTCATCATACACACAGTATTGTGCAAAACCTAAGCAACTCTTTGTAACAAATAAAGGAAACCAAAACATATTTCTCAAAACCATGACCAAAAAATCAGGAACCAAACACTGTCTGTCCAAAAAACCTAAGAAAATTTTACAAAAACTTTGAATAACATTATGTTTTGTTTATGAATTCAGCGAAACTTTGAGAATTTGATTTTGCCTGATGTCAAATGATGTTTTTAATCTTTCATTTTCAGACTTTATTTAATAATGTCATCCATTTGCTTTTCCAGAGCACTGGAAAAAATCTGGTAATCCGCCATTTTGTTAAGAAGAGCTCTGATAATCTTTTTAAACAGGGCTCTTTACTTGTATATTAAATATCCACTTTACCAAATTTTGATAAATTCTTTGTTTTTTTTTTTAAGTTTTCCAAAGTTTCCCTCTTTAGTTGTTTAGCGATTATCAATTTTAATATTTTTATTATATATATTTATTCGAAAAATAGCTGCTCTGAGGTTTGCACAATATATGAAGAGGTTAAAGAGAACAGCTTTTTAAGAGTTTAAGATAAAACTGTTTTTTAACTTGATCATTTATATGATAATATAAGTTGTGACAATTATCTTTAAGTTACTTAAATTCTACTTTTTAAAAAAGAAAGGCTAAATCAGCTTTGAAATATTTTAGTGATGGGGTAAAACCTACTGCTTTGGGTTTCTTCTTGTAGTTTCCAAGAGGGTGTGTGCGACCATAGCTATCCAAACAATTTTGAATTTGCCTTATTAACAAAAGAGGAATCTCCCACACATTATATCCCAGTTAGATCACCAAATAGTAACTCTGAGTTTCAATAATCTGTGACTTTTATTTAATTAGTTATCTAAAATATGGGTTGAATTGGATGTACCACGCGCCTTTGTTAGATCGGTTCACAGGAACACTTTTAAGAGTCTGTATCATTTTTCCATTTTTCTTGACAATATGTATCAATATCTTATGTCAATTAAAAAACTAAGATGTGTACAAAATATGAGCTTCGTCCGCTCACGCCCGCTCTCCATACTAGGGTATTTCATAGTAGAACTATAACGACTTTAGACTTTTTTACTTGTTTTGTTTTTGTTTCTGTACCCATAATTAACGTTATTTTTATATAATTTTTTGAAATCAAATACTAATTAAACTTCGATCAGATATCTCGTATTGGATTCGAAATTAAAATGAGACATTTCAAAAGTAAAATAAAGTTAACTTTTCTGAGGCCCAAAATTAATAAAAAAAACAATATTTTTAAAAAATTTACAAAAATTGTCTAGGTTTTTTTATATAATTGTATTTTAAAAGGTAAAGAAAAATTTATTCAATTTTTTTCTGGGGCCCAAAAATTTAATAAAACACAATTTTAAAAAAATACCAAAAATTTGTAGTTTTTTTAAATCTAAGTAATAATATAATTTTAAGAATAAAAAAATCTATAAACTTAATAAGACCCGTATTCAAGGGTCGAAATTTTGGGGAATAAGCCCCTCCACCCCTCTCACCATTTTTATCGAAGAGTTATCGATTCAATACAAACTTATAAAAACAAATGTTGGTGTCTGGTGTCATTAAAAAAAACTAGTAAGGTATATCTTCGACTTGGCCGAAGTTAAAATACCCCCACGGCCGATTCTTAAGGGTGGAAGAATCTTAAATTGGAGGGCTTTTTGTATGAGATTCTGAGAGATTTTATTATTTTTATGTGTCTAAAATACATACATATCAAATTGTTTTCCTGCAGCTTAAATATAAGTTTTTTTATAAAGTTTAAAATTTTGGGGTTGTATGGGAGGTGGGCGTGTTAGATTGTGTATGACGCCCATTTTTCTAACATACACAAATACCGAGTTTCTGTCTTGTAACTTTAATATTAGCCTCTGTATAGATTTTTCAATTTTGGGGTTGTATGGGAGGTGGGCGTGTTAATGTGTGGATGACGCCCATTTTTATAACACACCTCAGTTTTGACATTAAATACACAAATACCGAGTTTCCATCTTGTAACTTTAATATTAGCCTCTTTATAGATTTTTCAATTTTGGGGTTGTATGGGAGGTGGGTGTGTTAATGGGTGGATGACGCCCATTTTTAAAACACACCTCAGTTTTGGTATTAAATACACAAATACCGAGTTTCAGTTTTGTAACTTTAATATTAGCCTCTTTATATATTTTTAAATTTTGGGGTTGTATGGGAGGTGGGCGTGTTAGTGGGTGGATGACGCCCATTTTTCTAAGACTTCTCAGTTTTGATATAGAATACACATATACCAAATTTCAGTATTGTAACTTTAGTATTAGCTTCTTTGTAGAGTTTTCAATTTTGGGGTTGTATGGGAGGTAGGCGTGGTTTTCATCCGATTAAGCCCATTCTCGAACTTTACCTTGGTTTTTTTAAAAAAAGCTTAAATATCGTATTTCAATACGATAGCTTCAAAATTACGGCTGTAATCGTGTCCACAGACAGACAGACGGACAGACGGACAGACGGACAGACGGACAGACGGACAGACAGACGGACATGGCTAAATCAACTCAGGTGGTGATGCTGAGCAAGAATATATATACTTTTCCATACCTACCACGCCTCCTTTTGGGTGTTACACACGTCGTGACAAAATTAATATACCCCTTACGCAGTACGCGTGGGGGTATAAAAATTCATGTAAAGGTAAAACATTTACATATTTTTGGAAAAAAGTTTAAAATTTCTAATTTCTAAAAAAACTTAATAAAGTTTAAGTTGGTAATAAAGTTCCAGTTAAACATGAGAATTGCTTTTTTAAATCATTATGATTCAATTGTATCCTTAGAAAACTGTGTTTTGTATGAATGTCTTCGGTAAAGTAGTTTCGTAGATATTTTAGATATCTACTTTATATATCCAGATATTTTTAAAAACCTTAATGCAGAAAATGAGCTTTAAGTTTTAAGAGAGGCATACATAATAATTGTTTTTTCTTATTTGGAACAAGTCTTCAGTTTAGCTGTAAGCGATGGTACTTATGTAAGTTTACTACATTTTCTTAAATAATAAAAATGAAAATTATTATCATGAATTTTTAACTATTATCAAGTATTACTTTGACATTTAAATAGGTTTATGTTAAATGCGTGCAGGTTTAAAAAATCCTTTATAACGATTCTGAAGTCAGATTTCAAAAATTATTTAAAAATATAAGTATAGTATAAGTATATAATACGTTGAAAAATTAAAAATTTGATTTAATTTTTTCTGCAGCTACAGTCGCGTTCAACATATTTGAAATATTTCATATTCAAATTGTACTGCAAGCGCCCATTGTATAGCCGCTTTACAGCTTTTTACATATATTTTTCTCTTGTTTGCTTGTTGTACGTATTTTACACATTTTGTGTAATAACGGTTCATAGTTCTATTCTTGATTGATCTGAAATTTCTGAAACGGTGCTCAGTTTCATTTAAAAATTGCTAAAATCTTATGAGAAGAAAATAAGTATTTATTCTTGCCTCTCAAAATATGAAAAAAGATACTTAGGGTATTTTCCACAGAACATATATATTTAAGGATCCATCATCTTGAATTTCTTAAATCTGAGCATCAATTCGCAAACAGCCACCAATAAAATTGCTCTAAAAACAAATTGTTACATAATTTTTTTTATAGTTTCCCAAAAGTTTCTGCCAGCAAATAGAAAAAAATAAAATTGTAAAAAAATATTTTTTCTTTACTCTACATTGTATATTTGCTTAAAATATCTTTATTAACTAAGTTAAGTTAACTATCATGAAACAGAAATTTAATAAATCAAATAAATTAACTATTAAATAAATATTTTAAATATTTGTTATTGTTAATGGTTTATCGTTATCATGGTAAAAAAAAATAAAAATTTTAGTAAGAAAATAAACATTTTTCTTTACAAAGAAAAAAAAATAATTGTTTTAAAAATAAACAAAAAAAAAAAACAAATTGGCCATTTCAGCCCTTGAAAAGACTTTGACTGAGCTTCTTATGATCAATTGTGTTGTGTGTGTTATTAAATGTTTGCACACAATTGACCGAGAACTGGACCTACATATATGTTTTATGCCGACTCCGAACGGCTAAAGTTTATGTTCTCAAGAAGCTTTACATGGCATTATTTACTCTCTGAGGTTTGCCATTGTCTGCAGAGAGGTGGTGACCGATCAAAAAAATTTTTTATTGAAAAAAAAACTTTTCGCCGCGGTTGGGGATCGAACCCGGGCTCCGAGCATGCTAAGCCACACACTTAACCTGCATGCCACGGTCACCACGGTGTTTTAAAAATATCACTATTAAATATCAGTTTTAAATTCTATTACAACATGTACCAAAATTGAACTAAAATTGGTGATGCAAATTCAAATTTTATCTTATTTCGGTATATTAGGTGTGCTTCATAAAAATTTTTTTTTTTTAATTTTGCCGCATAAGGGAAATTTTTGATGTTATATCTTCTAATTTATGGCTAGTAATTTGTATCTGGCTGGCTTTTACGGCAAGATTTCTTTAGAAAAGTTATTCAGAATGTTTCCGTCTTTATCTTCTGTAAACATAGTAAGTACCAAAGAATATGTTTGGTCAAAATTCCGAAATATTATATTTTTTATCTTTGAATTTTTCACAGTCTTTAGGCAAGCCGTAAAAACTTTTCAAATCTGCACAAAAATATCAAAATAAATACGCAAACATTTATCTTTGACCCCACTGGCCCCAAATAATGAAGAAATTTCATTTATTCGCATATATTCATAGTCTTTTCATCACTTATAAACTTGCTATACTATGTCTAGTTTTAACAAAAATTATTGCTTTCGTTGTTCTAACTTAGTTTTGTGAATATACCAAACATTAAAAACAAAGTATTGCAATCTTCAGTACTGAAATATAGCAAAAATTGTTTTTATTTCACATTTTAACATGTTTTTTTATAATCATAAGCCATCAAAACTTGGTATTTTATAAGTTATTTCACACAAAAGCATTCATAGATATTTTTGTTACTTTTCGTAATTTTCAATAATTAAATTACAATACAAATGAATGAAGTTTTTTCCAAAATAGCAATGTTTTAAAGGAGCGGCAATCAATCAATAGTAATTCGAACATTTTAGAAAAAAATTATTAATTATTTTTTTATTTATTATTTTCGAAAGTTATATATCTGGCGTGGCAACTATTTTGTAACTTGTTTTTTAATACAATTATGTATTTGTTATCAAAACTCCACTAAGACAAAATCCTGGCGACAGCCTTGAACTCAATATTTGAAAACAAATTTTATATTTTTGCTTAAAATTTATACAATAACACTTGTTGTGATATATGGAGGTAACACTATCGTATGTTAAGGTTTTATACAAATCTATATGTATACTAAATTTTAATAAAAACAAAAATCATAAATTTTATTATATCTTTAAAAAAATGTGGCTACAGAAGGTCTGCCTTAAATATGTGATCAAATAAAATACATCTCTTCATTTGGCTCTTTCCCGACTAAATTTTTACCGCTTAAATTTTTTCAACTGATCTGATCAAAGTATCTAAAAACTTTTAGAAAAAAATATCTAAAAAGGCTTTTTGAAAAAAAAAAATTAAACTTATGTAAAAAAAGGGAAATATATATTTCGTGAATACAGTATAGTATGACCGTTAAGTACTATTTTGAAGATGCGTGAAATACTTTTTAAAAATCCCGGTTTCATCTCAAATTCGAAATGAACTCGTTGGTTTATTAAGCATTTTACAATAATATGAAACATTTTTAAATATTTTGAAGCAATGCAAAATGTTTGCGCTCAGATGAATGTTTAAATTTCAGAAATTCCTTAATTGCTCTTAATTATGAAGCCTCTAAGACCTTTTTCATCGTTATTGATTTATGTTTATGAATAAGGTTTATCAATCTTTATTTTATGAAATTCTCAGGATGCCAAAAGCACCATTTTTTGGTTATAAGGATTCCAAATTGGGTAGAAAACACCGAAGTAGTCATCTCTGCTACCCATAAAAATAAATTTCAAAAGTTCTTCAAGATTTTGTTTACCCTAGAATGACATGCTTATTTTTTATACATAAAGGTCATTCTTCGTCGAATCGACGACACCATTTTTTAAAAAAATGATACGGAAAAGTCTTTAGAAATGACTTGTTTTATTATTCAGATTATTTAGAATAAAAGAAAATACCAAACAATTTTATGTATAATAGTTTTTAATAAAAAAATAAATCTTTTCTGTTTGAGTTCATTTGGCTTTTTTTTAAAAAAGGTACATAAAACAAAATTAAATATTAACTACTTGAAGCATACATTGAATATAAAATTAATTTTTATCTTAAAAAAACAAAGTTCTAAATTTTATTCAGATGACGTTTTTAAATGGATGAGGTAATACTATAGGCAATAGGCAGTCAGTTTTTTTTAGCCTCCACTGTACCAAAACAAGCGCTGAAACAATCAAGTTCATCATTGGATTCGTTGTAGATCGATAACATTTTTTCGAATTTCTTAATATATATATAAATATTTTTGGTTGTAGATTTAGCATTCCAGCAATAAAAATGGAATATTAATACAAAAACTAAAAAAAAAAACCAAAAATATGAAACTGAAAAAACGATAATTCTTAAAAATCATACTTCTAAATTATTTTTTCGGTTCTACGTCTGTGCATACGTTCAAGCTAGACTTCGACGGGTACTTTAGGAAAAATCAGAAGAAAACAAAATCAAACAAAGAAGAAAAATGATTTAATGTAACCATGCGTCGTCGATTCGACGCAGCATGTCCTTCTAGGGTTAACAGAAATATGACAGAAAAATTAAATAGACATTGCAAGCTTTTCATTTACATTTAGTAATTAATAAGGTATTTATATGAAAACCAACATTATAAAGATGTAATTAAAAAAAATACGAACACGGAAAAAAAATTAGGTCCGCAGACTTTCCTCTGCGTGTATCAATCAATTTTTATTAAACAATGACTAACAGCAAAAACAACAAATTGCAATAATAGCATAATAATTTCTACCATAATATTAAAATCAACAATAACAACAAAGATACAACAACAACAACGACAATAGCAACAATAACAATCACTCAAATAGCAGCATAACAATAAAACATGAACAACAATTTAAAATCGTTTTCATCAACTCAAAGAGATTGAAAGATACTTTTGCATCCGTTGGATAGCAGACGAATTGATGCTTATTACGCTGATGTACAATGTGATTGTGTTTGTATGTGTGTGTGTGTGTCTCTGTTG
The DNA here is from genome assembly GCA_958299015.1 of Tetanocera ferruginea. Classification (NCBI taxonomy): domain Eukaryota; kingdom Metazoa; phylum Arthropoda; class Insecta; order Diptera; family Sciomyzidae; genus Tetanocera; species Tetanocera ferruginea. The sequence continues at coordinate 94,636,506 of OY282642.1, forward strand.
GCTGAATGCTGATAGACTTGATTGCTATTTTAAATTGATTCGCAGTGAATGTGCGGCGCGCTGTTGTGTTACCTGCTGCAACAAAAAGACAGACAGACTAATAGACAGGCAAACACACAGACCCACAGTTGATTTCATGTACAATTGCGCTGCGCTGGCGCGCTAGCAGTTACTGCTTAATATGAAACGTGCTTGAGACAAGCGGCAGAGTTTCATCGCATGGATGCAAATTGCTCTGCGCTCGCTCGGTTCCCATCTTTCATTTGTCTGAATTGGCATTAAGTTGGTTAATTTAATATTTCCGCGATGCGCTTTGCACAAATCATTTTATTTTTGTCTTTTCTTTTTTTATTGTTTTCTTTTTTTTTGCTCTTATTATAGCCATTTTAGTCGGCACTTCATTCGCTACATGCTGCGCCGTTCTACCTGATTTTGTAAGCATCAACGCTTTGGTTAAACTGACGTTTTTATTGCAAATTGCGACTCAATTGCTTTTCCTTTTTAATTCTTTTCGTGTTTTGTGTTACGTTTTGTTTTTTTTTTTTTTTCCTTTTTGTGCCATCTCGTTCAGTCAATTCTGCAATTTAAACGTTTTGAGGTAGTTACTAACCAGCCCAGACCAGCCCAACGCTCTGAAACGTCCCTCCGATTTTATATCATTTCGAAATCCAATTTCAATTTCAAACTTAAACGTTTTGTGTGAATTACGTATGCCGCTTGGTTGAATGGCAACACTTGGCAAGGAAATGCTTTCGAAAAAAAAGAGGCAAATCATAAACGTGGTCAATAATAAATATGGCAGCTATCAAATGCAACAAAAAAAAAAAAAAAAAAAAAAAAAAACGAAAACACAAAAACGTTTCTCAAGTTAATCGTCTTTGGCTGAATGACTGCAAAATAACAATTTCCTTTTCTTTTGCCTTTTTTTTATTGCGCTTGATTGATTTTATCAAAGATTTTGAATGATTTTTTTAAAAAGGTTATAATTAGACTGTTTAAAACACTTGTCTTGCTGCAAGTGTGCATTTTTAATGCACTTTAAGTCAATTTTTTACTTTGATTTTCAACAAAGAGTAGCTTTTCCCAGCACTTTCAACCCAACTCCTTTTTCACTCATACACTTTGAATACATATTCCAGCCACATACAAGCACATAAAAATCATTGCCAGCTACCAGCTTAATCGCCCTAAAGTAGGCCATAAAATCTTCAATTTATGACATAAATTCAATTGTTATTGCAACCTAAATACTCACACATCCACACACTCTCACTCTCACTCCCTATTTGCACAACCAGCTCACACAAGCCATAATAACTGCCTCAAAATTGCGCCTAAAAGGGTGTCGAACGATTATGAACACCCCTCAAGAAATGAAAATAATACTCTTTTACAAACCTAATTGTATGCATTGTTTTTTTGTTTTTGTGATTTTCATAAATAAATAAATTGAACCACACAACATTTGTTGGCAATTTGTGTGCAATTCGCTCGTAAGGATCAACAAAAAGTATCGCATCTCATTTTTAATACATGTAAGTATTAATTCGCTGATTATGTTCTTCGGTTTGTACAACATGGAATATGTATTCCACTAGGCTTAAAGTTGTTACTAAGGAATAAACGAAAATAAGCATTTCTTTGTTATGAAATTTACTAGTATAGAAGACCGTCATACGACGTGTGGTATTCAAAATAATTAAGTAGCAGACAATATGACATTTTTCATTTAACTGAAATGTTAATTTGTTCCAGTCGTCGTCAATGTGTCCTTACTGATATATATCAAATTAATTTTGTGTGCATACTTTTAGGATAACAATTTTTTTCATAAAAAAAGCACTGTAAGAGCGTAACAGGTTCTGGGTCAGGCTAACATGTTCACCCTATGCATAGTTATAACAGCTAAAACAGTTTGAGCGATATAGAGCACGGAGCAGTACGCTTGTCTTTTATATATTAAGATAGGCAACGCTTTTTATATTCTTGCAGTTACTTTCTTCTTATCATAAAGGATTCTTTAAAGACCACAACAATTTTGTTGGTTTTAAAACATACACAATTTGACATAAAGCTCAATTCCTCAAAAGCTATAATTCCTGAAAAATGTTTTTATAATATAAAATTATTTAATAAATTATATATATTTGACAACTTATACTATTTTCATAAAAGTTCATCTGTGATAAATGGTTTTTGGGAAAAAAAATAAAACTCAACATTCATTTCTATCACTAATACATATTAATCATTTATCAACCAGATTTCAATTGCATACAATTGACCGAGAACTGGACCTAGATGTTATTTACATGGCATTGTTTACTCTCTGGGATTTGCGATTGTCTGCAGAGAGGGGACGGCAGATCAGAAACATGAATTTCTATTGGAAAAATATTCTGTGTCAGAAGGTGATTCGCACTCGGGTCTACCGAGATTCGTTGGCTCACATGGTACATATTTGATACACTCGGCTTCGCAAATTTAAATTAAAAAAGTATTTTAGTGAACAATATCTATCTTCACCAGATAGAGGTACTGCTTTAAAACTTCCTCATGGTAATAATATAGCCAGGGCCCGGATTTTGTGGCACTAAAAAATCAAAAAAAGGCAAAATGGACATTAAAAAAAGGCAAAAAAGCTTTTATTAATTTTTTTTATCGATTTGTTTCCTTTTTTAGCTGCGTTTTTTTCAACATAGAAATCGGATAATAGCAATAGTTTATTACCAAAACTCTTAAAAATGTATTAATTTTATTTGTATTTAAACTAGAAATCATTTTAATTAAAAAAAATTTCAATGTTTGTATACAATAAAATAAAAAAAAAATATACAATAATCTACTTATATTTCAAAACGTTAAAGTAGTAAGCTCTTCCCATTATCCCTTGCCTTTTTTTATCCCTTGCGATTATCCCAAAATTGAATGTGTTAAGCTTGAGTTCAACCTCCGCCAACACAAGTAGAGCGACCAATTGAATGACTCTTCGTCGTTTATTCGTACAATTTTGTGCAAATTATAACTTTTGGTTCCTGTGATCTCTGCGGTACTTTAACGTATTTTCTGTAGACTTTTGCTCACGAGGCAAGAAAAATCTTGCCGATGTTTTAAAATACGAATTGAGTAACTGTGAGTCTTAAGGATTCCAAATGGGTTTAAACATCATCTGAGTTTTCTAAAACTAAAAAGTGGGTCTTAATAAATGTGTAAAAAAGAAGGTATTTTTAAAGAATAAGTGTACTCGGCAAATCCAGTGTCACTCACCTATCAGTCCTAGCAGTAAACATGCATTTTTCTCCATGCAAAAAGTTCATGCAAAAAGGGGGTCGAAATTCGACCAATTTATTGATTGCCTATTTATAATTATATGCGATATGATTAAAATAAGTTCGAGGCTATAACTCTTAATTGATTAGAGATATAAAGGTATTTTCTTCAAAAAAATTCTTTTTTTTTATTATTATTTTGTTCAAAAACAGAAAATCAACATTTTAAAAAAATTTAATTTTGTCAAAGAAAAAAATTAAAAAAGTTGTCTGTGCCTTGATTTCTTGATGGCACGGACAGTTTATTAATTTAGTGGCAAGACAAAATAAATTCATCTAAAATTTGGTATAGATTTTGAAAGAAAATCAAAAATGCAATTTTGAGTTTTTGTTTTTTACAACAAAAATCATTTTTACCCCATATTTTAAGAATAAATAAAATTTTATGGTCTTTTTTTATAAGGAATAATTTAAATATAAACAAACAAAAAACGGTTTTATTTTTTTTAAGTTAACTAATAGGACTTAAATACAAAAAAGAAATAAATAAAATCTATTCACAAATGGCGGAGATATTTGTTTCAGAATTTATAACATTCAATTTGAGACAGTTTTTTTCTTTCTCTTGGCATTTGGTTGAAACACACGCTAAATAACTAACGACAACATTAAGAAAATTCATTAAAAATACTTTTGGTTAGAACTTTGCTGTAATTTTTAACACATTTGAAAGAAAATTGAACAAACTTTTAGAAAAAATTAGAAAAATTGAAAAACCGTTAAAATCCGACCAAGATATTCACATGGAATGTCAAATTTTTAAATTCAAAACACATTTTTTTACAAATTTTACAATTGACGAATGAATAAAACTACATTTTTTTAAGAAATTGTTACTTTTAAAAACAAATCAAATTCGACCAACTCAAAAACTCTCCCCCAAACAAATTTTATATTAATCAAAGAGCGGTTTTTTCTCAAAAATTTAATTTCTCTCTTAGAAGGTTGGGAACCCCTTCTATCAGATATATCATTTATATATACATTCTGCACATCTGGGCAATATAACCTTTCGAATGATATAAGTTTCATTTATTTTGAGTTTTAATTAACACCAAAAAAGCGTACGACAAACTTTAATGTTCACGTATTAATATATAAGATGTACACTAGACCGTATCACCTTGTATGGCAGAAAAATAAACCTATTTTGACCCCGCCTCAATCGTTAGATATTTGAAAGACATTTTCGAAAAAATTAATTTGTTGGACTTTTTGGAGCAGAATAATATGGAAGGAACGAAGATCGATTGCGTAATCAGTCGAAAAAAACATTTCAGGTAAAAAAAACATCAGAAAATATTTGGATAGCACCAACAAACACACAGATATAAAATCTTCCGGATCGAACAAGAAACACCGAAGATATAACGAAAAAACCAAAATAGCACCATAGGGTCCACTTTAAAAAAAAAAAATATTTTTTTCGAAAATGTCTTTCAAATATCTAACGATTGAGGCGGGGTCAAAAATAGGTTAGTTTTGGTGATACGCTCTAATGTACACATTTCGAAAAAAATATTATTAAATTGAGTGTCACTGATGTTTCCGGACGATTAATTTTCGACTTCTTCTTACAAATTGCTTTAAATCTGCAAACTGTTTGAGTAAGTATAAAGAACAAAATAATTTTCCGTAACGAAATTGAGTAGAAATTTTAACTGCAAAAAAAATTTAGTTTCTTTTCGGATTTTTAAGTTTTTTTCATCTACTGATTTTGTCACTCACGTTTCACGTCGGTGTCACTCACGTTTCAACACAATTTTAATTGACTTCTGTTTTACATCCTGGTTAATCTGGTGAACTTTATTAAGCATATTTTGTAAAAAAATGTTTTTTTCTTAACATTAAGTACATTTTTATACAAAAAAGAAAAAAAAATTTATTGAAAAAGGATTATGTAAAGCATAATAAAGTAAAACAATTATTCATAATATAAAAACAACACAAAAACTATTTCAGACTTATACCATTTTATCAAAATTTATTCCGGTTCTGCATTCGAATTTGTATATATATCATTAAGCCTAATTCGTTGATCCTTACGCTTATTAAAAATCAAAGACCTTGCCAAACTATATGTCTATATGATGATTATATGTCTATATGTCTGGCCTATTAGCAATTCCGTCGAGGCCAATGGCTTAAAATAATTATATAATTAGATATTTTTAATCTTTGCAAAGTTTGTTTTCTTATATGAATACGGATTTAATTATAATATTTCTCTATATTTTTTTCATACGTTCTTTAGGGTCGGCTTTCACTTTTTTTTTAATTTTTTCGTTATCTTCTTTCTTTTATAATACAAAACAAACAACAAAAAAATAAATGTCACTCACGTTTCAGTTCTTCAAATGCTTTTTTAATGTGAAATAATTGCATCTGCTAAATTCAAGAAAAAATACGAAATTCACTAATCTTAAATAGAAAGTAAATCCGAGACATAAAATGTGCCAGCCAATTATTTTCCAAGATAGTCCAACTTTTCAATAGAAAGTGTCACTCACGCTTCACTCTTGAACCACTTTTTTTTAATTATATTTTACGATAGAAAATGATATTTTAAAAAAATTTGAATATGCTTTTTTCAATACAAAATGTTTCAATTATGGATATTTTATAACTGTGCTTTGATATTCGCGATAATCGCGAAATAACCAAACTACAAAACATAAAAAAACTGCAACTTTCTGAACTTGCTATAGATTAAAAATACTGTCGCATACTAAATACAAAACAGTCACAACTCAAAAAACATAACTGTTCAGAAGAAGCGAAGAATAAACTCTTTGGTTGATTCTACAGAAGAAAAGCAATTTTCATTATCGCACAAAATTCATTCTTCCAGTTAATGAAAAAACAGATAGTGAAATGTGTGTTTAGTAAATTGATTTATAATAAAAATTCAATATCAAAAAATGTTTTGTTTTTAGTGTGTGATACAATAAAATCAGTTAGAATTGAAGTATACAATATGTTTTTTTCAAAATGCTTTTACCGTAGGAAAGCTCAAGCAAGATTCTTAACACTCCATGTATTTTTATTGACCTTAAAGCATTTTTATTTTTAAAAGTTTAAGTTTACTTTTGTTGGACTTGCCATACTGTGTAAAAAACATCAAAATTTAATAAAATTATTTTTTTTGGCATTTTTAAATTTTAGTCTTTTTTTATGTACAAAGATAATGTGGAAATTTTTTTGACAAAATAGAAAACAGACTTACTCTTCAAATATTTGTTGAAATGTTGAAACAAAAAAAAAAAAACAAAATAATAATGTAATAAGAAAACATTGCAACAATAAAGAGAAGGCAAAAATTTGTAAAAAACGTAAAAAAGGCAAAACAAAATTTTGTACTCAAAACGTTTCTTTTAATCCCGAAGTATAAAGGTATCATTATAGTTTCGGAATGGAAAAATTAAGCAATATTCTAAAGTTAATAATTTGGGCCATTTATTAGATATTAAAATACATTTTTGTTTTAATAATTTGTACATATTTGAAGATAGAAAACAAATACAGAAACTTTTTTCATAATTTATATGGATTAAAGATGACGCCAAAGTGGAGTGCTCAACAATCCGGTGTCCACATGGCATACAGTTAATCTCTGGAATAGGACGTCAGAAAAAAAAACGTTTTTTAATGAGGGATGCCTTCCGCCCGGCAATCTATCATAATATTTGCAAAATTAGAGAAAGAAAATATGTTAATAAAGAAAACAAAACACAGTTTTACAAAATCAGCCCAGCCAATCCTGAGTCCATTAAAGTTAAAAACGCGTTTAAACTGACTCATGACACGCGTACGCCTTACATCGTTGTATAGTTTTGTACTTGATATTCTTTATTAATTTTTTTTTAAGGTAAAATAAGTTGAAAATAAATCGACATTTATTTTATTACAACTGTAATGATGCCATAAAACTCCAAACAAAAAATAGACAAAGTCAACAAAATCCGGATATAGTCCTGGATAGGGCTCTGATAAATACAGATATTAAACAAAATCTGTATCTACTCCTTATCCCTATCCTTTTGCTTTTGCTTTTGCTTTTGCTCTTGCTTTTGCTTTTGCTTTTGCTTTTGCTTTTGCTTTTGCTTATGCTTTTGCTTTTGCTTTTGCTTTTGCTTTTGCTTTTGCTATTGCTTTTGCTTTTGCTTTTGCTTTTGCTTTTGCCTTTGCTTTTGCTTTTGCTTTTGCTTTTGCTTTTGCTTTTGCTTTTGCTTTTGCTTTTGCTTTTGCTTTTGCTTTTGCTTTTGCTTTTGCTTTTGCTTTTGCTTTTGATTTTGCTTTTGCTTTTGCTTTTGCTTTTGCTTTTGCTTTTGCTTTTGCTTTTGCTTTTGCTTTTGCTTTTGCTTTTGCTTTTGCTTTTGCTTTTGCTTTTGCTTTTGCTTTTGCTTTTGCTTTTGCTTTTGCTTTTGCTTTTGCTTTTGCTTTTGCTTTTGCTTTTGCTTTTGCTTTTGCTTTTGCTTTTGCTCTTGCTTTTGCTTTTGCTTTTGCTTTTGCTTTTGCTTATGCTTTTGCTTTTGCTTTTGCTTTTGCTTTTGCTTTTGCTTTTGCTATTGCTTTTGCTTTTGCTTTTGCTTTTGCCTTTGCTTTTGCTTTTGCTTTTGCTTTTGCTTTTGCTTTTGCTTTTGCTTTTGCTTTTGCTTTTGCTTTTGCTTTTGCTTTTGCTTTTGCTTTTGCTTTTGCTTTTGATTTTGCTTTTGCTTTTGCTTTTGCTTTTGCTTTTGCTTTTGCTTTTGCTTTTGCTTTTGCTTTTGCTTTTGCTTTTGCTTTTGCTTTTGCTTTTGCTTTTGCTTTTGCTTTTGCTTTTGCTTTTGCTTTTGCTTTTGCTTTTGCTTTTGCTTTTGCTTTTGCTTTTGCTTTTGCTTTTGCTTTTGCTTTTGCTTTTGCTTTTGCTTTTGCTTTTGCTCTTGCTTTTGCTTTTGCTTTTGCTTTTGCTTTTGCTTATGCTTTTGCTTTTGCTTTTGCTTTTGCTTTTGCTTTTGCTTTTGCTTTTGCTTTTGCTTTTGCTTTTGCTTTTGCTTTTGCTTTTGCTTTTGCTTTTGCTTTTGCTTTTGCTTTTGCTTTTGCTTTTGCTTTTGCTTTTGCTCTTGCTTTTGCTTTTGCTTTTGCTTTTGCTTTTGCTTATGCTTTTGCTTTTGCTTTTGCTTTTGCTTATGCTTTTGCTTTTGCTTTTGCTTTTGCTTTTGCTTTTGCTTTTGCTTTTGCTTTTGCTTTTGCTTTTGCTTTTGCTTTTGCTTTTGCTTTTGCTCTTGCTTTTGCTTTTGCTTTTGCTTTTGCTTTTGCTTATGCTTTTGCTTTTGCTTTTGCTTTTGCTTTTGCTTTTGCTTTTGCTTTTGCTTTTGCTTTTGCTTTTGCTTTTGCTTTTGCTTTTGCTTTTGCTTTTGCTTTTGCTTTTGCTTTTGCTTTTGCTTTTGCTTTTGCTTTTGCTTTTGCTTTTGCTTTTGCTTTTGCTTTTGCTTTTGCTTTTGCTTTTGCTTTTGCTTTTGCTTTTGCTTTTGCTTTTGCTTTTGCTTTTGCTTTTACTTTTGCTTTTGCTTTTGCTTTTGCTTTTGCTTTTGCTTTTGCTTTTGCTTTTGCTTTTGCTTTTGCTTTTGCTTTTGCTTTTGCTTTTGCTTTTGCTTTTGCTTTTGCTTTTGCTTTTGCTTTTGCTTTTGCTTTTGCTTTTGCTTTTGCTTTTGCTTTTGCTTTTGCTTTTGCTTTTGCTTTTGCTTTTGCTTTTGCTTTTGCTTTTGCTTTTGCTTTTGCTTTTGCTTTTGCTTTTGCTTTTGCTTTTGCTTTTGCTTTTGCTTTTGCTTTTGCTTTTGCTTTTGCTTTTGCTTTTGCTTTTGCTTTTGCTTTTGCTTTTGCTTTTGCTTTTGCTTTTGCTTTTGCTTTTGCTTTTGCTTTTGCTTTTGCTTTTGCTTTTGCTTTTGCTTTTGCTTTTGCTTTTGCTTTTGCTTTTGCTTTTGCTTTTGCTTTTGCTTTTGCTTTTGCTTTTGCTTTTGCTTTTGCTTTTGCTTTTGCTTTTGCTTTTGCTTTTGCTTTTGCTTTTGCTTTTGCTTTTGCTTTTGCTTTTGCTTTTGCTTTTGCTTTTGCTTTTGCTTTTGCTTTTGCTTTTGCTTTTGCTTTTGCTTTTGCTTTTGCTTTTGCTTTTGCTTTTGCTTTTGCTTTTGCTTTTGCTTTTGCTTTTGCTTTTGCTTTTGCTTTTGCTTTTGCTTTTGCTTTTGCTTTTGCTTTTGCTTTTGCTTTTGCTTTTGCTTTTGCTTTTGCTTTTGCTTTTGCTTTTGCTTTTGCTTTTGCTTTTGCTTTTGCTTTTGCTTTTGCTTTTGCTTTTGCTTTTGCTTTTGCTTTTGCTTTTGCTTTTGCTTTTGCTTTTGCTTTTGCTTTTGCTTTTGCTTTTGCTTTTGCTTTTGCTTTTGCTTTTGCTTTTGCTTTTGCTTTTGCTTTTGCTTTTGCTTTTGCTTTTGCTGTTGCTATTGGCTTTGATTTGTCATTGGTTTTGCTTTTTTCGGTAGCGTTTAGAATCATGTAAGAAATTCATGTAACGATGATGCATTTACATTACATTGAGGGGCTGCCCAAAATTACTTTTAACGAAAATGATTTTTTTTTTCATAATGAGACCAAATCAGTCACTTTGAGTCTCTCCATAACATTCATTGTTGGAGGTATTCTTCTTGATAAGTAATAATTTTATGCAACGTTGTTGCAAGATTGTTGCATTATCGATGTTTATATATGTTGTCTTCTTGGACTCGTGATGTCATCATATCCATTTTATTTACGTTTTAGGTGAAAGACCATCCTCCTTAATAAGTACATCTCATCTTTAGCATTTAGACATCTCATTTTTAAATATTTATGATAATGAAACATTTTTTATCAATATCTTTACAATCACCAGAACAAAATTGGAATAAAAATCAAATTCAGTTACAGATGTTGTATATTGCCTATTTAAACTGCTTGACATGGTCCTTCAAAGAGTAAAATGGTCCGGAGGTACAAAACTTCTTAATTATAATTCTTGAACAGACAATTTTAACTTCATTGGAATATTCTAAGCACCACCTTTAATTCAATATTTACTTTTTTTCGTACTAATATCGCAATTTTTTTCGTATAACAACTCTATTTCAGAAAATTTAATGAGTTTATCTTAAATGTTTTGACATTTTAAACAATTATCTAAATTTTTTTTTTTAAAAATCATATTCAGTTACAGATGTTGTATATTGCCTATTTAAACTGCTTGACATGGTCCTTCAAAGAGTAAAATGGTCCGGAGGTACAAAACTTCTTAATTATAATTCTTGAACAGACAATTTTAACTTCATTTGAATATTCTAAGCACCAACTTTAATTCAATATTTACTTTTTTTCATACTAATATCGCAATTTGTTTCGTACAACAACTCTATTTTAGAAAATTTAATGAGTTTATCTTAAATGTTTTGACATTTTAAACAATTATCTAAATTTTTTTTTTATTATTGAAAAAGTTATTAAATTAATATGCAACCAGCAATAAATAGAAAATTAACGCAGCTAATTATAATGTTAGCGTGCTAGTGTATGTTAATAGCCGTTGATGCTAAATTCATGTTCACACCTTGCTTGCTTTTAGCTGAAAATGAAAATTGCAATTAACATTTATTGCTCGCTCTATGGCTTGCACACTATTTTCACGTATTGTGTGTGTGTGTGTGTGTGTGTGTGTGATAGTGTGTTTGTAGAAAAGGTTTGTTGTTGTTTTGTTGCTATTATACATTATGTTGTGGTTTGTTGCATGTATTTGTTATTGTTGTTGCCAGCATTTGCTTCTTATTGCTCTGCCTTATTTGCACATAATAAAGGCTAAAAATATTGTACGCAAGTATCGCGAACTTTATACGAGATGCGGTCAATTTAATTTCATTTTCAATTTAAATTTGAATTTATTTATTGAAAGTTTTTTATAAATCCATCAACAGCTTGCTTACGTTACTTTTATTTTTTTTTTATTATTATAATGCCTATCTGTTTAAGGCTTAATTTTTGAGCATTGATTTTTTATGCTAATGTGAATTAAGCGAAAAACGTTCAATTGATGTTATTTATAATTTCGAATGTACATTGTAATGCGTTCTGTATCCTAAGTAATGGGAAATATTCACAATTCATTCAGTATCTTCCTTCTTCACTACACCTTTCTTGAGCATCTTTTCAGCATGCAATCTTAATTATATGTATACCGTTTAGATACGGACTAACATATTTGCATAAGCTATGACGATAAACTACAGCATATATGGATATAAAAATGTTCACCTCTTGCTTATAATTTGCCTAATTCCAGAAGATTCCGAATTCCAGATTTTGTAGGCACACTAAAAATTAAATAAGGAAATGGATTTCAGTTGCTTGGTTTTAGATTAAATTCGAACTTACAACACCAGCTCTTAACTTTCTTATGAAGATCATACAATAAGGTGGTCTCCAAAAATTAATATAAAAAGACACTCTCTAGAATTAAAACTTATATAGAAAAGGTGTCCCGAAAAACAGCCAAAATGGTCTTTTAGTTCTAACATTAGTATTTTTAGTTCGATTATCTACGATTTTAGTGCACATCGTTGGTTAGGTCTGTAAGAATACTACATCGTGTTCTTTAATGTCGTTGGCGTCAGATGTCATCTTCAAGTAGATATTTTGCAATTATCTTCTTTTATTTTTTGTTCTACACTGAGAAAAAAACACATTCCTTGCTCCGGTAAAAAATGTCTCTTTTTTTGATAAAAGCAATTTTCTCTTTTTCAAATAAAATTTTCTTCAATTAGAATAAATTTTCACATTTTCGAAGAAATATTTCTTTACTTCTAGGAAATGGAAATATTTCAATGTCTCTATTAATGATAAGTATTTTTCTCGCACAAAAAATTTCTAATTTATAGAGAAATTTTATTGAAAATGAAAAATTTTTCTCATATTTTCATAAAAAATTCACTATGAGAAGTATTTTCTTCATTAAAAACAAATATTTTCGCAAAAATTATAAGTATTTTTCTTTAAAAACGATATATTTTGCTATTTCATGGAAGCTTTTTATCATTCTTAGAGAATTTTTTGTATCGTAATTAGAGAATAGCATTCTCTGGAGCAAAGTCTTTACCATTTTTCTCTAAATATGATGCCTTTTTTATCATATTCCGAGACACTTTTTTCTGAATGTAGGTACCCCATAATTTCAACTTCGGTCTAGCCTGACTATGAACTTCCTATGAACTTCCTATAATATTTAAATATGTGTTAAAATATGATTTATAAAATTGTGGCATGTTAATTTGTTAATTTATTTTTATAATTCTTAAAAAACGTCTTCTTTAAGAATTATATTTTGAGCTATATGCCAAATAATTTATGAAGTAACAGGTTGCTACAACAACAAAAATCTTTCTCAGAAGAACCGAGCAGACTAGATCATGGTTTCGTCGGACGCTACTCCGACTCAGCAGTAGTCTCTGTGGTTCATGCAGTCCACTAGCTTTGAGAAGCTAATAAGTACAACTGCCGCAAAACCAAAATGGAATTACACAATGCACTTTTTACTTTATCAACAGCATTGCTTCTGCAAAGATTTTATAACTCATGTAAACTGGTGCGAGCACGACCTACGAAAACATGATAAAAACTAGTAAGGTACATCTTCGACTTGGCCGAAGTTAAAATACCCCCACGGGCGATTCGCAATGGTAGCCAAGCCTTTTTATAAAGTTTTCAATTAGGGGTTGTATGGGAGGTGGGCGTGTTCTTGAGTGGTTGATGTCAATTTTTTTAACACGCCACAATTTTGATATAATATACACAAATACCCAATTTCAGGTCTGTAGCTTAAATATTAGCCTATTTATAGAGTTTCCGATATTATGGGTTGTATGGGAGGTGGGCTTCTTCATCGGTGGATGACGATCATTTTTCAAAGGGGCAACCAATGCTCTTCGACGCCAAAGTCACACATAGTTTGTGCCTCAACCGCCACGTTTTTCTATTTAACCTTTTATACAGAAATTTTTGACATTTTTTGACATCGCCAAACATACTTAGGTCCTCATCCAATTCAGATTCATCCAACACCTTAAATATTTAAGGTAAATAATTTGGCATGCAAGCATTTTCAAAGTTATATTATTGCAATTTGGTAGTTGCATACCTTTTTGGTAAATAACATTCTTGGTTAAGATGTCCTTGATAAGAGAAATTTCGTTTTCTATAAGAACATGCAAGTTGCTTGAAATTTAAGAAATTGACTCCACAAAAGCTTTCGACTCCACAAACGGCCGATTTGTTCGCGGAGTTAAATTTATATAAAACTTATTCTGTAGCTATTTTTGTGACTAAATCGGTTTGTTCGCCTTCTAGAACTCGTTATATATAAAATTGAAAGGAACTTTAAACCTTGTTATAAATAAAAATTCAGTTATGCTAAAATGCCACAAAATGTGTTTTAAATTTGTAACGGGTTTTATAGCCTAGTTATGAATTAAATGTCAGTTCTATCAAAACGATACAAAATATATACATATTTGATGCTTTGTCTTTTTCACCACTTTATAAAAGCATTTCACCAGTTTATAACGCGTTACAAATCCACAGAAAAAATTGGATGAAGATATTGAAAAACATTATAACTTGTTATAAAGAATATTTATTTTATAGATGGTTTAAGATATAACGCGTTATAAGCAAATTTATAACTTTTTGAACAAACCGGCCGAAAACGATTTTAGTACCCACTTATATTATTTTCTGTTGAAATATAAAAAAAAAAACATCACTCAAAAATGAAAGTGCTGACTTTGAAAGTGAATAATTCGGTCATGTTACAATGGATCAGTAGCGTAGCAAGGGGGCGGGGTGGGCGGTCCACCCCGGGTGCAAGCCAAAATGGGTGCAAAATTTGGCAAAAGAACTTTTTACCACATAATTTTTGATTTTTTTAATAAAAAAAATACACCTCATTGACTTCGGTTTCATATTTGAATATAGCATAGTATGCTAGCATAGTAGACATTTCTAAAACCATTAAGTTTCGAAAACCTGCATGATTTTCAGAGTATGATGAAAGGAGGCGTCAGTTGTTTTGTAGGCAATACATTTCTCTAGAACTTTTCAAAAAAACATGTTCATATCATAAATGTCAAAAATAAAAATATACTTTAAGATTTTGTGATATCTAAGTTCTGAGTCTATATATTAGACCTGTTCATAATGACATTTTCATCTCCGACTTTCGCTCCCCTCAAAACATCTGAATATTTGGAATATAAAATAAGATTTAAAAAAAAATTCCATAAACAAATTGAAAACTGGGACTTCTCTCTTCTCTAAAAATGAATTTGGTAACAAAATTTATTTTGAAGTTTAACATTTTTGAGGTATTTGGGAATGGCCAATAGAATGGAGGAATTAAAATAGAGAGTTTTTAAACAAAAAAGTTGACTTTTTCAATTATTTTTATTATAAGACATGTAAAAAATATAAAAATTTGTATGAAATTTTGACTTTGGATCTGGTTTTTAGATTTGTCCTCCAACAAAAACTAATAATGATTTGCTTATGTTCTGAAGGATTTTATTACCTTTCAAACAAATTAAAGACAAGATCCGAAACACTTACCTTAGTACTTACAAAGCGATTTTTCCAAACTTCTACTTAAAAAAAAAAATTAAATTCAACAAAATGTTGGGTGTACCATATTATAAATGTAAACAATGTTTTTAAATTGAAAATTTTTTATTTTTAAACCATCAAAATATAAATTTTACACAAAAATTAAAAACACAAATAAGAAATTTCACTTTAGTTTCTCCATAATTCTTGTCAAGTGGTATTTGGAAATTTTTTCCTCTGCTTTTCAACTATAAGAAATGCCAGTTGTTTTTGCTCCTCTTCTTTCGTAAATTTAGAAAATGGGGGCTTATTTCGAAAAAATATTTATATTAATAGTTATTCTGGGTCACTAGGAAAAATTTGTCAACGTTTTGCGTCCAGGTCCTATTGTTTCTTCAATTGTGCAAAATTTTTCGTAGATTTTTCAAAGTTTTTTTATATTAAACTAACTTAAGTTTTTATAACTTCATAATGTCAATCCTTCAATTATTTAAAATTGATATTGTGTTGTTTACTGATAGTAAATTTTTCTCTCACAACTTATAAGCCCGGTAGATATTAGAACAGTTGAAAAAAAATTCTTTAAGTTTCTGAAAATTTTAGATTCTTACTTCTTTTATCAAATATTCAAAAATATGTAGTAAGATTCATCGACTTATTTTAAAAAAAAAAATCTTCTAAAGGGGTGCACAATTAAGTTTCTGTCCCGGGTGCCACCAACCCTAGCTACGCCAATGCAATGGATTTTGTTCATTTATTTTTTGTTTGATATTCTAATTAATTGTCCGTCAAATTATCTCTCAAGTTTTTTCATTTTTGTTTTCCTTCTAATTTTTTATAATTTTCCAAAAAAACCTTAACGAATTTCTTTATTTCGCAAAAAACTTTGATAAAAATTATTTTTCAAATACCCCTAAACACTCCCACAACAACAACAGCGCCACTTACCTGGTCAAACTTTAGATCAGACCCAGCCGCATGTTCTCACCAAATATTCCATCCATATTTCGTGTATTCGTTATGTGATATTAAACAAAATCCTCTCTTCGGTCCCTGTTTAACAACATTTTGTATCTGCTTTTGCCTAAAGATTATAACTATTTGAGACCAACAGTAGATTTAAGTTATCAATAAATTTTGTCAATTTTTAATTACTATCCTTTGAATACGATTTTTATTTTCATTTGCAACCAACTTTTGCATTAATTCTGTTTTTATTATTTTAAAAAGCTTCATTTATAAAGTGTTTAGTCCGAGACTTGCTGGAAATTACAAAATTCCACTTATTCATGACTACATCTTCTCCAACTTATACTTGGATAATCCGTTGATGAGTTGTTTTTTTATTTTTTTCCTGCTGGCTCCTAAAAGTTGTAAAGATATCAACAAAGAGACACCAAATGTCACAACATTAATTATTACAACAATATCACAACAACAACAACAACAATAACAGCGACAAGAAAAACCACAACAACATAACGAGATAAAAGACATTTTAAACTTAATTCACACTTTTAACATTTTAACCCAAGTGGGCAGCAGCCGGCTTGGTCAGCGTTAAAAGCCAAGAAAAGCAAGTTTTATAAAAGGCAGACGATGTGTTCGTGTGATTTATTGGAGTCGAGATTGAAGTCTAGAATCAACACTCAACACAGTGCGTCAGACACCCACATATTAGCTGTATGAAATTCAAAAAGCAACTTTTGTAAAAATATTACAAAATTTTGAAAAATTAACAAATTCTAAACATTAAGACACGACCTTGTATAGCCAAGGCTTAGATGACCCCCCAGTACCGTCATTAACCGTGATAACAAATTAATGATGACTTTGTTTATTTCAGCAGAATGAAAGAAAAACACCCAAACAGCTAAATGGTCGCAAACTGTATGCGACGGCGTTGTCAGCAACCACTTAAAATTCCAACGAAATGTATTTTACGTCCCCTACTCCCTGCCTTGTGCCACGCACACAACAATTAAGCCTGATTTGGAGCAAACAAGGGGGCAGCAACAACAACTATATGGCATGTCCACCATGCAGTGTATGTGACAAATTGACGCTTTTTCATTTTTGCACTAAAAATTATATCACGCGTCTGTCTGAGATCAGAACGCGTTGCCAACTACAAGTTAACTGATTGATGGTAGTCTTAAGGGCGAAATTTTAACCACACAAACACACACACACGCACACTCAGCTGCCAGCCAAGGCGTTTATAGGGGCTACCATACAGTTGATATTTTTGTGGCTAAGTAGAGTGGAGGACTGATTAATTGCTGTGCTCAATCGAAATCTGAAGAGAAAAACAACAACAACAGCAACATTTTTAAGAAATATAATTACAAAAAAACGTGACTTTGTCTCCATATGTGTGGGTTCGAAAAAAAAAAAAAAATATTGATCAAGCTCGTTGTTGACGCGTTGTCAGGCGCCTCAACAACGTCGTCAACATGTCGTTGATATAAAATCCACACATTCAGCATCGAAATTCAAATCAATTCGAACCCATGCTTACGGCAGAATATTGAACTCAATTATAAATGAAGGCAATCATAAATCCAGAAAGCCACTAAAGGATCCTAAGATTGTTTTATGCACGTTAGCCACATTGTCGTCTCCTCAGTTCACATTCACCATAAATATCAAATAAATATGAATATAAATTTAAAGTAACGAACGCTTCTTTAGATAAACAAAGTGCTTCGCATCAAAACGTTAATGACGTTCAATCAAGATAAACAGCAGCAGTAGTGAGTGTATCCTGCAAACTGAAATCCAATGTCAATTGCTGCAACACTTAGTGATGAAGATGGCGAGTGTGGCATTTCAACATTTGCTACGAAGTGAAGAAGATTTCTTTTATGTTTATCTGCTTTTATTGTGGTCCATTGAAATTGTGTCAACACATCGTTGAGTCCTTAATTGAACTGGTTTTCAGCTCAAATCTTAACATTACATTTATTTAATTTCGGATATATGGTTTTGTTCATCTTGTACTTCAAAAATTTTGCATTAAAATGAGCTCGTAAATTAACATGTCCCCTTTATGACTAGTTTAAGGCTAGAAGAGTATCTAAAACACAATATCAAAATAGGTCTTAGCAGAAAAGTTTATAAAAGGTCGCTTAGGTCTTAGCAGAAAATTTTATAAAATAAAAAAGATGCTCATGCCGTTTTTTACTAAATTTATTTCCTATAATAGATAAAAGGCGTAAAATACTTTTAAAGATACAACTAATGTATTAACAAGATATGTTTGACAAAATCAATCACAAAGAAATACAAAACAAATACAACTTAGTTAAAATAGCTTTATAAGTGAGTGACAAGCTAATGATCAAAGCTTAAAATAAAAATAAAATACGATAATTTATTTCATATATTTCTTTCGATTTTTCATAAGATACTGATGAATCTTATTTCCACTTTAGAACCCAGATGTAAATGTGTTTGTCAATAATTGCGTGACAGGCTATTAAACAAAGGTGAACTGGCCATGAACATTTAAGGCGGCGATTTGTATTTGTGAAGAAATTTTCATGAGACATAAATAAATATTTCTTTATTTATATTTGAAACGAATAAAAAATAATATTTCTATTGCAAGATAAACCCATGGCTAAGATTTGGCTTTTTTGAGCTTTGAAAAACGAATTTCAAGTGTTACGTCTCTTGGGTCAAGTCTGCCCTGTTTCAATATTCAAAATGTGAGAGTGAAGTGTAAAAGCAAGATAAATCAAGTTTAGGAAATAGTTTGTGAGGTGAAAAGCGGTATTAACAGAAAAATTCGACACTGAAACAATCCTTTCCCTCAGACATTTATTAAGAAATCCTGTCCACAACTATCAAGTACAAATATTTAGCCGTATAGTAAGTACTGAGTCAAAAATTTTTTTAAATTAATGTTTAAAATATATAATGCAGTACAAGTGTTCAAATGTTAATGTTTAAACAAAAATAATTCAATACAAATATTCACGTGCAGTTCGGTTATCTTTAATATTCTATGAGAAAATGATTGAAAAAAATATAGACGTCTTGGTCGCAACCTGAACATGATATTCATTAAAATCTTCCAAAGACACACGCAAATAAATTTTTGTTTACCGCAACTAAAAAATTAACCAAATATACTTCTTTTGTGAACTGTATTTGCCGCAAACGAATATCCAGTTGTCATTAACTTAAAACTATATATTAATTGAAAAAAAAAAAACAATTTTTTCTTGATTGTAAGCAAACTTATTTTGACGGTTATTTTTGACCCAGCAGTTGCAACCAGCGCCGGATTAAAACATGGCGGGGCCTGGGGCTTAAATCGACTCGGGGCCTACTCAATAGCGGGGCCAAGACAATAGCTGTTCAATTTTTATTTAAATTTTTTTTTTATTTAACTGTGGCAAAACGTTCTATCAACTCGTCAAAGTTAATCGTTTGCAATAAATCACTTTCTATACAAAGTTGCGTTATTGACGACAAACGTTCATGTAACATAGAAGGTTGATGAACATTTTTTATTCTTTTAAATACTAAAAATAACCTTTCAGCTTCACAATTTGCTATAGTTACCAGAGTTCGGACTTCAAAATTCGTAAATCGCAGTAAATTTAATTAAAAAATGGCAGTAAAACGAACTTTTTCGCAATAGTTTTTTATTTTTTCATTTATTCACAAGCGCGTTCGCATATTTTATACTATTGACAGAATAAACATACAAACTGTAAATTACTGTTCTAGCGCGTTCAAGATGCTGCCGGTTTAACAAAGAAAACACACGTTTTTTCTTATCCCAACGATTTTTAATATTGCGATGGCCTTTGAATGGTAAGATTTCTGAAGATCTCTAAAATAAACTTCAGTTTCCAATTCGACATGTTCATAAAAGTGGGTCGAAAAAAAAAGTTTGAAAAAACCATTGTTCATTCGTAACAAAAATCCTCTCCTGGAGCCACCTTTTTAAGTTTGGGAACAGATAAAAGTCGCTGGGGTCTTAAGCTGGGGAATATGAGGAATGAAGAAACAGTGCAAAGCGTAAGCGTGCAATTAAGAATGAATTCGATCGATTTGTGAGCTGGATTGATTTGTCTTGCAAAAAGATGATTCGATAATTGGAGCCCACTTGTTGATTTCGTTCTTCAATCGTAGAAAAGTTGACTGGTTTTCCTTTTCTCGAATAGCCGAATAAAATGCCGCTGAATCCCAAAAAAAAAAAACAGACGCCAACATCTTTCCGGTCGTTTGTTGAGTCTTCGCTCACTTTGGTGCACCGCTATTGGGACCTACCCACTCTTTTGCTGATTCCTCCTATTCAGGTGTATAGCGGTGGATCCGTGTTTCATCCATGATCGCTATTTTTACAAAAAATCAGTTAAATTTTGTTTAAACATGTCCAAACATTGTTGGGAAGTGCGAACACTTTCATGTTTTTTACTGATTGTTAACGTATGTGGCACCCATCTTACAGTCAGCTTTCTCATACCCAAATTTTCATGTATAATTTAAACCACCGACGCACTTGATATGATTGTCTAATACGTAATCGTGGATTTTCCAAAACATTTTGGAGTGGTCACTGTGTTTGGTGCTCCCCCGGCGTGTTCATCTCTTGTTCTGGTTCAACCTCTTTTGAAATCTGCAATCCAATATTTTACGATTGAATACGACGAAGCAGATTCATCATAATATTTATTGAGCTTTTTTTTTTGTTTCTTTCGTACTTTTGTTACGCAAAAATTAACGCTTAATCCAGCCATGGAATTCTTCTTTTTTTTTTAATAATAACACCAAAAGTAATTTAATTTAGAACACTGTAACGTCATTATTAATTGTCAGTTCGATCTGACGTATATGGTATGTTCATGTTAAGATTTCCATCCGTCAAAAATGTCATGCATTTGAAGAGTGTGGTGCCGTCACTTGGAGGCTGGTAGCATCTTTAACGCCCTAGTGTACTATATTTTTGCATGTTGCAGAAACATATTTTTTTACTGACACAAAATATATTTGAAGTCGACAAATTTTCAGAAAGTGATTGTGTTTTCTGTTGATTTTTAAGAAAAATAAAAAAAATCACCAATTCTAATATTTGTAGCGAATACTTCGCAGAATATTTAAAAAAAACCACAGTGACGCAGTAAAACATTCAATTTTGATAAAAAGCGCAGTAAAGTCCGAACACTCATCGGTACTGTTACAAGCAATTCTGTTACAAGCAATTTTGGCCCTATACTTAACAAAAATTTTTAGAATAAACATGATTTCTAACAAATATTCATTTTTTTTTAAAACTTTAAGGTCGATTACTTCGAAATATTTTTTATATAGCATGTCATGTTTTTACAACAAGCACTTCATATACAAGCGCCTGCGGGGCCCCTACCTGCTCGGGGCCGGGGGCTGCAGCCCCCCCTATCCCCCACCTAAATCCGCGCCTGGTTGCAACAGAACTATAATGTCAATAATTAAATTTAAATATTTGATACTTAGACAGTCAGGATTCGTACCCATGTCTTCCGCATGGCAGTCTAGCACGCTTCCATTGAGCTTTTGTGAGATATTTTGAAAATTTTATTTTTTTTTAAATTTAGAATTTTTTTTTATTACAAATTTGTGTTTGTCATAAGAAATTTATCTTTTTTAAAAATTAAGTTTTCACTTGAACAAAAAAAATGTTGTCGTTTGCTTCAAGTTAAAAAGAACTTGCGTTAATGGCAAACGAAATTAGTTTCTTGCAACTAAATAACGCGTTTCCCGCAACTGACTGATTATTAGGACAACTGTTCAACCGTTTGCACAAAGTTACTTATAGAAAATAAAAAATATCCCACATTACAGGTCCTGACAGGGCTCCCAGTACTAGCTCAATCAAGATAGTTCGTGAGCAAAAAGTATGAGATGTTGGGTGCCACGCGAAAGTACCGGGAGATATACTCACCATTGTGAGATCGCGAATCGCAATGAGGGTTGGACGAGTTATGAAACTAGCACTTCTTCATTCGCAACAATTATCATTTGATTCAATTCATTCACAATTTATATTATTTTAGCAATTATCATTATATCCTCAATCTGACCCTATATCTAAGCTTACTCTAGATTGGGATAAGGGACTTTTTTTGATTGGAACTTGAAATTTCAAATTACATTCAATGATTTGGAAGAGTTAATATATTAATTTAGAATATAAATCACATGATTACGAATCTGAAATCATTGCATTCTTTTACAGCTCTGCTTCTTTTTTTGTTTATGTTTTGTTAAAGCGTACTAGTTTATATAATGCAAGTTGTTTTGTTATTATTTAAGTTGAAAGTTGCTTATAATAATTAATTGTTATTTATATGGTAATGTATGTGAAATGAAATTTGCACAATTTTTTCAATGGCGTTAAAACACCAAAAAGTGCATTGATGCGTATTTAGCGATAAACAATGTGATCTTGACAAGCTGTTAAAATTTTTTGCTGACAACTTCTTTTGTGTATTCAAAATGTCGTAAAAAGAGAATTAATTATCGTGGAGAAATGAAACCAAAAAGAAATGAGAAAGTAAAGTAAGGAAATCAGCCTGGAAGAAAAATTTAGATAATTAAGAGCCGGTCGTTAACAAAGTTACTGAATTTTTTATTCAAACGCTCATTTTGAATAAGTGATTACAAACGAACGTTCGCTGTCTTTTTTTTTATTGTGTGAAAAAATCTATATAATCCTATGGGATTTTTCTTGTCTTTAAATGTTTTTTAAACAACATCTTTGCATTCGAGAGTTCACTTAATTCAATTAAATCTTTCTTTTTAGCATCTTTCTAAATTCTTTCAGCAGTTCAAAAGTAAAAATTAAAGAATTATTTTTATAGATTTAGTTAAAAAAAATTTTAGTAGTGTTAGTCTGCAAACTTATGTGAAAACGTCAAATTATGATATTGTTAAATAATATATTTTCATTTTAATTTCTCATATTCATTGCAGCAAAAAAAATATACGGCCATTCCAATCCTAATGCAAGTTTTTTCCAAAAAGTTATCACATGCTCTTAGATTTAATTGAAATTTTGTCTATAAGTTCCTTTTCTACTAATAAGAATATAAGTTATTTGTTTTTTATCGCCATTTTGAAAAAATGATGAAGATACCAATTTTTTATAAAAGTAACAATCTTAAAAATTAAGTCATTTCCAATAAATTATATCTACGACATATGTTACCTCATTTTTGTAAATGAATTACATTTCATTAAGGAAGCTCTAGAAAAGCGATTTAGAAAAATAATTAAATATTTTTGGAATTTGTATGCTAGAGTTGACAATTTTTTTTTAAACTTTAATTTGGTTATATCTCAAAAAGTGAACTTTTGTTTTTTTTTTTTTTGTAATTTTAAAATACCGTTTGAGATATTTATACAAAATCTTGAACAAAACTGTTTGACTTTTTAGTGCCAATATTTGTTTTATATGAAGAGCAAACCTGCTAAACAAGTTAAATCACGTTTCGGAAATTTTTGAGCTAGCAATTTCAAAGTGTAGATAAGGGCCTTATACACGTTCTACAGTACATTTCGTTGTCAAATACGGCATGCACTTTTTTTAAAAAATCAAAGAAAAAATGTGCTTCGTGCAAATAAAGTCATATCCATGTAGCTGTTTGCTTCAAAACAAGGTATATCCAATGGTCTGTTATATTCGGTGTGGATGAATTTTGCTTAATCTAGCAATGTGATTTTATTGTTGTTCTATCATATAGTGATAGATTATAAACAAAATTTTGCTTTCTTGAATATTTATATTAATCCGTAAATGCCCATTGTATCTTTTAAGATTATTTTTCCACCATTAACGACCAGAAAGCTATGAAATGTAAATCGTTACAATCGAAAAAAGCTAGCCCTTTATTACAAGAAATGAAAATATTTAAAATTTGTTACAGTTGTATAAATATTTTATCAACAAACGAAACAATATTTTTTGTGAAAATTAAAAAAAGTCAAGCCTTAGCAGGGCAAAATCGCGGTACATGAAGGTCTTCTAAGCCACCAAAAATATATATAGCAGAAATTTATTTTTATTTACGATATTATGCCATTTGAATCGATTACAATCTTTTGCCCAGTGTTACTTTAAGGTACTATTACAGTGTGAAGCTATTAAAAACAACACTTTTTTCATTAATTTTTTTTACATAGTATTATACAATTATTTAATTCAAATTTATTTACATTATGAGCAGTTAAAGTTGAAGATATAAAAAAAATGTTTTTTTTTTGTTTTTGTATTTGTTGTTTATTTTCTAGAGAACGTTGAAGTTGGCGTGTTTAAAAAAAGGTTGTAAGTTGGTTTCTCGTCTCCAGCATTTCCAAGGCGTCGGAAAGTAAAAAATCAAAGTGCATTCTTCAGTAAAAGGTTGTAGTTGAGCACTCTACCTACGCAAATAAAAAAACAAAAACAACAAAAAAAATGGCATGAGTTGAAAAACAAATTTACAAAAAACCCCTCTTTTTGGCAGAAATTCTTAGCCGTAAAAAACAAAATATAAAAGTTTCTCGGCTTTTTATAGGTAGAGTGCTTAACAAAGTCTATGAAAATTACAATGAACCAAGATTCATCGAAATCCATCAAGCAGAACTCGAGATATCTTAGAAACCAATTCGAAAAAACTTGATTCGAGAAAAACGCGATTAAATTTTCTTCTATGAACGATAATATATGAATAATATGCGACATACGAATATAATGTATGTTATATCTTTTGTTTTATGCGATATTTTTTTCTAAAATTTCATATACGCATTCTTAAGGCCTTAAGGAACCAGATTCTAAAAAAAAACAAAAAATTATTTTTCATTTTTTACACACTGTAATAGTACCTTAAAGATACAATCATTTGTTTACAAATAACTTCTAAAAAAATATTTTTTTCAAAAACTATATGAGAAAACGTGTTTACCATTACCATTTAACACAATATTTGTTTTTAAAAATCAAGTTTCTAGTGCATTTAAGGGTTAAGCTTTAGTGAAAAATATGACGAAACATTTACTTTGACGAAAACCAATATTGATCACATAATTTCATCATAATAGCGTTTTTTTTTTAAATCGACTCCTTCTGTAATAGTTACATAAGGAAAAATCATGAGGTCAGAAGAAAAACTAAGTCATAATGTTTAAAAAAAATTATATAAGGACTCAAATATTGGTATCAGTGAGTGGAACAATGTGAGGCATAAAACAATTAATTTTTTTTTTACTATAAATAAACTACTGCAATGCTTTATAACACAAAAAATCAACATTTTATAACACAAAAAATAAATCATATAAAATTAATTTTATACTAAAAACTATCAAAGTTAATTAACTTATTAATTGCTTATACCACATTTATTTTTAAATTTTAATTTGGCTTCCGTCTTTGTAGTTCTTACAAACTCTTGTTGATTCGGGTGTTAAAGAAACGAAAGAAACTGCTGGCAATCCATATTAAAATTTATCCGTATGGATTAGACTGGTCCTAATTTTTATATTTGAGACTATTTAGCATGCCGCCTCCTTAAATTGTTCCTTTTGACAAAAAAGAAAGGTTTACAAAATTACAGCGAGATCGAATAAGTGGAAGACGAGGCGCATGCAGGACAAAGTTCGAATAGCTAGCTTATTTCTCGAAAAAATTGAAAAACTAGTTAAAAAAAAAATAAAACAAAATAAAAAAATCTATGACTTTAAACAGTAAACATAATAAAAACAATTTTTTATTCCTTTTCCAACTTGATTGAGCAATGCAAGCCTTGGCTAATCAATATCTCGATTAGATTTTGTTGTTGATGGAATAGTGCTTTTATGTTGGCATCGCATTTTGAACAGGAACCAAGAAACACCAACATCCACAAAATGAAAAGGTTCGATTCGGAATTCTATTTTTGTTTTACTGCATTCTGAGTGTTTCATCAATATTATACTTTTTGCTGTTTGTATCGAAAATAACGACTTGAAAGTTGAAGGTACCTGATTTCCAATCAATTATTTGCCAGTCAATTATTTACATTGCTCTTTATTGTTTCTTTTCCCCCAAACAGGGAAAACCATAGTTATTGACAGTGTTATCTGGAGCAATATAAAACCAACTAATAACTCAAATCCAAATAATTGAAGTTATTTGATCTTTCGTATAACTAGCCAGGGCTGCCAACACATACCTTTTCGCCCAGAGATTCCGGGCCTGAAGGCCAATCTCTGGGCTTCGGGCCTGGCACATTTTCTCCTGCTTTCGCGCTTATCTATATTTAAATCAAGTGTTTTTTTACAAAAATAATTGTTAAACTTATTTATTAGTTTTGATTCACCCTTTTTTAGTGAATGTATGAACCATTTGTCTTAAGGACCCATTAAAGTTTTTCAATGAAATAATTTTATTTTTTTCAATTTTTCATTTCGAAAAATGAATTTTTAGAACCCATAAAATTGTAAAAATTCCCTTTTAAAAAATGCCATTGGGATACTCAATTATCCTTAAGAGATTTTTGGGTGCATATTTTTAAAAGAAATAAATATTTTTTTTTTATAAGATTTTATGGCACATATTTTGGTTTTGGATAATGGATTTATATTCATACCAAAAAGAATAAAATGTATCCTCATATGTTTTACTGTGTTCTCTCTGATATATGAGAAAACTTTATTTCACCTAACATTTTTTTCTCAATCAATACCTGTTTTCTATGAGCCAATATTTTTATCTTAACGACTTGTACATATATAAAATCAGAATATACGACATCGTAAAATTACCAACTTTATTAAGAGATTAATTAATAAATTGCGCTCATAAAGGAAACAACAGCTTAAAGATATACAAACACAGACATACAATAAACTACTACAAAAACATACAAAAACAAAACAGAGACAATTGAGTCAATATGTAAACATAGTATTAAAAGTCGTAAAACTGGGTATCGTTAATTGTGAACACTATAAAAATCTAAGTATTTAAAAATGTCTGTCTCGAGGCTGGACTCGAAAGAGTTAGTCATAGAAACTTATTGGCAAGCATTAAAGCAACACTTTTTGAGGTGATTAAGTGATCAACGCTCAGCCAGCGATATCTGTAAAATATATAAAAAAAAAATTTACTTTAAAACGTTTAACTGGACAAAAAAATAAATAAAAAAATATAAAATAAAAAGAAATCATAAAGTGGCTGGTTTTCTCTTTTATTTTATTTTTTTTTTTTTTTTCTTGTTTCTTTCTTATGACTGTAACATTCAGTTTTAATGTGTGTAAAATTTAAATAGACCATTTCGTACCGTACCTGCTCTCAAAGTGTGCCCGATTAGCGTTTATTTCGTATTTTGTCTTTTATGATGCACTTTAGACATTTTAAACAGCTTGTGAGTGAGTCACTTAGTCATTCATAAATGACCGACCGAATCACTTCCCGTACCTTCTGTGTCATTGTTTGTCCTGTTATCAGTTGATAATTTTGTCGCATCGTCGTCGTCGTTTTCGTCTCTCTGTTCATTGAGAGCTCTTTAAGAGCTTGTCGCGTCTGTCGTTTGAGTGTTTTCGACACTTTTATGAATTGTTATTTTCGACATACATAGGTAACATCGCGATACACGGTATTCGGGGGAGAAAAAAAAAACCTGTTTTCATTAATTATCTGTTGAAACAAAAGAAGGTATTTTAAAAGCTTTTACGTTTTTGTGATGCACATTAAAAGACTTTTATTTTGCGTAAAATTTCTCATTTTAAATGTTAATTAATATGTGATAATTTTTAATGCATTTCATTAACTGTGTTTCTTTACAAGAAAAAAAAAAAACAATAATTAATAAGGAAACTAAGATAAATATGTTAGGAGTTTTTTATGTGGAGCCAATCAAATGAATTGTTTTGATTTTAAATTTTCGAAGAGTTTGGTGGCATGAACTGGAGATATATTCATGTATATTTGTTTTGTTTTAAATGCAAACGGCCATCAGTTCAACTTTTATATATTTGCTGAATAACCTTTTATTTAATGTCAAAGTATTTCTTATTTTTGACAAGAATTCGATGCGGTTTATTTATGCGCAGAGACAGTCAGCAAAAGTCACTTTCAATAATGGTTTCGGTTCGGTTAAAGTGACATTTTCTCTTATGGTCATGTGACAGAAATAAAAATGAATTTTAAATCAGTGGAAACGACTAACAATCATATGACTTTCGAATGGAAGTTAGCCACAGAATTCGAGTACCATGTCGTTCGAAGGCATGAAAATAACATTATTGTTGTTGTTGTTCTTGCAGTAAAGTTGCAGCTCTTGAATTTCAATTGCTATAACAAGCCAACAAACAACAACAACAACAACAACGACAACGCTTGAACATTTAAAATATTCTATGAGTTGGCAATAAAAAAACAAACACATTCAAAGACAGGACGAGGCCAGGACTGCCAAAGAAGTCAAAGTCAAGAAGAAAGCTGCTGTTTCTTCTTCACATGGCAAAACATTAGTCCTCTTCTCTCATCAGAACAGTGGAAACGATGGAGCAGGCAGCGTACACCGACCAAGTTGAATTGGCATACGCCGAACGTGCAACCATGAGTTTCGAAGTGAAACTGATTTGGTATTCATACCAAGTATCTACCAAATCTCCATCTTGCTCAGGCACTGAAACACAGATACTGTAGTACAGGTGTGGGCTTGTGTTTGTGTTTGTCGAGTGAATGTGTTTTTATGCCAAATAAAAATACACTTTGTTGTTGTTTTTGTAGCATTGAAATTGCAATGAATTCGCTATGAAAATGTTATTATTATTGTTGTTGTTGTTGTTGCTGTTGTTTTTGCCGTTTTAGTTGGCAAAATGAAATCCAATTAGCTGAATACAAGCCGTAAAAATGTCCTTTTGGCTGTTATGCGCTTTTTTATTTTTATGTTTCTCTTATTGTTGTGTTATTTGCTGTGTATTAATATGTTGAGAGAAAAAAAAATTACATAAATTACGCTGATTTTTTTTTTTTCCATTTTAGTAGAAAACTTAATACTATGACTTTTGTTATCTTAGTAATGTTGTATTTTTTGCTTCCTTTTTTTATATACCATTTCGTTATAAATGGCATTCTCAAGAATAAGCTTCGGTATTTATTTCACTTTTATTTGAAAAGTTTTCTTATCTTCATGAATTAAATTTTTGTTTGCTTAAAATGGCCTTTTAGTGTTAACGAATAGAAAAAAAAACATACGTTGCTGACAGTAAAATAGACTCATTTTTTTATATTGATCAATCGCTAAAATCCACAAAATATGTAAAACAAAGTAAAGAACATTCAAAAGACGGTTTAGCTCGACTATAATACCCTACACCTAGCTTTGCAATACATACAATACAATAATTGTATGTTTTATTATTTATTATTATATTTATTATTTGTTTTTAATCCTTGTTTGTTTTTTTAAAAAGGTTATAGATTTTTCCCAACACTATAAGGAGTTGTTTGGGAGTTGAGCTTGTATTGGTGGGTTTTGAAAAAACTTAAGCAACACAATAATATTTCCTTTTTTTACCATGAAAAAATACTTAAATATCATGTCTTCCTTTCATTATCTTGTGAGAATTTGTTTAATGAAACAAATACGTTAAATTTTTTTTTGTAATAGAAACTAACATTTATTTCATACATACTACAAGAAAACAAGGGACCGTAACTGTTATGACTTTTTTCCAAAAAGTCAATAAATAATATTTATTTTTTGGCCGATTCTTTTTTGGTCAAATATAAAAGTTGAAGTTTGACTTTTATTTTTTCAGTCAAAAATAAAAGTTATAATATGACTTTTATTTTTTTCGGTCAAAAATATAAGTTAAAATTTGACTTTTATTTGTTCTTTTATTTAAACCGAAAAAATAAAAGTCAAATTTTAACTGCTATTTTTGACTCGAAAACTAAAAGTCAAATTTTAACTTATATTTTTGACTCAAAAAATAAAAGTCAAATTTTAAGTTAAAACAAAAATCGGTTAAAAAGTAACTATTATTTTTGACTTTTTTTATAAAAGTCAAACAAATAATAAGCTTTTAAGATAATTATTCCTTAGCTAACAAGCATCGCACTGCTATTTTCAAATGTTGAATAAACAAATTTTTTCCGCCTGACTTTTTGAATTGAAATTTCAAAAATAACTGTTATTTTCGGTCCCTAAGAAAACAGTTAAATATGAAATAACTTTTCTTTGAATATTAAACTTTAAATTTAATAACACTGTTGCAGTTTTTGGCTCTACGATAAAATCGATCTTTTCGGATTTGAGGGAGTCTCTCGAGTATAACTGTGTCCTTGGTTTAGTGTCCTTGGTAAGATTGGCGCAAAATGTTAAGAAAATTATGTTTTTCCAAATGGTTGATTTTAAGTTATTCTAAGCTTTTTACCATGTCTTTTAATGAACATATCTTACAAACCAGTAGTACGATCATGACAACCAATGGAGAAATCTAAAGGTAATGAAATTCTACGTCAATAGTTCTCAAGCCACTACCGATAAGCTTCTTTTAAAGCGTAATTTTTCAAATTTTTCAAACATTTTTATGTTTTTGAGGAAAATGGAAATTAATTTTCGGCTACGATAATTTAATATTAGGTTTGTTCAGTAACAAAAAATTGTTACAAATTGTTACCAATTATTGCAAGTTTTTACTAGTAAAGCGTTCACGTACTCGAAAAACTTGCAACGAGAGAGGAAAACCAGAGCGTAAAAAAGTGAGAGAGAAAAAAGTAGTTGCAAGTTTCTGCAAGCAAAATTTCTACTTGCAAGAACTTGCAACTACTGAAAAAAACTGTTTGTCAAAAAAAAAACAATCTGTCAAAAATTTTTCTGTGGATTTCCTATTAAAATGGATGGAAAAAGAAACATTTATGATGCTGAGGGAAATGTAAGTATAAATGTTAATGTTGGCAGGACACTAGAAATGATTTCAACAATTTATAACATTAAGTTACAGCAGCAGTTTTTTGCAGTTGAAATAAACTGTCAATTCTTTTGATCAGCTGTTGTTAACTTGGAAGTTTCTACTAGTTTTCTGTTCACGTACTTTTTCTGCTAATTTTCTCTTTGTACATATTTCTTTCTCAATTCTTGTTTTACTCTCTCCCTGCAAGTTTTTACAAGTAAAGTACGTGAACAGACCTATTGTTTCCAAAATTATAATAAGTTGATTCTTATCACTTCGTTAGATTTCGTATATCGTAAACCGTATTCTTCGTATATGAAATTGACATGAACGAACTTTTTGAACGGTCGTATCTATTTTTTGGTAACTTAAATTGATCGCATTCCGTATGATTGAGCGCTCAGGTAGCGATGTAGCACAATGCACTTATTTCAGTTACATTTTTATCTATAACAAATTACATTCAAATATCATGTTATCAAGAATCACCCAGGAATCATATGACCAAGTGGCTCCGGAAGAAATACGTTCAATTTTAGATAATGAGTTGTCTGCGGATGGTTATTCAACCGTTACTCCGTGAGGCAAGCGAAAGGGAAGTTCAGGTTCCCTTTCAGGTTCCACGGAGCCATATATTGGTAACAATGGTATTCATAAATTAACGCTCCAAAGAGCTGCTACAGGTCTAGCACAGTAGCCTTCATGGAGAGAATAGCTGTTCCGTTGAAAAAAGTGCAGAGAGAAGACAAGGTTAGGTTAGGTAAGCTAATACAAGAAAACTGCCATGTAACTGAAAACTTTTCCGATTTCCGAAAACAATTCAGACGTTCCGTCGTTTAAAATAAAGTGCATCCTATCAATAACGTGTCTCCGCAAGATCAAGGCGAAAAAGTAAATACCTCTTTCATTAGTAGAAACCTTCTTTAAATGAAATGAAGGTGAAGAGTTCCATGACTTTGAGCCTAATGAATAAAAAATAAGCAATTTCCTACAAGCAATTCCTTATAAGCTTAAGGTTTTGCTTAATTAGCAATTAGAAATAACTGGTTTATTTTCGTATGAATAAAAGTTTAAGCTTTTGCTGCTTTTGCTTAAGAAAATGGTACCTGTGCCTTTAAAAAAATGTATATATATCCAGATACACATAAAAACAATTGTGTGTTGCTTGCACGTGTTTTTTTAATTTTGTTCCTCTGAATCAAATGTCATCATTACTGCATTATTTTCGCACCTTATTAAAGTTGTTCTTACTTATATTAAGAAACTGAGCCATTTTCACTTCTGAATGTAGTGAATGACATATTAAAGCTAACTTCAACAAATGCAAGCTACGGGTAGAGCGGCTTGAAAAATCCTAAGTAATTTCTAGACTGGCAAAAGCAATTCCTTGGTTTATTCATACGGTTTTAAGCAATGTCTTAAAAAAACTAAGGAAAAGATCATAAAATTTCCTTTGCTAAGGAAATAAGAAATTGCTTAAGCAAAAAGGAATTACTTAAGTTTTTTTTCATACTACACTTAAGTTATTCCTTAGAAATTCCAAGGAAAAGCAATTGGTTATGTTTTATTCATTAGGCTCTTTGAGTGTCAGAGCATAATAAATAAAACTATGTCAATTTCAAGATAACTACAAAAAGCAGATTAAATATAAGAGCTGCTTATTCGGAGCAAAAACTTAAGCTGTCCAGAAGCCAGCATAAACGAAAAAAAGAGAAGCAACACCGAAGATAGACTCTATATTGACAACTTATTTTATGAAGCAACTTAATATTTTTCAAAAATATACTGGTTGCAGATACAAAAAAAAAAAAAATTACGAGAACACATACCGCCTATAAACACGTCTACCTCCCATGTAGGAAATTAAAACATATTTTATCGTAGGTAATATTAGAAAATGTACATTTTTGAAAAAAGATGGTTTGAAGAAGGACCATTCACAAAGTCCAACAATGAAGTGCCAAAATGTAATATTGCTTCTTTTCACTGTACCAATGTTCGAACTGTGATGTTATCTGGTGGGATCTATCATCATGCTCGTCAGACTCAGGCTGCAATTGACGATTAAAGTGATCCTGGTGGTGTTGCAAAAAATTCACTTTTAAAGACATAAGGACACTTTTGGCATTGTGCTGCATTCGTCGAATCCCACATACACAAATAACACATATTTTTGGGTCGGACCAAATCATTGGTATTCCAAATGGATTGCTTTCACGGAGATGGTTCCAATGATTTAATCGCGATATACAAACGCACACACATGATTTTAAGCACCCAATCAGCACCATGAGGCACCCAACCTAATTTTTTAGTGGAAAGGATTTCTATGGTTCATCGAAAACCAAAGCCGTAAATTTCACCTATGCCAAAGTACGCAGGTATGTGGGTTTCAATAAGCAAATTTCGCACTATGAATTCAGTTTTGGTAAAAAAATTTTAAAAAAAACTATAATTTCTAAAAAAATGTATTAATTAAATACAATAAATGCATAGTTGCGACCGTGGAATGTAGGTTGAGTGTGTGGCTTAGCATGCTCGTATTTCGAGTTCGATCCCCAGTTGCGGCGAAAGTTTTTTCCAATAAAATAATTTTTCTAATCGGTCACCACCTCTCTGCAGACAATGGCAAACCTCAGAGAGTAGATAATGCCATTTGAAGCTTTTTGAGAACATGAACTTTAACCGTTTGGAGTCGGCATAAAACATGTAGGTCCAGTTCTCGGTCAATTATGTGCAAACATTTAATAACACACACAACACAATTGATCGTAATGGATCAAATGGAGAAATTGTTTTTTGTTTTTTTTTTTTTAAATAAAAACTTAACCACAGATCGGATTATGAGTAAAGTTAGAATAAATATCAGTTTAAAAATATGACATAATAATGGCCATTCTTATTGCTGTATCAAAGATTTTAAAAATGCTGACTTCAAAAAGAAAAATATATTTAAAAAAAATATATTTTTTTAATACTTTTTGTTTACCCCTTCTTTTGGTTATTCTAAAGTGCCTTTTTAAGCAATAAGAGTGGAAGGCCTGCAAAATTTTCCCATTTTAGATAAAAAGGAAAGTATACTTGGATATGAGTGTGAAAGCACCTCGATATCCATATGAAGGCCTGCTAGTAGCGCTTCGGAGTGCTGCTATTTCCGACTGCACAATAAAAAATGTGAGGATAAATTTTATACTTTTTGGTATAAATATAAATCTATAAGAATAAACTATAAGACTAAAATCTATAAGAATACTATAAGAGGAAACGCAAACTGAATGTCTGCTGGCATCACTGAAGTTTGGTAGTTTCGAAAATTCTTGTGTGCATAACTGGAATATATGTATGATATTTATAAATTTATGGTATAAAAATAATACTATTTTGGAGTAAAATAGTTGTTTGAATGGAAATGCAAGTTTTATACTATAGAGTGGGATAAAACTTATAATAAATTTAGAATAAAACGAGTTTATTCTACAGAAATGTTATAAAAAAGATAAAATTTACCCTCAAACTTTTTACTGTGTAGATGGGGAAAAAAAAATTACTAAAATGATTACAACAAAGTAATGCCAAATGTTCCAAATATTCATATATGTAGTTATTTTTACGTTAAGTGACTTATTGTGTCCTAAAAAAAATAAAGTAACTTGCCATTTAAGTAACTTGCCATTTAAGTAACTTGCCATTCCGATCGATGTGTTCCGATCATTACACATGTGTTGTAAGAACTGAACCAAGATGATTTATACAGAATGGAAACATCTAATTTGTATGTTCTCAAGAAAATTTACATGGCATTGTCTGCAGAGAAGAACGGTCGGTTAGAAAAATGTATTTCTATTGAAAAAACTTTTTGTGTCAGATGGAGATTCGAACTCGGGTCTATCGAGAATCGTTTGTTCGCACGCGAAACACTGAACATGCACGGCCACCACATGTTGCCTTAAAAGTAGACACTTATCGGGTCAAAATATGTAAGAAAATAGTGAGAATTTTATATAATTCTCCTATTTTATATCCCCCAACCCCAAGAAAATGCATTTCTTCTTTGTCTTAATTACTTTAAAACTATTTCGCATTTTAGTTTTCATTCTTCCCATCAACATGCACACACATATATGTACATATAACCATACTATCTTAAAGCCCTCATAGTAAAAATTTAATATGCACCCAATGAGTCGTATGAGAAAACCACATAACCATCAAAATAACATCTCGAAGTGATTTGGAGAAAAACTAAACCAGCAACACCAACAACAACAACAACACCAGCAACAATAACAACATTCCAACAACAATAGCAAATAAGTAACTTCCAAATTCTGAACACATACCAAATACTTGAATAATTAATGCGATAATTTATTAGACACTAAATTGGAATCACATTAAAAGACCAACAACTACATCGACAACAACAATAGCACCAACAACAACAAGAACAACAAAAGAACACCTCTCCATAAAAGACGCCCGCCACAAGAATGCAGCATATGTGGCAACGTATTAAGTTAAGTCAGGGTATGAGCCACTAAAACGTTGAAGTTAAGAAATCTGAGCTTCCTTTTGGGATATACAAAGGGTGTTAAAATTCACAAATTGTTTCAGACATAATTTAGTGTAATTATGGGTAATCGTAAGATGGCTGGGTGGAGAGGTTAATTGAATGAGTTTAAGAGGATTTTGTTAAAACACGTAGCAGGGGTGCATCTAAGCAACACATCGACTTTCAGAATTAAAATTTTTTTAGCTCATACATAGCTAAATTGTTATCTTTAAAGGTTATAAAAAAAATTAAAGTATTTAATTAAATTATGACTGCACAAATAATTAAACATTATAAATTATTAAACAGGGGCACAAATTGTGTTTTTTTTTTTAAATCGATAAAAATACCTGAGAATCAGGTTTTGATCAGCCATTTTCTTTAAAAGATACTTATTGATATTTTAAGAATAAAGTAAAAATTTTTAAATTTTTAAACGCGTTTTTCTGAAAATTAGTTTTTCTGTGATTTCTCAAGTTCTAATAAACCGATTAACTTGAAATTTGGTGTGAATTTTTCATATATCCTTCTATGGTTGTAACTGTAATTATGTGTTATATTTAGTTTTAGCTATTTTTAAAAAATTTCAAAACTTCGAAATCAAAGTGAAAATTTATTCAAATAGCTGTCATTATGTTAAAAAAAATTGTTTTTTAATTTCCGTAGCTAGCGACATTCTTATTTATTAAGAATTTTTTCTTTTCTTTTTCAGATCACCAAAAAGTTTGGAATCATGTCAAGAAGGACGCACCTTTATTTCACCACTTTTACCATTCCCCCCTTACTTTACCAGCCTGCATTTATTTTAAATTTCAAAATTTTTTTGAAGTTTTTTTTGTATCATCAAAATATTAAACTTACTACAAGCAAAAGTTAATAAAATAAAAAATTTTGAGATTGTGAAAAAATCACTTGGCCATCGTTATCTTGTTGTGTGGAAAGTTAAAAATAAAAAATAAAAAAAAACTTGCACTTTTTGAGATCTGAACATAACTTTTTTTAAAAAGAATTCCAAAATATATTTTTTTTTAAATCGGTTAACAATAGCTTTCTAACAATTCTTAATTTAAAAAAAATTATGGATGACGGAGACATAATTTATTGGAAATAACTTATCAAAAATTGGTGCCTCCATTACCTTACAAAGAATGGCGATAAAAAATAACAAATAACTTATGTTCTTTTACACAGTAAAAAGTTTGAGGATAAATTTTATCTTTTTTATAACATTTCTGTAGTATAAACTCGTTTTGTTCCAAATTTATTATAAGTTTTATACCACCCAATATTATAAAACTTGCATTTCCATTTAAACCGCTATTTTACTCCAAAATAGTATAAATTGTATACCATAAATTTATAAAAATCATATTTATTTCAGTTATACACACGAAAACCTCACGGTTTTCGAAGCTACCGAACATCATCGATGCTAGCAGACAATCAGTTTGCGTTTGTTCTTCAGTCAGTAATCATGTTATGCACAAATAGTTCCGTTGAATATTTTTTGTACACTCAGATTGATACAAATATTGCGCTTGAATTGGATGCTCCGCAAACATGATTAAACATGCAAATTTCTGAGTATAATTTTTTACTCTTTATTTTTCTTGTCAAATTGTTTTTTAAAATATAAAAAAATATATCATGAAATATATCAATTGGAACCTAAATATTATTACTGATTTATTACTTTAAATAAAACATAAATTAACATATTTAATGTATGTATGTTTACATATGTACCACATATTTTTATACAATATTGCTATAAAAAGTAACCAAATGTGGTTTAAAAAGATTTTATACTTTTGCTTATAAAAATGTATACCAACCTGGTGTAAACACATTTTATACACTTTTCGGATAAAATCTATACCAACTTTGTATAAATTTGGTTTATACGATGTTATGGTATACATTTTATAACATATTTGGAATTGATTTATATTTATACCAAATAGTATAAAATTTATCCTCATATTTTTTACTGTGTACCAGAATCTGTTAGAATATTTTAAGAAAGTAGAAAAATAAAAAATGTATTTTTTAATTAATCATAGCTTCAGTTTTTTTTAAATTTTCATCTCTCTGATACTCTCACTACAACTTCAGCTTATTTTATTTCCTTAAAAAAATATCTCATTTATCACTCTTATTATAAATGAAGTAACAGCTCGTTTTTCAATTTCTTTTCAGTTCTTTTTCAATTAACCCAGCACAATAAAAATTGTGCAAATATTTTCCTGTCTTTTTTTTTTGTTGTTCATTATTCCGCGCAAGATTAAATATGGCTTTCAGTCTCTTTGCATCCTTCAGTTCTTCTGATATCCTTACAAACAGTATTCAGTGTTTTAAAACCAAGCAATTCGGAAAATTAAAAACTCAATGAATCCGTAGTCATTAATTCATATGAAATTTTTATGTTTTGCCCAAATAGGACTCTGAGTACTTGGAGCAATCGATTGAGGCTACCATGCAGGCACTTTCAGACCATCGTGCTACTTTTTGTTTTATTTTTGTTTTCGGTTCATTCTGTACTTCGCGTTGCCACCACCTTGACACACCATGGGGAGTTGCACGTATATCGTTTCTACTCATTGCACGTAATTGTTTGCAACGCTGCAGCGAGTGGAAGTCATGTTGATGTTGATGGTGATGTTGTTGTTCGTTTAATGCTGAAGCTAAAGTAGAACCTCTATGGAACGACAACGACAACGACATGCGGCATAAAAAAAAAACAAGTTGCTCCACCGCTTAAACGTGCCTCCTCACGTCAGCTTATGCCGTCGCCTTGGCCACAGCGCATGAAATCCAATCCGCGAAGTGCTAAACATTTCAAAATGGCTGCAATAAATGGCTTTTTGAACCTTGCCTTATTTTATTTCATTTTATATTATTTTAATGGCTTGTTGTAGTTTTTCTAACTTGTTCTCGTTGTTGTTAGCTAAGCTAAGCTAAGTGCTTGATCTTTAAATGTTAGATTGTTAAAGTTAATAATGGGTTGGAAATGTCAAGATCTTGTACTGCGCTAAGTCAAAAAACAAAAAAAATGTATGATTGTCAAACAAATTTAAATTTTATAGATTGTAAAACTTGTAGTTAATGATTAATATATTAACTGGAATATTAACGGAAAATTGCAAGTTGTTGTTTTTTTAAAAAACGCATTCAAATTTAAAGATTCTATATCAGTTTTGAACCTCAAGCAACTATAAAAATGTTTATTTACTTAAAAATTGATTAAAAGCAACTTCATATGTTTTTTAATTTTTACACTAAAATAATATAATTAATAATTGGTGATTTTTTTAAGCGTTTGGTTTCTGAAAATTGATAAAAAAATAGAAAATTTATACTGCTTAAATTTAAATCTATTGAAATTTAGAACAATACAGCAATGCCTGCCATATATTTTTTTGAAGATAAGACCATATAAATCTAAACTTTTAACTATAAAACTTTCAACGATGTAAATATTGAATAAACAGAATATTATTCCATTTCGTATTGCATTTCTCTTGAAATACTTTCTCACTCTATTTTACACTAAAATCTCTCTTATTCTTTACTTTTTAAGAAGTTTCACTCTTGTCACGTGTACGTTGCTACACGCGAGTGTTAAGTTTTTCTTGCTTTTTTCAAATATTGACATATATCTTGTATACTGCTATTTTTAACTATTTTTATAATCAAACTTATCCAATTGAGCCCAACAAAATTAACATGTTTGTTCATAAAATTATTGCATTTGGATGAGTAGTTTTTGCGCTATTAGAGGAAATATTTTGAAAAAATATATTTTTCATATAAAAATGCAAGTTAAGTGTCTTCAAAAATTCATAAAACATCGAAAACATAAAAAAATGCACATTTTACCCTTTGATCTTAAAAATATATTTTTAATAAGGAAATAAGCTATCGCCGAAAGAAATTTGTGCAAAAATAAGGTCAGGAGAATTATTTGAGTGTAGATGCTAAGATGCAGTATTCGACCCATTAGCGCAACCAAAGGGGGGTTTCAGGGTTTAAACCCCCACCCCCCGCCAAAAAGCATTATTGTAGTACTAAGCAAAATAGCATTAAATCAAAGTGAGTCAAATGAAAAGGAATTACACATCTTATGAAATGAATGGAAACCCAAAATGTATATTTTAAATCTGATTCTGGTTGATGCATAAAAAAAAAAAAAAGAAATTGGCCATTTCAGCCCTTGTAAGGACTTTGACCGAACTTCTTATGATCAATTGTGTTGTGTGTGTTATTAAATGTTTGCACACAATTGTTCGAGAACTGGACCTACATGTTTTATGCCGACTCCGAACGGCTAAAGTTCATGTTCTCAAGAAGCTTTACATGGCATTAATTACTCTCTGAGGTTTGCCATTGTCTGCAGAGAGGTGGTGACCGATCAGAAAAATTTTTTATTGAAAAAAACTTTTCGCCGCGGCTGGGGATCGAACCCGGGCTCCTAGCATACTAAGCCACACACTTAACCTGCATGCCACGGTCGCCACCTGGTTGATGCATAATCTACTAAATTAGATATGTTTGATTACTTCAGACTACACATAAAGCCGGATCGATTTTAATTGGAGAAAAAAAAGAAGAGATAGGTTCTCTTGAAAACTATATATTTATGAATTAATTATTTATTATTTATGAACTATGAATTTTTCATGGTATTCACATGCATTTAACTTTATTGGAAAATTATTATTTGGACCACTTGAGGGGTTGTTGGCAATATTCCAATTTGAGTTATCTTTTTAACTTCTAGCATGAAACCCAAGGTGACTTAATAAATATTTTAATATCTGAAATATTTGAAAAAAAAATAATTCAAAAGTAAGACAAAATAAGAAAGCCTGAATTTGAGGAAAATTGGTTAAAAAAAATAATCAAAGAAATTTCCACTTAAGTTATTATTTAAAAAAAAATATTTCCGAATAAAATCTGTCTTTTGAAATCGTATAAATCTGTTTCATAAAAATTTCTCTAAATTGTCAAATTTAAAATTGTATTGAATTATAAACAATTCCATGAAAATTTTTCCAAATCCAGGCACTTTGTTTTTCATCTCAAGGAAAAATGAAAATATTTTTGATCTTCGTGTAACTGTAGAACAAAAAAAAAATCCGTAAAGCGGCCTACAACTGGCGCTTGCAAAAAATTTGGGCCTCACACATCCTAAACAACACTGAAGCAAGTTTATTATAAAATGGCCGCTAACACTGCTGTTCACCTTGTGTACGGACAATATGTCCTGACAGAGTCCGTTTTTCATACGTTTTACAACTTGTTTTTTAAATTTTTTACGCCTTCAGCCGTTGTAGGAATGGTTTTCAATTTAAGCAAAAAATGTTCAAATTTCAAAGAAACAAACTGGATTTTTATATACATTTGCTATGTTTTATTTTCTTGTAAGGCTTTGAAAACAATTAAAATCTGCATTATTTGGATAAGTTTCCATATACAAATAATGAACGCATTTTCGAAGCCACAAACTACAAACACAGATTCCGATTATCAATCTTTATTGTAGGACTTTTATGTATTGATGGTAAAAGTACACATTTGAAAAAAACTTTACTTTAATTATAAATATGGATGTTATCGTTCATCATCTTCGTTGTTTTTGAGGTTTTTGAGGTTGGAATATTCTATACAGAATATTCCCACTAAAGCTTAAACCGAAACTTATTTTTTTAATTGGTTGTCATGATTTCCCAAGATAACTTGATTCAAACACAAGATATCAAGTTATCTTGTGCTTGAAATATTTAGTTGATAAATATAAATTATAAATATAAATTTATAACTAAATTTGTTTGAGCTTTACTTTTTGTTTTTGTGCTTTCGAAACCTTCCTAACCCATGTACTTTACTTTTTTCTAAAATATTACTTCCAAGAGTTGAAACTTATTGCTGTAATATGAAGCCTTCGGAAAAAAAATATGTTCCATGGCCTGAAGTTTGAGCAAAGAGTGCAAAACTTTAACGCACTAACCGCTACAACGCAGCCGCTATAATTTAGTAAAATCGATTTTATATTTAAGTTCTACATTTGATACAACCCCCCAAAAAAAATTCTTGGTTGCACCCCTGATTCGACCGTACCATGCTTATTTCGGGTCTTATGTGGCATTGAAATTGTTGGGGCATAATTAGTAAAGATGGGCGCTTGTCACGAATTTTGACGTGACATGATGTGTCACGACGAATCACGTCGTGGTCGTGGTCGTGAGCGAACCAATTATAAAATCATGAAAAATTCGTGATCGTCCGTGATAAAATTTTTCTCGTGCGTGACTTAAATTTATTCGTGTCACGACTTATGTACCAACATTTTTCAAATCTTTGCCACATTTCGTAATGATGTTTTCTTACGCTTTTGCTACAAATAGCATACAAAATGCAAGACTGACCACTTCTTAAGAAGCGACAACAACTAAATTCGCTTTCTTGAATTATTTTGCGAAACGTCAGCGACACCTTGAGACAATTTTGGTAGTTTTAAATATAAATAAAAAGCTGAGCAATTTTATGAATTTTCGTTTTCCTATAAAACTTATTCGTTAGAAGTCGTGAGTAAAATATGCCATCGTGATCGTGAGCAAGAAAATTGTTTTTAATCGTGAGCGTGTGTAATTAGAAGAAATCACATCGTGGTCGTCATTGAAAAAATTATTTTTAATCGTGTGTGCGTGATTAGAAGATATCACCGTGAGCGTGCGAGATCGTGAGTCAAAATCACTCACGCGCTCATCTCTAATTATTAGTTTTAGGCATGTCTTCATACAAAATTTTTTGATGAACATTTTGCCGTCAATGGAAGATTGTTCAGGTTGTATCTTCTATTGTACGGATTGTAAATTGTATCTGGTTAGATTTTTCGGCAAGATTTCTTTGGAAAATTTGTTCAGAATGTTTCAGACTCAATATTTTGTAAACATAGCATATACTAAAAAATAGGTATATGCGTCCTACTTTTGAAAACGTTCAACACAGATGTTGCTCCTCTAAAGTTTATTTTCATTTTAAAATGATCTTCTTGAAAGTTCTTTGATTTTCTAAAATAAACATTTTAAAATGAGCTTTCAAAATGTTCGTTTAGTATTTTAAAATGAAAACTTTAGAAGAGTTAGAAGAATGACAAGCAATTTTTAAAGAAAATGAAATGAGAAACTCGGTCAAAGTCCATTTAAGGGTTGAAGTGGTAAATTTTTTTTTTTTTTTCTTATGAACGTAAAAGTACTTAAACGTATTTTCGGTTTATATTTTTAAATAAAAAAATGTATGATTGTTAATTCCAGTGCACCCAAAACTTAAATTCACCTGCATTATCTGAAATCATACTTTTTTCTCCCTTAGTGTTTGATTTGAATCAATCCAAAAATAATTTCTACTTCTCCCACTGAGAGATTCTTACGACCCTCGTGACTTTGAATTATTAATTCTGCGCTGCACAGTGTATCGAAATAAGGAAAATTCGGAACTAGGTAGGAAAGTAATAAAGTTGAAAGTAATAAAGTTGAAAGGTAGGAAAGTTCTGTTGACTGAATGTTTCGGGGACTGAAAATAATAGTTATTTTGAAAATTTTGAAGGAAAAAATCCCTATGTTAAAGGCACTGGAAAAGTATGTCACATAAACCAAATCGATCTTTGTGTCATTTGCTATTCAAAAATATTAAGATTTTTATTTTTTTAAGTCTAATATTAAAAATCATATCATCAACATGGTGTTATTATTAAGTTTTATTTCTTCGCTCATACATAACAGCTATTTTAGGACTTATATTTTGTTTATCAGAAAATGATATTAATTTTTGAGTTACATTGTTTCACTCTGAAATAAAACTTATTTGTTGAGTTTTTTTTTTTTAATTCAGTTTTGAGTTTTATTTTTTCGCTCTGATATAAAACTTATTTTTTGAGTTTTTTTATTTTTGTAGTCAGAAAATAGCTCTTATTTTTTAGTTTTGTTTTCGCTCTAAAATAAAACTAATTTTTGTGAGTTATATATTTTTACTTATAAAATAAAACTTATTTTTGAGTATCTCATAATAGTTACGGTCCCTGGAATATTTATGATTAAAGAATATTGGAGCCATTTCATTTTTAACTTAATTTTAATTAATTAACATTTTTTTTTTAATTTTTAAAAATTTTAAATTTTTTTAAAAAATACACATTCAATTATTTTTCCATCAATTAGTACACCTTCAGCACTATTTGAATCAAATAAAGGGTGTTTTGTATGTGGTTTTTTTCAATATGGTTTACTCTATTCTCTGACAGTTGTTTTGACAGTTAAAAGTGACGTCTCTACTCAGTATTGTTTGGCAAATTATCATGAATAGGTTAACTCCACAACAACGCTTCCAAATCGTGGAAATTTATTTTTAATCGTGGAAATAGTGTGCAATTAAAAATGTTTATAGAGCAATTCGTGAATTTTATGGTGCACATAATCGTCCGTCTGAGACAACCATAAAGAAAGTTATTAACAAATTTCGGTCTACATTCACTCTTTTGGATGCCAAACCATCGAGAAGAATGAGAAGAGTGCGTACAGAAGAAAATATTGCTGTCGTTGAGGCCAGTGTCGAAGAAAACGACAATTTATCGATTTAGACGCGGTACCGTGAATGAAAATCGATACAGAACCATGATCAATGAATTTTTGTTGCCAAATCTTCAAGATATCGAGCCATAACCGCGAAAAAGATGCAACCATCAAAACTAAAATTTCAAAGGAGCAGATTTCTTTTAATTATTTTCGACTTAAGATATTTAGTAACGACAATGTTGTTACACAATCTTAACAAATAAATAATTAAATTATTATAATTACTATTATTTTAAAATCATAAATTGTTGATAACGAAAAAAATTATAAGTTTTGATAAGAAAACAAACTTTTGTAAACTGCTGGTTACATCTTTTTCGCGGTTATGGCTCGATATGAATGTGGACGAAATGTGGTTTCAACAAGATGGTGTCACTTGTCATACTGCGGGCGAAACAATCGACTTATTGAAAGATCATTTCAACGACAACATTATTTCGAGAAATGAACCGGTGAATTGGCCTCCGCGTTCGTGTGATTTGACTCCATTTGATTATTTTTTGTGGGGGTACGTGAAGTTATTGGCTTATGTGGATAAACCAGCAACAATTGACGCTTTGGAAACCAATATTCAACGTGTCATTGCTGAAATATGCCCTCAAATGCTTGAAAAGGTGGTCGAAAATTGGACCTCCAGAATGACCTTTGTGCAAATAGTCGTGGTGGCCATATGCCCGACATTAAATGTTAAATGCCAAAAAATTATCTACCAAAAATAAATTTGGCCATTTCATAATTTGGCATGTGTTTAATTTAAATTTCAAATCAGCAAGCTCTTAAAAAACACCCTTTAAT
Source organism: Tetanocera ferruginea (assembly GCA_958299015.1). Taxonomy (NCBI): domain Eukaryota; kingdom Metazoa; phylum Arthropoda; class Insecta; order Diptera; family Sciomyzidae; genus Tetanocera; species Tetanocera ferruginea. Next base: position 94,681,382 of record OY282642.1, read on the forward strand.
AATAATTTAATATGAAAAATACATGGAACTTTCAACCGATTTTCGGTTAAATATGCGAAATATTTCAGCTGAAAGCTATTTGAATGAAAACTTGAACTATTTCATAACACAAAACTATTTACAATTTCAGGTTCCAACACATTCCAAATATTTGAAAGTTTATGAGCGTTCGGCTACTTCCAAAAGGGTAAAAAATAGATTGAAAGCGTTTTCAAAGACTATTTCGTCCAACAAAGACGGCCGGATGCAGTCAAAACGTCGACGACGGCACAGAGTTTAGCAATTTCATCCACAAACTTCTCGTAGATCCACTTCAACTTTCAAAGTCGTAGGTTCAAATTGATGAATTTTTAGTTTCTATTGATAAGAAATGAATATATCATTAATGTTAGGTTCAAGCGTAGGACCATGGCCTGGCAAGGATTTGAACCTGGAACCTCTACGTTGGTCGTCAAGGACGCTTACCACTATACTACCGAGGATGCAATGCAATCGAAGAAGATCTAAAGCAAATACTCCAACTAAGTTGTAACTTTGTGTCCTAATTGCGCGAATGAAAATAACTGTAACTTTATTTAATCTACCAAATAACAGTAACGGCAATAATTCTACTCCTAGTATAATTGTCCAACTTATCTACTCCAATAATAATAAATTCTACCCGCCTTCCAAATTCACGCCAGGCAGGCGGTGTTGGTTGGGTAGTGTAGAAAAAACTATTATCGCAATTGAAAATGTACGAAAAAGCAATTGAATAACAATGACTGCATTGACTACAACAAAACAACAACAACAACTACAACAAAAGCTATCTTAATGGCACCTGCAATAAAGCTGTCAATTAATAAACAACAACTAGCACACCCACCAACCAAATTTAACCACTTTCAGCCACCTCACCCACAGCACCCAGAGTACACTAGTGTACACTAAAAGCGCCAATAAAAGGAAAAAAATTTCCATTTTCATTTCGGCATATCAAATAAATGCCAAACGAGGCGATACGAAAACGAAGCAAGGAAACGATAAAGAAAAAAAAAAAACCATTTACACGAGCAGTTAACTAATAAAGATCTCACTCCCAAGACACGTGCTAGAGCACATTAGAAGAGCAAGGAGAGAAAGAGCAGTAACACACATTAAAAGAAAAAGCATTAAAATGAGCAAAAAATAAACATTTAAGCGATTTCTTATAATTCATAACTACTTTTTCGTGACTTTTAGTAATAATTGAATTAAAGAGTGGGAGATGTTTAGCTGAGTTGGGTGTGCCTTTTTCGCTTGAAAATGACAAGCCAACTAATGATGATGTTGTTAGCAGAAATATTTATGTTGCGCAAAATTAAACAAAAAAAGCAAAAAGAAAAAAGAACGCTCTCAGAAAAACAATTATTGAAAAAACCAATTCTCGAAACTCAAACCCCACCCACTTACTTTGAGCGATGCTGACGCTATCGTCGTCGTCGTCGTTGAAGACTTTTTCCAACTGCATCTATTAATCTGCCACTTTTGCACTTTTGCTAGAATTAAGCTGAGTTACGAAAAAAAGAACAAACTGGGCATAGCTTAAAAACCCCAAAAGCAAAACGTTTTCCATTTAAAATGTCGTCGTTAATTTCCCCTCCATTGCCACCAAAAAGACGTTGTTGCAGCAACACTTGTTACCAGGCCAACAACCCTCACGTGACCCAGCATAAATTGAGCATTGAACAGGGCGCATGCGAGCTATCCAATCAGTGTTTCAGCCACTGTGCCAGCCAAGCCACGCCTCATAACTTGGCAAACATTCAAGTGTGTGTGACGAAAACAGTGCTGCCAAGTACGCAGTTTAGGCCAAGTTGCATGCAATGCCAACAGAAACCAGTTTTTACTACGGAAAAGAGACAAAAAGCGCCAAACTGGGCGGAGCTTGAGAGCCATTATTAAGGTAGGTAATGCTCAGTTTATATAGCATGTTGCATTTAAACACCAGCCAGAGTAAAGAAGTCACTTAACAGGTTTTCCAAACACATTCATCCACCAGCAACCACCACCACCACCACCATCACCATCAACACCATCAGAAGCAACAGAGCTAACCCCTGCTGTGCCGCTGTTTAAGCCGAGACTGACTAAGTGGAAGCTTGTTTATAGCTGGCGCTAGTTTTTGTTGTAGTTGTTATTGTTGCTGCTGCTACTGCCATGGCTCATAACAAGATTGCCGCTGGCCAGACGGATAAGTTGCGTTTAGTTGCCGTTGACACCTCAATTTGAAGAGTTCGTTCGTTCATTGAGTACGCGAGCCAAAAATTATAGCTGTTCATTAAAACAACGTTCTTAACACAATAAACAAAAAAAAAAAGAAAAACAAAACGCACTAACGTCATTTTTGACACGTTAACTGCTCGTCGGTATTATTTTGACATTTGATTTGATTAATTGAACTGTAATTAAAATTGAAGTGTTTGGAAAAAGTGCAAAATTTCACACACAACAAATACAAAAGAAATAAAAAAAAATAAACAAAAAAAAAATATTGGCAAGTTGTCATTTATCAATTTGACAGCTGTCAGTCAAGCTTATAAAACCTGCAATCAATGCAATCTTAAATACACTTAAAGTGATTTTTTTTTCTTTCCGATTGTGATTGTGTGCTTTTTTCCGGTTATTAAGGAAAAAAAAAAACATTATTTTATTTTCGAGTTTCATCCTTCACACATCTACAGCTGGCAACACTGTCACTTGGTTCATCAACCTATCCAGCATTGTCAACACTTCAAATTGGCGCCACTCATCAATATGTCGTCCACACATGAAGACGATGATCGGGATGATGTTGAGCAGGAGATACACGTCGATGTCGATTCTGATTCGAGAATGTCATGTGGCAGCGGCTCTGACATTGATATGGATGGCGGCAGTTGTTATGACGAATCAGAAACGCCGCTTAGGTATGTATGTGTTGATAGAGTTCGGGTTGACCAAAACAGAAACAGTACAATTCATATGAAAGTAAAATTTTAACAATACAATGAATTTTATGAAATGCTGCCCTTTTTTGTGAATTATCATGTTCATACTTCAGGGGTAAAACATAGCTCGCTGCAGCTATATTTCGGAAATTTCTGATCTTATCTTCAAAAGCTTTTCAACTCAAAAGCGAATATATTTTTGTTCGCAAACGAATTCGTCAATTTTTGTCGTTAGAAGTCTCTAATAGCTGATAATGTTCAATTACTTTCAAAATTAAAATAGAAAGCATGGAACAGCTGTAGACTTGAGTCAGCTTTTCATTATTATTAGGCTAGTTGCACTACCAATCGACCATTTCAATTTAACTTCAATCAGTGTAAGGTACTCAGGACTCTTAAGAAAATAAAAGGAGTCCCAGCCATGAACATTATTTGGGGACCCTCTATACATATCTGTATCCATTAGCGCAACGAAAGGGGGATTTCGGGTTTTAACCCCCTCTCCCTCCAAATTATTGTAATACCAAGCAAAATAGCATTCAATCAAAGTGAGTCTCATGCAAAGCAAATCATGCAAAGCAATCACACGTCTTATGAAATGAGTGGAAACCCCAAATGTATATTTCAAATCGATACTGGTTGGTCATAATCTACTAAATTAGTCATATTTTTTCCTTCTGACTGCACATTAAGCCGAATCGATTTTGTATGGAGAGAAAAAAGTGAGCTGGACACCGACTCAAAAGGAAGAGGTACTCTTAAAAACTATTTAAAGTTTTTTTAAACACCTATAAAATATTTTTTTTTTATGGTATTTTCATGCATTTCCGCTTATTGGAAAAGTATTGAGCTCTTCTTTCTGTATTTTCTATTTATCATATCGAGCCATAACCAAAAAAAAGATGTAACCATCAAAATTTGAATTATTTTCGACTTAAGATTTTTATTAACGACAATGTTTTAGCATAATCTTAACAAATAAATATTAAAATTATTATATTTACTATTATTTTATAATTATATATTGTTGATAATGAAATAAATTATAAGTTTTGACAAGAAAACAAATTTTTGCAAATTGCTGGTTAGATCTTTTTTGCGGTTATGGCTCGATATGGTGTGGTTTTATTAAAGACGTTAAAAAAAATATATATTCGAAAATCATGAATTTCGTACTGGGGCGCTTTTTGGCGAACATTTTACTAAAAACTGATTGCCAGAAGTCGATTTTGAGCATCTTAAAACCCATATATACCAAGATTTGCCAAAATCGAACAGTAATTATGGCAACTAAATAATAATTTAGCTGAAGGAAACTTTTAAATATCGATTTCTCACGTTTTATATAATTGTGGGACTAAGTTTTGGTTAAACCACATCATACGATATATCAATGAAAACAAGAGCTCAATAAATTTCCTATAAGTTTAAATGCATCTGAATACCATGAAAAATACATATTACACAGGTGTTTTAAACAACCTCTCCTCGAAAATTACGAAATATCAATTTTTTTTTGGGATCACAAAAGAGTTTTTAAAGACAAAACATTTAAAAAATTATTTTAGTTAATGAAAATCTTTAATTTTTTTGCTAATATTGGTTATGCATTCTGATGAAAAGAAAAGTTATATGCAAAAAATTTTGTTTTCTACCGAAAGGGGTTCAGAAGAACCAAAACCGCTCCATGAGATTTATCTGATAAAAAAAATTTATACAGAAACAGTTTTTGAGAGTCTTTTAAGAGTCCCTCTAACTTTTAAAAGTTAGTTAGTGTCTGGTGAAATTTAAATTATTTCATTTATTTATTTCCTATAGCATTAGTACACATAAGAACTATGTTCTTTTACAGTACAACATAAAATTATAAATAATCAACATAGCATATGGATATAAAATCACATTTAAAAAAGAGAAACATAACAATAAACAAAATTAAATAATAAGTGAATAAATGATTGAAAATTTGAAAATAATTAACATCAATTTAATAAGAATCACAATTCAAAATGACAAAAAAATTAATAAGTTCTTATAATATCTTAAAATATTAAACATATAACTATTAAGCCAGTTGAGAAAGGAAGAAGGTTAGGAAAGTGATAGAAGTTAGGGAGTAGAAAAGTGTGCTAGAATAGCTTGCCTAAATTTTTCCGCTCGAGTTATTTCTCTTAGATTACGCGGTAAAGCATTCCAAAGACTTATGGCATTAATGAAGAAAAGATTAGCTGTAATAAGAGAGTTATGCCTCGGAACTATAAGTACGTTGGATCTTCGAGATATACTGAACTGTAGTTTGTTATAAAGATATCGTGGTGTTATACTATAAATGATTTTATGAAGGAAGATGCAGTTGCTAGCATATAGGTAACACTGGTTTACAAATAACGAAAAGTTGTTTGTACTTTGAATGCCACTATCCTTTTCTCATGTAAAATCGGTCGCTAATTCCGAGAAAAAAAATTTTTTTTTTCTGTCACTCCGTTTTCGAGATATTGTCCACTCTAGGGGTTTCAACGAAAAAAAAAGTTGGTTCCACTTAATTGCATATATCTCCAGAACCAACAACAGTAATCAAACAAATGATATATCAAATAAAAGCTAATAAATTTTTTTACAAACAATGCAAACATTATTTTTTGGTAGAGCTTTTAGTTTTGGCGGAATAAATTCAAATTTCGGCGATTTTTTTTATTTTTCAGAAAAATTTCCAAAAAAAGACAAAATAGTTGCAAATTTCGTTAAGAAATCAAAATATTTTGTTACTTTTGATATTTTTCACTAAAAGCCTTTATTTTTCCGAAAAAAAATAAGCTATTGTTGAAGAAAATCTATTGAGAAATGAAAAAGTTGTGTTCAATGGAACGAAATCACCCAAATTGTGTGATTATCAATTTATGCATTTGGATTTATTTTATTGCCATAAAAAAAAAAAATGAGAATTAAAGGTTGCTGTAATAAAATCATATATTCTTCATTTTTATTGTTCTTTTAATAATTTACATTATTTTTACATTATTTAAAATGGTATATAATTATTATTTATAATTTTTATGGTTCCCTTAAATCATTTTTATTGTTATTTACATTGTAAATAATTTTTATTTATCATTCAGAAATTCAAAATGATTAGAAATCTTGTTTTGTCATTTATTTAATTTGGGATCGGTTTCTCTGATGAAAAACCAACAATAGTCACTCATCATTCCTTCGTCCCAAAATCCTTGGTACCGATTCTCAATTGCTTTCATCTGTTGTTGGAATCTTTCCCCATGTTCATCGCTCTCGTCACCGAGATCCTTCGGAAAAAAATTCAAATGGGAGTGCAGAAAGTGAATTTGCAGAGACATATTTACGCCCATCTTTTTATAGTTCTTGAGCAACTCGTTGACTATTTTCTCGTAAGATTCACTTTTATTGTTCCCGAGGAAGCTAGAAACAGTCGTCCTAAAAGAATCCCACGCCGCTGCCTCAACTGGTGACAATAGTTCTGCGAATTGAAGATCGTTTAACACCTTTTTTATTTGCGGTCCAACGAAGACACCTTCTTTTATTTTGGCATCAGAAAGATTTGGAAAAATCGTTTTCAAATATGTGAATGCTTCGCTTTCTTTGTCTAACGCCTTAACAAAGTTTTTCATAAGTCCAAGTTTGATGTTCAGCGGTGGGAGAATTATGTTTTCTTTTTGACGAGTGGAACGTTTTTGACGTTGCTCTCTCCAACTTTCGACTCAATTCTTTCTGGCCAGTCCTTTTTGTAATAGTGGTGTTCACGTGCTCGACTATTCCACTTGCAGAGAAAACAGTAGTACTTTGTGTAGCCACTCTGTAAACCACAAAGCATACCAACGACTTTAAGATCAGAACATATTTTCCAGTCGTGTTGTTCATATTTAATACATGTCAATAGCTTCGCCATTGTTTCGTACGTTTCCTTTTTGTTGACTGCATGTGCGATCGGAATCGATGACTTTTTGTTTCCTATATGAAGTATTAACGCCTTCAAGCTCACTTTGCTGCCATCAATAAAAGAAAGCCACTCTTTGGGAATGTACGGCTGACCAAAGGTATTAAATAAGCCAGGAATGTCTACGCAATAGCAGATATTGTCATTCTTAGTAATGTGTATAGCAAACGGTTTTTTACGATTTCTGCAGTATCTCACCTTAACATCGGGTCTCAAAAAGTTGAATTGTTGCATACGAGAAGCATGCAATTCCGATTTTTCCTTTGACAGTTCCAAATCTCTTATCCAATCATTCAGCTGCGCTTGCGATAAAAGGTGAGTTGTGCTTTCAGTTGTGATAGTACTACCACCTGTGGTTCTTTCCGACTCCATTGAATCTACGGTTTTTCGATTGTTTTCGCGTGTTGAATCGGGACAAGTAGGATATGGAACATCGTCAGAATGAGATACTGGCAATGAAACAGTCGGGACAATGGCGTATTTCACTCTTTTGTGTTTTCCAACACCAGTCACTTTGGCCGGACAAAAATAGCAATCGTTTAGGTGGCAAAACGGTTGTCTCCAGATCATCGGAACATCGAATTTCATGTATCGGTTTTTACCCGAGCTCCATTCAGACAATATTAATTTGCACGATTGACACAAAATACTTGGCTTACTGTATAAACTGTCAAAAAAACACAAAATACGTATTCACATGGTATAATAAAAACAGGTAGGCTCTCTTTCGTATAGCCATAAGTGTCGAAATCAGGTGTTTTGCTGTGACGGTTTCGACGGTTGCACTCTCAGTCGTGAGCCTACCTGTTTTTATTGTAGCCTGTTTGTTCTTATCTTTTCTTTCGCAAAACCCTTGACTTGTTTCCTATGAACAATAAAAATGAAAAATAAAAAATCATAGTACAATAACCCAATTTATTTATATGACAATAAAATTTTTAAAAATAACATAACTTGGGTGCTTTCGTTCCATTGAACACAACTTTTTCATTTCTCAATAGATTTTCTGCAACAATAGCTTATTTTTTTTGGAAAAATAAAGGCTTTTAGTAAAAAATATCGAAAGTAATAAAATATTTTGATTTCTTAACGAAATTTGCAATTTTTTTGTCTTTTTTGGAAATTTTTCTGAAAAATAAAAAAAATCCCCGAAATTTGAATTTATTCCGCCAAAACTAAAAGCTCTACCAAAAAATAATGTGTGCATTGTTTGTAAGAAATTTTATTAGCATTTATTTGATATATCATTTGTTTGATTACTGTTGTTGGTTCTGGAGATATATGCAATTAAGTGGAACCAACTTTTTTTTTCGTTGAAAACCCTAGAGTGGGCAATATTTCGAAAACGGAGTGACAGAAAAAAAAAAAAAATTTTTTTCGGAATTAGCGACCGATTTTACATGAGAAAACGATAGTGGCATTCAAAGTACATATTGGCTGTTAGCCAGTGTAATTGATCAACTGCAACCAAGTATTGCATTTCTGAATGTTGAGAGGCGGTCGAATTTTTTCAAGCCATATACAAAACGTGTAGCGTAGTTATAAGCAATATTTAATTTTAACTGAGAGGACGAATCGAGTCTGCTATAAACTACTTCCGAGTAAGAAACAACTGGTAAAACAAGTTGCATTACTAGCAAACGCCTGAGGTCAGGAGAACAAAGACTAGCAGACATTTTTAAATTTCTAAGGATATTATAAACTTTAAAATTATCATTTAAAAGTAAGACAAAATAAGAAAGCCTGAAATAATAAAAGACATTTCCTCTTAAATTGTCATTTTCTTTCATTTTTTTATAATTATTTTTCATGTTTACAAAAAATATGTAACCCAAACTCTGCAGAATAAAGTAATAGTGAAGTCAAGTGATTCAGTAAAAAAATAATTCCTGTTGACTTCCCAAACTGGAGAAAAAATTCACAACTCTTAATTTTCCGTTGTATTTTCTTGAATCTGTTTGAAAGTGCAAAAATTTAACGCACTAACCGCTACAGTATCGCCACTGTGATAACGTATATCATTTTTATATATAAGTGATACTTTTGAAAAAAATCGCCCCAATAAAAATTCCTTGTTGCGCCCACTGTCTGTTTCTTCACCCAAGTAAAAAGGAAAATTTTTTAGCTAAAGCTGAACAACGTTCATCCACACAAGAAACTGTGTATGAAAAAAGCCGTACAACAGGTGCTTGCAGGACAATTTGGCTGTACAAATGCTAAACATCGACCGTGGCTGCAGAAAAGTTCATTTTAACTCGGCCGCTATGGCTGCTGTAAAGTATCTGTACGGTCAAAATGTCTTGCAAGCGCCTGTTGTACATTTTTTTTTACTAAAAAGAACCTTCAGGAGATTCAAAATTGCTTCGGCAGATTTCCTTCAATTTTTACTTTTAACTTTTGAGACCCCGAACGACGGTATCTAAATTTCGATTCATTTCTAACTTTGAAAACCAGACAATTCCAAATTTGCACGAAGCTTTTTGCACTATGATTTTCTATTTTCTTTTTTCGCATAATATATTTTCGCATATATATTCCTGTAGAGTATAATTTTGCATAATTGGTTTGTTTATTGAAAATGTCGAAAATAAGTAAAAAATAAGACTTTTTTTCGAATTCCCAACAATTTGATCTGTGTGACTTATCTGGTTTTGAATTTAAACTGCTTAATTATGTCAAAAATTTGGAAAAAAACGACTTCATTAACATGGTGCTATACTGCAACCATTTATTTAAGAACCGCCGTAGTTTTAGTAATTTTAGACGAAATTTTAGAACCGCCGCACATAGGGGTATTTGGCTCGAAAACCGCTCATTAATCAATTTCTCAAAATGTAAAGTTGAGAAGTGAAATTCTTTTCTAGCTTTTGTAAATACTCATTAAATAAGTTACCGTTTGTTTTTTTAATTTTAATGCACACACTTCGTCGCAGCATCAGTTGAAAGTCATCGATCGTAAGCTTGCATTGTGATTGAGTTAATTTGAGTGAAAAAGATCACATCTAAATAAATATTTTTTTTTTTGTTTTTAATATTGTGAAAAAAGTTTGTTGCTATGGAAGATTTTGCTGCAGGTGTGTACTTTAAAATAAAACTTTTTTTATGGATATTGAAGCTTTATTTATATAGATATAGAATTTGTTATGAATGTATGAAAATGGGAAATTTTTTTAATATTTTTTTATTTAGTATATTTCTTTTGTTATGTTATTTGGTGTTATTGGGTAACATTTTTGGTATAAGCTAATGAAGAAAAATGTCAAAAAGCAATAACCGAAAAAAAATTCTGCCCGAAACCACCCCCCCCCCCCCCCATATTTCATTGTCTTTGATAAGTGTCTAGTTTGAAGTCCAAAATACAATTAACGGGTGACATTACATTGGCCGTTTTTTTAAATTGACTTTTTTTTATAATTTTGTATTTTAGTAAATATTCTTAAGATACTAACAAAAAAATTTCATTGAAAAATTTTTACGGGTTCAAAAGTTGAAGCCGGATTAGTGAGAGCGCATTTTTATCTTTCCTTGCATTTTTCTGTGTTCACAAACTTTGAACGCGTTTATCTCGAAACCATGTTCTTCGTACTGGTTGCGGCACTAGCGGGTTCATTTTTTGAGGAATTTTTTTTTTGATTTTTTTTTGTATTTTTTTAAACTTGATTCGCTATCTTACGACACGAGCTTTTTTTTAGTTTTTTTTCGATTTTTATGAATTTTTAAAGTCAATATTTTTTTCGAAAAACACACTTTCAAATTTGGAACATCACCAAAAAGTGAAAAAAAAATGTTAAAAAAAGCTCCTATCATACGATAACCAATTTTGTTAAGATTTAAAAAAGTCATTTTTTTTCCCAATTGGACAATTTTTGCGACTCCCAGAGCTGCAACCACGAGGCCCCTTTTTTTTCTCTGCCGCCAGTTTGGAGCTCTATAAAACCATTTTGGAGTGAAAAATATATTTTTTTAATTTTTTTTCTTGTAATGTGTTCAAAAAAATGTGTTGGAAAAATGTTTGTTTTTGACTGAGTTATGAATTTTTCAAAAGAAGGTCTGTTATTTCTGCCGCGAATGTCAAGTCCCCCCTTAAGAAACTTAATTTACACCTTGATTTGATCGAAACAAGCTTTATAGCCCTTTTCAAGTTCTTTTGGGTAAGTTTCATTTGCTTAGGACAAACAAATATTTTTGAGCGGTTTTTCGAGCCAAATACCCCTATGTGCGCCGTAAAGTACAATAAGGCAATAAAATATGATTAAAGATACTTCTTCGAGGCCTATTTATCTAAACTTCGAGATGAACCCATAGTGATGTGTGCCCAAGCCGTTTGGCCAATTTTAATTGTGGTCCTGTGCGTGGAACATATTAACAAAAAAAAACATGAGATCCTCTTAAATATAGCAAAACTTTGAAAATTACCCAAAATTCCAAAGAAAAAGTCTCACTGGGCCATATCTGGGGAATGTGGCCCCAGGTTGATCGATACTGAGTGCACGACATAGAGTGTAAGGATCACATAAAGCAAACGGGCAAAAATAGAAGGATTAACCGTAGAATCATGAAATTTTATTTCATATATTTTTGATGTGGTGACTGTGACATGTAGGTTAAGTGTGTGGCTTTGCATCCCACTCGCAACAAAGTTTTTTTCAATGAAAAAATTTTCTGATCGGTCACCACCTCTCTGCAGACAATAGTAAGCCTCATAGATTAAATACTGCCACGTAAAGCTTCTTACTTAAGAGTACTTAAGCCGTTTGGAGTCGGCATAAAACATGTAGGTCCAGGGGCTGAAATGCCAATTTGTATTTTTTTTAAGTAATTTGTACACCTAGTCATTTTTATTGGAAAAACTAGTAGGTGCAAAAAAGAACCAAATCGGCCAACTAATACGCCCACCTCTCATATAACCGACATAGATAAACTCGTATTGGTCAAAATTTCTATAATTTTTTTAATAAATTTTTTTTTGAAAACTGCCTAAATTTTTTCATTATACCCTAAACCTGAAAGGTCAGGGTATATTAACTTTGAGCAAACGTTTGTAACGCATAGAACGAAGCGAGTCCGGTATAGAAAAGTATATATATTCTTGATCAGCGTCACCACGTGAGTCGAGCTATCCATGTCCGTCCGTCCGTCCGTCCGTCCGTCTGTGTGTCCGTATACACAGGATAAGAAGAAGGAGTTGAGATTATTGAATGAAACTTGGTACACATGGTCACATGCACCCAAGGATCTGCACTATTGAATATTTTTGGAATCCGCCCACGGACACGCCTATCTCCCATACAACGCAAAAATGTAAAACTGCATAACTCAGCTCATAATAAGCCTACATCAATGAAATTTGGTAAATATGTGTTCTATATCAACACAAAGACGTTTTTGAAAAATGGACGTTATCCGCTCAAGGACACGCCCACCTCCCCTACAACCCAAAAATTGAAAACGCAATAAATAAGCCTCTGTTTAACCTACAGAGCTAAAATTTGACACATATGTTTTTTAACATATATAATAAGAAAAAGATGGTTTTGAAAAATGGACGAAGTTTTAAACTCAATAAATAAGGTTATGTTTGTCATAGAGAAATTAAATTTGGTATGCATGTATTTTATACCAAAACTAAGGTGTGTTCAAAAATTGGAAGTAATCCGTCCATGAACACGCCCACCTCCCATAGGAAAACCACAAGAAAGGCATTAACTGTGAGCTACAGGAATAAAACTTGGTATGTGTACATTTTCATCAACATTTAAATGCATATAAAATATAGGCTTCATCCGCCCTTGGAGACGCCCATTTACAATAAAAATTGTTTGCTTTTGAAAAGTGGGTTTAGGGTATTTCATAGTCGGCCTAGACCGACTTTAGACTTTCTTTACTTGTTTTTATTATAAAGTTTTTAATTTTCAAAAGAAAAAAATCGTACTTACACAATTATTTCAAATTTTTAAGAAAAATAATCTAATTTCTAATGAATACGATTACTAATAATTGTTTAACAGCTATGGTTTCAAGCTTCATAATTGCACAAATAAGATAAAATAAAAAACATCATTTTGCATTTAAGATGACGTTATTTATTTTTAATTTTAAAAACTTTCTGAAAGTTGAAAAGACAATTTTATGCTGGGTCAAAATGTATTTAAGAAGGTGGCAGAAGTAGGTTGACGTTTTCAAAACCGACACCGTAGTGCTGTCAAATTTCGTTGCAGTGATGCCATTTTATATTTTTTCTTTTTTGTGGAAGAAACACTTTGAAGGGAGTTTTTCTATAGGAAAAAGGGATAAACCTACGAAACATCATAAACAGTCAAATTTCATGGTTTTTTATTTGTAAAGTTAAGTGGTGTAAATTAGTTGTCTTCTTTTTCTTGCCGTCAGACTTGGTTTCCTCCACAACTGATAACCTAGAGCTGTTATAAAATCCTACATTCTGACATGTTTTCCGGAGATCGAACCCGCAACATTCGGTTCACTTCCTTCTTTGAAAGTCGTCCTTGGGTCTTTGAAAAAATTAATATTTTCTTTGTTCCAGGTACTACGACAGATGGCATAGCTTTTTGACAGATTTAATATAGTTTTTTTATTGATCACATCAAGATAGGTCTGTTACCCTACGCACTTCAAGTAGAGTTCGAGTAAAGTTCGAGTAATAGAGAGTAATTTGATTATCTGTCAAAATGAGAACATTTTTCAAAGAGTACGGAAACGGTTTCAAGTAAGTTTCAAGTACAACAACTGCTTTTTAAAAAAAAAAATCAAATTTAATTACTTTGTGTTTGTATTCAAAACCCTTTCGTAAGCGTTTATTTTGGTTGATTTAGCCATTTTTATTAATTTGCTAACCAATTGCATAAATTAATTCACAATACAATACAACAATTTAATTTTATCACTCTGACAATAGGGTGTTTGAAGCTCGAGATTCGTGCTGGGAGAATTTTTCAAGTAAAGTTTGAAAGTTACTTGAAGTGAGTACGAAAAGAGACCTGAATTACACAAGAACATAAAAACAAAGTTACTCAAAGCGCGTCTTGTTCGTACAAGTCAAAAGTAGGACAAAGTAACAAAGCATCGGATTTTTGATGGGATTATTGTTCAAAATATGGCATCACTATATTTTTTCGATTTTGACATTACACCGGTGTTGACTTCATAGACGTCAACCTACTTCTGCCACCTTCTTTAAATACATCTTGTGCTGGGTAAACAAATGAAAAGTGTTGCCAGATAGTTTTCTAAGAAAAACAATAAGTTTGGTTTTTGAAGATTTAACAGAAATCCTGAGAGTATATGTATTTTGTTGTTAGTAGGTACAGTAATTCTTTATTCTTGAGAACTTGACCACATCTTCTTGTCGTGGAGGCTATCAACTTTCGTTAAGTTTCCACAAGTTCTGCATACCAAGAGCATCGTATATCTTAACATACATTCATCTGAGTCGATATTTTCTAAAATGCAACCCAGATGAAATGAAAATAAAAAAAAAACAAATTAAGAAAGTCTAAAGTCGGTTTAACCCACCTATTATATACCATCAACATACTTTTCAACATTCAATAATAATATAATTCAATTAAATTCAATAAAAGTATTATAAATGCGCGTGTCCAAGGTCGGATGAAGCCCATATTTTGTATACATTTCAATTTTGATGAAAAGATGCCACATACAAAGTTCAATTCCTGTAACCCAAATGTAAATGCCTTCAAAGTGTTTTCGCAACTGTGTGATATCCGTGGGTGGATGACGCCCATTTTTTTAAGTTTTGATATAAACATTTTGATTATAACATACCAACGATATAAACATACCAATGTACCAACGTATGGGACGTAGGCGTGTCCTTGGGTGGATTCCAAAAATATTCAATAGTGTAATTCCAGAGATCAATGTGAACATGAGTACCAATTGTCATGCAATTATCTCAACTTCTTGAAACATTCTGAATGAATGTTTCAAGAATTTTTGTGCTGTTAAAATCATCTGTTGAAATATTTTTGTGTTTTTGTTGAAATAACAATATTTAAATGTGTTCTACTGTATTTATGTTACCATTGTAAATAGCTCAGTGGAAGTGTGTTAGACTGTTATGCAGGGGACGTGGGTTCGAACCCTAGCTGTGTAAGCATCAAAAATCGTAATTGAATAATAATAATTCTGTTTCATAACTGTTTGGTCAAAATAACCTTCAAAATAACTGGCTTACAATCTTAACAATAAATTGAAAATTATATTTTTTATTAAAAAAAAATCTTGGCCTTGCCCGTATTTGAAACTAGGACATTCGAATACTAGACGCACACGTCAGCACACACGCAGAGAAAAAAAACGTTTATCGCCAGTTTGCTGCAAACGAACTTCGTTTGTCATGCTTCAAAACATTGTTTGTAAACGTTTGAACAGTTGGCATAATAATGGTTAGTTGCGGGAAACACGTTATTTAATTGCAAGAAATGAATTTTGTTTATCATAAACGGCAGTGATTTTTAAATTGCAGCAACCGAAAAATTTGTTTTTTCCAACTGAAAACTTCGTTTGCAGGAAAAAAAATTAATTTGTTATAAGCGAATAGTTCTCGACTGACAAAAAAGTTGCTTGATTTCGGTGATGAAAAGTGTTTAATATTGCCATCAACGAAAAGGAAGTATTTTAAAAGTGTGAACAAACAGACACACAATTGTGAATTACGCAGTCACACAACTGCTACACAGCTCGCTTTCGTTGCTGACAAATGTTAAATATTTGCCATAAACGAAGAAACTAGAATGTGTTACAGCTTAAGTAAATAAAAAATTCATTCTAGACAATATCTCACAATAGCTCAATGGATGCATGCTAGACTGGCACGCGGGAGACGTGGGTTCGATTCTTGGCTGTGTAAGTATCAAAAATTTTAATTTAATTATTGAAATTGTAATTCTGTTTCATTAACTGCTTGGTCAAAAGGAACCGTCAAAATAAGAATAATAAAAATAATAATAAAAAACATTAATGAAAAAAAAAAAATATTTGGTTGTTCCTGTTGGGAATTGAACCCAGGTCACTTAATTTCCTAGACTCGAACGCCAGCACGCTCGGCTAAACTTGAAGTTCCAAAACAATGATTAAATTTCATTAAGTTCGATGTTTTTTCGTTTCAAGCAAGAATATTTTTAAGTTGATGACAACTGAATACTCGTTTGCAGCAAATATAGTTCGCAAACGAAGTATAGTCGGTGAATTTTTCAGTTACGATAAACGAAAAATTTCTTTGCGTGTAGGACAGTCGAATACTAAACGAATACTATTTTTTATGTTTTTTAAGTTAAACTTATTTTGGCGATAAACGTTTTTTTTTGCGTGTAAAACAGTGCAGTGGCGTAGCAAGGGTTGGTGGCACCCGGGGCGGAAACTAAATTGTGCACCCCTAGGGAAGGTAATAGTAAACCTCAAAAAAGTAATGTTTAAAAATACCACGATATAAATATAATTTTTTTAAATAATACTTTAGTTTTATGATTAGTTTGTTAAAGTGCAAATAAATTTATAAATCTTTTAATTATTTGTATAGTTTATAAAATTCGGTTAAAAAAGACAAAATATAAAAATAATCTCATCGATATTAATATATTTGATATCATTTGAAAGATATGTAATTTGGTAACTAACACAAAACTTAAAAAATTGAATTTATTTTAAATTTGAAGTATATCTTAATTTTTTTAAAGCAGGATTTTCCGCAATCAAGGAATTTTTCAAAAATGTTTTGTTTACGCAAAATTTTGATTTGCAACAGTGAGTAAATCCCCAAAGATCTATTTTGAAAAAAAATTTTCACTATTTTCGTTTTAATTTTACAATAATTGTCGATTGTCGAATCCGACCACATATTTTTGAATTCATCTCTACAAAAATGACATATTTGAGAAAAGATTTGGAAAAAAGCTTATAAGAGCTTATAAGTTAGTTCAATATCAGTTTTAAATAATTGGAGAACTGGCTTCAAGCAGTTATAAAAACTTAAGCTATTTTTTTATAGAAAATTGTGAAAATTTTACGAAAAATTATGCATAATTGAAGAAAAAACAGTACCTGGAAGCAAACCGTTGGCAAATTTTCCCTCATTAACCCTGAATAACTATTAAGATAAATATTTTTTCGAAATCAATCCATGTCTTCTATATAAAAGTTATGTGAAAATTAAAATAAATTAGTTTTTCCTAAATATTATCAACTTCTTTTTAGTATTCTATATTCATCTCAGCTTCGACTTTGATAGACAAAACTGAGGTCTGTAAGATTTGACAGCCCTATCCTCGGCTATTAATATCACAGTATCACTATATTACAGTGATACTAAATTATTATCAGAAATTTGTTTCATACTCATTATGTAGATAATTCCCAAAGCAAACTAGCCCTGGCTGGACAAGGTCAAGAGTCATGAATGGCCCAAATAGAGTTGACAATTACAATAAATCTGTTGATGCTTCACATTCGGTGACTGAGAACAAAATTTAATTTTAATAATTAGAATAATTTTTAAGGAATTGTGCATCTTCTGTTAAAAACTGTATTTTAGACAGTTTTTGTTGGTTGATTTAATCATAATAATGATTATTTTAGTAAAGTTAAGGAGTCAGAAAAACATCTAAGAGCTTTTAATAGACATCTTCAAAATAAAATAAAAACAAACGTCAGAACGCCTTAAATAAAATGCCATTTATTTAATTTAAATAAAAAATTTAATGCATTTAAATCATAATTTAATTTTTTTAGAAATTTTTTCTAAGCATGTAATTAGTTGAGTTTTGATTTTTATATTGTTTCATGTAACAGTTCTAGCAGATTAAGAGCTGTAAATAAGGTTTATTTTATGATGAACCTTTAGTCTCAGAACTTAGTAATCACAAAGTAAATTTTTATTCTTGACATTTATGACATGAGCACGTTTTTCTGAAAAGTTCTGGAGAAATGTATTGATTACAAAACTGTCGCCTCCATTCATCATACTCTGAAAATCATGCAGATTTGCAAAAATGCGAAAAATAATGATAATAGAAATGTATACTATACGAGTTAGTTTGAACACTTCTTAACCTGAATATAAGAAGCAAAAAACCGATTTTTTATTAAATTTTATGGAATATAAAATGAATTTTTTAACACTTTTCTTTTTGTACTCTATCTTACTGTCATGAAAATTTGAATTGCATTTTTTTGGCAATTGATGCATTGGCATTGGCAACCAATGACAAATTAAATTACGAATTGACTTGGGTTTTAGTATGAGCGTTTATTTATATTGAAAATATTTCAAGTTAAGTTAAAGTTTTAATAAAACGAAGTAAAAAATATTTGCATTCACTTTTGCACCCTCTTTATATTCAAAACATAAGACCACAGTCATTAAAGTGTTCTTATTGTTCAAAAAAATCAAAAATTGTGTGGTGAAGAGTTCTTTTGTCAAATTTTGCACCCCATTTTAGCGTGTACCCGGGGCGGACCGCCCCCCCCCCCGCCCCCCCTTGCTACGCTACTGAAACAGTGAAATCTGTTGTTTCAACCCATGTGTTGTTCCCTGAGTATAATAGCATGTAGAGGCAATGTTAATAAAGTTTAACAAACCCAAAAAAAAATCTATAGCATCCACTTAATAATTACTGACGACTAAATCTAGCAAAACAAATAAACGATAAACTTCAAAATTGTTTTGATTATTAACTTTATATTAAGTCTATCAACAAGTTTGTATTTTAAACAAATTTGTATAATTCTCAAATTTATAAATCAGTATCATACATATGTTTAACCAATAAAACACATAAAATGCGACAAGCTTTAAAACATGCACCGAAAGCAAATAGAAAAAAACAAAAACGATCAACAACAATCGAGATAACAATCTACAGAAGAAAAGATAAAACAAAAAAAAATCCGGGTGTGAAGTTATGTTGAGTCTAACGAAGTGTGGAAGCAGTAATAAAAGTTAATCTTAGTATAAGATCAACGTTAATGATCGCTTGAATATCATGTTGAATCTCATGTTTACCTGTATTTATGCTATACGTGATTTTTATGGGATGATTTGTCAATTTATTCGATTAAAATTAAAATAAAAATTTATGATTCATGGTGCAAAAACAAAAAAAACTTTTATATAGAAGCTATGTCATAAAGAAAACCAGTTGCAGCGTGCAAAGTAGCTAATTAAGTAGCTATTTACTTGCTAAGTGTTTGTATATAACTTTAGCATGTTTAAACCTTTAAATTTTTCAGAATCTATAAAAGCGAGAATCCATTAAAAAGTAATCACCTTATTTCATTCTCCGCAAAGTAAGTTAGCCACATCTTACGAATCAAGAATACTTTATGTGACATGCTTTCTCTTTTAATATTCGTAAACATTTCAACATGCAAATTCTTTTTCGCACTCTTCACAAATTATTCTGTTTTAGAAGAAACTAAATGCATACTTAATTTATTAATTTGTAAATTATTGTGTTCATAAATATGTTAAAAAGTTTATTTAAAATTTTAAAAGCATTTCAAATAAATTAAAAGTTTATTTCAAAAATTTTAAAAGCATTTAAAATTTATTTCTTTCGTACTAATTAAATCTTTTATTAATTCTTGATTAAGTCAATTAGCAGGATTTCTGGATTTTTAACAAATGTTGTTATTCTCTGTTTTACTTTGTATGGAGTTGTTTGTTGGTAGTGAAATTTTTTTAAGTTCAACGCTATCAGCTGGACTGTTGCTTAACATTTGCACTTTATTGGTGATAAATTGGGGAAACGGGCGTAGCAAGGGTAGGGCATTAGGGTCAGTTGACCACCCTCTGCCTTATGAACACAAAAGATTTAGTATAACATTAAAAAATTTATGAAATTGTTTTCAAAAGCAGATTTTATTAAATTTGAATTTAGATATTATTAAACAAGTAGTAATTTTTTTTTAAATTTTAATATTTTGCTTATAATGCAAGAGTTGCTATTTAATGCAAAAAAATTTAAATGCTGCAGTAATTAATAAATTGTCGAGTTAGATTTTATTTCAGACTGGAATACAAAAATTTTCCTGTCCTGTGTATAACCCTAATAAATGTTTAAGTCTTAATTCTTACTTTTTTCAACTTTCCAATTTAGCAGTCGACTTTGATAACTTTGTCTATGTGGTGATTTCAATGTTAATGTCATGACTTTAAATCTATAAATTTCTCTTTCCTCTATCATAATGTATCCTTAGTTCCCTAGAATGATATATTTTATATATTTCTGATATAAACGATAAAGCCGTTTCAAATATTCTCAATAATCTCTATGTAAATCATGTGCCCACTCGTACTTTTGTTATCAAAAATGTTTACTGTCCTTGGATCAATACTAGTGTAAAAAATTATATTATGAAGGTGTAGTACTCTTCTTTGCTCTTTGCATGCTTGACTTTCCCAAGGCCTTTGACACTGTTAATCACTATTTATTTTGTCAAAAACTTAATTGTTTGGTTTGATTTTTATGATAAAGCTGTGAGACTTTTGAGAAGCTATTTGTCGAATAGATTGCAAAGAGTTAGAATTGATAATAAGTGTCTGGTACGGAACGGAGTACCCCCTCGGATCGTTTCTTGGCCCATTGCTTTTTACTAAATTTATAAATGATCTGTGTATGCATATGCGGACGATTTTCAGTTACATCTCTCTCGTAGAATCGGCCATTTAGATGACCTGAGTAGTAGAATTAATGAAGATCTTCACGATATTAACCAGTGGGCCATAAAAAACGGTATACAGATTTTTAATCTTAAATTTCTTAAATGAACGGTTTTGCCTATCCATTTAAGATTCATTGATGGAGTTGGAAGCTTTAAGCGAGCTATACTAAAAATCTTAACTAAACGATCTTTGTAAATGTTAACATGTCTCTTTCTTAATTTTAATCTTTCTGTCTCTTTCTCTTCCTCTTTCATTGAATTCTTGTCTGTCGTCTTTATAATGTTATATTTTCTACATTAACATTCTATAAACTTTAAATCTATACAATAACACTATGGAACAAATTCTGTTTAGCAAAAGAGGCTATATTAGAAGACCCGTATCGTGGCGTTTCTTTATGTTAGTTCGAATTTTTTCTTAATGGACCTTCGAACTAACATAAACAAACGCCGCGATACGAGTCTTCTAATTTAGCCTCTTTTTTCTCCCCTCACTCTCAGAATCGACCTAATTTTTGCAAACCAGAATTAACGACCCGTATCGCGGCGTTTGTTTCTATAAGTTCGAATTTTTTTTAATTTACCTTCGACCTTTGCAGTAATTATTAATAATTTTGTATTTTAGTAAATATTCTGAAGATTCTAAGAAAATTTCTTGGAAAAATGCATAAGTTCAAAGGTTACAGCCGAATTAGTGAGAGCGCATTTTCAATTTTAACCTTTTTTTTCTTTCTTCACAAAATTTGAACGCGTTTATCTCGAAACCATGTTTTTCGTACTGGTTGTGGCGCTAGCGGGTTCATTTCTTGACGAAATAAATTTTTTTTTGTATTTTTTTTAAACTTGATTCGCTATCGTATGACACGAGCTTTTTTTTAAATTTTTTTTCGATTTTTTATGAATTTTTAAAGCCAATATTTTTTTCAAAATAAACACTCTTTCAAATTTGGAACATCACAAAAAATTAAAAAGCTCTTGTCGATTACGATAACCATTTTTTTCCAGATCAGCCCCTTTTTTTTTCTGACGCCTGTTTGGAGCTCTATAAAACCATGTTGGAGTGAAAAATATATTTTTTTAAATTTGACTGAGTTATGAATTTTTAAGAAAAAGATCTGTTTTTTCTGCCGCGAGTTCTATATGTTACCAACCTTAATTGTTGTCTGACGGAGAATGTTTTTAAAAATATTAATTAAATCTTTTTTATACCCTAAACCTGAAAGGTCAGGGTATTTTAACTTTGTGCAAACGTTTGTAACGCAGGACGAAGCGAGTGCGGTATAGAAAAGTATATATATTCTTGATCAGCGTTACCTCGTGAGTCGAGCTATTCATGTCCATCAGTCCGTCCGTCCGTCCGTCCGTCCATCTGTGTGTTGTCCGTAAACACAGGATAAAAAGAAGAAGTTGAAATAATTGAATGAAACTTGGTACACATGATCACATGGATCCAAGGATCTGCAATATTGAATATTTTTGAAATCCGCCTACGGACACGACTACCTCCCATACAACGCAAAAGTTGAAAACTGCATAACTCAGCTCATAATTAGCCTACAACAACAAAATTTGATGTACGTATTTTATATCAAAATAAAGATGTCTGTGAAAAATGAATATCATCCGCTTACGGACAGGCCCACCTCCCATACAACCCAAAAATTGAAAACACAATTAATAAGCGTCTGCTTAACTCACAGAGATAAAATTTAGTACGCATGTTTTTTATAACAAAACAAAAATGATTTTGAAAAATGGATATCATCCGCTCACGGACACGCCCACCTCCCATACAACTCAAACATTGCAAACCGAATAAATAAGCATCTGTTTAACCTTCAAAGATAAATTTTGGCAGGTATGTTTTTTATGACTAACGAAATATGGTTTAGAAAAATGAACGTCATCTGCCCACGGACACGCCTTCCTCCCATACAACCCAAAAGGTTTAAAACACAATAATTAAGGTTATGTTTTTCATAGAGAGATGAAATTTGGTATGTATGAATTTTATTCCAAAACTAAGGTGTGTTCAAAAATTGGAAGTTAACCGTCCATGAACACGACCACCTCCCATAGCGAAAGCACAATAAAAACATTGAATGTGAGCTACAGAAATAAAACTTGGCATGTGTAAGTTTTTCATCAACACTTAAATGCATATAAAATATAGGCTTCATCCGCCCATGGATACACCCATTTTCAATAATATTATTTTTTTTTTTGGAAAAGTAGGTTAAGGGTATTTCATAGTCGGCCTAGACCGACTTTAGACTTTCTTTACTTGTTTATCATTGTAACAGCATCGTTCGTTGGTGTTTCTAAAACGTTAATTTTATTATTATTAGTGTATTCAAATAATCGTTTTCTTTTCTGCATGGCGATGACTATTTTTAATATATTAATTTTGGTAACCATTTTTAAAATGTGCGTTTTATTTAGTCATAGCAAGATGAAAGCTTAAAAAGAAATTTTAAAAATGAAAATTATGACAATTTATAATGAAGTAACTTTTATTAAATAATATTGTTATAAATTCTTAGTTCTTGATAATGGCTTAAAAAGTAGTTTCAGTTTATATGTGAACATTTTTTTTATTGTCGCTTCTACACTGTTTTTGTTGCTATTAAAAACTGTATGAGAACTAGTTTTAAAGTATTCCGCCAACTAACAGACACAGTCACGCACAGAAACGTCAATTTAACACATTTTACTATAACATTAACACGGTTTTAAGAGTTTTGCAATATTTTGACGCGGTGATATTTTTCTTGTTTGGTATTTGACGTACACTTTATCAGCGTTGTATTGCGTGGAACTTAAGCCAAGCATTCAACATCAACGTCACACGGTTGTAGTTTGCCTTTAGGCTGGATTTTCCAGTGTTTCTTCTCATGTGCGTCGATTTATAAGTTTGAATGTCATTTATTTCTTTTTTGTTTTTGTTGTGCTTTTATCGATAAGTATTTTGTCAAGATCATAAATTATGTCGAAGAAAACGAATAAAACTCAAACGATACAAATTACATTAAGGAAAATGTACATTAATTGTGCGTTGGTAACTCTTCTGGTAAATAAAGTGGTCTCGATTTAAATATTGATTTATAGCTGCGGCAATATATTGCTCAATTAGTGGGCTAGTGATGAGTATCCAAAATTGATTTTATTTACTAACTTTGCTTAACATTGTTTTTTTTTTTTTCGTTTTCTTTTAGCGAATCTCTGCAATCGGAACAGACCCGCTCTTCGTCTAGTGAAAACCTGCCCTTTAGCATATCGCGCCTCTTGTCGAAACCCTTCGAGCATAGCAATAAAAGTCCTGACAAGGATATCATACAGAGTGAACATGACTTGGCGGCCTATAAATTGGCGACAAGCATAGCAACGTCAACATATAATGCCAGCGCACTCTATACCTATCCGCACCTGTATCCATCGGCAGCAGCAGCAGCGGCAGGACATGTGCTGCGAGTGCCACCACAAAGAACACCGCTAACATGGGCTTTGCCGCCATTGCATCATGCAGCGTTGGCACATCAGGCTGTCAAAGACAGATTGGCAGGTGAGTGTTTTTAACAAAGAAAGTTCTTTTTATTTTCACTAAAAATGAGAGTGAATATCTGCCATGATGTCTTTGCAATTTTCTCTTTACGCTGTGTTATTCCAAAGGTCTTTGTTTCAACAATAAAGACGTGAAATAAAAAGTTTAGCTGGCTTAACACAGCGGGTGATCATGTTTCCATGCAAGCCATTAAACTTAAAGGCGTTCGCTTTTGACATGACTCTTGAGTTAACAGCATGAAATAAGTTGCTCTCATTAAGACTTTAAAATAAAATTATAAGTTAACATATTTTAATTTTATAGCTTATGACTACTGTAGAGGTATCTGGTATTTTAAATTTTATATGCTTTTATGAAGGAGTGTTCTGTGTTTACAAGATTCTTGCTGACGGTATATTTGACGTTAAGTGGTCAACGTAAATATTCAATGTTGTTTAGTTTTAGATTTGTTTGCAGAAAAATGTATTTCTATAGAAAAACAAATGTCTGTGTCTGGTGGTGGTTCGAACTCGAGTCTACTAAGATTAGTAGACTAGCACGACCAACACTTAAACACCACAATAGCCATCAGAAAACGTTCTCAAATTTCCAAAGTTTTTATGATAACTGCAGGCAAAAAGGTGCATTTTTATACGGAACCACAATTTAGTCATGTGGTTCATAAGTTTCACTATAGAGTCAAACATTTCTTACATCTCTTTTGTATGTCAATATTCACAATTGACAAAAGCATTGTGTACTTTTTATCTATATTCTTGACACTTTTCAAAAACAGTTGAAGCTCAAAAGGTAACATTCTTTGACCTGGCCGAAGTTCAGATTCTGTATCAAGACAATACATTCGAGGTATTCTCTGGGTCTAGAATATGTCGTTGCATAGTGAAGGAATAGGAAAGGTACAATCCTTTAAAAATTGAATATATTGTACGGATCATACATTTCCTATTCTTGCGCCATGCAACGGCATATACAGGCTGAAATAACCAAAATTTAATCACTTTATATCCCAAATAAAGAAAAAACCAAGACAGATTTTTGTACTTTGTTTTTATTTTGCAATTTCTTAATATTTAATCTTTATAATACTGCAAAAAAAAACCTAGGAGTTTTTTTGGTAGGCAAACCACCGCACTTTTTGTCGAACACGTCCCATCAGCTTTTGCACGAGATATTAATCCACTTTTATGGCTGCCAAATTTCACTTGGTGCGGAACTCAGATATTGTAGATACTGAAATGCTTGTATTTTTTAAAGCTCCTGTAAAAATTGACCAATATTCCTCTTTTGGTCGCAATTCTGGACAATTCGGTGGATTATTTTCTTTAGCAAAAAAATCGATTCCGTTATCCTTATACCATTCAATCGTGTCTCTTGAATAATTACAACTGGCTAGGTCAGGCCAAAATAGGGATTTTGTCGTATGGGATCTTACATGTGGTAGAAGACATTTTTGTAAGCATTCTTCTCTATAAATTTCATCATTTATGGTGTCAGTTGTAAAAAAGGTGAAGATTTTTCACCGCAAGAACATATTGTTTGCCAAACTAGACACTTAAGGAAATTTGGATTTTATTTTCTTCTTGTTATGATCTGGAGCGTCTCCATAACTACGTGCAGCGTAGAAATCTTGTCCTGCGATGCACCGGAAGATGGTAAAACAATAGGTTTCGACATTCATGATCACACATTTAAATTTTGTCAATTGTTTTTCTTACAGTCGTCGACTGTGTGTTTTCCAGACAAATTTTGTTTTGCATTCCGATCTGGACATACCTGGGCTTTATAACACTTCAGTCTGTTACGTTTTCCATTACATTTTGCACAAAATTTGGCGATTTTTAATTTTATTTGCGATCGCGCAAGTATGAATAGAATGATCCTTCATAAATAGCTTAATGACCTTTTCAGCCGCTTTTGGTCTCTTTGGCCATGCTCAACACCACTTCCACGTTTTCTTTCAATACTCAAACGTCCGTTAACATTTTTAATTACGTTTCTGTCATGTCATTTTACATTTTTTGTTATTAATCGTATTGAAATTTGTTTATTTTTGTTATAATCGTGCAAAATGAGTTTTCTACGTTCAAGCTCTGAAGCTATTTTTACAAAACTGTGATCAGTTAAATGAAAATTTCTAACAGGTCTTAAAATAAATGAACCCAATCCCGTTTCAGACATATTTTTTATATATATTATTGAATTGGTTTTTATAAAAATAAAGACTAAAAATTATCCAATTTTGGTTATTTCAACCTTTACTAAACTTAGAGATACCTCTATTAATTTTTGTTTTTCATATATGAAGTTTTCGATATTTTGATGACGTCATTTGGGAGGTTGGGGAATTTTAATTGAATTGTGCATACCTCAAAAATGAAAAGAGTTTTTATTAAAATAGAGTATTAAAAGAGAGGAATTTAAAGAGATTTTACCGTTTTGATAAAGTCACTTTGCATGGGGACTTGGGCCTTGTTCTTTGGTTTAAAGAGAAAAGCTTAAATATCGAATTTCATTGCAATAGATTTAAAATTACGCCTGTAATCGACAGATGGTAAAATCGACTCAGATAGTGACGCTGATCAGCTGCTCAATAACTTATATACTTTTCTATACCTGTCACGCCTTTCTATGGGCGTTATAAAAGTCGTGACAAGATTAATATAACCCTTACTCTAAGTGGGAATTTTAATGTGAATTTTGCATTGGATAGATTTTTGAAAGTAATTTTTGTTAAATTGCATAACATTTAACTTAAAATGGTCACAATTTTCTTTCCAACACGAGCAAAATCGGCCCGGCCAGTCATCGATCGCAGCACGCACGCACGCACGTCCACTGTTTGAACAAAGCCGCACTTAAGGGCCTCGATATCTGAGTGACGAGTATAGCAAGTTATACCCTCTCACATAGACCACAACTGATAAATCGATGGATTCAGGTCTGAACAAACAGCTGGCCTCTGATCCATGGAAAAGAAGTCTGGTACATTGTTTTTGAGCCACTCTTGTGTCAATTTAGCCTTATGGGCCGGAACAGAATCTTGTTGAAAGATTCATATATTGTTTTGAAATAATGCCGAGTTGAATAATGCTGCTTACACAATTAATTCCAACATATTGGATTCATACTCTTTCTTCGAAGTTTTGACTCCTTTTCACAAAAAATGAGCTTGACGGCTCCATCATCACGGCGATTACCCAGCAAACCATCACAGTAGCCGATTGGTGACTGACCTCTTTGGACTTTTGGAACAGTTTAAGACAGAACATACAATTAGAACATTCAATCTATTAATTGAACGATTCCTATAGGATAATAATTTGTTCGTCAGTAAGCAGAATTCGTCTGTAGGCATTATCCCCGTGATTGAGAAGTAACAGTTTTAAGACTGGTTTGCGTTGTTTCTGTACTACCAAACACCGTGAGAAGGTGGCCAGTGTTCCTTTTGAATAGGAGAGATCGACTGCGTCGAGATTTTTCAGATCAGATTTTCTGCTTTCGCAGTGGTTTTCGATTGATTTGAGAATTACCATCTTAATGTTTTAAATGTGGTAAAAATGTGTTGCTGAATACGAATCCGTCGTCAGAATTGCAAAATTGTTTCATTTTTTAACCATGAGGTAAATTATAATTGGCAACTTATAATAAAATGTTTTTAATAATTATGTTCTAAAGTGAACAGTACAGAACAAGTAGTGAAAAGGTAAACAAGCAAAAACATCATTCTTGGAGTTACCCCTAGTGCCAAAAACTAAAGCTGTAAGCAAAGCTTTTTTCAAAACGAACGTTCTTGAATTTTTTCTTGAAATGTTCATTTTGAATGTACGATTACAAACGAACGTTTCTTGCTGAGTGAAGACTTCATCCGAAAAAATTCGAAGCTAACTAATTTATCAATTATACGAAACGACACCACCAGAGCGAGCGTCCATTTCGATTGCGAACGTCCGAAGGACTTTCAAATTTTTCATTTGAAAATTCTCTCACAAAGCAAAAATCGAACGAGAAGATCTTATTCAAAATATGGTATTTTTTTTTTTTTTTTTGAGATGTCCAACATTAATGATCTCTGTTTTGAATATTTTGGTTCTATTCTGCATTCAGAATTGATTTCAGGCTTCAATTCAAGTCTATGCAGTAAAAGCCTAAATTAATTAATTAAATTTAAAAGCCTAAATAATTTAACAAAGCTTAAAAAAAATTCCATCCGATGTTTTAAATGTATTTTACTGCCAAATTTTTAGTTCTTCTGACAGACTTTGATATCTTAACTTATAATTTTTTTTTTTTTTTATTTTGAAATGAACCAAAGCTTAGAGAATTCTCTTTATGAATTAAGCATTGTGCTTGTTTGGAAGATGGGTAAAAGTTTAGTGGGAGAAGAAAAATTTAGTAGTGTCGGTAAAAGTATCTACTAGTATAAGTATAAATTCAAATGTCCTTAATGTTAACTTATTTTGTAAAATCTCAATAATAAATTTTATTTTCATTACATTAAAACATCAAATAACTAGTCCTTTTCTTTAAACATGTGTATGTGTATATTGAACGTAGATAACAACATATTCAATGCCTGAATAAAAAGATTTAAGACATGAAGTCACAATTTTTTTTTCTAAATAATTCCCTTCAAGACCACACAAAAATAAAACCTAATTAAAATTCCTCATTTTACATCACTATTTAACAGAGTTGTCAATCAATACACACCAAGTAATTACGGCACAAACATACACACAACACAACTTTCAACTGAGTCCATTTATCAATATGTCAGCAAGTGGCATATCTTTAAGTCCAAGAAACACCGAGAGTCGAGTTTTAGAAAAAAAGTGAATCACGTGCAGGCTACCGTATTCAGCAAAGAGCAGCAGCAGCAGTAACAAATCCACTATCAACCACTTCAACAACGAGCAGTTCATTGCAACATGATTAGCATCAAGCACGCACATCTTGAACAAAACTTGAAAAGCTGCTCTCGTGCCGCATTCAACTGCAGCTCACAGTTTCCTTTTGAAATGATTGCAGCATCAATTCGCACGTACTTTTCTCCATAGTACCAAAGACAGAAGCTCAAAACTTCATGTGTTGTTGTATAGGTTTGGTTTACTCTGACTTATTATTGCAATTAAGAAAAAAAGAAACACACAACAAGAATGTACTCTTATGAGTGCGCGTTGCACTAATAAGCCTGATCAGAGAAGTCTTTTAAGCTAACATAACTATCGGCTTGTCATTTTAAGCATATACCGGACCATCGAACGAACCTACATCACGGTGGTTGTATTCATTCAATGATTTTGGACTTGACACGATCGCGACTTAAATATAGCTGCCGCTGTTGTTGCTGTTGCTTCTTCATTTTGTTAATCCTTGCTTTTGGTCTCGGCAACATCCTGCAAGCTTTGCTTAATAACTGTGTGGCAAAGTATAAAAACGTGTTTGCTTTCAATGCACAATCGCGCCTCGGCTTAACACAGCATAGCCACCACCACCCAGAAGTGGTGCTCCAACCACTTGGAATTTGTTTGTTCATTCAATTCTGCTTTTGAACCGAATGTATACCTCTTCGCAATGGTGGTTTAACTTCGTGCCTCTCTGCTAATTTGTTTACATAATGAGCTTCACTTGTTGGCTTATGTATGAGCGGCAGGATGCTGATCACGAGCCGAATCAATTAAAAAAATTCGTAGTTTTTACATATGATATATACCTTAAGTGCAATCCTGCAATGGATGCTTAATTTTGAGCATACCTTAAATAGAATCAAGATCACTAGCTACAAAATCCAGTATATATATTGCTTTATTGCTATTTGCACATTAAAACATTTCGTACTTTCTTCCCTTTTATACACTTGAAATAAAAATATTATTAAAATTAACATAGCAAGTGAATTAAGCGGTTTATCTATTGTATAAATTAGGCGTGGCACATTCGGCAGTCTATGTTAATTCAGGAAATTCGAATGATTGGATAGTAGTGAATGAATATTTAAAATCCTTACAGAGGATGCCATGTTTTGCCGAAACAAATAATCGTGAGTATTAATTATTTTTATTATAGAAAAGATGATTTACAAAATTTAAAACTTATAAGAATAAGGATAAGAATAAACCAAATTATTAAAATACTTTTTTGAATTGAAAATTTTGCCTTTTCAGGCTTTACCTTCTATTGTATGGTTTCTTACTTGTATCTGATTGGTTTTATCGGGCAGATTTCTTACCGTGATGAAGTTTTGTATGCTTAATTTAAGCTTATTTAGGAAAATTGTAAAAATTGTTTACATCAATCAGGCATTAGTGGTAGGTCCTTCCTTGGACCTGTATTAAGTATTGTATCATTTTGTATGGGTGGAACATGCAACAGTTGGGTGATCTTAATGAAACTAGATCAATTAAAGATTTATGGTTACAAAAATGGTTACAATCGGGTAGACCCTATGGGTACACTGAGGAAAATATGTGTTAAAATTTAATGAAATTGTGTCAATATCAAACGAATTCGTCTTTGAAATAGAGCTTGAAACAATTTCATTCAATTATCTCAACTCCTTCTTCTTATCCTGTGTATACGGACAACACACAGACGGACAGACGGACTGACGGCCGGACTGACGGACGGACATGGATAGCTCGACTCACGAGGAGACTCTAATCAGGAATTTATATAATTTTCTATAACGGATTAGCTTCTTTTCATGCGTTACAAACGTTTGCACAAAGTAAATATATACCCTGAGCTTTAATTTTTAGAATGTTAAAATAAATATTTTCGTATTGAAGAAAAACATACTGAAATATTTTCAATTATTGGCTGGCTTTTTATCCATCAAAATAAGTCATTTTTAAGTTTTTGGCATGGAAAAAGCTTTCATCTCCTTGAGCCCTACCAAAAAATTTCCGAAAAGATTTTTGAAAAAAATTTCCTTTTGTATATTTTTTTAAACATTTTTTATTACAAAAACTCTTTACGTTGACTTCATGATGAAAGATTGAAAGATCAGTAGTCGAGTAATAAGCGTGCTTGATTTCAAATCCCGGCCAGGCTATGGTCCTATGCTTCTACCTTTGCCTCTTTCCTCATGCTTAGTCAACTGAAATTAAAAACTCATCAATGTATTCCACTTTATAAGTAAAAGTTGGTGGAAGAGATGTTTTTGAAATGAGATTGCTTGATAACTCGAATTGACTGAGGTAAAGAACCAACATTCTACACTTATTGTTCTTGATATCCCTTTCTCTCCTACTTATCTCTCTCCTCATTTCCGAACCAAGGCTGACTGGACTAAATAGGTTTACCAAGAACTGAATTCTTTGGTTCAAAACTAAAAAACAAAAAAGCTGTTATGAATCCACACACCTGCCGGAGGACACGATTTAGTAAGTTCGGACAGAGTTTTATAATTGTGTGACATACAGTACAAAAGTAATACATACATAAAATTGGATTCGTGGAAAAATTGCATGCCCCAGACCCAAAAAATGCTGGCAGTAGAAAGGCACATGTAAATTGAGGAGAGACTGTGTGAGCTTTAACTCTAAACTTCATTGTAAATTGTATATAAAAGAGAGTAAACTTTATCTTTTTAGAGAAATTGGTTTTTGATAACTGATAACTAAAGCTAGCTCTAAATCAGAAAGATATTTTAAAGCAATTTACACAATTATCGTTCTCATAGAAGACAACTATTTTGATATATAAATAATTAATTCTAGACATAAATTAATATTTTTCATATCCTTACGCAAAGGAGATCTTAAAAAGCATAAAAAAGAATCATATAAATTAATTTAGTAGCGTACCTGGTATAACAATGCGAACGTGTACCTAAAATATCCCCCCAGATATTTCAAGAAAAAAAAGCGACAATGAGAAACACCATTGCAGAGGAAAAGAGAGAAAAAGTATTATGACGCCTGTGTATCTAACAATTCAATGTAAGAATGATTTTTGTGTTTGATATTTTGGCTACTTTAAAAACTTTAATTTTAATTAACTTTTAAGAGTTGTTTCGAAACAATGAAGAAGGCCAGCATTTAAGTACAGAATGTAATCTTATACTAGTAAACCTGTTGCCCGAATTCGAGCAATTCAATAAAAATTAATTGTTAGAAACATTATAGACGTTTAATATATGATGATATTCTATTCAATAAGTAATAACGAATAACGATATATTGAGTCTCAATAATGATATAATAGATCATTATCTGAATGGTTTGACTTGAAACGTTTGATCTGACACAACATTTTTTAATGTAACTGTCAAAATACGAAAACGGACTTATACTAATATAACAACTAAGAAAAACATTATTACTATTCGAAAACATCGCAGCTTAACTCTTCCAGCTATAAAAAATAACTAATGTTAAAAAAAAAACGCATTAAAAAACAGATTTAAGAAATAATACTAAGATATATTTCAGAAATTAATAAAAGGTACTTACAGAACACCTACAACATCGATTTATAACACATTTAGATGAAAAAACACCAAAAAACCCAAAAAACGGTTTTTTTTGAAAACCGTTAAAATTTGACTGAGTTGTTTGCTCGGAAAGTGGAACTTTTGATTTTGGAACTTCATTTTTCGGACAATTGACATTTGAGGAATCCATAAAAGATAATTTTGGTTAAAAATTTTTAGTTTTGAAAAAAATTAAAATTCGATCAATTTATAAGCTCTTCTCAAACTAAATTTCAAATCGATAAAATAACGGATTTTTGTACAAAAATTTTATTTCTGTTTTAAAAGGTTGGGAACCCCCTGAAGTGAAATCACAATTTTTAAAAGTGGTTTGCACATATACATCCTAAACCTGATTTAATGACATCTAAATCGATAGAATCGGTCCATTGGTCTGGGAGGAGTTGAAGTCACAAAAAAAACCTTAGCCTATTAATTATATAGATAAGCAGGATCATTAAAACAGATTCGTGGCTATAACTTTTAATTGGTTGTAGCTATAATGAAATTTTTTTCAAATATATTGTTTTTGAAGCTTATTGAAGATTTAAAAATTATAAGAACAACATTTTTAAAAAAAAAAATTTCGAGCAAAAAACCATAGGGGGTAGCCTTGTTTTTTCGATGACACATAGTATTTATTAATTTTTTTGTCAAACAAAAACAAATTCGTCTTAAATAAACTATATACAATGAAAGAAAATCAAAAATGCAAATTTGAATTTTTTTTATTTTTACAACAAAAACAATTTTTAATACATTTTTTGAGAAAACATTCATTTTATTGGACTCTTTTTAAAGGCAATGATTAAAATATAAATAATAAAGTAACGGTAAAAACTTTGTTATTATTTTAAAGTCAATTAGTTGCAATTAAATACAAAAAAGAAATAAATGAAATTTTTTAAAAAGTGGTAGAGATATTCGCTTCCAAATACAGAACTTTAAATTTCAGAGAGTTTTTTTCTCTGTCTTGGCGTTTGATAAAAATACACGTTAAACAACTAAAGAAAATATTAAGAAAATTCATTAAAAATACATTTGGCAAGATAATAACCGTAATTGCCAACACATTTCAAAGAAAATTAAACAAAAATTTAGAAAAACAAAAAAAATTTGAAAACTGTTAAAATTTGACTGACTTGTTTGCTCGGAAAGTGGAATTTTTTGATTTTGGAACTGCATTTTTCGGACAATTGACATTTGAGGAATGCATAAAAGATAATTTGGTTAAAAATTTCTAGTTTTGAAAAAAACTCAAATTCGATCAACTCATAAGCTCTTCTCAAACTAAATTTCAAATCGATAAAATAACGGATTTTTGTACAAAAATTTTATTTCTGTTTTAAAAGGTTGGGAACCCCCTGAAGTGAAATCACAATTTTTAAAAGTGGTTTGCACATATACAGCCTAAACCTGATTTAATGACATCTAAATCGATAGAATCGGTCCATTGGTCTGGGAGGAGTTGAAGTCACAAAAAAAACCTTAGCCTATTAATTATATAGATTAGAGAAATAATTACTAAAATCGGTTGAATAGTTCTTGAGTTTTGCGTTATGGTAGATATGTGATAAGAAAAACATACTTTAAATTAAACAACAAATTCTAAAAAAAAAATTTTTTAAAAATTTTTTCAAAAAACATTAAAAAAAAAAAAAAAAAAAAATTGGCCATATCAGCTCATCAAAGGACTTTCACCAAGCTTCTTTTGTTCTATTGTGTTGTTTGTGTTATTAAATTTTTTGCACACAACTGACCGAGAATTCGATCTACATGTTTTATGCCGACTCCGAACGGCTAAAGTTCATGTTCTCCTGAAGATTTACATGGCATTATTTATTTACTCTCTGAGGCTTGCCATTATTGCAGAAAGGTGACAGTAGAACAGAAAAATTCATTCAATTGAAAAAACTTTTGCCCGAGGTGAGGTTTGAACTCCGGATCCGATGGTTTGCACGCCACTCACTAAGCACGCACTGAATTTCTACGATGTTTCCCTCAGTGTAAAGATTAATCTTAATTTTTTTATAAAATACGAACCGGTAAAAGTACCTCTAAAAAATCGCTCTATATAAAATACTTTGATTTAATTAGAACCAGAGTTAGAATACATATCTCTAAGGATATAGTTCATAATTTATATGTATCTGTAATTTTTTTTTTTTTTGAGTACCTTTAAAATTATTTATTTGGAGCGAAAAAGTGCTTTTATCTGCATATTATTGACTTAACTTCGAACATTATATTGAGTCAGGCATGCATAATGGAGCTTTTATCACTGAGTCCTGCATCAACATTATCACGCAAGAAACACGCTTCAACAAACATTGCAATGACCATCGCGATGCATTATCAAACATCAACAAACAGACACCACATGTTGCAACATCAAATAACATACATGAATGCAAATAAGCTTCTGAATTTAATACTTCGTTCCTTCCACTGACGCCTGACTTATTCTGATCCTTGATCTACTTAAGGGATTTTTACGATCATGTTTGGCTTGGCCTACCCGCCGTTCCATGCAGATCAACTAAAACTCATGGGTTGACTTTAAATTTGCGTCTCGCATTGACTGTTGTCGGCGTAGAGTTCTGTCATCAATGAGCTTCGATTTGCTTCGATCGGTTTCGGCTTGTGTGCTGTGTGCTGCCATTGATACTTCTTTAGTTATTTTAATTAGGTGGTTAACATGACTTTTTAATTTCAGGCTGAAAGAATTAATTACGCACTGGGCGGTCCTACATCGATTTTTGGGTAAGTGGAACGCTTAGCATAACAAGCTGACAGTTTTAAAAGGATTCAGTTTTTATTTAACTCTATGTTGTGGTTAATGCAAAGTATTTTTTTCGGTCAGTCAAACTTTATCGCACAGAATAGAGCTGCTGCTTTTAAGGAAGAAGACATAGTTATAAGCCAAGCAGATATTTGGTATGTATATTTATATATATATGTGCAGCTTATAATTTATTAATTGTCAAAATGCTGTTTTTGTATAGAAAGGTCTTCGCTTTCGTCAACAGGTCGCTTAATAAATACTCAAAGTGCAACTCTCAAGTTTACTTCTTGACTTGAATGAATATGACTTTTTTTTATTCATTCTCTTTTGAACTCATGTCTGTATTTATGAATTCTTGCCTCTTATCAGCTTGATGGTTGTTATGGTTGTTCTGGAGTCTCCTGTTGTGGTATTCGAATTCGTTGATAAGCTGGCGCCTGTTTGTTCATTACTTTTTGTTTTCGGTTTGTTGTTGTGTTTTTTTTTTCTTCATAAATATATGGCTTTAATAGGCGTTAAGCATAAGAGACGTTGTGAAGTTTTAAAAATGAAAATTTTTAACTGTCAGTCGCATGGATTGGTCTTGGTTCACTTAACGGTAGGTGGTAGAATATTTCAGCGGTTTCAAGTCGTAAGGGTCATTTTTTTATTATACCTTTGTGTTTATTATGCTTTTTGGTCTTAAAATAATAAATGATGTACTATGGATGAGTGTCATTAACTTAATAACGCTGTTAGGCAGCTACTGTAAGCTAAGAGTTGTTCGTTCATATTTTCATTTAAATTAATAACTAAATTCTACCTAAGTATGCATTCAATTTTATCAGTTAATGGCTTTGTTTAAATTAAATTGAAACTTAATTAATGAATAAACTCATACATATGCACATATCGAACATTCCATTTCTACAGGGCATAGAATTGGATTTATGAACTTTTGTTTTTTTTTTAAAACTTGATAGACTTGTGCACAAAATCTAAAGCAATTTTAATTTAATATATTTTTTGTCTATTTTCTGTCTTAAGATACGATTTCATATTAAAAACTTTTGAAATTTGCGTGCCCATACAGGTTTTCCCTCCAGTTGCCTGCAGACTCCTCCAGACTCCTTAAGTTTGACCGCACTATTCTATGCAGAAAGTTTAATATGTAGATCACTAGGAAGCAATTATATCAGAACCAGTTCCAGTTGAGCTAGAAATTTTAAATTTCAGATTTCATTTGTTTGTTGGCTAATTAGAAGAAATTCAAAAAAATATATTCGGAAAAGCTAATTTTCCGGAAAATTTACATTGCACTTTTGCGCCGTTCGAAAAAATGGTCATAAACACGGGTATGGCATAAAATGCTTTCGTTACATCAAATGTACAACTTTTTCTGATTGGAAGAAACACTATTTTTTAAAAACGATACTTTTTAAATTTATTATAATGAGAATTAAAACGTTTCTCTAAAATCTTTAATATTTTGGATTTTCAAGGCTCATAAAAACCATCAAAACAAACCATATTTTCATCAGAAAAGCTTCAGGTGTCAAATGGTTAAACAGTGCGTTTTCGCAACATTCGCAAAAAATGGGTTAGGGAAGGCATGTTGGGCTGTTGATATTGATGTTTTATCGAATATGTTTCTAAAATGAATGTCTAACGTTCTGTCCAGTGTTAACAGTACGAATGGTGATGGACTTATGGGTCCAAGTTTCTTAACCGATTTGTGACCCCGTCTCGCCACTTTATCTCTTCGCCAGCTACTTTGAGAGTATTTAAGGCGTATTCAGTTTTTTAATAGTGTCAAGTACAAGGGTTCAATCAATTCTGTCATTTATTGTAGTACTACTGAAAGTATGCTATCCGGGCCTGGGGATTTAATTGGGTTTATGAGCCGCATAGGGACACTTACCCACGTCTCCTTTCTAGATAAGTTATTACAGCTATCTTTACAGTTGGAAAAATGTGTGTCAAGAAGAAGTTAAAACGACTCCTTATAAGATTGTGTTCACGTATTATTCTCCTTTTTTATTAATGAAGGACTGGAGTCCTCTTTGGATAGGATTTTACTAAGTCTAGCCGATTATCGCTATGAGAATAGCGTATAGCTTTCTTGTGTGTGTTAAGGATTTGTTTATAAGGTGCCCAATTATTTAGTATCGGTATTTATTGAAGGTTCGACTGAGATTTTTTCCTAGGTCAGAGAGATCCCTACTCCACTATAGAGAAAACAAAATTGTTTTTCTAACCCCTCTTAAGCCACGAAAAGATACCTTAAAGGCTACCTACATATCTTTCTCCAGGGCTTCTACAGAAGAATTAAGTTTAACCGCTTTTGATATCTAAGTCTGGGCTATCTAAGAATTTTTAAGCGAGCAACGCTGGTAACTGACCTATTCCAGTTATCACGTTTTTAATAACGCAATGGTAGTGGTGCCTTTTTCTGCATGTTTAAATCGAAAAGAATCCAGCTGTGGTATTCGCACATTTGGGCATTGCTTCAATATATTATTTAGAAAAAATTTAAAGTCGTGCGATATATGTGATAAGGATGTAAATGTTTCATCCTCGAGTATTTCCCAATGGGTTGTCCCAATCAGAATTAGTCTGATATTGTAACAGTTAGAAATTTCATGGTCACCATACATATGAATGTCGTTTTAAACTTTACAATATTGACTTCAAGTACTAAAATCCTCCAAAAATTGCCTTGGAAAAATTCATACTTCCGATTTAAAGGAATTTCAGCAGCTTTGCACTTGACCAAAATGATGTTCATAAATCAGGGAGCTTTAAAGAAGTTAAATATAAGCATAATATTTTAAGAGTTACATACATATCTTAAAATGACAAGAAACAAATTTCTTGGTTGTCTGTTTCACTTGAAACTTTCCCTAAAAATAATTTATTTAGGTTTTACTGGAATTAAATTGGTTATCATTTAAAAGCATTAACCTTCAAAACAAAATACAAAAATAAACTATTTAACCAGCGTATACAGATCTTTGGAAGGGAGAATAGGACCGTGGACGACATTTTTCGGTCTTCATATTTTTTAAAACGGACAATTTTCTATGAAGTTTCTCTTCTCTTGAGGGTTTCAAAAGCCAAGATTTTTTTTGTACCATGAAGTGGCAATTTTCGAATTGCTTTAATTGTACTAAGTATACCCTAAACCTGAAAGGTCAGGGTATATTAACTTTGTGCAAACGTTTGTAACGCATAGAACGAAGCGAGTCCGGTATAGAAAAGTATATATATTCTTGATCAGCGTCACCTCGTGAGTCGAGCTATTTATGTCCGTCCGTCCGTCCGTCCGTCCGTCTGTCTGTCCGTCTGTGTGTTGTCCGTATACACAGGATAAGAAGAAGGAGTAGAGATAATTGAATGAAACTTAGTACACATTGTCACATGCACTCAAGGATCTGCACTATTCAATATTTTTTGAATCCGCCAACGGACACGCCTACCTCCCATACAACGCAAAAATTGAAAACTGCATAACTCGGCTCATAATTAACCTACAATAATAAAATTTAGTGTGTATGTATTTTATATCAACACAAAGATGTTTTCGAACAATGGACGTCATCCGCTTACGGACACGCCCACCTCCCATACAACCCAAAAATTTAAAACGCAATAAATAGGCCTGTGTTTAACATAAAGAGCTTAAATTTGGCACATATGTTTTTTATAACAAAAAAAAAGTTGTTTTTGAAATATCGACATCATCCGCCCACGGGCACGCCTACCTCCCATACAACGCGAAAATTGAAAACTGCATTACTCAGCTCATAGTTAACCTACAACAATAAAATTGCATATTTATGTGTTTTATACCAACACAAAGATGTCTTCGAAAAATTGACGTCATCCGCTCACGGACACGCCCACCTCCCATACAACCCAAAAATTGAAAACGCAATAAATAAGCCTGTGCTTAACCTAAAGAGCTAAAATTTGGCACATATGTTTTTTATGACAAGACAAAGATGGTTTTGAAAAATGGACGTCATCCACCAACGAACACGCCTACCTCCCATACAACCCAAAAAGTTTAAAACTCAATAAATAAGGTTATGTTTATCATAGAGAAATTAAATTTGGTATGTATGTATTTTATACCAAAACTAAGGTGTGTTCAAAAATTGGGAGTAATCCGTCCATGAACTCGCCCACCTCCCATTGCGAAAGCATAATAAAGGCATTAACTGTGAGCTGCAGGAATAAAACTTGGTATGTGTAAATGTTTCATCAACATTTAAATGCATAAAATTTTTTTTGTTTTTAAAAAGTGGATTTCGGGTATTTCATAGTCGGCCTAAACCGACTTTAGACTTTCTTTACTTGTTTTAGCAATAATTTTTTAATTAGGAAAAAGAAAATGTTGGCGACCATGGTCGTGTGTAACATGCGAGCCAATGAATCTCGGCAGACCCGGATTCGAATCACCATCTGACGCAGAAAGTTTTTTCAATAGAAACTAATTTTTCTGACGGCCATCACATCTCTGCAGACAATAACAAACCGTAGAGTAAACAATGCCATGTAAACCTTACTGAGAACATGAACTGTAGCCTTTCGGAGTCGGCAGAAGAGATGTTGGTTAAGCATTCGCAACACAATTTAACATAAGTCCGGTCAAACCCCTTTCAAGGGCTAACCAACAT
Organism: Tetanocera ferruginea; assembly: GCA_958299015.1. NCBI lineage: Eukaryota > Metazoa > Arthropoda > Insecta > Diptera > Sciomyzidae > Tetanocera > Tetanocera ferruginea. The sequence continues at coordinate 94,721,485 of OY282642.1, forward strand.
GGCTAATTTGTTTGTTTTGTTGAAAAAAATTGACTTTCCAAAATGTATTTGTTTTTTTTTACGAAAAACCCGAGTTCAAATTTAATTTTCCTGAATATTTAACAAGTCTGAAAATCGTAACAATTACGATAAAAGGGCAGTCACAGTTCAAGACAAAATCCAATAAATTTTCTATCACTTTGAAAGATATACCATTTTTTTCCTTTATTTTGGACTTAACGATTTATTTGTCAGTCAGTTCAGGTTGTCTTCAGATTTAATTATGTTTATTCTTGTTCAACGAGAAGACTGCTAGGGAGGAGTTACTGTGGATTGCTTTCATCATTATAACAAAACTTGGTCAATAATTTTTATTTATGTTCAAATGAATAAATCTAGCGCTCCATATGAATAAAAATACAAAACAATATTCAATCAACAAAAATGTGTTATTTTACAAGAATACAATCAAATTTTGCTACTGAACTGTTACTGCAACTTTCTACCTGTTGAAAAGTTTTTAAAAATTAATTTGCTTGAGTGCCATTACAAACATAATCTTTGTTTACAAAAAGTTTTTCAATCACATTTTCTTCCCAAAAATCAAAAAAAAAAAAACAACAGCAATGTTTTATAAACTGGGCACTGAAATCCATTCATTTTCTATTCATATTTCAATTTATCTAAATCAAGTTGAAGCGCATATTTAAATTTAAAAGGTCACCATAGACCCAGGCCCAGTGCTGTCTTCGTACCTACCTGTCTTAAATATGTCTTCCACCTTGCCACCATATTTTATATGTAAGCCTAAATAATTCATGCTAAAAGCTTTTAACATTATGTGGTGCTCTGTTTAACTTCTTTTCCGGCCAAAAGATCCCATTGGAATATCTAAAGACTTGTGGCAGCGTCTCCATGCATAAATCTACACAAAGAACAAAAACCAAAAAAAAGTTTGGTATGCTTCACAGTTTGCAGGGTTGTTGAATATTTAGGGGTTGTCTTATTTCGTTGTATTCCTAAAGATTGGTTTGTAAAGAAATATTTCTAAGCATATGTATGTTTTGTACACAAGTAGCTGCTTCATATAGATTTTTGAAACATGAACTAAAATGCTATAAAATTATATATATTTAGCTGGGTCTGGATGGTTGTGTGTGTGCGTGTGTTTGAGCAGCGTGTTCTTTTAGGCATGAAATCAAAAACAGGTACCCTGTTATTTCACGCTGCTACTGATGGCACATGGTAATGGTATGAAAAATCATGCCTCTTTACGTGTATGTGTAGCTTATGTGGTGCTATAAGTGGATTTTTATTGTAATTGATATTGAGCAAAATATTGATATGTGGTTTGCATACGCAACTTAAACTCGGTATTTGACGTTTAAACAAGGCGCAGGAACTCGAATTTTTATGTTTGTTTTTTTTTTCTTATACATTTTGGAGTTATTTGAAGTGATATTTACGAGTTTTGCAGTCTAATAAACTTTCAAAAAACATTATTTTTATGGGCAGGCAAAGGGTTAAATTTGCAAGTTGAAGTAAATCTTTATGGAGTGAGTACAATTTACAACCTTTATGGTAAACCGTAATAAAGTATTTGATTTGTCAGTTTCGCACTTGACTTATAGAAATGTGAGTATAAAAAAAATGTATTATTATATGTATAGAACAAGGGTTGAATTCACGATAAAATATGAGGAAAACAATTTTGTTCTCAAAATATTTTTCGTTTTAGAAACAATCAAAATAGTTAATATAAAATATTAATATATAAATATTAATTTTGTCTGAAACCCGATTCGGGTTGAATTAGTACAAATTGTTAAAAACTACCCAATAGTCCAAGACTTTGCTGACGAAAAAGTGTAGATGATTTATTAAAGAAACTTGCTGCTTTCGAACAACTGAAAACTAAAAATGTAATGAATTTAAAATTTGTCCAAAGTTTTTGATAACGAATTTGGGAACTGTATAAGAAATTTTTGTGAACCGAATCAGCATATTTCTTTAACGTTCATGATTCATTCATGACTTTTTTTAGCATTGGACTACTGGGTATTTATTTCAATTGTTGCATTGAACTTTCTGAAATAAATTTTCAATTTTGTTTTCCGAATGTGAAAATGATTAACCTTCCCACCAACTAGGACTATTTCGTAATACTCTCATAAAAACCGCCAAAATTGTTCACAAAAATTAATATAAAACCCCTTAACTGAAGATTTCCTCCACAATGCCCAAACTTTTTGTTTTGTATCTTTAGGAGTAGCGAATAAGCTTTTGCTCTATAGCACTAGTGAAATGAATAGAGCATGGTTTGCAAAAGGTAGTCATTGTACCCGTCCAATGATCTCTTCATGTTAAATTCGTCAGTTGAATTAAAATAAAGTAGATTGAAGTAGAACTAGTGCTACATAGGGACTTGTGAAATCTCTCGAAATAATACTTATAATAATAAATCTAGGCTTTTGTCATAAGACCAAATACTGCAGTGTAACAGCGGTAATAAATCAACTTTCAACTTCTCAGTTATAGTTATATAAAGATTGAAAACAAAATGCAAACATATATTAATTGGTCTGCTGCAACACAGTATTAAATTAGACAAAATAAAAAAATTCAACATTTTTTATTTAAATCCCGCTAGCATGGGAGCTTAGCAACGAAATCAGAGACACTTAAAATAAGGTTGCCACAGAGGCGCCAAAAAATTGTGCGACGCGACGGCTATTAAGATAACAACAAGAAAAGGAGTAACAAAGCAATAAGAAACGATATGTTTTTAAACACAACAAATTGTATGAACTTAACCTTGATACAGACTACAGTGTTGTATGACTCAATATCAACAAACAGTGAGCACACTGGCACAGAGCTGAAATTTAAAAACTTAAGTTTCTGTTTTTAATGGACCTTAAAAATATTACTAAAAATAAATAATCATATCCAACTACTTATATATATTTTTATATAAATAGGAATTTGAAATGCAATTTAATAAAACTTATTGGTTATACATTAGAGTGTATCGAAAATCTGACACCCAATTCCGGTACCAAAATTCAATAGTACATGAAAAATTCTGACGATTGGTTTACTTTTTTTTTATTTGAACTAATTTTGGCGTCCCCCGAAATACATTTTTGTGCATTTTTTATCAACTTTTGTACTGGAGACCCATTAAAGATTGATTTAAAAAGAAAATCAAGCTTATCAATTTATTCCTTTCATATAAAAACACAGAACTGCAAATTTTCATCCCTGTTGACAAATGCTCTGTCGAGATAGAACAGTTTTTTTCAACGTGAATCTACTTGTAATTTAATATTTGATATGTTTTTATTTATATTAGAAAAAATACAAAAAATTTGCAGTAGAGAATGATATATTTATTTAGAACGATCATCAATTACTTTTAATTAAGATTAATTCATGTAAATATTGCCCGCGGCTATGCTTTAGGTGGTCCATCCGTAAGCTCTACTTTTGCCATATTTTCCAGCATTTCGGCCGGTATCTTAACAATGACAGCTGTAATGTTGTACTCCAGAACTGCAATAGTGGCTGGCTTCTCGCCGTAAGCCGACACGTTAGCCGATAGATAAAAGTCTAGTGCGGTCAAATCGCATGATCTTGGCATCCATTTGACTGCCCCAAAACGTGAGATTAATTGCTCACCAAACTCGCCTCTAATAGTTCCATAAAATCATGTCGGGAGGCATGTGGCATCGTTTTGTTAAAACCACATGTCAATCCAGCTCAATTCTTTTGATTTGACCAAAACAAATTCGGTAATCATCGCACGGTACCTTGCTCCATTGCCTGTTACGTTGCAATTTTCATTATGTTTGAACAATAACAGTCCAATGATGTCCACAAACCGCACCAAACAATAAATTTTTAGCGTAGCTAGAGTAAAATTTTTCTATTGTTGTATTGTAAAATGTTATAACTTTAAAGTCTTGTATTGAAAAATTCAATTTCATTTTATAACGATTCATCAATAAGTGCAATTTTTGTATAATGCAAAAGCTAAAAAAGTAACAGAAAATGAACGACACCTTTATTTACATTTTATCTTAACCTACACTGAAAAAAGCATAAAACTCAGAGGTGGGCGTGTTCGTGGGCAAATGACGCCAATTTTACTAACACACATCTTTTTTGACACATAATACACAAATACTGAATATCAATTTTTTAGCTTAAATATTACCCTTTTTATACACTCAGGGAAAAAATGCCATAACAAACAAAAAAATTTCAAAAAAATTTGACATAACAAACAAATCATGGGTTGAAATAACAGATTTCATTGCTAAATACCATCCAACAAATGAAAATTTCAAAATCAACTGTTAGTCTATAGAACACGAAACCCATATAAAAACGTACTTATTGAAATTTTATCACTTATACAGAAACAAACAGAAAACAGAATTATAATTTCAAGTATTAAATTAAAATTTTTTATACTTATACAGGTACTTAGAGTACGAACCCACGTATCTCCGTATGACAGTCTAGCACACCTCCACTGAGCTATTGATAACGATAAGACAAATATAGCAAGGCACATTTAAATACTATTGTTTAGAGAAGACAGACATTTCAACAAAACACAAAAATATTTCAACAGCACACAAATACTTTGAAAAGTTCATTGAACAAAATAACTGTTAACTTTAACGCAAATCATTCAACCTAACAGTGTTTTGAAATAACAGCGGCCAACTGTTAATATAACAGTTGATATTTTTCTGAGTGCAGAGTTTTTCTTATTGGGGTTTATTGGTAGTTGGGCGTAGTTTTTATCCGATTTTTGCCGATTTTCGAACTTGATATTCGCTTTTAAAAAAGAAACTGCAATATCTAATTTCATTACGATAGCTTCAAAGTTACGGCTGTAATCGTGTCCACAAGCAGACAGACGGACATGACTTTTCTATACCTACCACGCTCCCTTATGGGCGTTACAAAATCAATATACCTTACGCAGTACGCGTGGGTGTATAAAAATACTTCTAAAAATCATGCAGGTTTTCGAAATTTTTTGGTTATAAACAGTTTGAATTTAAAGTTTATCTTCATGAAAATAGTTAACAAATATTGTCCTGCATTTTTCCACCTCTTCTCACTTGCAAGGCTAATGCTTTCACCTACACGCAAAGAAATTGTTCGCTTACCGCAACTGAAAAATTCACCAACTATACTTCGTTTGCGAACTGTATTTGTCGCAAACGAATATTCAGTTGTCATCAACTTTAAAATATTCTTACTTGAAACGAAAAAAAACCGAACTTAATGAAATTTTATCATTGTTCAAGTTTAGCCGAGTGTGCTGGCTTTCGAGTCTAGAACTCGATTGACCTGGGTTCAGTCCCTAACAAAAACACCAAATATTTTTTTTAATTAATGTTTTTTAAGTAAAACTTATTTTGACGGTTATTTTTGACGAAGCAGTTAATGAAACAGAATTGGAATTTCAATAATTAAATTAAAATTTTTGATACTTACACAGCCAGGATTCGAACCCACGTTTTGCGCATGACAGTCTAGCACGGTCCAATTGAGATATTGTGAGATATTGTGTAGAATGAATTTTTTTAGATTACAAATTTTTGTGTGCTTAAGCACGACAAACGAAGTTCGTTTGCAGCAAACTGGCGGCAAACGGTTTTTTTTTCTTTACGTGTACTATTTCACGATGTATAACCAAATGTTAGAATAAGTATTTTTTGGTTAAAAATTTTGAATTTCTGATTTCTTTACATAATCTGAAATTGAAAGCCATTTATATCAGTAACAAAAGCAATCCCCTCTAGATCACAATTTTTTTACAGTGTATTTATTGTGCACTTTTGGTGAAAAAAGATTTAAACATAATGGAAAACTCTATAAATTCAATGTGGTTCTAGTCGTGTAGAACTGATATTTAATAACTCGAGAAATACTTTCTCAGAACATTTAAGCATCTAGCTCACACCCATATGGGTCATATTGCTACTATTTTCGAAAACTCCTTAAATATCAACTTGGTGAAGGTTAAGGTTTAAAACCTTCCACAAAACATACATGAGAAATTTCATTAAAGATTGCCGAGACAAGTAAATGTTGCCAAAATTTCGGTTGGTTGAAGATATAAATTCAATTAATATTTAACAATTTCGTTTTTTTAATGAATTTAATTATTTATTGTAACGCTTAAGCTGTTGATAATAATACTCTGGCCAAGATTTTTTTTAAAAAATAATATATTATTAATATATTATTAAACAATTGTTAAGTATTTGCTTTTAATGATAATGATATGAGACAGAAGGAACTGCGAAAAAAAAGCATATTAGATGTTTATCGAAAAAAAACATTTTTTTTTTATTTTTGAATGCTAGTGTAATGCTTTTTAATACTTAAAAAAAAAAATATAGTAATGCTATAAACACAAACTTAACAATGAAAATGTTTTATATTCCCGAAAAATCTCCGAGTGTTCATTAGAGTGGGTCGGCCTCTAACAAAAAATGCCATTTTGGCTGTGGTGGTGGTGTGTGGTGGTCAAAAAAAAATTTTTTTTTTTGTTTTCGCAATCCTCTCGCAAAATAGGGGGTGGTTTTATCAAACTTTTTTTTTCGACCCAATCTAATATACATACATACATAAATCAAAATTATAACACTTTTCTTTCTATGAAAAAAATTTAACTATACGATTTTTATTAAACAAAATATATACATATATACAGGAGAATCTCGATTATCCGGACTCATTCATCGCGGCTCTTATTACCGATTTAGAAATAATTTGAAATTTTTCCAATCAAAATTTTAACTTACAATAGGTTATTCATTACTTTAATAACTCGTATTTTTTGTATATCGTATTGTTTAAATGACGTATGTGAAACCCTTTCCACAATAAAATTCATTAAAATTTAATTATTGTTTGATTTGACTTTGAAATCGATTATCCGGATTTTTGATTATGTGAAATACCCTGGTTTTATTTGGTTCTTTTTATGATTTTTCTTGTTTTTATTTGATATTAATAATTTAATATAGGTACTATTTTAATAATATCCCTACGGACAAAAGAACCGGTTCAGAACCTATCACGTGATAGGTTCCAAAGTGATAGTGACCGGTTCCAATTCTACCACCAACATATGAAACCAACCGGTTCCTTTTACATGGCGTTGTCATTGACAGGGGTAAATTGACACCGGCTAGATACCTTTGGACCAATCCTAGCACCGGTTCAAAAATATATCGGCAGGTGTCAATTGACACCTCATAGATACCTTCGGACCTAATCAGTAGCCGGTCTATTTATAGAACACGGTACACTTATACGCAAGTTGTTAATGAAATTGAATCACCGTTTTGGAAATTCATGTTTAGTCGAGCTTGTTAGCGTTCCTGCTTACTACTCGACTGACCTGGCAATCAATCCCCGGCAAAATCACAAAATTTTTTTTATTTTTTTTTTGGTTTTTAAATAAAAAATTAAATTTTCAAGATGTTAAGCAAATTTTTTTTTAAGGTTATTTTTAATAAAGCAGTTAAGAAATAGAATTAGAATTTTAATTATTAAATTTTATTATTAAACATAGCCAGGGTTCGAACCAGGGGCGGATCTGGAAAAAATCTTGGGGGGGATAAATTATCAAAGACACACATTTTCGATTTGAGAAAATTTTGCCTTTTTGCAAATAGATAAATTGTACTTTTTTGAATTGAAATAATTGAATTGTTTAAGAAGTATTTTTCCCAGACACATACACGCACATTTCTGTATTTATTTATTTCTTCCTTTTTCTGGAATAATATCTCAGCGAAAAGTAAATAAAAATTCTAAATGCTCTAAATCTAACAAGAGCAGCCCTCGTAAAATTGTGAAATTTTTTCGTCTTTGAACGTCAATATTCGAAACTGTCGAATATATTGTTATTGAATGTGCAAAAATTGAAAGGTCTATCTAAATCGGTAGATCAATAGTAGATATAGCAATATTATCAGAAAAAAACTGATTATCATTTATTGCCTAAAACTCAAAAACTCGAGCTGATGGAGAAAAATTCACCTTTCATAAAGCTTAATTTTGTTACTGACAAAGTCATATGACAAAATCATCGCAAAATTATCAATAACTTCGTTAATATTTATTTAAATGTCTCTAAGTATATGCAATAATGCGAGTCCATTCAATCGTTCTCAATTCGAACGACACCATATTTTTAATCGTCGCAGTATAGAAAAACTTCGCTCAGCTGTTTCTACACTGATAGGAAGCGTGGCAAAGATAGCAAACGTTATAGAAATTAGTGGAAAAATGTCATTATTACAAAGAGTAAAAACGGCGTCAATATCATTAACATTAGTTTCGCTCTCCTATTTACACGGCCTAATTTTAAGTTCATGAAATAATTGAATTTGAATTAGTTCCATACTAAAAGTGGACTAAAAGTGGCAGTTTTATTTCATGAAAGTCGGTTGTGGTAATTTGGTAGGTTTGTTGCAATTATAATTACTAGTACCGCCCTCGGGTCGCAAATTGACCAATTTTTATTTATTGTTTGTTTATTTAAAGTTGTATAAAATAGTCGGTGCACTCCTTCTCCGCACTCTAATTCATTTAAAAACAGATTTATCAAAATCGGTTGAAAAACACGGGAGAAAATGGTTCTTAACTGTTTTCCGTGCGCCTATTTATATAAAAAGTAAGTTAAAGTAGGCTTGAAAATTTCAGAATTCCAAACAATTTAGAATTTACTCAAACAAAAATAATTGTATGCAAGAAATTATTTACGCAGTTGATACAATTTTAGCAACTTTAACCTAACATTAATACACTTCAAAACAACCCTGTTATAAAGGGTGTTTTTTTAAAAGCTTGCTGATTTGAAATTTAAATAAAACACATGCCAAATTATGTAATAGCCAAAAAAATTTTTATTTGGTAGATAATTTCTTGGCATTTAACATTTTAATATAATTTCGGGCATATGACCACCACGACTTTTTTGCACAAAGGGCATTCTGGAGGTCCACTTTTCGACCCAAAAGTCTTTGAGGGCGTATTTCAACATCCATATCTTGAAGATTTGGCAACAAAAATTCATTGATCATGGTTCTGTATCGATTTCTATTCACGGTAATGCGTCGTCCTTCCTTATTTTCAGAGACCAATCGATAAATTAACGTTTTCTTCGACACTGGCCTCACCGACAGCAATATTTTCTTCTGTACGCACTCTTCTCTTTCTTCTCGGTGGCTTGGAATCCAACAGAGTGAATGTAGACCGAAATTTGGCAATTACGCTCTTTATGGTGGTCTCAGACGGACGATTATGTGCACCATAAAATTCGCGAAGTGCTCTATAAACATTTTTAATTGAACACTGTTTTTGAAAATAAATTTCCACGATTTGGAAGCGTTGTTCTGGAGTTAACCTATTCATGATGAGTTGCCAAATAATACTGAGTAGAGACGTCACTTTCAACTGTCAAAACAACTGTCAGACAATAGAGTAATTCATATTGAAAAAAAAACCTCAGATAAACCCACCCTTATATCATATATGACAAAAAGTATTACAGATGTATATAATATTTTCATAAGGACTGAATATGGCTGAAATATTCCTAAGAAATAATTTAACTGATGATGAAATAATTGAAGTAAAAAAACTATTGGATTTTACATTGTTTGAATTTTTTTTTTGAAAATTTATAAAGTGAAAACTGAAAGTACAATGCACGTATTGTTTTTTTATGGTAAAATTCGTTGGCACATAGGTTGCAAAAAAGTTTGGCAGGTTTTCAGTAAAAATTTAGAAGAATAAAATATTTTAAGTGGCAACTTTGGTTTGCATAGCCAAAATCTTAATTGCGCTCATAACAAATCAAAATCAATGTTGCTTGCTCAATCATTTCATATAAATGGCATTTTTAAACTAATCGTAAATGTCTTCCAAAAATATAATTATTATAAAGCAAACACTTACGCTAAGGTAGTGACTTCAAGTTTTTTATTTGTAAGAAAATAAAGCGTTTAAAGTTGATTGTTTAAAAAATGGCTGTAAATTTGAGAACATAACGATCTGTTACTTTATTTTCAATCTCATTTTTTTAAAAAAGCGAAGTTACTACCTTGACGTAAGTGTTTGCTTAACGTATAATTATATTTTTGTTTTTGCTGATGACTACAGATCATGTGATTCTACAAGCAAAATGGTCATACTCTTCTCGCATCGCTTCATAAAAACGTCATCTACACGCAAATGACGTCACAAAACAAAAATAAACAAAATTTTTTTTTATATACTTTAATAATTGTTGAAATCAATAAAAAAACTAGAGTTTAACAATGTCCCTGACCATTTTTTTTTAGTATTCTTTCAAAACACGCCTTCAGAATCGCTTATGTATACATAAAAGTACCCTTAAGCTGTGGGCATAATTATTTTTTCCAAATAAAGTATTAAAAAAAAGTATTTGAAAGTTCTTGGGGGGGGTAATTACCCCCTTTACCCCCCCCCTTGTATCCGCGCCTGGTTCGAACACACGTCCACCGCGTGACAGTCTAGCGCACTTCCACTGAGCTATTGGTAACGATAAGATTAATAGAGCAAAACACATTTAAAAACTATTGGAGTAATATCGAACCTGTCCTGTGATAGGTTAAATAAGAACTGTCACAGGACCGGTTACTTTAGGGCAATTGACCCTGCTTTGTCCGTAGGGATATAATTAATTTTATTAAAATTCCTGACAAAACTGTTAAATTTTGATTGAACTCGCAGCTCTTAATGAATAGTAATAATATTAAAAATGTTTGCATAAAATTTGAAATATGGTGTTAATGACGTTAAAAGCTCAAAAGCCCAAAGTTGTATTGTCGCTCACATGGTTCAATTTAACCCTGCTAACTACGGTAAGCACCGGTCATCGATTTTGTTCTCATACTGCGAGATGTTGGCTGTTAACTGCCATGAAGCACGCTGTTATCTCAATTCTTTTTTTTTATTATATTTTGAAGCAAGAAAATGAAGTAAGGAATTTTAAAAGGTCCGTCAATTATTGTCACAGTCGCTGGTAGCACGCCTGCGCACAAGCGTCTGTCTCGCAGACCAGCGCCAGCGTCATTAGCATGTAAGAGACGCTGACTGTTGTCAACTTGGTCGGTCGGTTAGTCAGACAATCGCGCAGATAGTTCACACAATAAAAGCAGCAAAAAATGTGACTTTTACGGAAGTGCATGTTTTTCAATTTAGGCTGGTAAGAAAATGCCTTTTCAGAGCATCGTCAATGAACACTAGAAATTGTGTCGCGTGCAATAAATAAATTGCGACTAGTTTCATGAACAAGGTGGCCGGGCCGAACTGCACTTAAAAAATAATTCATTGAGCTGCAACTAATTATGACTTGAGCTACTTAAGACAAGAAAAGAGCCTAATTGATTTTACAGCAGGTAGTTTAGACCTTTAAGGCGTTTAAAAAATCAGCTAATTGCAGCGCTACCTTTTCTATTCTATTCCGGAAGTAAATATCGGATACTGCTGCTTGTTATCCTTTTGTAATTTATTGCCTTTATAATAGCTGGGCACAACAAAATAAAAAAAAACAAACACCAACACACACTCATAAAAGAGGGAACGTTTATATTACAATATGGCTTAAAGTGAACTTAAGTGGTTTCGAATTGTTGCCGTTGGCATACTTGACAGGTTATTTATTAATTTTTAAAGATATGCGACAGGTTTCAGGGTCCCGTAGTCTCTGTTTAACTCTAGAACGATGAATGTAAAATAGTGGTTTTTTGTTTTTGTTTCTTGCAGCGGCATTTCCCATCACACGTCGCATTGGACACCCTTACCAGAATCGCACTCCACCGAAACGAAAAAAGCCACGCACCTCATTCACACGCATTCAAGTCGCCGAATTGGAGAAAAGATTTCATAAACAAAAATATTTAGCATCGGCGGAGCGAGCAGCACTGGCGCGTGGTCTAAAAATGACCGATGCGCAGGTGAAGACATGGTTTCAAAATCGCAGAACGAAATGGCGGTAAGTTTTGAATTTTTAATGTGTAAAGTTTTTTTTTAATATATCTAAAAAGTTAGGTTAAAAGTGGAGTAATTTGTAAAATATAGCAAGAGAAAGAAATAATTTTAATACGGAATGGAAAATTGGTTTTAAGAAAAAAAAAAAAACGCCGCCTCATTTTAGTAAAAATTGCAGAAAATAGAACAAAGAACTTATTATTGAACATAAAAAAACTTATGTTTTTCAAATGTTTAATCTTAACCATTAGGCAGTAGTGCAGCTCGAAGTAATTGAGTGTCGACCCAATGAAAATGTACACCTTAAGGGAGTATACATATATCAGATTTTTTCGAGTAAAAAATGTATATTTTTTATTTTATTTTCTTAAAGTTTTTACATCTTTTTATGAATATTTCTGTAGTACTCAAAAGCGATAACTGCAAGTCGACTCAAGAAATCATTGACTTATTGATGCAGCACTGCACAGAGAAGAGTTTTGTTTCATGAACTAAACGCAGTTAGTTGGCGTCTGTCTAACAATATTTATTCACTATCAATAAATTTTGGATTTGCACTTAATAGTTTTTAACATTCCATTAAATATAATATTTTCAACGTTTGTTACAAAGGACTTAAGTCTTTAAATGGCAATTTGGGTTATTGATTGGGTTTTAACCACTTATTCTTCCTCTATCGATTACTTTCAACAACTTAAATGTAGTACAACTCTATCTCATTACTATTAGTATCCGAAAAGCAATAGGTCTACAATATTTTCAATAGATAAAACAATGTTAAATTTAAATTGACTAGAAACTATCTTTTTTTGTGACTTAAGTCTTTTGTACTTAACGCTAAAGATATATGGTTTGTACAAATAGTTCTTATTTTCTTTAAATACGATAACATGAATGTTCAGACAAAACATGGTTTGGTTATAATTACCAAATCACAGTTGATGCTAATGAAACTTCAAATGTCCGATTGATTGTTATTGCTCACATTTTATTGCTCATTAAGCATTCAGGTGTATGGCTCAAGGTTATCATATCCTAGTTCGATCACTAGTTCGATTCCCAGCATATGCTTATGTTTTTGTGTTCGTTCGTAACTATTTTCATTTCACAAAATATTTTAACCGGTCAAGAGAGTGGTTTGGTAACTATAACCAAATACAGATTTGTTTCCAACAGAAGGCTCAAATAAACAATTTCATTCCAATAGCCAAATATTTATTTCACCTCAGCCAAGTATGCCTTTTGTTAACTATAACCAAATTTTGGTTAACAGAGAAAATTGTTTTCTGGTGTGTATCACACAAAGTTTGGAGCATCTTATTCTCTAGCCTTATTCTAGCCAAAGTTATGACTTTGTAAAAGCCAATAAACTTTTCATATGCGGTTAATTTATATGGCGATTAAAAATTTTTAAGCAAGATTGCTCAAAACATGGAGATCGCAGTTAGGCCATTATCTCTTATAACCACAGATTTTGTTACAATTTCATTTAAATATGGTTATAACTGGCCAGAAGATTTTGACAGACGCCTTTGAAAAAAGGTTCCATTCCTCATCATAGGTTCATCTGAAATATTAAAACGTTTTTAAAAAAATTTTGTGTAGAGTAACTTCGGGTAATATGATATAGGTATTTTTAAATTTATAATTACTAGTAATTTTCATACCTTAGCTTATACCGCATTACACAGGATATTATGTGATGCATTTTGCAGTGTTTTATAACTTTGGAGCTCTAAAGCTTAACCCAATTTGGAACTTTTTCAACACAATGAATAAAAAGTCATGAAACTGCCTTTAATGAAATTGGCGGCTGAAGTGATATACAACGTTCGGATAATGTGATATACCATATATACCAATATCACATTACCCGAATGGTGTTCAACCGCAGTATCTCTTGTTATTCAACCAAAATTAAAAAAAATTATGTTATTGAAAAGGTCTTTTTTCCTTTGTTGTTTTAGTGTTATTAATATTTTTGTTGATACATTTTATTATTTCAGTGGAATTTACATAAAAGAAAACAATAATACAAACAAAATCAACTGAATACAAAACTTAACAAAAAAATAACACAAAGTATGTAATGAATGGAATGAATAGATATGGTATGAATAGATAGTATATCACATTCCCAACTTTGACTATATCCCAAAAGCCGAATTCGGGTTTCAAAACAATATGGTTATTTAATATGCTGTAGAAAATAAGTTAGTAAAAATAAGCTGTAGAAAATCAAAATCTCACCTCATTTGTGGCTAACTTAATTGAAGCTCTACCAAATTTATCTATTTCAGCTTACGATTCTGCTCTATTTATTGTAATTCACTCGCAAAGCGCACTCAAAAAAAAAATATCGACTACACCGATAAAACAATTTCACAACAATGAGAGCGAACACAGCGAATGAGAGCACGCATTAAGCTGCAGCACGTGTCTTTTTTTTTGTTGCCGTTATGTTCACATGTGTAGGTATATCACATTACCCGACCATATCACAATACCCGAAATTAGGCTTACTACTCTATTACTACCCTACTCTCAATTTTCATCGAAAAGAACGCCATTTTGTTATTGTAAAATTGAAAAAAAAAACAATTAAAAAATTAAAAAACTGCTAAAATGCGCGCTAATTGTTATAAAAAATAAACAATATTTCAGACGGTTGGCTCAATAGTTTTTGAGCAATCATGTCTACAAACAAAATTGATCAGGTTTAAGAAAAACTCTATAAGTTTTAAGCATCGAACCGACTGTTTTAAAAAAGTGAAAACTAAAACCAGTGGCGTAGGCGTGGGGGTAGACCACGAGTTCAGACACCTACTCCCCCCACCCAGAGCTATCAGCCAAATATGAAAGTTGCTGTCAATTGATTATATTAAGTTAAAAGTTGTTTTGCAAATTTTCGAAAGAATTTTGTGAATAGAAAATATTTAAGATATCGCACACTAAATATAAAACAGTCACAACTCAAAAAACATAACTTTTCAGGAGAAGCGAAAAATAAAACCCTTTGGTTGATTCTATAGAAGAAAACCAATTTTCATTTAAACACACAAACTTTATTCTTCCAGTTAATGAAGAAAATAATGAAAACAATGTGTTAAAATAATATGTGTTTTTGAATTTATTTATAACAAAAAGTCGGTATGAAAAAATTTCGAGTTGATGTTTTATGATAACTTTGTCAAAACAAAAATTAATAATTTTTTATAAAATTTTTGAATGGAATCATCGTAACAAATATGAGTTTTCAAATTCTCTTAATAGTTTAAAAATATTCTTTTCTATTAAAAGATTTTGGTGAAACTAGACAGTACTTTAAATATACGCAAAAACATTTCACCTGCAAATATTTTTCATGAACTGAGCTGAAATGAAATTAAAAGTACACTGAGAAGAAAAACGTACTTTAAAATTAAACAACAAATTTTAAAATAGAAATTGAATGCATTTGCGTTTCTACAACACAAAAGTTAAAACAACCGTGTTTCATATTCAAACAAATTTTTTTTTTTATAATTTTCTCTTGTTTTTTTTTGCAGTAACAAAAAAAAACGCTATCTGAGATTGAATTAAAAATTGCTGTACAGACCAGATCAAGTTTATATTTGCAGAGCTTATATTAAGCACCCATTCTCTAGAAAAGTTCGCGGGTGGTGAAAAAAAAATGTCACTTTTGAAAATTCCATACACTTAATAGGTACTCTAACATGTATGTATTTACTTAACTAAGCGTATGACAGGTCATTTATTTTTTTGAGGACCATTCCCAGAACCAAAAGCTATCTACGCCACTGACTTTTCGCATATACACGCAGAAAAATGACATTTTGGACTTTGATTGTAGCAAAAATATTTCCCTTTGCTGTAAATATAAACTACAATTCTGACCATACTTTGTTTGTTATTCATGTTGCTATTTTCGGGCCAATCATTTCAATATTTGCTTCTTATGCCAGTAAACATATTTTGATATATGTGATAAATATATAGTTTTGTTGAAAACATAGCCGCAATATGTTTGCAACAAAAACAGTAATTTTTTTGCCATGAACATATCATATTTGTCAGAAACATACAACATGATCGTATACAACATTATATGTTCATGCAATATTCGTGTTCGGTTTGCTTGTTTTCTTTGAATTTTTTTCGCTCACACACCATCAGGCGATTGGCATAATGGTTAGTATGTTGGACTATGATGAGCGACGGTCCGCGTTCAAATCCCGGTGATTGAAAATTGGTAAATTGTAATGAAATGCAATTATTTCTTAAATTATTTGCTTGTATAAATTTTAATAAAAATAAAATAAAATTAGAGCTGTGTTTGGCTTGAGAATTGAACCTGGGATATTAAAATTCAAATCAAATTAACAAGCGCTTAACCAACTGAGCCACGAAATAAAAATTTTGCTCGCGATCTAATTGTATACTTAGCTTACTATGAACTTAGTTGCCTTTAAACTGGTCACCGTAAACATAATATATTTATTGTATCAAATTAGCATAGTTGCTAGTGAACATAATATATGAATCGTAACAAAGTAAATTGCTTTCGCAAACTATTTATGGTAACTATTTATTTATGGTAAAAGTAGAAAGATGTTTCTAGTAAAAATAAACTTGTTTGCTCTCAATAAGTTTTCAAACATAATAGTTTCCTCTCACATTCTGTTTGTGGTAAATATATTTTTTTTTCTGCGTGTACTTTTCCATACCGGACTCGCTTATTTCTATGCGTAACAAACGTCTGAACAAAGTAAGTATACCCTGACTTGTTGAGGTTTCAAAATAAAAATAAAATATATAAATTTTGTTTGGAATATAATTTGGCGGAGCTCTTGGTTTCATTTCAAAGCTGAGTTCAATAGCTAACAAAAATTTCAAACGGAACTTAAAAATTTAAGTTTAACTTTGTTATAAATAATCAATAATTAAACTGCAGATATTGAAAATCAATATTAATACTATACAGAAGTGATTTATTCCAACACAATGTTATTTCTTTTATAGAAATATCATCAAATATTTATGTGCACATAATGTGCCATGATAATAATACTTGTACCCACAATCCAATCTGCCACCGCTGTCAGCCAAAACAATTTGATGCCTTCAGTTTTTTTGGGTTTTTCGCTATTTTAGGTTTTTAATGCTGTGTCGACAGCTATCTAGTATGCTTGCCTTAAATTTATTTTTTTTTTGTATTGATGTTCCAGCAAAAGTTGTATTCTTAACTGTTTTCACAAAAACATGGTACTTTTTTTACCCCCAAACGAATGTTTGAAAAAATGAAAAAAAAAGTAAAAGCAACAATATTAAAAATGCATGAATGCATTAGATGTACACGACAAAGCTGAAAATATTTTTGTAGTTTTAACTTAAAAATGTTTTTGTTTAAGGTTCAACAACAGCCAACAATGGAGAAGAAAAAGGACGAATGTCTGCAGTTCTACCACACGTTCATGATATGAAAAGAATTTATTTCACTTAGAGGGGAAATAAATGAATGTTTTGTTGTTTGCGTTTTTTGTGTGTGTGTTTTATTTTTTCTATTTTCAACCCTCACTTTTATGACTTCAAATTCAAAATGTCTAAAAGCCACAGTGGTACTTAAATATAGAATAAAAACAAAAACAACAAAAAAAGAAACTAAAGGTAAAAACAAATTATTTCAAAACATGGCTGCTTTTTATATAAACTTACTATTACGAGGGAGTAAAAAACTTTTGCCTGCCATTGTTAATATATTCACGTAGTCAACAAACAAATTTAGATTAAGCATGATTAATTTTATGGCTCTAATTAAAGCTTTAATATCGGAATCTTAACTACCGCTGGTCACTCTATTAGCACATTTATAAAGGAAATAACAACCTAGTCATTAGTTGAAATTGTTCAATTTACTTGCTAGATAAAATCATGCCAACTAATGGTTCTCTATATATATAGATACTATGTATACCATAGAACAAAACATAAGTTGAATTTATACTGCATGACAATATCTGACCCATTGTATTCAAAGTTGTGTATTTATAATTTTTTTTTGTTATGTCACTCATTTAATTTTGAACGCAACATGCAAAGAATTAAATGTTACAGAGTTCTATATCTTTCACTACTTCTTCTACTCGTATAAATTCTAAATAAAATATAACACATATCATGATTATCCTGTCGTGCTTATTTTCAATTATTTTCATATTAATTTGAAACATTATGATCTGTTTTAGACATGTGAGTATTACAGTTTGACATGTGAGGCCAACCAAAGGATATGCAAATCCAACACTAGAATAAATTTATATAGTTTTTGAACACATCTTGATTAAGTATTTTATATCAGTATCAGCATTTCGTATGATTCAGAGCCGTAGCTTGAATTTTCATTGGGGAGAAAGATTTTGATGACAAAAATATACATAAGAATTTAAAAGGTAGTTATAGTACAGTTAATACTCTCGAAACCGACCATACAGCCATATAGGACGATATGTAGCACTTTCAAGATTTTGTTTTTATAAATTTTATTTTTATGTCAAATTCGAAGTGCAGACCTTTCAAATAATATTATTATTTTGTGGAATTCATGCAGTTACTTTCAAGTAAATTCAAAGTTTTTGTAGTCTTTTTCACTCTCTGCAATTTTGACGACTAGTTTAAAAAAAAAACAAACATTGTTTAAAAACACAGCTCTGCAAATTTGAACTCATATTCTTCCCTTTTGGATTTAAATACTAACATTGGTGTATTTTGGTCTGTAAAAAAACGACTTTACTAACAAGGAAAAGTCCCCAGGTGACAGTTTTCCGATATGAATGATTTTCGAATATGTGATGGAAGACAAAAATATAAGGTCGACGAATTTTTTTATACGTGGTCAATCGATGGTTTGTCGTTTCAAACTCGAGTTCAAAAATCAGCACACAATACACAATATATTTTTCAAGATATACATTCCATTTCAATTGAATCGGTTCAAAATTGTTTGAGTTATTTTTTCGGCAAATTTAAAAAATGCATTGTTGAGATACTGTTTTGAAGTTTTGAGCAGTAGAAGTGCCGACCAAACGGTCTTATACTAAAATTCAAAAATCAAGTACTTAGAAATTTTGCCCGGCCATCATCTTTTGAGACAACATTTTTGATGTCATAAGGGACCATTTAAAACAAAAAAAATTTTTGATTTTCCGAAATTTCTAGAGTGGTCTTACCCCTTAAGCATATAAGGAATTGCTTATTTTTTATTCATAAGGATCATCTGACTAAAAAACAATAAAAAATATGCATAATTTGGTTGACCATGAAATAAATAGCGGGATAAAATTGAAATCAAACGATTTTATGCATTGGTGACTTAGCAACAGGCTGTAGAATTCTATGTACAATATATATATATATAAAAATTTAAAGTTTTTTTCGACAAAACATCATCATCATCATTTTAATGATAGTTAAAAAATATCGCAAACCTACAAATTTATTAATTTCTATAGAAATTTATGTTGGCAAATTTGCAGGTATATTTTAACCTATCTCTATAACACCATCTCCATTTATTCATCGCTTGGTTGTATATCTTTTTATATATTTTTTGTAATTTAAGTATTAGCTAGTATCTTCCAAAATTTTACATTTAATAGTTAATTTAAAAGTGGTTGTTCATTCGTTATAAAAAAACAACTCCTTGTTAATACTTTTTTTAAATGCCAACCATCAGCAACTTATCAAATCATTTGACATGAAAAAAAAATTGTAAAACTTTTAAGTTATAAGTAGTAAGATACGCAAATTATAAAAGAAACTGGTTTTGCTAGTGTCTCAAAGTGGGTGCTGGTGGAGAAAAGCTTATCGCATATTTTGATTGTTTTATGTTAAATTTAAATGTTTATAAATTAACATTTTTATAATTGAATGTCAACATTATGCTCGGCGACAGAGTGGCAGTTGTAAGAAAATAAAACAAGTTATTAGTTAAAGATATTAAATTAATCGTAGACAAGATAAGGAATATTGTTTGTAAATGAACAAATATGCTGTTTACAATAATATTCAAATTAATGAATATTTTATTTCAATGTTGCCAAAATTTTTATTTCAATGTTGCAAAAAAGTATTAGCTAAATAATATAGAAATTATAAGAAATGAGTAATATTTTGGCCACTTTATCTTGTATTTTTTCTAGCTTTAAACTCAAAACAAAAAATATTTTTATAAAAGCACTTATTCCGTGAACGCGCAAAAAGTTTTTAAACCTTTGTATGAAAACAATTTTGCAATATGCTGGAACATAGTCGGGATGTTAGCCTGAAAAGTGTTTTAAAGAAACACTTAAAATCATATCATGACATTTATAAATTTTAAAATGACTGATAATTTCTTGACTAATAGAGTAAATTATAAACTTTATCTTGAAAAATTTCGAACCATAATGGTAGAAATATTATTTTTTTATAGTTTTTTTTAATATTTTAACTAAGGTCTCAAAAAAGTGTACCTATTGCCAAAGCCTTCGTTCTTGTGAAGTTGATGAAGATGTGAAATATTTAGAAACGTGTCATGTTTATATTCTATGTTCTAATTGTTTGTAAAAGTGTTTTAAAATTTTGTATCTAAATGTAAACTAAAATAATATTTTTTAAATTAACCCTGAAGATGACTTCCGATGGAAGTCGAAATATTGGTTGAAATATAAAATCAAAATTAGTTTATAATAAACTGATATATTTTTTATATAAAAACAAATCGGACCTAAAGCCTGAACAACGTACAAAAAAACCACAAACAAAGTCAAAGGTCGATAAAATAAAGTAACAACTATTTAGAAACGATGTTGAAGGCAATGAATATCTGATATTGTTTTTATTTCTATTGGTACCGTTTTCCTCCAACCAAGAACAATAAGGGAATACATGTTAACCGTCAATGTGGCCAAATCAAAAGCAAATTAATTACCATTTTATACACGTGTTAGAACAACGAACTCTGCAAATAGTCTGAAATATAAGAGAAAAAAACCAATTTATGAGAAATATAAGAAAAACAAACAAAGCTCTTTGGCTGAACTCTAATATAATCCTCATTTTTCCGAACAGAGTACTCCTGTTTCATTTTCAGCAACAAAAAAATGGAGCAAATTAAAAAAATTGCAGAATTTATTCTAACCAACTCTCAAGCTTGAGTATGTCGCGATGTACAGAAGAAAAAGAACAGCCCTCGAATAGCAAAAGACTCGGCATTAATCTGAACAAGGATATGTTAGTGGTTTTTATGTTAGCTCTTGTTGTTTTTATGTCCTTGTTGTTGTTGTTTTTACTGTCGTTGTCATCATCATTGTTGTTTCGTTGTTATAAGCGATTGTGTCTTATATGTCTCTAATAGCATCTGAAAAAAAAAAAAACAGACACAATTCAATAGAAAAACCAGTCAGTGGAGGAAAAACATAATTAAATAAAGTGAATCACGTGTGATGTATAAATGAAAGTGTGTTAGTATGTAGGTCGTATGTAACATCAAAATCATTCACACAAAATATTAAATCAACACATTTGTGGAATAAATATATTTGCTGTTATATGAAGAGATGTGAGCACTTATTATTCATGACAAAATTTAGTGAACTAAACAGATTTCCTCTTTAAAATTTTTAAACCAAAGACTGTATCGGTTATAGAGTTTTATTAAACAAAAATCAATTTTCAACAGTTGTTTTTCGAGTTATTTGAATTCAAAAATAATAATAATGATGATGTAGAATAACTTCTTACAGTGAGTGTACTTTGTATGGGTTTAGTGGAGACATGTAACGTTTTTGTTCACTACTTAAAGTATACCTACAGCTTTTAATATTCATCGTACAAAAATAAAATTTATGCTAAAATATAAGTTATATGGCGAATGAAATGAATATCTTACTTTGGATTATATCACTTCTTTAACAAAACCGCACAATACCAAGAGAAGAATTTCTCTTATGACGTTTTCTTATAAGAAAAATATTTATGCATTAAGTCATGTGCTGCTTATGTTACTTTTGCCCATTCATTTGGCATGTAGTTTTGAGTAATAGCTTAAACACATTGCACACGACAAGCGCCAAAATTTTACTTAAAATTTATATGTTTTTCTTATGAGACAAAATTTTGGAGACTTGTTAAGACGATATTGTTGCGCGACATCGAATGTCGTTGTCGTCGTTTTCAATTTAATTCTGATTTGACATACGACAAATGGAAATTTCTTCCACTACTTACATTTGTTATTGTTTTTTTTTCGTTTGTTTATTTGAAATATATTTACAACTCCACACTGAGAAAAAAACACATACCTTGCTCCGGTAAAAAATTTCTCTATTTATGATAATAGCAATTTTCTCTTTTTCAAATAAAATTTTCTTCAATTAGAATAAATTTTCACATTTTCGTAGAAATATTTCTTTACTTCTAGGAAATGGAAATATTTCAATGTCTCTTATAATGATAAGTATTTTTCTCGCACAAAAAATTTCTCATTTATAGAGAAATTTTATTGGAAATGAAAAACTTTTCTTATATTTTGATAAAAAAATCACATTTATAGAGAAATTTTATTGGAAATGAAAAACTTTTCTTATATTTTGATAAAAAAATCACTATGAGAAGTATTTTCTTCAATAAAAATAAATATTTTCTCAAAAAAAAAGGTATTTTTCTCTAAAAACGATATATTTTTCTATTTCATAGAAGCTTTTTATCATTTTTGGAGAATTTTTAGCATCGCAATTAGAGAATAGCATTCTCTGGAGCAAAGTCTATAACATTTTTCTCTAAATATGATGCCTTTTTTATCATATTCCGAGACACTTTTTTCTGAGTGCAGTTAATATATTTTATCAATTAATTTATATTAAATTTCAAAAACACTTGCTGCTGTAGTTTGCTGCTGTCGTGTTTATTATAAAAAAGTCGTTAAACATTTCTCTACAGCGACGGAGTGGAGGCGTTCGTAGCTTGTTGTGTGCAATGTGTTCAAGCTATAAGTCCGGTTTTTAACCTAACGAGTGGAGTACATATACCGTTTAAGAGGTCTTCTGATAGTGCCTTTTGTAGTCGAATTGCTACAGGGACGCTCTTAATCCTCTCACAGTAATCTTTCAATGTAGACCTCTCAGATCTTCTCAATTCGGCGTTATACTTAGTTAAAGTTTGCTTATATAGGATCCTCTCTACCATTTGCTTGGCTTTGTTAAAAACTTTTTTACTATTTGATTTGAGTTTTTCAAGAATTTTGTTCCACCTAAGCACTTTCCTTTCAGATTTTCTGAGCCTATGTGGGCAACTTTCGTGGAATGCCAGCATTATATTTGGTTTTGAGTGTTATGCCTCAAATTCAAGCTCTTCCCTAGCAAGTATGGATTAAATTGATTGGTTTAGGCTGCATTAAATTGTATGCCTTTAGAACTCCCAATTAGTGTTTCTGGGATTTTTGCAAGAATAGCACGAATCTAGTTGCATCCTCAGGTCGAATCATATGTCTATTATCAAACATTGAGATTTCACTGGACATGTACCGATTATTTGTAAAGGATGCCTAAGATAAGATCTAGTACTAGAGCTGTAAAGGAATGCATTCAATTTGATCGCTTCTACAAAATCTTGAATCAGTGTATAACGAAATAAGAATGCATTCAATGAATGCAAAATTATCCATGAATAAAATTTTCAATTCACAATCAATTTTTAAAAATTGATTAATTATTCATTTCTATTATTCATTTGTCATTATTCTGAATAATGCATTCATTTTGTTATTCAAATGAATGCTATTCATAAAGAATGCTATTCACAAAGAATGCAATTCACAAAGAATCGTTATTTGCATTCATGCATTCATTTTTTATTCATTATTCATTTTTTATTCATTATTCATTTTTTTTTTTATTATTCATTTTTTATTCATTATTCATTATTAATTTTTTTTATTCATTATTCATTTTATATTTATTATTAATTTTTTATTCATTATTCATTTTTATACATTATTCATTTTTTATTCATAATTCATTTTTTTTATTATTCATTTTTTATTCAATTATTCATTTTTTATTCATTAATCATTTTTTATTCATTATTTATTTTTTATTCATTATTCATATTTATTCATTATTCATTTTTTATTCATTATTCATTTTTTATTCAATATTTACTTTTAATTCATTTTTTATTCATTATTCATTTTTTATTCATTATTCATTTTTTATTCATTATTAATTTTTTATTCATTAGTCATTTTTTATTCAGTATTAATTTTTTATTCATTATTTATTTTTTACTCATTTTTTATTCATTATTAATTTTTTATTCATTATTCATTTTTTATTCATTATTCATATTTATTCATTATTCATTTTTTATTCATTATTTATTTTTTATTCATTTTTTATTCATTATTCATTTTTTGTTCAATTTTTTTTTATTCATTATTCATTTTTTATTCCTTTATAATTTTTTATTCATTATTAATTTTTTTTATTTATTATTAAACATTCATTTTTTATTCATTATTCATTTTTTTTTCATTATTCATTTTTTTATTCATTAGTCATTTTTTATTCAGTATTAATTTTTTATTCATTATTTATTTTTTATTCATTTTTTTATTCATTATTAATTTTTTATTCATTATTAATTTTTTATTCATTATTAAGTTTTTATTTATTATTAATTTTTTATTCATTTTTCATTTCTTATTCATTTTTTATTCATTTTTTGTTCATTATTTTTTTTATTCATTATTCATTTTTTATTCCTTAATAATTTTTATTCATTATTCATTTTTTCATTTTTTATTCATTATTCAGTTTTTATTCATTATTAATTTTTTATTCATTAGTAATTTTTTATTCATTAGTCATTTTTATTCATTATTGAGTTTTTATTCATTATTAATTTTTTATTCATTAGTCATTTTTTATACATTATTAATTTTTTATTCATGCCTGTGGTGTTAATTTTGCAACCAAAGTAGTATATTTTTCCTTTGGTGCAATAGCGAAATTACCGGGGGATTGGGCTGATTTTTTAAAATTTTTAATTGAAGTAAAATTTCATTTTTAAATTCGATACTGGGTAGCTCCTCGTGAATAGAGTTAGAATAGTGTTCTCTCATGAATAAAAAATGAATAAATGAATAATGAATAAAAAATGAATAATGAATTTCCTCTCAGGCATCGATTTGTCTGTGCAGGAAAACATTGCCCAACCTTTTTAGTTTTTTTTTAGCTTTGAACCAAGGATTTCAGATAATCAAGATAAACAAGTGTAGAATGTTGTATGTGTGGCGGAGCGCTATGTCAAAAAGCCAATTTAAATATGAGGCAAGTGTTATGCCTTTACCTCAGTCAATTCGAGTTATTAAGTAATCTCATTCCACAAAGATATCTGCCAACAACTATAACTTCCAAAGCCGTATATATTGATGAATTTTTAATTTCAATTGATTAGAAATAAGGAAAGAATTAAAGAAAGGTACAAGAATAGGACCATAGCTAGACCGGGACTCGAAACCGGAAGCTCTGAGTTGGCAGTCAAGGTTGGCAGTCAAGATTGTCTGGTTGGCAGAACCCGGAAACTCTGGGTTGGACTACCGAGGCCCCGCAGCCTTCAAACTGATTTTTTACAGCTCCATTAATCTTTCACTATGGCTATCTGGATTTGTTTGAGCTGCTCCGTCAACCATATTGCTTATTGATAATCATGAAATTTGACTCCAAAATCTACCATCTTTTGATGGCTATACATTTTTACCACTGCGGCTTTCGATTGGATTGTGGGTGTTGGCACATGTAAACCCTGCGTTCCTGGAACTATAAGATCGTCCACGCTTCGGTGTGTTTTCAGATCACCGGACGCACTTTTGAGCCAAGTCTTTAGAGACTGTAGTGCGAGCCTTCTTTATTATTTCAAAGGAATGCCTTCGTCCAGCTACTGAAAGACTGGCTTTAGCGCTACCCTTGAGTTTTGTGTACAAAACAAAAACTACCCCTTCTGGTAAAGATTGTTAGGCTAGCAAAGTCTTCTCTTCATAGGTATTGATGTCAGCAGTACTACCCTAGATCTTTATGAAGCCCCGTGAGATCTATGTGTTCTGCAGCATCGTTGGGACCAGTGCCCTTTTGAGCTGCAGTTATGTTTTAGGAGTTTTCTGATCGCTCCCCTCTTTTTTTGTTTGGTCGACTGCCATTTGGATTCTAGGGATACGGGGGATGGTTTGTCGACAAGGTCATAGCCCCCACTTCCCCATCAGATTAAATTTAAACCAGTGGTCCTCAGATATCTGGAGTACATTGTTACCAAACACACTCACGAAATCCTTTAGTATGTTCACAGTATGTTCAACAGCAAAGATTTCGGGTTTCATCGAGTTTTCACCTCTAGATCAGCTATTTTCAATAAAAGCAGGTGCACTTGATAAGTACACTACGAAGGTTAGTACCTTAACCCCCTGTCGTTTGTTAGTCTTTTTGTTTACCTTCGCCAAAGTTAATTAAAAAGTAGTGCAAAAGGTCTAAAATAGAGAGAGTAAAAATTTTAGTTATCGGAACGTGACGAGAGGGGACGAGTACAGACTTTGCTGGTGCCGGCAAGTTTTCTTTTGTGCTGCTCTTTCTTTGAAGTTTCGCTTTAGTTTAATTCAGAATTGCTCAAGTAATCTTGCTGGAAACGCAAGTGGCAAGTCCAAAAGAGAAATGAAAATTGCTGGCAATAAAACTTGCCGTGTGGAAAACAGAAAAGCATTTCCATACCTACACTGATACCCAGCCGCGTACCGTGGGGGGGGCGGGGGGGGCGGTCCGCCCCGGGCGGCACTAGTTTAGGGGCGGCACTGAAGCTAAAGAAAGCCTTTTACAAAATAAATATGTGTACATTATCATTTTAAGGTGTACAAACAAAAGAAAGAACTAAACTTAATGAATAAATTTGGCCACCACAGTAAATGTAACTATATTTATGAGCTTCGTATTGAGCACAACCAAAATGTAAAATCGTTTTTCGAGTCTCAAAATTAGTTGCCAAAGAAATAAAAAAAGACATAATATTTAGGCATGTGCGAGTAGTTGAATTTTCGAATAACTCGGCTGCGACTTGAAACAAGCATTGAATAAC
Source organism: Tetanocera ferruginea (assembly GCA_958299015.1). Classification (NCBI taxonomy): domain Eukaryota; kingdom Metazoa; phylum Arthropoda; class Insecta; order Diptera; family Sciomyzidae; genus Tetanocera; species Tetanocera ferruginea. The sequence continues at coordinate 94,748,683 of OY282642.1, forward strand.
TGGTGTTTTCGAGTAACTCAAAGTTTTTTGAGTTTTTAAGTGCTTTAACTTGTCAGTGGAAATGCCCAGTAGAAAAGTGGTTTAACAGAATAACGTTTTTCAACTTAGGTATATTTGGTAAAAATAGCTGTTTTGTGCTTTGATGTGTTGAGTGTGGGAGAAAGGCGGAATTTTCGTTTGATTATGGCGAATTGTAAGTTCAGAGTGCATATTAAGAAATAAGACTTATGCGTATAATTTTAAGTCGTATCTTTTATAATGTTTTTTGATTTTTTAAGGGATTTCACTGTTTTAATAAAATCACTTTGGAGAGGAGTTAGGCGTGGTCTTAACTGATTTAGGTCATTTTCTAATTTAATAATTTAATTATTAATTTTCAAGAACTGATTTTGAGAAATGACCACAAGGTTTCAGCAGCTTCATGCTCTTGCTGAAAAATTCGCAATTCTTACTCCTTTGATTCTCCTGAATGATAAGTTGGAATGTAAACTGAATGAATTCTGTCACGAAGAAATTGACAATGAAGTTTCTCGTTGAAGGAAAAAAACTTCAGCATATTGTTTCTATAGCTCACAAAGAAACTGATTCTTGTATGAAAGGTCCACTTGAACTTTTAAAATTTATTTTTAAATTAAGTCTAGAAAACGCAGTTCCAAACATTGTTATACTTTTAAGCTTTATTCTAAGCTTTTATTCATAAAAACCTACATTAGAACTACAATGAGTACTTCTCGCCTACAAAATCTTGCCATATTATCTATAGAATACAAGTAAAGTAATGAAATAGACTTTGACAATTAGGGAATTCACAGTTTGCTTCTAAAGTTAACACCTGACAACTTTAGAAAGATATTTAGATCGAACTGTGAGCACCTTTTTTTGTGTTTTGGAGCTAAATTGCAAAAATAGTTTTCAAAAATTTGAAATTTGTTCATAAACATTCCTCGAATGAACGGAAAGGAAGAATTATGAGATAACTTTAGCAACAACTGGGATCTTAAGTTTGTACGTAAAACAAAAACAATCAAAGTTAACACGTGCTAAAATGTTCTAAAGTTAATAAACGGCAAAGTAAACAGAGCAGATAATACAGAACTGTGAGCACCCTAAATGTAATTACCGATTTTGCTAATAAAAAAACAAGAAAAATAATAATTTAATAAAATATTATAAAAAAAATTGTATTTGTATAAATTTCCTTTTCGGTGTCATTAAGGAATAAACTTTTTTATCGTTGGCCTAATTCTAATATGGCGTAAGTCAACATTTGGAATAATAGCGATTATTAACGTTTAAGGGGACCTGACGCCTTCAAAATTTTGTTTATTTTAATGTTTAAAAATGTGTATAAGTTCAATAAAAATAGATATAATTTTGAAAAATTACAAATATATTTTTCGGAAAAATATTACGCAAAAAAATTTTTTATTGTTTTTATCACATATACTGCTGATGGAATTTTTTTAAAAAATTCATGGCGCTTTTAATTTCATATGTTTTGTTCACCACTTTATATATCATAAATAAATTTTATTTTCAACTGTAGGGTATAAGTATAGTGTGTATGCAATGACAAAATTTTATTATGCCAGGTTACTCCTTAAAAAATACTTGTTCAGGTGTCAATATATCATATTTATATTTTAGTAAATATAGAATTCTCCCGTGATATAACAAAACCAAGTAACTTGTTTTTTGAAAATTGTGAGAAATTGAGGTATTGTGTTATAGGATATAATCTTTCCGTATATAAGATTTTTAAGTTTTTTCAAATTATTGAAGACTTAAATTATTGAAGAGTTAAGAGTTAAGTTTCGAAATTTTTGAAACTTGTGCTAGCCAAATTATTTTGCGTTGCAGTTTTTTAACAATTCAGTCGAACTTAAGATACTGAGAAAATTTTTGTCATATATTTTTTCATTTCATATAAACAAGATTTTTGTTTTTTCACAAAACCAGGCAACTATGAAGTTACTTAAAAGCAAATAAAACATTTATATGTTTCTTAGAACACTTTATTCGTTGCTGTTTTTTCAAAATCAAGTAACTTTAAAGTTGCTTGGTTTTGTTGTATAATATCAATTAAAACACAATTGTTTAGAAAATAAGTTGAACATTTGTTACAATTTTAATTAAGTATCTTATTATTATTGGTTGGTGACCGTGGCATGCAGGTTAAGTGTGTGGCTTAGCATGCTCGGAGCCCGGGTTCGATCCCCAGCCGTGGCGAAAAGTTTTTCAATACAAAATTTTTCTGATCGGTCACCACCTCTCTGCAGACAATGGCAAACCTCAGAGAGTAAATAATGCCATGTAAAGCTTCTTGAGAACATGAGCCGTTCGGAGTCGGCATAAAACATGTAGGTCCAGTTCTCGGTCAATTGTGTGCATAAATTTAATAACACACACAACACAATCGATCCTAAGAAGCTCGGTCAAAGTCCTTTCAAGGGCTGAAATGGCCAATTTGTTTTTTTTTTTTTTTTTTTTTTCTTATTATTATAATTAAGTATCTACACAAGTATCTTATTAAGTAAATTATATATAAATCTATTCATTAAACTCAATAAAAAATCTTTTGATACTATTTTTAACAAAATTAATGGAACATATAAATAAATTCATGAATGTTGGTATTTACTCATGGCTTGTAAAACCAATAGAAAGATCCTTAGAATCTGCACATTCCTTAAAATCTTCCCAAAAATTAATTAATTAATTAAAGGAATTAATTTATCTATAATATCCTTCTTTTTAGATGGGTTTTTCACGATTTCCTTTAATTGTACATATTTGAAAATTTCAGAAGATCTTTTTGATGAACTAATGTGCATTCAAAAAAATTTTGCATCGGTTTCGATGGAAGTTTTATAAAAAATTACAATAATCCTTTTCAAAAATTTTGCATTTCATTTTTTTCGGCAATTGCTGTATGCTGGATGCAATAATCTTTTCTTTGTAGCACGATTGAAAACGAATGTTTGAGAATCCTTTGTAGTACGATTGGAAAAGATTGTTTGAGAATCTTCAGATCGAGTATCCATGAAATGATTGTCCATGAGCTCTTCTTCGTCACCTTTTTTCATTTGTGGATCAAAATCAGGATCATAGTACGACGATGCAGGACTAAAATCAATTTTACTTTCTCCGTTATTAACGCAAAAATCACTGGAGAGTATACTTATATTTTTGTAATAATTTCCAAAAAAAAATTCAAGGAACTTATCATATAATTTTTGATAGATTATGACTTTCAAATTTTCAATTAAATCGAAATTTTTTTCAAGTGACGACATTGTACGCTGTTTTTGATTATATTCGATACGTTTGAAGAAGAAGATGTGACTAAGAAAAAATGTTCAATAATGAGAGGGGCGACAAATTTGGAATCCGCACCGGGCGGCTTAGCCTCTCGGTACGCCACTGCTGATACCTTTACTAGATATTATCAAAACTGTGTCTTGTTTACATCCTGGTTTTAAGAGCGCTAATAACACATTTTCGAAAAAAAAATTGCATATAAAAAATACCCTCACCAGCTGTGTACAAGACAAAAAGCAAATAAATAATATTCCGTAAATCCCTCACAAGACCTTTTTTAATTTATTATCTTACTTAATTGACTCTGATTAATTAACGAAGCTGCTAACAAGACCGGCAAAAGATTACCTCTTCCACATAGAAGCTATATCCTGCCAGACATATGCAAACATTGCTACATTTAGGTTAACATACAACATGTGTATGTATTTATAACTCTTAAATTAATTGCATGCATGTGTCTGATTTTCACATATTGCCAAAAATGGAGTGCTTATAAATTTATGGAACGCCAAAATTTAAACAACGCACCATATTCTGTCATCAACATCTGACAAATGATACGAACATACGAAGCACCGCACACAAAAACCAAATGCATTTAACTTTTGACTAAAACTTTACATAATTTTTCTTCCTTCAAAAGTTTGTCTTTTAGTATATTTAACAGAATATTTAGTGTTGTTTTTTTGGCATATTTCAGCACCGACATCAATTAAGTTGAAACAAAAGTTGGTGAGAAAATCCATCTTTTCCCGCTCTGTTATTATAACAGGGAAGCAAAATCAAATAAAATTAATTATAAAAGCTTGTCTTTTCACCATTACCACCACCACCATCACCACCACCTGCATTATATACAGAAAATGTCCAAAACAATTTAGCCATTAGCTAAATAACTTTAACAAGTTCCAGAAGTAGCCCAAAACGCTTGTGTTAAGAATTTCGTCCTTTTTGTAAAAAGATTTAAATCTTTTTGGCTAAAACTTGCTATAAAGCAAGAGACAGAAAGTATGAAACGGGTTCGCTACATTTCACTTCAGGGATTTCTTTTACCCCAAGCTAGCAGCTAGACATTAAAGTATGCGGAAACGGAAATGGCTATGAAGGATATAGTGGCAAGTATATTGTGTGTATGTGTGTGCTTGCCAAAGACTCTTGTACACAATGTCCATGTTTGTTATTGTTGTTTCTTAGAGTTGTTGTTGCTGTTGAGCCTTAATTGTTATGTGCTCTAAGATAATTACACTCAAGACCTAAGGTATCAAATCTTGTTGCTTCTTCTTCTGCTGCTGCTACTGCTTTTGTCTTATTTGGCTGCTACTTACTCCGCCCGTACCTGCAATCTAATGTTGTCGTCATCGTTGTTGTTGCTATTGTTGTTGTAGCTGCTGGCTTAGATTGTGCGAAATGATTTTAATTACTGCTGCGTGGCATAAAAGTTAAGTTTATCTGCTTGTTAATGTGACGCAGCTGGTATGAAAATGTAATTTTTGTGCCTACTGTAGATTTTTTGATGGGGTCGTTTTGCCTAAATTTATAATTATGATGAGGGTTTCTTGATGCTTTTGAGTGTGAAAGTTAAGTGAAGCAATTGACTGGCAATGCAATTTGTGGAGGCATTTATTTTAATAGACCAAAAAAAGCAGATACAAAATGTTATGGCTATAAATATTCATGGCTAACATAAAGTTGTTGAATGAGGGAGGAAAGAAAGGGAGAGCGAAAAGAAAATGGAGAGCAAGAGAAACAAAGTATTTCGAAAAGAAGGTGTCGAAATGGATGTATTCATGGCTAATATGAATTGTGAATTGTTATATAAATACCTTCATTAAAAAAAATATTCTTCTAAATCTGTTTCTTAATTTTCTACAACAGTATTGTGCACTTAAAAGTCAACCTATTGCAAACAAATGCTGCTTTTTACACTATTATAAACACTTGTTTAAATGTTGTGATTGAGATATAAAAAGTTAAATTTAAACAAATATTTATTGTTTTAAGGTTTAAAATGTTTGAAGTATAATTTTTAGTTTTCTTATTTTTTTATTTATTATTTAAGCCAGCTTCGAAGGTGTCAAAAAAGAAGTTTTCGCTGTGACTTTTACAGGATAAAGATGTTAATATATGAAAATAGTTTCGAATTGTAATTTCTTATTATTATAACTTGATCGTTGGGATATGCGCTTAAAATCAATTTATATTGAAGTTTCAAATTGAAGGTATGAAGGAATAGTGTCGAAGTTTCAAGGAATGATAATAAAAACTTAGTTTTTAACATAGGCATACAAAAATGGCGTCGAAAATGCCAAACTGACTCCTTTTCATGATTTTTATAAAGACTGTCCCATAAATAACTGTCCTCTTGTTTTTGGGTTATTTTTAAAAAAGTGTTGCCTCTATAGCAATACATTTGGTACCTTAATAAAGTAAAAATATTGCAGATTAAAAACAAAATACTCATTAGTAAAATAAAAGAGCTACTGAAAAGCTACTAAGTCGTCTTAACAAAAAGAGAAAAGCGGAAAGCAATTATTTGCAAATACCTGGAAAATCCAAACACCACGTAGAAAAAGATCACTAAGGAAGTTGGCGGGTGCGTAAAAACTGTAGGAAGGACCATAAAACGATACAAACAGCTTACCCTTTTATCAAAAACGCCATGCTCAGGGAGAAAAAGTGGTGGCCCAGAACGTTAAGTAGCTGTTAAATCAGAATCCAGGCACTTCGGTTCGTGATATGGCAGCAAAAGCGGGAACATCGAAGTCAAGTGTTCAATGGATTAAAAAATTGTACAACCTTAGGAGCTATAAAGTACAAAAAGTACCTGATAGGTCAGAAGAAAAGGACGTCGAAGCCAAGAGGAGGGCTCGAGAACTGTATCGCGATTACCTGCCCAAATTTGATTGCGTGATTATGGACGATGAAACGTACTGTAAAGCGGATTTCAAGCAATTACCTGTACATGAGCATCCTCTTAATTTACCACCGAAAAACATACCAAATTTTCAAAGAACTTGCAAAGAACTTGGAAAGGCCATTTGCAAATGTGGCCTTCGAAGTAAGGAATTTGTGACAGATCGCACAATCGACATCGAAATTTGCATCAGAGAGTGTCTGGAGCGGCGTTTGCTGCCTTTTATACGTCAGCACCAAAGTTCAGTACTATTTTGGCCTGACCTAGCAACATGTCACTACGCCCAGAGAACGATGAATTGGTATCAAGCCAATATTTTCACTATGGTACCAAGAGAAGCCAACCCTCCTAATTGCCACGAACTTCGTCCAAACGAAAGATATTGGGCTTTAATAAAAAGAAATCTTAAGAAGACCGAACAAATTGCGAAAAACATCGAAATATTTCTACGTAAATGGCGTCGGACACACACTAAGGTCAATGAAAGGTCGGTAAAAAACCTAATGGAGGACCTCAATCAAAAAGTGCATAATTTGTTTTATATGTATTTTTTTCAGTGTAAATAAATTTATTAATTTTTGTTATTTTGTAATGTTCACTTAATAATAAATTGAAAGAATTTTTAAAAAAACATCATTGGTTTTTTAACAATAAAAAAAAACAAAAGGACAGTTATTTCTGGTACAGTCTTTACTTGAGACCGATCAACATTAAAAACTTTAAAAATTTCAAAAATTAAAATTCTAACAACGCATATCTTCAAGAAACTTTAAGGTCATGCTCTAAGTATATTTAAAATTCATACACGCCGAAAAATTGATAATAACAAGTTTGCAAAAATAAAAGGTAAAAGAAATTAAATACTTTTTTAAATTTAAGCTGAATTTTTGTGTTGAATAAAATATTTTTTCAAATTGTTATTTTCACCGTTGGAAAGAGCACTTTTGAAAATATAAAGCACCTTCAATAGTTTTCATAAAAAAAATTTACAATATCAAGTACTACTCGAGCCAACAGGTAGTATGAAAAGTATCCGTGTTGGCGTTAAAGAATTAAGGGAGCATTCCTAGTTGGAAGCCTTTTTTATACCCTTTTTTAAAAACTTCTCATTTGAAAACGCAAAGAGTTATTCATATTCTGTTTTTAATTGTATTAAAAACATATTAAATTTAAAAAAAAAATGTTTTTTTTTCCTTTGTACGAGGATTGTTCAAAAAGTTGTCGGCCATCAAAGTTGGGCTTCGAAAAAAAAGGTTTGCTGCTTGCGCCCTGGATAACTCGACTTCGTATCATCTGAAATGGAAAAAGTAAACGGCGTTAGATTCAGTGCAGATGTAATTCTGGTCCCAACTAGGCATAGGTAATGCTGTAAGAATTTCAGCGCTGATGCACTAACTCAAGCGCAGTTTACTGTATCAGCGAAATGCGTTAACGCAATTGCGCCAGACGCTGTTCGAAATGTTATGGTTTCTGTAGCAACAAGACGCGTTTCAGCACAAAAAGTCTTAAAGTATAACATTGAATTGTGTGTTGAGTCATGTGCTAAAAAGCTCACACATAGAAATTATCAAATTAAATATCCTTTTACAATGTTTAACGTTATTGTTGTATTCATCAACAAAAATATAATAAATATAATATCACTTAACTGAACGAAGTGCACATTTCACCATCCAAAAATTAAGAAATTGAAGTAAGCAAGTGGATGGCTGTGTTTTTTTCTCAATATATAATCGAGCTCTGAAACAGATACAAACAGATACTCGTTGACGAAACAAGTTTGAAGTTGGATTTAAGTTTGCTTAGTCCCGGTTTATACTTGTCAACAGTTGAAGGTCAATTCTTAAATATTCCCTTTTGAACTTGCCCTCTCTCACATTGATGTCCGCGTTTCTTGTCCACTAATGCAAGAATTGACCGTCAACTTTTGACAAGTATAAGGTTGCGGTTATAGTGAACGCCGAGTCAGACAGGCAGGCAGGCAGGTAATGTGAACAAGCGAGATAGATAGCTATCTGCATCTCGTTTTTTCACACAGATTTCAGCCAGCCTGTCTGAATCGCGTTCACTATAATCGCAGCCTAAACCGGGACTTATACTTTTTTAATCGAACATGTGTGGTAAAGCATCATCTATCAGACATGCTCCAAGTCAAAAACCATATATTAACATCAGAAAATAAGCGAACAGCTGCCAGAATTTAACATTTGCAGCTCATGTTAACAAAGGTTTCATTTCCACTTGGTCCGGACCCATCTCGGCGCCTTGACAGAATTTGGTTCTAGACGAACTTGGTTTGATGAAATGTCTTCATAATATATGGATTTTTGTTTGCTTTCAATTTCTTCTCGATGTTTGCTTTGCCCTAAGTATTGCATTTTTTTAATGCGCTATTGCTTTACTTTTCTTTAAAGAATTGTATCAACGCAGTAACGCATTTAAATGTTTCAAAAATCTTAAAAAACCGATTTTGGGTCTTTCTTTGTAGTTTAGTTTAAAAAAAAAATTAGTAAAAAATTTATGAAAATTGTGATTGAGATAGAGATCAGAATGGTCTCAATTCTACGTCAATTTCACTTGGTTTCGTCAAATCGAGTTAAACCGGAGAAAAGTGACTTCGACATTCAAAAACGTGATTTTGAAAAAAATCAAAGCAAATTTTTAGCAACAAAACATTTTTTTGTGAAATACTTACACATATAAATCTGCAATGCCAGCCCCATAAAGAACTCCTTCCTCTTCTTCAAAAAATGTGAACTCAGCGGCTCTTTGTGCTCTTCGGGCAGTACGACCTTCTTTTGATGCGGCCAGAGCTTTAGTTTCGAACCTTTTCAATCGTTCTTCGTTCACCAGATTAGCCAGATCTCCAGATTAGCAATCACCTAGAAAACTGTATAAAACTCCAAAACGCAATTCTACGTTTTGCTGTCAATGCCTTATGCCTTCGTTTACATCATTTTTAAATTTTTTGCCGATGTATTTGTGAATTCGGTGTCCTCATCTCTTTCGTGTTGGTTACCACGAAACTGGCGTTTCGAGGGACGAGTTTTCTTGTTTCTTTTATTTCCATTTCTATTACTTTTTCTATCCATTGTCTTTAGTACAAACAAAAATTTTTATCAAAACTGTACTTTTCAAAACTGTTAATAAAGTAAATCGCATTTTGGCGAAAAGATTGCTTTAAAAAAAAGCCATATCTCCTAAAGTATTTCGAATTTCAAAAAAAAACTCTCTTGGGAAGATATCCTCAAATATTCAAGCTATAAAAATATGAAAAACATCTTTGCCAACCAGGAATACTCCCTTAATGTGTGGGTAAACAGAACGTTTTAAAAATGTTAAAATAAGAAAGTGGATTATTTATTAAATTAAATTGAATTAAAGCAACTTTTATTGTAGCAAATGTATTTATATTTACTGTAAATATATTCCGCATTTATGACCATACTTTGTTTATTATACATGTTTACTTCTTATTACAGAGAGTATATTCTGATTGATGTGAAAACAAAATATTTTTTGAAAAACATGCAATATGTTTGTAACAAATATATAACGTTTTAATTAATTGTATATTTAGCTTACTATTTCATTGCCTGCTGTAACATGAGCGCCTAGGCGCCACATTTTCCTACATTCTTCTTCCGAAATTGCTTTCCGAAGTTAAATATGAGTTCAATTATTTTCTATAATAACCAAAAATACAGCTTTTTGCTCTATAAGTAACAGGTCACAGTTTATAAGCTACATACAATAAGTCGCGTCAAAATAATCGCTACTAAACCACATTTCCAGATGTGCCGCAAACACATTTTTAATTCCTTACATAAATGTGTTTGTCACTATTATACATTTGCTGCTCATGCTTTTCTATTCTCTTAATTTTGTATTTTTTTTTTTTCAATCATTTTGTTGGCTTAATTAAATTTGCAAATCAAAATTTATTACCCGCGATTAAGTTTGTTTTCCGCAACTTCCATTATTTTGGTAATACATTTTTTTTAGTTAAAACTCGTAAATTGAATTTTCAAAACTTACTATCAGGCTTGTGTGTCAAAGTAGCACAAAACGTTGTTGCATTTAGTTTATTTTGTTTTTTTTAGCAAACTTTTTGTTGTTGATTAATTTTTGTGTGACTCCCCGTTCGCTCTTACACCAACGCGTATCCTGATAATTTATTCCATTTTAATTTGGCCAATTTTTATCCCATTGTAATTTATCTCTTTCGTGTGATTTACTTCATGCAGCCCACAACAACATTGCTTTGATGGCGTTTATTTATTTTTGCTACCTTATTTTTGTTGTAGTTGCTGGCTGTTGTTGTTGTAGTTTAAATTGTCTGCAATTTACAAAGTTGCCAAATGTTTTTGCATGTTTTTCTGTAACTGTAAGCTTTGCTATCTTTACGTGTTGTTGTTGTTGTTGTTGTTGTTGTGTTGCGGAAAAATCGTAAATTACTCGCTGTCAAATTTAAGTTTTAGTCTCAAACAAAGGATGTTGGAAGGATGATGGTTTTTTGTTGGCTTCTACGATATGACTAACTGTTGATGAGTTAGATGGGTGAATGTTGGTGTGTAGTGGTGGTTGAGTGAAAATTAATGGGCTCTCGAAAAGTGCAAATTGAATTTTTTGTTTTTAATAAAGAGGAAATAGAGGCAAAAGAAATGAAACGTTATGTTTTTGTAAAAGTCTCAGTGGTATTATAGATAAATCTTGTATGAAATTTAGTTAGCCCAAAGCCAGCAAGATAGTGTTAAGAATTGTGTTAAAAAGTTGTTAGAAGCTTAGTTCGATAGACTTCAAATTAAATAAAAAATATTATAAAATATTTAACATAAGAAAGGCGGTTATAAATTTCTTAAAATAATACATTTTTTTACAGTGTTCTTATAACATCCATTAAAAAAGTCTGGATTACTTGATTGGTTATATGAAAATGGACAATTTGAATGCAATTTAGAAAGCGGTTTATTCAAAATTATATTTAAGGTTGTGATAAGTTGGATCCATACATCGTACTAATAAACTAACAGCTATTAAATTAAGCTATTAAGAAATTGTGGCATTTTAATTGTTTATTTTTATTTAAATTTCTTAAAAAACATATTTTTTAAAAAAACATATTTAAAAAAACAAAATTTTTTAAAAAAACTAACTTTAAGAAATATATTTATAAGTAGAGCTTGATGCAAAATAATTTGGGAAGCCAAACAACAATGTTATTTGCAGAACAAACCGAGCAGACTAGACCATGGTTTCGTCGAACGCTCCTCTCTGTGGTTTATACAGTCCACTAACTTTGAAAAGCTAATAAGCTCAACTGGAGCAAAACCAAACTGGAATTACCGAGAACCTTTACACTTGTTCAAAGCAGTGTTTTTCTACTCTTTTGCTAGTTGCAAAATTTCAAAACATTTACTGCATTGATTCTACAAAGATTTTGTTGTTGCGCTTTTTGTTCACTTCTTTATCACATCTCTGATTCACACGTCATAGCGTTTATGAATAGAGTTAATTAAACCGGATTGAAATTTAGGTTTCGTTTATCGTGATGTCAAAGTAAGAGAAATTCTTATGAACAAAAGTTCTTAATTAACAAACTTTTGTTATTATTTTAAGTTAAAAATTGTATGCCTTGATTAAGCATTACTTTTTTCGTAACAAGAGTGAGACAGAAACAAAATAAAAGCTCGATAAATGTTATGGTGGAAAATTCAAAAGTCTACTATATCTTATTTTTATTGAAGGTGGAGGTGGAGGTGAAGAACATCATGATTGCAGAGTTTCTGAAAATTGTTTTTTTTTTTGTAAACAGCACACCGGACAATTTTGAAAGCTATCGTTTTTAACTACTATATAAATTTTGACGTAGAATAACGTCTTACAGCGTGGTTTGTAATGGGGTCATTTTAATAGATTTTTTGAAGGTTATGCAACTTTTTTGGCTAATACTTTAGGGTAAACCTACAGCCTTTAATACTTATCGTTCAAAGATAATATATATATATACTAAAATATCAGATATATCCTGCGCTGAATGAATATCTTATTTTGGATTTTGTCACTTTTATATTCAAGTCACAAAATAGTAAAATATAAGAAGAAAAATTCATGCTTTTACGCAATAAATGGCGTAAAATTTTAATTCTTGTTTTTAATGTAAATTTATTTGGATCCCACATCCCACTAGCACTAGCCAGTGTAGTTCGCAAACTCTACATCGAACAGAGACGAAAGTGTAGCTTGCAAACTAAATATCGGACAGAAACGAGAGTGGCACTAATAGAAAGAACATGTACTTAGTAACCAATACTTAAAAAATTATATGTCATTGAAACGGGCTTTACGAGCACTACAATGTCTTTTTAGAACATTTTTACTTCTGAGGTCATATTCAACTAGTAAGCCCCATTAGCCCGATTTATTCCCCTTAATTTTTTTTTTCTCATAAGATTAAATTCCTTAAAATTTGTACAATTTGTGTTCAAAAAATTATTTATTAAGTTTCTTTTACAATTTTGTTGATGTTATGTAATTGTTCGTTGACTAAACTTAAAGTAAATTTTTTATAATACAAAGGATTTTATCAAATATTTGAACTATTATAACTTCTTTGTTTTTAAACTGAATAAATAATTTTTTGAACACAAATCAAACAAATTTGACGGAGTTTAATTATATGGGAAAAAAAATGAAATTTAAGGGGGATAAATCGGGCTAATGGGGCTTACTAATTGAATATGACCTCAGAAGTAAAAATGTTCTAAAGAGACATTGTAGTGCTCGTAAAGCCCTTTTCAACGACATATAATTTTTTAAGATCTGACATGTAATGCTTAAATAATGCAAAAAAGACCATTTTGGCTGTTTTTCCGGTGGTCCAAAAAAAAAAATTTTTTTGTTTTCGGAATCCTCTCGAGGTCAACTTTAAAATAGGGGGTGGTTTTTTCAAACTTTTTTTTTTGTATGGAAGCCGACCCACTCTAGTATATTTCGCAGCGAAACAGAGTACCACTTTGATGAACATGTTGTGAAAATGTTCACGGGTCTTTCACAGCTATCGTTTTTTGTATGGAGATTTGAGTGAAATATTACATGAAACTGAACAGAGTAATAGACTTAAGAGTTCAGAAAAAAAGAAATTATAAATTAAAAAAATATTATAAACCTTTAAATGTCAACATTCATCGTTATTTAATACGAACTCGTGCATGTCACATTGATAAATATTATAAATTGTTTTGATATTAAAAAGCCATCAAATTGCAATTAAATAGATTGTTTGACAGTTTATTAAAATCATGATATCATTTAAATGAAACGATTATGGTTTTTTTTTTCATGAACATGTTATTTTTTTAAACAATTATAAAAATAAACAGCAAACAACTCTAAATTAAGCATGAATGCAAATTTAATTTACATTTTTTTAGTGATTTTCTGAGCTCTATCCTTGATATTTTGGCATTAGTGATATAATATAATTTACGAGTCTTTTTGTTGCAATAAAAACTGTTTTTCTTATATGTATGTAATTAGAACAGATTTCAACACCATTCACTAGGCGTTAGTGTACATATGAATATGTTGAAATCCTTGTTACTCTAACTGTCATTAAGGTAAAACTTTAGGGCTTGTATGTAACTCCCAAAGCGAATGAATATTAAATGCGTTGATAGCATAACGATTATGAAATGATATTTTAACGAAAACTTATATCAAAAACTAGCAAACCAGTATAATTACTACATATAAACGCTCCAAACATCCACACATGCACAATCAAATTTTGCTGATATCCTTGCTGTGTTACCTGTGAATAAGCTGAATAAATCCAAAAGTTGAGTAAACTTATGTTGCTTTGTGTAATAGAGAAAACGAAAACAAACTTCTGTGTATCTATGTGTGTGAAATTCAATATGGCGCAACATCCCCTTCCTGCCAAATGCGATGCGCACACTCCACATGCCACTCACTCAAACGTACAATGTTACAGCTATAGCAGCAAATTATTATGCGGCTGTTTTTGTGTGTGTGTGTGTGTGGGTGTGAGTTTGTTAAAACATAATTATTTTAAACATCATCACTACGCTTTATAGTCTTTGTAAGTTCTGCTGTACCAACTGCTTTTGCACTTTATTCATCTTCCCTGTCCACTACGTCATCGTCATTATCATCGCCGGCATCGTTAAGGGAAGGTTAATCAACTAAAACTGTCATGGCTGCTCGATGAACACAATGCTATCTAGTGCTTTCTTCCACCTCTCACGCTGCCACAGCCCCAACTTGGTAACGTGTTAAATATTCTGCATGCAACATGCTGCAGCTTTTCTCTATGTCGCTAATTGAAGCGCTGCATTCTATTGAATAATTAAATATTTGATTGTTGCCAGCTAATAAAATCCATTTAAACCCCTTTTGTATGGCCATTTGATGTGACCAAATGCCTCCCCTCTCCCCTCTACAATACAAAACTGATATCAGAGCAGTCAGGTGGGAGAAAATTTTGAAAATGTAATTAAACTAAATTCAACATTCTAGTAAGACAATCGCATCTCTCAGCTAAATTAATTTCAAATTATTTTCCATAAAATTTTGTGATTGCTTTTTGTTGTTGGTGTTGTTATTATTGACGTCTGAATAAGCGTTAGCGTGCAGCAATAACAGCGCCAATTGATTTGATAATTCTTTTAAGGGGGCAAGAGACGCATAAAACGCTATACTTGTTATTTATCTGTTACAAATCGTTGATGACTTAACTATGTCATTTGTATGTTTTGTTGTTTTTTTTTTTGTGAATGAAATAACTAGCATTTGAATCATATAATAATTGTAGGTCATTTCAGCCAAATGATTAACTTATTGTTTTTTGATTTTTTCGACACTTTTTTCGAACGGTATTATGAAGAATTAATCATGTTTAAATGATTAGAAACAACATTAAAATTATCCGCTACATGTATAAATATAGTTATTAGCTTATAGTTTTAGCCTATACAACAATTTTAAAGTCTTTGTGAATGTTTGTCTGAATTAACTTAACAATTATCATAACTAAGCATGATTAAATAATCGACTTTTAATTGAACTTATTTTCAAAATGTCGGAGCAAACAAATTGGTTTAATCAATCAGTGATTAATAATATTTTTAATACTTATTATTGTCATACTAGTTATAGCTATAGTTATAGCTATAGTCAACAGAAGCTCAGCCATATAATTTAATAGATCATTTTCAATAATAAGAAGCGATTTATGTAAAGAAACAACAACTTTTAGTCATTAGATAAGATCATCACAAAAAAGTGCGAAGATTTCAAATACAAATTTACATCTAGTGCATACTTCGATTTGGGTAACAAATGTCTTCTTGGAAAGATTTTACCAATTTTATAAAATGTAGTTTTTCGCTTAATTTACTTCCTGCCTTCTTTTTTGGGTGAACATTACAGAAATTCGAATTTTGAAAATTAAAACTTGCATCAAATCTTTCTAAACTAGTGTATGAGAAACTACTAGAGATTACTAGAAACTTGTTTGTAAGGTCACTTATCTTGGATTTTGAATCAACTCTTCACCCAGCTGTGATCAAATCAATTCTTGCACAAAAACGGTGTACCTACCATGTTCTTCATTTCAAATCTGCGAATGACATTAAGTTTCGTACATTTTGAAATATGGAAAAAATTGGTTTCGCAACTGTTGATCCCACTTAATACACGGCTTAATATCTTGGAATTATTTTTAAACCAATCGTTGCGCAAATTAATTTTTTAATCCTTTTTGTATTAGAATTGATACTTTTTAAAATACTAAAAACATGTTTAGTCAAGGATGTACTCAAAATTTAATTAATTGCGATAAAATTTGGTACCTAAATTTAATAAATTGGAATAAAATTTGGTATCCGTTAGTTAAGTACCCGTCAAGTTTAGTACCCCAGGTTTAAAATTTAATACAGAATAACTTAAGGGTAAAAAAACCTTTGAGCAATTTTTAAACCAATCATTGGAATAATGCATTTTTTAAATTTCTTTTTATTAGATTTCACACATTTCAAAATACTAGAATTTTTTAAGTTTGTCTGGCTTTGTCATAGATATAACAATTGGATTTATGGTCTTATCATCTAGTCCAGAGGTGCATCAAATTCAAAATACCGTCTGATGCTTAATTTGAAGTTGCAATTGGAAAAATATTGTATATTTTAAAACAAACATAGTTGGTACGCACTGTGTAGAGCTCAAGGCCCTATAATCTATATAAATAATAGGCTAAGGTTTTTTTGTGACTTCAACTCCTCCCAGACCAATGGATCGATTTTATCGATTCAGATGTCATTAAATTAGGTTTAGGCCATAAATGTGTAAACCACTTTTAAAAGTTGCGATTTCACTTCAGGGGGTTCCCAACCTTTTAAAACAGAAATAAAATTTTTGTAAAAAACCGCTATTTAATCGATTTGAAATTTACTTCGAGGAGAGCTTATAAATTGATCGAATTTTAATTTTTTTCAAAACTAAAAATTTTTCACCAAAATAATCTTATATGCATTCCTCAAATGTCAATTGTCCGAAAAATGCAGTTCCAAAATCAAAAATTCCACTTTCCGAACAAACAACTCAGTCAAATTTTAACGGTTTTCAAAAACATATTTTTTTTTTGCGTTTTTTCATTGAAATATATTACAAATCGATATTGTATGTGTATTATTTTGTATTGTTTTTTGTCTTAAATCTATTTTTTACTTCGTTTTTTTAAAATTAGTTATGTTTTATAGCTTGAAAAGTTAAGCTGCGATGTTTTCGGATAGTGATAATGTTTGTCTCAGTAGTAATATTAGTGTAAGTCCGTCTTCGTAGTTAGACAGTTACATTTAAAAATTTTGTGTCAGATCATACCTTTTAGGTCAAAGCGTTCAGGTAATGATCTTTAATATCATAATTTAGACTGAATATATCGATATTGAGGAAAAATGCTTCTTGAATAGAATAAAACAAAAAACAACAAATTGGCCATTTCAGCCCTTGAAAGGACTTTGACCGAGCTTCTTAGGATCGATTGTGTTGTGTGTGTTATTAAATTTTTGCACACAATTGACCGAGAACTGGACCTACATGTTTTATGCCGACTCCGAACGGCTCATGTTCTCAAGAAGCTTTACATGGCATTATTTACTCTCTGAGGTTTGCCATTGTCTGCAGAGAGGTGGTGACCGATCAGAAAAATTTTTTATTGAAAAAACTTTTTCGCCACGGCTGGGGATCGAACCCGGGCTCCGAGCATGCTAAGCCACACACTTAACCTGCATGCCACGGTCACCACTTGAATATTCTTTGAATAGAATATCTATTCTTGAATAGAATACCATACATTAAATGTCTATAATGTTTATAATATTTAATTTTTATTGAATTGCTCGAGTTCGGGCAACAGGTTTTCTAGTAAAATTTTAATTTACATGAATTGCATAATTCCGTAGGAGTCTAGTTGGAGTCAAGATCGTTATCTAATTTAGTATGAAAAATTAAACTTGTTTTCATTGATTCTTCAAGTTGGAAGTACTGTTTCAATAACATATTGATGTCACTCTAATGTGCATTCTTTTATTAAATGAAGAAAGAAAAAATACTTCCAGCGAATGAAAAAGTTTTTTAAATTTTCATATTATTACTCAAGTCTGCACTCAAGTACGTCATATAAGATTTATTGAGCTTTTATTATCTTGTTAAAAATTTCATACATTAGAAAAGCGGTGGTACCGCCACTTGGAGATTGGTGGCATCTTGAACGCACTTGTATAAATATGATTTTTTTTTTATTAAAACGGACCTTCAAAAGAATCAATATCGCTCCGAAGAATTTACTTCCACTTGGCTTTTGTTTTTAAGGATTTCTCTTACTTTTGAAATCACGACAGACGAACAGAAGTTTTAATCCTGTTTAATTTAAATCTAGCTATCTAGCTTGCATAGATACAAACACTATGATTTATAAATCAGAGAACACCTCAAGCCTACTTGAAGTTCAAGTACTTGAAATATTAGGGGTAAATAAATGCCAAACATTTTGTTTTTGTAGAAGTGCCATTCTACCCAAGTACTTATCTACCAATCTACTCTAGCTGACCCCCTGAATTGTTTGGGTAGATTGATTGAGTACTTTTTCTTGGGTAACCACCTTTTCCAAAAGTAGGCAATAATTGAATTGACAAAAAAGTAAAACAAAGTAAACAAATTATGAGTGAATAAAATAGACAAATGTTTTAAAATGAGTTATTTTAAAATTTTTGAGATAAAAATTATTAAATGCCGCAAAGTTCACGTTAAAAATTACTCCTATATAAAATAACTTTTTTACGCTCGTACAATGGCCTAACTAAAATAACATGAATAATATGGTGGCAACTCTTTTCTAGCTGTCACTCTTCTCTCATCAGCTGTTATTCTACAAAGTACTCAATTGCAGTTAAGGGTGCTCGCAGTAATCAAAAGTTTACTTACTCAATCTACACGTACCCAACTACCCAAGTTAGTGTGAATACCCCTATTGTATTTATGTATACATGGTTGAAAAAGTAAGCTTTAGCCTGCTTACAAAACTCCAAAAAAATCATTTCGATTCTTTCTTGTTGACTTGACTTGTTGTTACTAACATTGTCGTATTCGAAAGTTCTAAGCCTTGAGACGATCGGCATACTCGGTAATATCCAATTAATTCAAATATATGAACAATTTCAGGTATCCATATAATTCAATTAAGTTGTGTTATAAAAGCTTAAGCGTATTATGACGTTTTTAAGCTTTTGTGGCCATCGTGGTTTTAAGGATCTGTTCTAATTTCAGAAATAAAAATTCAGGATGATAGTCGCCACCTAAATTTTTTTCTGTCGAAACCGATGCTGTGGCGAACACTATGTGAAAATAGGTCACTGAAATCTAATGCGTTTTATTTTTTTACCATAGGCTTGACACCTAAAATAATATCCCTACGGACAAAAGAACCGGTTCAGAACCTATCACGTGATAGGTTCTAAAGTGATAGTAACCAGTCCCAATTCTGCCACCAACATATGAAACCAACCGGTCGCTTTTACATGGCGTTGCCATTGACAAAAATATATCGGCAGGTGTCAATTGACACCTCATAGATACCTTTGGACCTAATCAGTAGCAGGTTTATTTATAAAGGTTGTTGGTTTAAATTTTATATAAAACACAGATATTTAAAAATAGCCGCAAAACTTTCACCATTTTGGAAAAACAATTTCACAATGAGAATGCGTTGTTCATTCGTGATTTTTTTTCAATTCTCATTTTATTGAATTTTACCTTAACAGTAGGATCATAACAATCTCTACGCTCCTTAACTAATTAAAATATTTGCAAATGTCAAGTGACATGGTTAGACCATATTTACAAAGTAATTATGTAGTTGTAATAAAAATATGGCCAATTCCAACAAATATTGATATCTATCAGCTTTATCTGCTTAAAAGTCAAAAAAAACTTGTAGTTTTAATAGTTCTATAAGCCTTAGCATTAATTACTGCTTCAATAAAATTTTTATTTCATCAAACAATTTCTTTTCTTTCCATTAAAGACGCCAAACAGCCGAGGAACGTGAGGCCGAACGGCAAGCTGCAAATCGTTTAATGCTTTCACTGCAAGCCGAAGCAATTAGCAAAGGATTTGCACCACCACCAGCGCCACCGATGGGAACACAACAGGTGAATGGTGCACCGTTGGCAGCGCTGCATGGATTGCAGCCCTGGGCCGAATCGCATGCAGCTGGATGCTAATAAAAATTAGCAGGACGTACGTATAACAAGCCAGCGTGTTTACCGGAAGTATAGAAAAATTAGTTATAAAAAACAAGAAGTTCTTTTGTGATATGCAATTGTAAATAGATTTAGTTATAAGAGCATTATATATAAAACAAAAACAATCTCAACTATCAATAAGTCTTATAAAATAACTACAACAAATAAACTGAAAATACAACTCAATGACGTAGATCCTAGCAGATTAAACTTAATTTCAGTTGAACGAAATTCTGCAATAGTTTTATGTAATATTAAACAACATTAACATAAATAGAATTTAGCATAAAATAAAAATTGTATGTATATTAAAAAATAAAAACAAACTATGCTAATAGTTAAATAAAACAGCTGTTGTATCTCGATGTATTTTGTAAATATTATTTTGAACCTTTGCGTTCAATTAAGTTTAAGTATATTAAGAAGTAATATACATAGTAAATAAGAGATAATAAAAGTTAAGCGCGAAAGCAATAGTAAAGATAATCGTAATATTACATGAAATTAATTAAAATTACGCAAAATAATAATTGATGATGCATATCAAGTGTCGGTAAGTTTCTTTGCTTTGGCTTAGTTTATTTGTTATCGGCTTTAATAAGTTTAATAAGTGCTTGTTTCTAATTTTTATTTGTTTCTTTTTTCATTGTAGATCAGTGAAAGTTTTTAATATGCTGTTTCCCAATCGATTTATTTATTTTTTACGGGTATGCAAAAAAGTGTATTTGTAGCTTATTACTTAAATATTAGTTATGTATGTACAATTATTATATAATAAAATATGCATAAGCGTCTGAAATGAAATAAAATTCTATTAAAGAACAACATTAAAACAATGTGCAATGAATTATTTTCAATAAATTAGTCTTGGTTGTTAAAATATGCGTTCGTGTGTTCTGAGCACTGCTTAAGTATGAAAATGAACACTATGAAGTGTTGTTAATAGGTTATTCATGAAGTTGAATTGTCCAGGAAAAGCTGAAAAATATATCTTAAACGATCATAATGATGAATCAACTTTGTCTATTATTAGGTAAGATGACTATGACTTTGAATATTGGGTTAGATTTTGATAATTCCAATACATACATGGGATAGACCAACTATTTAGCTGGTTCATTGAACTTTTTTTCTGGTTACTGCATGAAATTGTTGATTCTGGGGCTTATAGGTCTTACAGAGGCTATAAATAGATTTTATTGGGTCATTGACAGTGCTATCCTTTGAAAATTTTTAAAAAGTGGTAGATTAAGAAAGCACTAGTTTAGGGTTTCGATATAACAATTCACTTGCAAATAATAAATAAACACACATCTCTTATAATATTCCAAAACCAGTATTACATTTATTTTTAATAGCTATCTATTGTTATGAGTAAAACGATTTAAATTTTTAGCTTTGAACCAAGGATTTCAGGTATCCAACCTATTAAGTCAAGTCTTCGTTGCTTCGGAAATGGGTTGATAGATATGTAGGAAAGAAAGGGAAGTCAAGCTTAACAAGCGTATAATGTTTTATGTGTCGTATAGCACTACTATATATCAACATTCGAATTTGAATCTGAGGCAAGTGTTTTGCCTTTACCTCAGTTAATTCGAGTTATTAAGCAATCCCATTCCACAAACATCTCTTTCACCAACTACAACATTCAAAGAATTGATTAATTTTTAATTTCAGTTGATTATAAATGAGCACAAAATTAAAGAGATGTGAAAACGTAGGACCAGGCGCTGACTAGGATTCGAACCCAGTACCTCTGAGTTGGCAGTCAAGCACGCTTCCCACTCCACTACCACCTAAATTCAAGAAATGGAAATCATTGCCCAAGATTTTTTAAACATTATAGCTCTAGCTCCAGTTCAAACATTTTTCTTACATTTTCCAAAAACTATCGCTCGCAAACACTGCCTCCTTTCAGCTTCTTTAATTGCCAATCGGTGTGAAGAATAATTACCACCAACCAGAGAGCATTATAGCCTCTATGTTCAATTTTGATGATAAAAACTCTCTGAACGCCAATTTTTTGGCAACAAAAATTTAATGTGTGCCACTTAATTGGTGCTGGTAATAGTTCACACAAAAAAAGATATTACAAAGTTAATTATTGCCACCAATTTAGTAGTTCCAAATCAGTGGTGGCAATAATTCATACGTTATTTGTTTTACAACCACAAAGTGGTGGCAATAATTCTCGTGACAATGATACACACGGCTGTTGTATTATTGTCAGATTTTGTTCATATAAACTGTTTCTCTCAAAAGCGATTTTGTCAGATATTTTACCACCAATTCTAAAAAAGTTAAAAATTAACCCTTAAACCGAGTGTAAGTTTTTACTTATTTCGATGATGATGATATATGTCTGTAAAAGTTACAAAGATACCACTCTATCCGTAAATAATATCAATATAAACTAGTGACAATGGAATAATATATTTTTCTCTAAGAAGTTTAAAGAACGATAACTATTTTAATGACCCAACTTATTTTAAAGATGGTCTCAATGGTAACTATTGTTCATAGAACCATCCATTTTTTACAATGGAAGTTCAAGGAATCCGAAAAATTGTATATGTTCCAACCAGATCCATATAAGACTTTGGTGGAACCTATATTAGTCGTAACTATAATTTTTCATTCAATAAGTCATGAAAAGCGTGCCTCCCGTTGAACTTTTTGAAAAATAATCGAGGATCATAGATTTTTACTATATAGACAAAATAAATATATCACAAGATCTGATATCAATTGATAAGACTATCAAATATATAATGTGATATAAGCTGATTGAAGCAGCAAACCCTTTATACTAAGGTATCGGGATTCATACCCACGGAATTACTGTGGGAATTTGCACTATGCTGTATTTTGGCGAATCCTTTCTCTGATCTTGCCATCTTAGAAAAAAAACATTGGCCTTATTATGGTATTGAAGGTCTTCATTGTGGACTTTTAGCTTCCCCTTAAGTTTCATAGCCACTGCGATGATAAACATCAAAATTAAATACCTGTAATGCTGGGTCAAAGAAAAATTTCTTGTCTCCAATCAGGAGACAATCGAGAGTAGCATAGAGAGTACCAGCCATACTACCTCTAGGGCTTCCATTCAACCAACAACATCTAGTCCTTCCGAAGTCACCAGGCATAGAGACCAGAATATTGCCAATATATTCCGAGAGATACTAAAATTTAGATACCAGAAGACTTAATTTATTTTTGGCAAGATTTCTAAGAATTTTGAGGCTGGTTATATGCGGGAACATAATGAGGAAGACCCCATTAGATATCAGGCTGTGATTAATGAGTACCTGGTGTTTCAGGATAGTCAGACTCCCACTGGAGTCACTTCGAAGGATTACCAGTCTCAAGAATAGGTCGATAACGCTTTCAAGACTCCAAAGATTAACCGTCATTTAACCGCACCTGATTAACCCATAACAAGCCAGCGTGCCTACATTGAGGTGGTAAGGGATCACCTGCAGGTAGTTCTAGTCGATAACAACTCAAACAACCACTAACAAGTGCAAACACTCAGGGAAAAAGTGCTATTATATCAAACCCATCATGGGTTGAAATAACAGATTTCACTGTTAAATACCATCCAACGAATGAAACATTTAAATCAACAGTCGGTTGACTATAGAACAGGAAACCCATATAAAAACGTACTTATAGAAATTTGATCACAGATTTGGAAGTTGATGTTTAAACGAGTGTGCTGACGTATTGTGCGTCTTGCACTCGATTGTCCTAGGTTCGAATACCGGCAAGACCATCAACGAATTTTTTTTTTAAATTAAATGTGTAATTTTTTGCAAGATTGTAAGCAAACTTATATTGAAGGTTGTATTTGACCAAAAGTTAATGAATTAGAATTTAAATTATTAAATTAAAATTTTTGCTAATAGCACAGCTAGGATACGAACCCAAGTCCTCCGTATGACAGTCTAGCACACTTCCTCTGAGATCTTGACAACGATAAGATAAATATAGCAAAACATATTCATTAAAAAACTATTGCTTAGAGAAGACAAAAATATTTCAACAGATGATTTTAACAGTACAAAAATACGTTGAAACGTTCATTCAACAAAAAACACTGTTAACTTAAATGCAAATCCTTCAATTTAACAATGATTTGAGTTAACAGCGGCCGACTGTTCATATTGCAGTTGTTATTTTTCTAAGTGTAAGGAGTTGGCAAATATTTCGGAGATGGTTTTTGAACACTTTCTCGGCAACAAGCGTGGAACCCTGCTTTGATTCCTCAGCAATAGTGAAAAGTTTTAGCCTGTTCAAATCAGTTCTCTAAGAAATATTAAAGCGAATGTGTTCGTTAGATTAGTAATACATTAGAGGCTTATGTTTTCAAATGCGAAGGAAGGCTAAAGTCTTCAGCTTAATCCTTCCTGTAAAATATACTTATAGCGATTTTGTGAAACATGCTAATATTTTTGTTCAAAATCACAGTATACAGTTGCACAAATAAAATGGCCGATTCTTATATTCTTCCTTTTTAAAACTTCGGGGTTTCGGAGACTTTTCATTTGTCTTTGAAAAACTTTATGATTATTGACGTTAAATTAATTTTTTTAAATTAAACCCGCTATTTCCGTCCGACCGATTTGGAAATCTTTTTGGATTTAAGACCTTTTTGAATACAGGTTTTACAATATGAGTGTCGAAGCTACATATTTTTTTCCCCGCCTGAACAAAACGAGCCACTTTAATAGGCATCAATTATATCGAAAATGATTGAATTTAATATCTGTCGTCGTGCAGCTTATTTTCTGCTTTCTGATATTTCCTTCCAGTTCATTTATTACTGCTTCCTAAAAAACAGTACCACTCGATTTTAAGTTCTTAAAGCAACGTGTTGAGTTGCATTTTTTTTTTCCTGACCCCCAACATTGAGTCAACCTTTCTGCAATAAAGTATCTCTTTTTATGACTTTTATAGCCTTCTAACTCAGAAGCAACAATGTTAGTCTCTTTGAACACTTAAGACCACACGACCTTAAGTGTTCTGCTCGTCATAAAGTTATATGATACTTTTTGTGCAAAAAGTACAACAGTACAAAAAACATATAATAGAACGATTAAAAAACAATGAAAACTCATCAAATGAAGCCTTAAAGAAACACCGGGTGGGTCTGTAGAATGATGTTAAACATGCAATAATAAAGCAGCTTTGAGTTTTTTCTCTCTCTCTCTCTCTCTCTACTATTCCACACCAGCCAGAGACCTGGAGACAAAGATTGTCCAATTAAACGCAATTTATATACGATTCCTAAATAAACGACGATTTCATATCATAACAAAAGTCAAAAAGGGAAGATGGCAATCATCAACAACGTAGCGTCGTCAACATCAAAGTCTGCTCCATAAACGGTAGAACTTCTGTGGAAGCGACTTAATAATAAGAACCTTACTAGGACCGATTAAGTTAAGACCGAACAAAAACTGCCGACGGCACATATTAAGCACTCAACGTGGTCAAGATATTGAGAGCTTAAAAGTGAGATTTTAATACTGGTTACGCTGGGAAGAGCACATTCAGAACAGATCACAAAGTGTGATAAAATATCACTTGTATCGTGTTGTTAAATGGTGTCGTTGAAATAGTACTAGTTGGTTAATTTGTAAAATTTATAGCTCTACTTATGTTGACAAATAAAAATGACACTAACACAAATGATTGGGTCTAAACGCACATTTCGATCAGTTATCTCTAGAGTAAATTTTAATTTGTCAGAAAACGAATAAGAAAAATTGGACAGGAACCACTAACGATATGAAAACATCGGAAACACATAAAAAGATTAAAATTCTAAAACCACCGATGGCAGCAGACAACAACGACCACCACCACCGCCGCCGTCGCAACGCTCTGTTGGCAAGGTGTATGAGGGCGGCTATGGTGACACGCCGCCAACTGCCGCCAAAACAAAAGAAAACAAAAAAAAAATAAACAAACAAAAAACCTCTGTGATAAAATGCCGGCGTCACTCTTTTCAATGAGAAGATCTTTTTCGGTGATCTTTAATGAATGGCCAGCACCTAATTATCGGACAAATTGACCCACACACATGCACACACTGCATCAAATAATTGCCTCCAGTTGATACCTGGGCTGGGTTGGGCTGGCTATTGACTGTATCTGTTCGACAAAACTACTTTGATGTTTGTTGGCCTAAACTTGGCTCAATCGAATGTGTCATTGTATTTGTCCCATACTAAAAAGACGCACGATCATTTCTTAAGCAACATAACAAAGAATCCTTTGATAACTTGTCAATGATATGTTGGCTTGTATAGAGTTTAACACAATATGATGGGCTCCTTTATTTCGAAGCGAAGTTGTATACAACTTCTCTCGATCGTTGGCATTGTTTTAAATGTGGCGCTTAAAACACAATAGCAACATATGGAAGTTTCGAACACTATAATTAAAGTGTTCATTTGAGCGATCATCAACAGCTTCCTGTTTGTTTTATTGAGTGTTTTTTTTTTTTGTATTTCTGTTTTTTTCATGCAATCGATTATTCGAAATTATTTTATTTCCTTAGCTTGTTTGGCTGATTGTTTTTTTTTTTTTGGTACACGTTTTTGTTTTTTTTTTGTTTTGTTAGAAACATCATTAGTAAAAAGTTGTTGAAAGGTGAGAGAAAGTGATTATCTTGTAATTTGTTTTCATGGTGTTCACAATTTTACCTACATCGTTGTTGTAATTAATAAAATATTTATTGTGTAAATAAGGTACATAATTTGTAAACGATGCAAGGTAATTAATTATGGGAAGCCTTTTTAAAAGTAAGAAAAAATTTTGATCGAATATCTTTGCAGATCTTATTTTTAATAAGACTTCGTAGAAAATGTGACTCAATAACTCACTTGGTGTCCAATCGAACAGAAATGCTTTTGAATTTATTAAGAAAAGTTAACATATATAATACAAAACGGGAATAGTCTTTAAAAAAGTCTAGCAACACTGGTCATGAGTATTGATTGCCGCATGCTCTCTTTGGCGTGAGTGGATTGAATCAGAGTGCTGTGCGTTGAGGGTTGGCTGAATATGAATACTTTTTTTATGAATATACTCTGAATAACGAAAAAGCGACTCGCTGCAGGTTTCTGATATGTACCCGGCGCGCTTCACTTCACTTTTTCTTCAAGCAATAAAGAGAAATTAAATTTTACTTGTGATAAATAACCAAGTAATGCTATTAAAATATTTGTGCTGTATGCAGGGTTGCCACAGCCTAAAATTTTCTTTTACCAAAATTCCCAAAAATATTTCACATTTAAGAAAAAAATTTCACATCCAAAAAAAAAATATCAAATATGTGTGATCAATCAAAAAAACAATATTTTAACTTTTTTGACACATGTTTCATCCAATAAAATTGTAATAACAAAAGCTGTGTTTGATGACTCCTCTAGATTAAGATTCCTTACTACAGATCATTAAAAACTGTTTATTGATGACATTTTTCTCTTTTTACCTCCTCTTACTTGATATTGCTCTTTGTTTTTTGAAGCCGCTCTAAGTTAAGCTTTCAGCTCTTTTGTACGCTTATATTTTTTGTGGTGTAAGTAAGAGTAACATTTCAATAAATCAAGTATTTTGGTTCTTGTTGAAAAATTCGAAAAATTGAAAGAGCATTAAATAGTTTCTTTGCTTACCTATTTCAACAGTTTAATGAAAACTAGTAATTTTTCTGGCTTATTTCTTAATTTGTTTGCTTTTGGCACTGAGTATTTGTCATCGAACACAACTAATATTGTTGTATACCAGTATTCATGTATTCAGGTTTCAAATATTTTAAAACATGTAGCAGATATTATGGTTTACCGATAAATTTCCAATGAATTTTTTTAAACAATGTGTGGAACTTAAAATTCAACTTCTGAAAAGCGCTTTATTTTTGTTGCGATGATATTGAAGAAAAACGAATAATATTGAGTTTGAGTTTTACGGTCTTTGGTACTACCCCATTTTTATATTTTAAATACCTGTTTTCAGTGTCACTGTCTGAAGAATCTGAATCTTGTTTTTGTGCATGACACGTAACCGCGACTCTAATCCTTTAACCCTAAAATGTAATTAAATTATTAAGTATTACGATGGTACAAATATAAAAATGTTCTTTTCAATATGATGAAGGCCAATAATTTGAATACGTTTTTTATACTAATTGGAGTTCGATAGGGCCCGAAATTCGACCTTTTCACTTTCATTTTCTCGATACAAAATTAATGTGCAAAAAAAAATTTGCTTCATAAAAATTTGGCAAAAAAATTTTTTCAACAAAAAAATAGTCGGTGCACTCGTTCTCCGCACTTTGATTCATTTAAAAGAAATTAATCAAAATCGGTTAGAAACACGTGAGAAAATGGTTTTTTACTATTTTCACTACGCCTATTTATATATAGATAAAAAAAGAGACGATCATTTAAGGGCGGTAAGTTTTTTAACCATTTTTTATATGAATGCTCAACATCTCTAGAATATTGTGTCCAAATTTGAAGTCAATCCGAGTAAAACTAACGGAGGTAAAAATTTTTAAGTAAGTGTACCTCGAACGTACAAACGTACGTGTACAAAACTTTAAAGCAGTTTTCCCACAAGTTGTGTTTTCAAAGTCCGTGTTTACTGCCAGTCCTTTAGAAACTACTTGACCGATTCATTTCAAACTTGGTACACATACAAAATACTTTCCTCCAACGTTGACTAAATTTTAATGGTTTTTGATTTCAGATAATTTCCGACCGAGACATAATGAACACCGCAAATTGCTCTTTTTCCAAGACGCTCTGGGAAAAGCTCCGTCACCAGCTTGTTTTTCAATATTTCCGGAAGAAATATAGTATTGATAAAAGTACACTCAATAATGTACAAAAGATTTTAATAAATTTGCTCAATCCATACTCTCAAAAAAATTCACAAAAAAAGTGTTTTTTACGCTGAAACCCTTACTTCGCCCTTAAGCTTTTGGGAAATTTTCATAAAAATGTTTTTCGTTTTCACTAGAAATTTTACCAAAATGAAATTTAATTTCACATTTTCACATCGAAAAAAAAATTTACCAGTTTTGGTAAATTTTTCACATTCTGGCAACGCTGGCTGTATGTGATAACAAATTAAAATTAATAAATGCAGCGCTCTATGATAGAGAACGTTGCTTGTTTTGTTGGCCGGTGCGTAGATAAGCAATGAAGGCGGCTTTCTTCACGCGAATATCCCACGTACAATTGTCCGAGAAGCATAGAAATTCGAGATTAAGGCCACACACTTGCAATAATTGTCCTTGAGGTTTCATCATGGCGAAAGCGAGACGAACTGGAAACTGAATGTGATTGTACTCAACAGTGGCGTAGATAGCTTTTAATTCTGGGAGGGGTCCAAAAAAGTAATGACCTGTAATACGCTAAGTTAAGTACAGTCATACTGGTACTCAAAAGGCAGATCATTTGGTATCATTGAAATCCTCGTAATTAGTAAATCCTCGTCTTTAAAGTTGTGTTTGAATATCGTTGCTTGAATGGCATTATTCTTCAGCTGCTTCACTGCCAATTTGGTTCCATTTCACAGCTTTGTTAGATCAAGGTTGTGCAACAGGTGTGGAGAATTATTTCCATATGCAATATTGCAATATTGTCATAACACAGGAAGAATTATTGCTATTGTGTTAAATTAAAAAATTCTTCGAATTTGGCTTATCTTATTCTATTAAACAAGCAATATTTTTTTTTATATATTTGCAACTGCGTTCTCGAAAACTGCTCTAACGATTTCGATGAAATTTATAATATAGAAAAGAGGGGGGCTGCAAAATCGATCCATTTCCATGGATCGTTCTTTATCAATGTTGTTTTTAGATTCTTTATTGTCGCTGAACACTACCAGTTTGATATATTTCTCATTTAGTTTTTGTAATAAAAACTATAGAACCTAGATGTTTAGCCGAAGTGCAGTACTGCGAAAGTGTGATGCGGAAGATTTTTAACGAAATCTTGTCCGCGTTGCATTCGCATTTAATGTACTGAAAGTGGCCAGATCGGCTAGTGATCATGTTGGCGTCGGTACAATTTTTTTTAATTATTTGTATCAATTACAATCAATGTTTGTATTTTTAAATTTTGTTTTTAATGTGTTCTGTTTATTTTTATGAATAAAAAGCTTCATTGTATCAACAGAAAAATTAAATTGCTTATTTTTACAATATTTCAATACTTTTGCCATATTTTGAAGAGGATTTACAAATTTTTGAGGTTTTGGTTGATCTAATAAAGCTTTTAATCAATAAAAATATATATATAAATAATTTAAAATTATATTTTAAATAATTTTAAAAATATCAACAAGAATAAAAATTGATAAAATAATAAAAAAATGTCGACCGTGGGATCCGAACCCAGGCCGCCACCTCCTTTGCTGAGAAAGTTACTTCATTGGCAAAAAATTAAATTTTTGCCGAATAAATAGAAATAAAACTAGTTTGAAAAATACAAACTGTAATTAAAATTAATAAGAAATCATACAAAATACTAAAAAATTTCTGCAAAAATTAGTGTCGGTCATGCGATTCGATCCAACGCCGCACATAGGGGTATTTGGCTCGAAAAACCGCTCAAAACTTGTCTAAAAGAACTTGAAAAGGGCTATAAAGCTTGTTTCGACCAAATAAAGGTTTAAATTAAGTTTCTTAATTTATACAGACCTTTTTTTAAAAATTCATAACTCAGTCAAGAATAAACATTTTTACAACATTTTTTTTATTATTGTAGAGAATTGAACAAATTACAAAAAAATATGGGCATTTCCATGGTGTCGATCGTGACTATTGTACACATTTCAAGTGAAAAAAATGTCATAATAAGACAAATTTAAAAAAAAACAAAAGGCGAGCCTTATAGCTCTCAATTAGCCCTTTAATTATTGTTATTGTCAATTGTTGGGTCATTTTTAGTTCTCAAGATATTAGCAAAAAACCAATGTGGTCGCACGTGACCAAAAACAGAAGTGGTTTTTGTGGCAAAAAATTCAAACTCGGATTTCAGCAAAATGGGAAGCAATGTTTTTATGCAATTTTTTTTTAGTGTTGTGCATTGATGTTCCTTAAAAATGGCTAGCATTGTAGACATAAAGGATTTATATTTTTTTTATTCAATAAAAGAGATGGTCGCACGTGACATGTTGCTCTATAATGAAATACAAATGAAGAAACTTCAGGAGTATGGTATTGTGTAAGTATAATAAACATCTACACTGTACAACAAAACTGAAGTTTTTGCAAATCCCAAGAAGTTTCACAACGGTTTCCTAAGATTTTGGGTTCGCTGAATCCAAATCTGAAATCAGAATTTTCTGGTACCCTAAGTTTTCGAGCTACAGAGAAGGCAAAACCCTAACCTCCTACTGTTAATGAAATGAATACGATCGACCCCCCATTACTTTTTCAAGAGAAACATTTTTTGCCTTGGAACCCATCCACTCTAACCCCTCCGTATGGGGCTCCCATACAAATTTTATGTATGAATTACTATGCAAAAATATATGCCGCAGAAAAAAAAATCTTGTTGTTCCCCTGTGTATTTATTCAGAAATTTTTTTTAGACATTTTTTATCAAAATGAGATAACAGCATTGAATGTGAATTAAACCAAAAAATGCCAATGGATTTAAATGAAATATGGCTTATTTGCTTTGTAACATATGTGTTCTTATAGCTTTATGTTAAAAAAGAGCTACTTGACGTTTTCGATTTTTTATGAATTATGAAATATCAAAAAAGTTTAAATTTTGTATAAAAAAATGTTTTTTTCGGAAGAACTTCATGAATATTTACCAAACTATTCAGCTAATTAAAAAACAGTGCGGATCTAACTTTGAGGCAATTTTGCTGTGGATTTTCGAATTTTTTATTTTACCAAATCAGACTAACTGTTCTGGAGTTATGTTAAAATCTCTGATGGAATCTCGTTTATTTTAAAAATAGCAGTTTATCGCGAAAACCAGAGTCAATTCAAATAATCTAAATAATCTAAATAAGAGGCTAAGATCTTCATCAATGTTTTTACTAAAATTGACTACCAAACTCCATGCCGCAGAATCAGTGTTGCCCTGTGTAATTGATCTGTCCTAAGCAAAAAAAAAATTAATTTTGAATTTCCCATTTACCATGTCGCTCGTGACCAACTTTATACAAGTTAAAACAACACAAATTTTTTATTTTTTTAACGGTTCACTTTTGTTTTAAAGTCGCATGAATAAACTCAATTTAAGATAATTATTTTGTCAGCTTACTGCATGTTCTTCCGACGCACTGAGTAAAAATGTTATTTTTGCATGTCGAACGTGACAACGAACTAAACGAAAAACCAAATCAAAAATTTACCGTTGTCTTTCATTGCGTGGTTTCTTATCATTTTGTTTTTTCGTTCTTTATACTCCTAGAAAGATTTAAACAAGCAAAAGTCAATGCATTATGTTTCTGTTTAATAACTGTTATAAAGACAAGACATACCAAAGAAATATCAAAATAAGCAATATTTCACATTTGCGCACTTTGCATCCGAATATTTCGCAATGAGATAGAATAAATGTAAAATATATTTAAATTAATTAAATCAGAATGTTTCCTTATGTGAATAAGACATCAAACATTGTTATCAAGAACTTTTAATTTTTTCGTCTCGGTTGACTTTTTGGTGGAAATACCCATATTCAAAAAAATATATTTTTCACTCCAACATGATTTTAAAGAGCTCCAAACTTGCGGCAGAGAAAAAAACGGGGCCTCGCGGTTGCAGCGCTGGGAGTCGCAAAAATTGTCCGATCTGGAAAAAAATGACTTTTTTAAATCTTAACAAAATTTGTTATCGTATGACAGGAGTGTATGACTTTTTTACATTTTTTTTTTTCACTTTTTGTGATGTTCCAAATTTGAAAGTGTTTTTTTCGAAAAAAATATTGACTTTAAAATTCATAAAAAATCGAAAAAAATTAAACAAAAAGCTCGTGTCATACGAAAGCAAATCAAGTTTAAAAAAACACAAAAAAAAAAAAAATTCGTCAAAAAATAAACGCGTTCAAAGTTTGTGAACAAAGAAAAATGCAAAGAAAAATAAAAATGCACTCTCATTAATCCGGCTGTAACTTTTGAACTCGTAAAAATTTTTCTATGAAATATTTACTAAAATACTAAATTATAAAAAAAAACGGCCAATGTCATGTCCCTTTTCTCTTTCATTTCAAATTTTCTCTTTCATCAAACTAGACACCTATTTGGTACAATGAAATTTTGGGAAGATGGGCGGTTTCGGGTAGCACTTTTTTCGGTTTTTGCTTTTTGACATCTTTTTTCATTAGCCTATACCAAAAATGTTACCCAATAACACCAAATAATATAACAAAAGGTACATACTAAAAAAAACACATATTACAAAAATTTCCCATTTTCATACATTCATAACAAATTATATATCTATATGATAAATAAAGCTTCAATATCCATAAAAAAAGTTTAATTTTAAAGTACATACCTGCAGCAAAATCTTCCATAGCAACAAACTTTTTTCACAATATTAATAACAATTAATAACAAAAATATTTGTTTAGGTGTGATCTTTTTCACTCAAATTAACTCAATAACAATGCAAGCTTACGATCGATGACTTTCAACTGATGCTGCTAGGGACCTCGGTAGTCGAGTGGTTGGCGTGCTTGACTGCCAACCCAGAGGTTTCGGGTTCGAATCCCGGTCTAGCCATGGTCCTACGCTTTTACCTTTCTTTAATTCTTTCCTCATTTCTAATCAACTGAAAATTAAAAAAAACTTCATCAATATAATACAACTTTGGAAGTTGTAGTTGGTGGTAGAGATGTTTGTGGAATGAGATTGCTTGATAACTCGAATTGACTGAGGTAAAGGCACTCGATTAACACTTGCCTCAGATTCAAATTCGAATGTTGATATAGCACTCCGCCACACTAGAACATTCTACACTTGTTTCTCTTGATTTCCCTTTCTCTCCTACTTATCTATCACCCCATTTCCGAACCAAGGCAGACTTGACTGAATAGGTTTAACACCTGAAATCCTTGGCTTAAAAAAAAAAAAAAAAATTAATCTCTGCCGAAATAAAGAAAAATAATTGCACGGTTACCATTTTTCGCTAAAAATTGCATCTTTCTCTCTCTCTTGTCTCTATTTATTTGTCTTTGGCCTTCGCATTCAATGCACTATGAATGAATTATAAATTGGTTTGAGGCTGAGATGCACAACGGAATCAAAAAATTTTTTAATTTTGGATAAGTAAATTATCAAAATTATTTCGTATTTGTATAGGGATTTGCAAATATGCAGTTGAATTATGAGCGGAGCTTGGTCGCCCAGGTACTTGACATAAAAATTAGCATTATTGCAAGCCAATTGGTCATGGCAATAATTCACAAGGCAAAAAGGAATACTCGCTAAATTAATTATTGCCATAAAATTCTTGATGGCAATAATTCACATGACAAAAGCTATTAATGTCAAGTGAATTATTGCCATTAAAGAGATTATGGCAATGAAATATTATGAAAATATTAAATCGCTTTACCCGCTCACTCGCTCTAACTATAACTTATTAAATACATACCACAAAAATTAAACAAATAAATTTTTTAAACATTTTTTGAGTTTAATTAACTATTCTTTGAAAACAAAAATCACACAGAGAACTTCTAAAAAAAAACTGCAAATCACACATTTATTTTGCCATAAAACGCAATAATAAAAAAAAAAAATCACCCACACGTTGCTCAAATCTACAATGAAAGCTCAATGAAGCTGCCCCAAAAGAAATCTTCTAATAAAA
This sequence comes from Tetanocera ferruginea, assembly GCA_958299015.1. NCBI lineage: Eukaryota > Metazoa > Arthropoda > Insecta > Diptera > Sciomyzidae > Tetanocera > Tetanocera ferruginea. Next base: position 94,783,610 of record OY282642.1, read on the forward strand.
ATTTCACCACCAATCGGACAGCATTCAAAGAAAAGCAATAAAATTGAATTGCTTTTCCAACAAGCACACACACACACACACACACACACTCACACAGAGAAAAACGAATTAAAGAGCAAAAATGAAAGCGGTCAGTTTGATTGATTATTGTACAAAGTTGTGGACAGGCCAACCAATTGGCCAACCAATCTATTTATGTCCTTTTAATGTTATGTCCGAGAAAAACTCATGTAGGCCTACATAAAAGTGACGAATACCAAGAAACATGGTAAAAAGCAACAAATTGAATGCGACCATTTCAAATGGTTTTCAAGGTATTTCGTTTTACTCTCCATTTTTGGCTAGCAATACATGAGTGACAGATAAAACAACAGCACAAGCGGCTAGTAGGAATGTATATGTGACTTTTGGTCATCTTAATCAGGTCATCTTGGTCAGTGCTGACCGTAGGGTAACATATAGCACACGCAAGGATATTTTTGATAGCATGCGAGGTGATTGTGTTTGAAAATTTTCTTATTGAAGTTTAGGATTAGCCTGATATGCAAACGTCCAAGAGCATTAGTTTCGTTTGAAGGATTTTGATGTGTAGAATACGAGTCTAGAAAGGGATTTTTTTTATTGAATGCAATAAAAAAGAAATAGTTTGAGTTTTGAGAGTTTTATTTTTATTTATTTTCTTTTTGATAACAATTCTGTAACTTATTTTGCCTACATGCTAAATAACGCTTGTAATTCACTATCACTGCAAACTCGATATATTAATAGAAAAAATGTTGTTGATTTGTTTTTTATAATTTAAATACATATTTCTCAACGATTATAATCAACAGATATAAAAAAACAGCCATGACAACAAAAGAGCATTCAACAAAACAGTTGACAGCTGAAAGTCAATTAAGTACCTCAGTTCTGTGGAAATGTTTATGATAGAAAACGAAAGAAGAAACACACATAATTACCTCAAAATAAACTCAAACTCAAAAAAAAAATGGGCTCCAATTAAATTTAATTCAATTCATATGACAAACAAAGACTACAACTTTTGTCATGCTAACTTCAATAATTAAGCCCATACATACTCGTAGTAGAAAAAACAACACATACGCTCATATGTGGCTATAATCATAAAAACGAGACAAGCGTGCACTGCTGACTGACAGTCATTATGTGACAGTCGTAAAAAACAAGCAAACACAAGATCATTAAATGTCTCAAATGCCGACATTTAAAATATGGTTAACCAAACAAACAGGGTGGCAGCCATTTTTATACACATACATAGCAGCTCAGCTCATCATTAGTGCCTAATGACAGCGCAACCTCCTCTGCACCACTCACTCATTTTCATTGAAGCTGTCAAATGTGACAGCAACAAAATGAGCGAACAAATGCTAAATGCAGCTCTTTACCGTAGTTCCTTTCGTTAATGACGTTGACATTTAGTAAGTGGTTTTTTCTTTATTTGTTGTTTGGCAAAAATAGCTAAAAAGTAAACAAATAAGCCAACATAATGGCCAAAATTAATGATAGCTCGATTTAACTTGTTTTGACTGGCAATATTTTTTTTTTTTTTTTTATTATTTAACGTTCTTTTACACTCATATTGTTGGTTATTTTGTGCCGATATCATCAATAGCTTATTTATATCAATTAGTCGGCTATTATATATTGATTAAAAAAACCGTGTATTGTTTGAAATGTTTTTAATAAAGCTACACGGTTAAAAATTTTGGACTAGTTTTTAATCCAAACTTTGGTTTAAAGGAATTTTTAATCCAAAAAGTACTATTTTTTATTCCATACTTAAGTTTAATATGTTTTTAATCCAAAAAAGTTTAAGTTTAAGACTATTTTTGGACTACAAATTTACATTAAGGTAGTATTTTCAGGAAAAATTATTTATGTTACCTAAGATTGAAAACTACTACTGCTACGAAATTTACGCTCAATATAATAGTTAATGTTGTTAAAGCATCCGAAGTTTATTTTTTAATTAAATGAAACAAATTGTTTCTTAAAATCTGAACCAAAATATTATTATATTTATTATTACATTGAGCAGTGTTTCATAATACATAATAAGGGTATTCATGCAAATCGGCAAGCTTGTATTTTGGGCAATTAGTTATTTTTATCAGTCGATTGTGCATTTGGAGAGATATGTCAGCTGTTAACTTGTTAACAGTCAACTTTCAGAATACGTATAAACAGCTGATTGCTGGTTTGTGATATATCTGGTTTGTGTAAACGGTTCTCCATACATTTCATTTATAAGGCTGATAAACTTATACGGTTTTATCATTTATAAGGGCATTGCCCATTTGCATGAATACCCTTAATGTATATATAGTGAAGTTTATGGCAATATAATAATATGTTCACACGAAGGCCTTTTGGCTGAAAAGCCAACGAAAAGCAGCTATTGACTAAGCTATTTGACAGTTCTTCTATGGCGAAAAGCTGAATATTATGTAGCTTTCCAGCTGAAAAGCCATTGACACGGACGCGACAGTCGCACGGTTTTAATTACTCGAAAAACAAGAAAGAAACAAAAAGAACCGATATGTATTTTAAGTGTTCTAACGCGATAAAAGAGTGCTACATTTTATAAAATATAAAATATTGGCAAGATTTAGTACAAATTAGTTCAAAGTACGCGACAAAAAAAAAAGTTTTTTTTTAGCTCGTATAGAAATATGCAAAATTTAGCATAAATTAAGTTTAAGAACTATTTTTAATGCTTATGGAGGTCAAAGGATAACTTTTCTTCGTAGACTTATGAAATATGAGAATTATCTCTTGCCTTTTTTTCTCACGAGTTCTCACCTTTGTGGATTAAAAAGGAATCCTTTTATATTTTTAACTTTTTTGGACTAAAATCTAATCCTTTTTGGATTATAATATTTTATACTTTCTGCGGATTAAAAATTATTCCTTTTTGGATTAAAAAATTTTAAACTTTTTTGCGGATTAAAAATAAGTCCTTTTTGGATTGGAAAATTTAAAACTTTTCATTGGTTTAAAAAGTAATCTTTTTTTGGTCGTGTCCTATATGTAATCCAAAAAAGATTAAAATTTAGCCCAAGATTTTTAACCGTGTAGTGACACGTTTTTGAAATATTGTATTACTTTAAATATCAGAACTCATATAAAAGCAAGAAAAGTTTCATTCTTTTGAGAAAATAAGAACTAAGAACAGTTGTAAGAATTTATATGGACGCAATAAAAAATTGATTGGTTTTAAAATTACTTTCGAATATTGTAGATTGTATACTATATATACACAGATGTCACCTCTTCAATCCATATATAAAGCCAGTGTCTTATTTTGAAAATGAAATCCATATTAATTTTTGACTAGAATATTTTAATCCCGATTTACTTTGGGAGAGAAGAAGGCGATCTTCACATAGCAACGTGTCTGACTGCCTTATCTAGGCGGGGCCAGCATTATCCAGCGAAACCGTCTAAAGTCGACTCAAGGCTTAAATCTCCAGTTGTCTCCTGGAAACGGCAAACCAGCAACCGCTGGTTTGACGGCTAATTTGAGCGGCGGGTCCCTTTGGCCATTAAGCCAAAGTTCTGCGTTGGGTTTGAGTCCCACCACATAAAAAACCATTTCAATAAAACTTTTAAGAAAAATTGTCTCTATATCTGATGACGACTACCGAAAAACTAAAAATGATTTACGAATATGCACCTGTAATACCCGATCCCTAAATTGATTGATAGATGGTTCTTCTATCCAACTAATTGAGTTCTTGGAAAGATTTAAAGCTGACATCACAACAACCCAAGAAATGCGATGGTGGGATGATCAGGGTTGCTCACGACAAGCATTCAATTATATCTACTACACACGGGGAAAATTACTTGCGTGTGATTCATGCATAGTCGACTCATAAATGTAAATGCTCCTCCCATTTTTGAATTCATACGACTTAACACAAAGATTGTTGCTTTAACTCACGTGTGCTGGCATCCTTATGCATCATTCTTGCAAAGCCTGGCACATAAAGTTATGCATGGCACATGGTTACTGTTCGCATACACCATACTCAAAAATTCACGTGTTAAAGTCTTCTTGCTTTTGAATTTTGAGAACTATTTCATAAGCCATATTTTTTGTTAAAAATTATATTACATTTTTGTGAGCAACTATTGCATGAATCATGTTTTATATTATTAAAAAAATTTTGTTTATAATTCTATATTGAAATAGAAACATCAAAATTCATTGCCTTGTTGGTCGAGCGTGCTGAACGTTGAGATTTAAAAATAATGGACGCAGGTTCGAGCCCGGGTTAGACCAACAATTTTTTTTTTGTAATTATTTTTTTAAACATATATAAATGTCAATATGATTAGTAATAAAAAAATCAATTTTATGGTTCATAGCTATGCTAAAATTATATATGAAATACAGAAACCTTAGTGTTTTTGTTTGAATTTTCTGACAGTTTTTGTGATGAGCAGTTCTAAAATATGTTTTGCTACAATTGATTTATAGTTACCAACATCTCAGTGGAAGTGTGATGGGCTGGCATGTGGAGGGACGTAGGTTCGAACTCCGGCTGTGTAAGTATCAAAATTTCAAAATTTAAATTTAATTATTAGAATTCCAATTCTATGTCACAATACTTGCTTAATCAGAAATAACATCCGAAATAAGATTGCACTTGCATTCAAAAAATGTGTTGTCTTACATGTAATATTTTATTTAATTTAAAAAAATAATTATTTAAAAAAAATTTTGCCGCCCTCATCCGGGTTTGAACCCAGGCAGTCCAGCGTTTAAAGCAATCACCAGCCAGCACGGCTAAACTCGAACTTTGGAAATTGTGATTCAATTTCATTAAGAAGGTGCCCGTTCGTAGCAAAATTATATCATTTTAGAATTTAAGTGCAAGTAACCACGAATCATGCGATCATAAGTCATATACCATGAATTCTGTTTTAAAGCATAGAATCATGGCTAATTTTTGCATGAATTGTGTGCTAAATGCTTTATTCTTGCGCTCAATTCTCTCCGTGCAGTGGCCATGCGGAGAAGCATGAATTTGGATGCGGATTTGTAGTTGGCAAGAGAATACAGCATCATGTCGTGCGATTCACGCCAGTGAACGTTAGTTCACTTCCCATAATCCGCTTCCAGGCTATTGTTTAACATCAGCCTACTATGTGAGCATGCTGTGACAGAAGACAATGCCCAAGAAACTATTGAATGTTTTGAAGACGCACCCTGAAAACGCATACGAGCACTGAATAAAATCGTGCTTTTAAAGCAAGGTGGGTAAAGAAACATTTGGGTCCAGGACAACACATCCGATAACGGAATGCAGTTGATTGACTCGAAACATGGTCGTTAGTAGCACTGGGTTCAAGGATCTTAATACTCATAAGGCCACCTGGCTGTCCCCTGATAAAAAACGTGCAAACAAATTGATCACGCTTTGATTGACGGAAGGCAATCTTCCAGTGTACTAGACGTAGACACGATCCGGGGTGCAAACATGGACTCGGATCACTATCGTGTCGCAGCCAAGATCTGCACACGTCTGTGCGCAGCTAAAAATGCTCGCAATACTACAAAGAGAAAGCTAGACGTCTACAAGCTGCAGTCAAAACGGACAGTCGAAGCCTTCGCTACTCAACTCTCACTCCTGCTTCAAGAATGCACTCCTCCGATCAACGATATATGCGCACAGTGGACGCACATATCGCACTCTATGCGTACGGCTGCCAAAGAGGTGATAGGCTATCACCACCCTCGCCGAAACCAACGGCATGATAAAGAGTGTCGAGACGGCACTCCTGAGAAGGACGCCGCCTACAAAGCCACCTTGCAGTCGGTTGCAACGCGTGCTGCTATGGAGCGATATCAAGATATGAGGAGGGAAGAGCGAAAAAAACGAGAGGCAGAAATGCGTGAGTGCGAAGAAATTGAAATGCATGGCGACAGGAATAAGACTGGAAAATTTTTCGAAAAGATAAGACACCTGGCCGATGGTTTTAAGACCGAAGCCTCTTCCGGCAAGGCTGAAAATGGGAATCTAGTGGCAGATATCCAGAGTACACTGGTGTTATGGAGGGAACACTTCTCCAGTCTTTTCAATGGTGACGCTGACAACAATCCCGTCAGCGGATATGATATCCCGGAAACCCCAATTATGGATGACAGCGTTGAAGTTCCGCTGCCCGATTATAACGAGGTCTTAACAGCTATAGCTGGGCTTAAAAACAACAAAGCCGCAGGAGCCGATGGCTTACCAGCTGAACTGTTAAAGACCGGTGGCGAAGCTCTGTTTAAATGCATTCACAGACTTCTATGCAGAATATGGTCGGAAGAATGCATTCCAGATGATTGGAACCTCAGTGTGCTCTGCCCAATCCACAAAAAAGGCGATCCCACCATTTGCGCCAACTACCGTGGGATTAGCCTTCTTAATATAACTGATTGAACCTTATCAGTGTGGCTTCAGACCTGGAAAGTCCACCATCGACCAGATCTTCATGCTCCGACAAATCTTGGAAAATATCCTCAAAAACAAACCGACACACACCATCTTTTTGTCGACTTCAAAGCCGCCTTCGATAGTCCAATAAGGAGTCACCTATACTCCATCATGTCTGAATTTGGTATTCCTGCGAAGCTAATACGTCTTTGCAAGATGACACTGAAGAATACCAGCAGCACAGTGAAAATTGGGAAGGATCTCTCCCCTCCGTTCGATACCAAGCGAGATTTCAGGAAAGGTGATTCCTTATCGTGCGACTTTTTTAATACAGTCATGGAGAAGATCATCCAAGCTGCTGACCTGAGACGCAGATACACAATTTTTCATAAGAGTGTTATGCTGCTGGCGTATGCTGATGATATTGACATCATTGGCCAAAATACGCGCGAAGTCAGTGCAGCATTCTCCAGGCTAGAAAAAGAGTCGAGTCGAATGGGTCTTGCAGTGAATGCAGATAAAACGCAATATCTTGAGTCAACAAACAAACAGTCCCAGCGTCTTGGAAACCACGTCACTGTTGACAACACCTCTTTTGAGATTGTTAAGGACTTCGTCTACCTGGGATCCAGCATAAATTCCTCAAATGATATCAGCATTGAGATAAGACGAAGGATATCTCTCGCCAACAGGTGTTACTTTGGGCTCAGTAGGCAATTGAGTTGCAGAGCTCTCTCTCGACGAACAAAACTAACGCTCTATAAGTGCTATAAGTGAATTATCATGCTCGTCCTACTATACGCATCACAAACCTGGACGTTGGGCAGCTCTGATGAAAGAACTTTGAGAGCGTTCGAGAGAAAAATCCTATGCAAGATCTATGGTCCAATCTGCGTCAATGGCGAGTACCGAATAAGATGGAACCACGAACTGTATGAGCTATATGCCAACATCGATATAGTCAAGCATATTAAAATAGAGTGGCTTCGTTGGCTAGGTTATGTCGAGAGAATAAACGACGAAGCTCCAGCGAAAAAAATATTGGATTCGGTACCCAGCGGTGCCCAACGCAGACGAGGAAGACCGCATCTCTGTTGGAAAGACCAGGCATTGAATAACCTGACAACACTTGGAGTTTTCAACTGGCGCCAGCAAACGCATGACAAAAGAGGCACAAATTCTAAGATGAGGCCGAAACCAGCCGCTGCTAGCACCAACAATTTGAGTAAGTAAGTATATCGACATAGGAGTCCTATTTGTACCAAACTAGTACTGTTTGCACCAAACCAAGACCCAAATTTCCTGCGATGGTCGGACTTTTCTAGGAAATAAAATGCAGATGAATTAAATGCAGGATAACATTTAAGACATTCGTTGGAGTAGAGTCATTTCTATACCTCTTTCTCAATTGTTTTAGCTACTTCAAAATTTAGGACTTACAAGTTAGCGGAAACCAGAAAATTGAGAATCCTCCGAAAGTATTGGACTAACCATCGCCTCGTAAATCAATTATCTCACTCGCACTTTTTGTCATGGGCATGACGGTCGTTACAAGTACTAATGACTTTTAAGTACGTTAGTTGTAAATTTAAAAATTGCTTACCGGCAATTAAATTATCCATCGCCCAACAGCAATCACAACAACATAAACCGTGACAAAAAACTGACAAAACAGTTAAGTGCGAAAGCTGCAACAACTAGAATATGAACCACCTTAAATGGATGCCTAAAATTAGAAAAAAAAAAAAAAACAGCTGAAATATATACAATGGGTTCAATGCTTGTGACAACAGAAAAAAAACCCTTATCACAAACCAAACCATCACACGTTGACATTTTACATTGGCTACCAACTTAACTGCTTTGATGTTGAAATGCTTTTTAACTTTCAACAATTTAAACAATTTTTAACATTGTGCGGATATTATTGTGTCTTATTGTATTTTTTATTTTTTTTGTTTTTTTGTTTTAACCAAACTTGTACAGTAAAAAAATGCCTCATGAATTTTTAAATCAAAAAAAATTCAATTGAGTGCGAAATCAAATCAAAACTGTAAAGAATGCCGCAAAATGGTCAGCAGAGTCAGTTTTAGCACACATCTTCACACACGCATACAAACGTAGGTACACATATGCTCTAAGAGGGTGGTTTATTGCCAACCCTCCTCATGTGGTTCCACCACACATTGACGTCTTTATTGCCAACAGCATTACAACAACATTTATCACCGCTATGCGGAGCACAGTAACGTGCAATAAATGTGTGTAAAACGATTTCGTGCTTTAGTGTTTTTAAAACATTTCAATTTAATGGCACCGACCATTCGATGGGGTCATAAAAAGAAGCTCATCGCATAGGAAGCAACTGTAAGCTTCATAAGAGGACTACAAGTGAATGATAGTTAAAAGGGTGGCTGCTGATGTCAGTATAGAAAGATTACAAAGCATTTTACTAACAATAATGTGTTGAAAGTTAATTTTTATTGGTTGTCAAAAATCTCAACATTGGTTCTTATATTGGTTTTATGACATTGTTAGTTACTCGGTTAAAAATCTTGGGCTAAATTTTAATCTTTTTTGGATTACATATAGGACACGACCAAAAAAAGATTTCTTTTTAATCCAATGAAAAGTTATAAATTTTCCAATCCAAAAAGGACTTATTTTTAATCCGCAAAAAGTTTAAAATTTTTTAATCCAAAAAGGAATAATTTTTAATCCGCAGAAAGTATAAAATATTATAATCCAAAAAGGATTAGATTTTAGTCCAAAAAAGTTAAAAATATAAAAGGATTACTTTTTAATCCACAAAGGTGAGAACTCGTGAGAAAAAAAGGTAAGAGATAATTCTCATATTTCATAAGTCTACGAAGAAAAGTTATGCTTTGACCTCAATAAGCATATATACATATAAATATTAAAAAAAGTTCTCCAACTTAATTTATGCTAAATTTTGCATATTTCTATACGAGCTAAAAAAAAGTTATTTTTTTTTGTCGCGTACTTTGAACTAATTTGTACTAAATCTTGCCAATATTTTTATAAAATGTAGCACTCTTTCATCGCGTTAGAACACTTAAAATACATATCGGTTCTTTTTGTTTCTTTCTTGTTTTTCGAGTAATTAAAACCGTGCGACTGTCGCGTCCGTGTCAATGGCTTTTCAGCTGGAAAGCTACATAATATTCAGCTTTTCGCCATAGAAGAACTGTCAAATAGCTTAGTCAATAGCTGCTTTTCGTTGGCTTTTCAGCCAAAAGGCCTTCGTGTGAACATATTATTATATTGCCATAAACTTCACTATATATACATTAAGGGTATTCATGCAAATGGGCAATGCCCTTATAAATGATAAAACCGTATAAGTTTATCAGCCTTATAAATGAAATGTATGGAGAACCGTTTACACAAACCAGATATATCACAAACCAGCAATCAGCTGTTTATACGTATTCTGAAAGTTGACTGTTAACAAGTTAACAGCTGACATATCTCTCCAAATGCACAATCGACTGATAAAAATAACTAATTGCCCAAAATACAAGCTTGCCGATTTGCATGAATACCCTTATTATGTATTATGAAACACTGCTCAATGTAATAATGAATATAATAATATTTTGGTTCAGATTTTAAGAAACAATTTGTTTCATTTAATTAAAAAATAAACTTCGGATGCTTTAACAACATTAACTATTATATTTAGCGTAAATTTCGTAGCAGTAGTAGTTTTCAATCTTAGGTAACATAAATAATTTTTCCTGAAAATACTACCTTAATGTAAATTTGTAGTCCAAAAATAGTCTTAAACTTAAACTTTTTTGGATTAAAAACAAATTAAACTTAAGTATGGAATAAAAAATAGTACTTTTTGGATTAAAAATTCCTTTAAACAAAAGTTTGGATTAAAAACTAGTCCAAAATTTTTAACCGTGTAGCTTGGAAATAGATCAAGAAAAACTATGTTTATAACAACTATTTATTTATAACATTTATGAAATATAGACCACCCTTCTTTAAATTTTTTCAAAATTTAAGGTAAGCCGCTGAAACTATGCAGTCAATATAGAGGTAAGTTAAATAAGAGGTAATATATTTGTTGGCTGAATGTCGCCAAGATCCGCAAAGTCTTTGCGCTGCAAAAAAAAACCTCGCAATCCTACACCGAAAAAAACCATAGTAAAAATACCTAAGGTAGCTTTTGGGACTTAAAAATGTACTGAGTGAAATAACTATTTATAATTACGAAGGTTTTTGTGTGAACTGAACAAAGTTCAAATATATGAAAAAAAAAAAATAAAAAAATCATAATAAAGAAAAATAAAAATTATATTTTCATTGTTCAAATAAGAGATGTTTCATCCAATTCGGACAGGAAAATATAATTTATTAATTTATTCTCTGCTCTTTTATACACTTTTAACACAAACAACAACCAATTGAGAATTACATCATTCGGTTGATCATATTTTTGATGTACATCAACAACAGATAAATTAATTTTTTTTACAAACAAGCCCAAAACTACACGTATTTAGCACAAATTGAGGTGTTTATCAAAAAAATGTTCAAGCCCAATTTCTGGCATAAACTGGTGAACAAAAGAATAGCACGTTTTGAGATGGTTTTGAGCTCTATTGAGTTGATTTTTTTAAAAAATTGTTATATTTTAAAAACAAAAGAAAACAATCTCTCAGTTCTTACCTTGGTTTCTGTCACTTTTGAACCAAAAAAAGCTTTTGCGGCGAAATGCGTTAATTGGTTTTACATAACTACATATTTTTTTGTATCGGTGATTGCACATTTCACCTTTACCTTTTGGTATTAAAAAACACCGTGTCAAAGTGCTAGAATTTTATATCCGAAAAACCAATTTTCTTACACCGATAGGATGTTTTGAGACTTGCTATGTATTTATTTAGAATACGCAAAATGACCAGTGAAATAATTCTGATTTTTCTTTAAATGTATATTTAAATAAAATTTTAAATGAAAACTCAAGAGAATTAAATTATTTTAATATATAAAACAGTATAGAAGAAACAGTATAGAAGAAAATATGAGTCAAATATCCAACGTGACCCTAAGTACTACTGGAGCTTTCAAAATGATAAAACATCGTCAATTGATTCGTCACATACGCATGTAACTGAATCGACCAATTTTTTGAAAAATTTTTATACTCAAAATTTGTAAAAGTAAAATTTCACTAAAAGTCAAATGAAATCAACTATGTAAAAACCAGTACAATGTCGAACCTAAGTATGTATCTATTCTCAAATGTAACCATCTCCTCACCTCTTTTTTGCACTTTATTTCGGCGAAAGCTTATTTTCTCTATTCAAAAGTTATTTTAAGTTGAAAAGGTAAAACTAACAACTTTTTGAAGTTTTCACAAAAACTGCTCACCAAATATAAAAAGTTGTTAAGCAAACATGTAGAAAGTTTTATTAATTTGAAATGCTTGATTATAAAATCAAATAAGAAGTATACACTGAGGCAAAATTACATTAAAATTAAAAGAAAAAACTTTCAAACTAAAAGTAAATGTGCATAATTTCCAGCCGGCGAAAATTTATTATTTATTTATTTATTTTCTTAAAAGAAAATGTTTTGAGTCTTATTTATAAAAAAGAGCTGCATTGATTCTAATAACTTGTCTCTTATTTTTTAAATGAAAATAAATTCTTTTGAATTAAGAGCAAATACCTTACAAACGCAAAATACCATATACACGCAAAGAAATTTATCGTTTACCGCAACTGAAATATTCACCAACTATACTTCGTTTGCGAGCTGTATTTGCCGCAAACGAATATTCAGTTGTCATCAACTTAAAAATATTCTCGCTTGAAACGAAAAAACATTGAACCTTATGAAATTTGATCATTATTCACGTTAAGGCGAGTGTGCTGGCGTTCGAGTTTAGGAACTCGATTGACCTGGGTTCAGTCCCCAACAAGAACACAAAATATTATTTTTTAATTAATGTTTTGATTAAAAAGTAAAACATTCATTAATTAATTTTATTTTAAGTAAAACTTATTTTGACGATTATTTTTGACGAAGCAGTTAATAAAACAAAATTTTAATTTCAATAATTTTATTAAAATTTTTGATACTTACACAGCCAAGATTCGAACCCACGTCTACCGTGTGACAGTCTAGCATGCTTCCATTGTGCTATTGTGAGATATTGTGTAGAATGAATTTTTATACCCTAAACCTGAAAGGTCAGGGTATATTAACTTTGTGCAAACGTTTGTAACGCATAGAACGAAGCGAGTCCGGTATAAAAATGTATATATATTCTTGATCAGCGTCACCACGTGAGTCGAGCTATACATGTCCGTCCGTCCGTCCGTACGTGTTGTCCATATACACGGGATAACGAGAAGGAGTTGAAAAAATTGAATGAAACTTGGTACACATGGTCACATGGATCCAAGGGCTTGTACTATTGAATATTTTTGGAATCCGCCCACAGACATGCTTACCTCCAATACTACAAAAACAAAAAAAAAACAATTTGGCCATTTCAGCCCTTGAAAGGACTTTGACCGAGCTTCTTATGATCAATTGTGTTGTGTGTGTTATTAAATGTTTGCACACAATTGACCGAGAACTGTACCTACATGTTTTATGCCGACTCCGAACGGCTCATGTTCTCAAGAAGCTTTACATGGCATTATTTACTCTCTGAGGTTTGCCATTGTCTGCAGAGAGGTGATGACCGATCAGAAAAATTTTTATTGAAAAAACTTTTCGCCGCGGCTGGGGATCGAACCCGGGCTCCGAGCATGCTAAGCCACACACTTAACCTGCATGCCACGGTCACCACAATACCGTGGTCTCCAATACTACACAAAATTTAAAACTGCATAAATATGCTCATAACTAACCTAACAATAAAATTTGGTGTGTATGTGTTTTGCATTAACACAAAGATGTCTTCGAAAAATGGGTGTCATCTGCTGGCGGACTCGCCCACCTCCCATACAACCCAAAAATTTAAAACGCAATACATAAGCCTCTGTTTAACCTATAGAGATAAAATTTGAGACGTATGTTTTTTATGACAAACAAAAAGATGGTTTTGAAAAATGGACATCATTCGCCCACGGACACGCCTACCTAATATGCAACGCAAAAATTGAAAATTGCATAAATAAGCTTATAATTAACCTACAACAATAAAATGTGGTGTGTATGTGTTTTGTATCAACACATCTCCTATACAACCCAAAAATTAAAAACGCAATAAATAAGCCTATGTTTAACCAACAGAGATAAAATTTGGCACATATGTTTTTTATGACAAAAAAAAAGATGGTTTTGGAAAATGGACGTCATCCGCCCACGGACACGCCTACCTAGCACACAACCCAAAAAGTTTAAAACTGAATAAATAAGATTATGTTTATCATAGAGAGATCAAATGTGGTATGTATGTATTTTATACCAAAACTAAAGTGTGTTCAAAAATTGGGAGTAATCCGTTCATGAACACGCCCACCTCCCATAGCGAAAGCATAATAAAGGCATAAACTGTGAGCTACAGGAATAAAACTTGGAATGTGTAAATTTTTCTTCAATTTTTCTTTAAATGCATATAATTCATTCGCCCACGGACACGCCAATTTTCACCATTTTTTTTTTTTTAAAGTAGGTTTAGGGTGTTTCATAGTCGGCCTAGACCGACTTTAGACTTTCGTTACTTGTTTAGATTACAAATGTGTATGTCATATGAAATAGAAACTTTTTTCTACACACCGAGAGCTTCATGTGTTATTGCTTATTCGTACATCATCGGCAAGCAACGATTTCGTTTTGTAGCATCAAAAAGAAAATGAAAATAACAGTACTCTAAGTTTTCTTTTAAAGTTAAGCAGAATCTTTTCAAATAGCTTTGAAAAGTAAATTACATTAAATTTAAAAGAAAATGCAGTATACTCAGAAAAATATCAACTGTAATATTAACAGTCGGCCACTGTTGTTTCAAACCACTCTTAAGTTGAATGATTTGCTTTTAATTTAACAGTTTTCTTTATTGAACGAACGTTTCAAAGTATTTGTGTGCTGTTAAAATCATCTATTGAAATATTTTTGTGTTTTTGTTGAAATGTCTGTCTTTTCTAAGCAATTATTATCAATTGTGTTTTGCTATATTTATCTTATCATTTCCAATAGCTCAGTGGAAGTATGCTAGACTGTCATGCTGGAGGCGTGGGTTCGAACCCTAACTGTGTAAGTATCAAAAATTGTCATTTATAATTGAAATTCTAATTCTGCTTCATTAATTAATTGGCTCAAAATAAACTTCAAATAGGTTTGCTTACAATCAAAAAAAAAAATGTACATTTCATTTAAACAAAAAAATAATATTAAAAAAAAAAAATTTTTATGTTGGTCTTGCCGGTATTTGAACCAAGGACAGTCTGTTTACGATATGCAAAAGAAATGGAATGCATTTTCTCATATTTCTTTATAAAAATTTTTTTTTGATTTTTAGCAGGAAAAATCATATAAATCTTCTTTTGAATGAATCATCAGATATGAAAATAATTTTTTTATTTAAATTTTAATAGAAAAAACATAAATTTTAAAATAAGTTCACGTCCTTCAAAGACCCTTCCGGCTTAAATTCGTTTTGATATGGTTTTTTTAAAAAACATTGCATATTTGATAGATCTTTAAAAAAGTACTACTGTAAAAAAGGTAAGTTTACAAATTGCCTTAAATCTAACATAAATTAATATGAAATAATTGTGTCAACATACTTCTTTGATATCGACTAAACATTACTAAAAATTACAACAACAACTAAACAACTACATTTTCTTATAAAAAAAATTGATGCCATCATGTGTGGTTTTGCAAAAATTATAGCGAAATTATAGCAAAAAAACGAAATTTTCGCTGATTTTTGAACGCGAGCTTGAAACGCTTAACCATCGATTGAGCACGTATTAAAAAATATGTCGACCTTAGATTTTTGTCTTCTATCACATATCCGAATATCATTCAAATCGGAGACTGTCACCTGGGGACCTTTCTTTGTTAGTGAACTATTCCTCTACAAAACTGCATGATTATATTTTTGAAATTCGATTCTCTTTCGCTACTCTTCATTATACCCTAAACCTGAAAGGTCAGGGTATATTAACTTTGTGCAAACGTTTGTAACGCATAGAACGAAGCGAGTCCGGTATAGAAAAGTATATATATTCTTGATCAGCGTCACCACGTGAGTCGAGCTATCCATGTCCGTCCGTCCGTCCGTCTGTGTGTTGTCCGTATACACAGGATAAGAAGAAGGAGTTGATATAATTGGATGAAACTTGGTACACATGGTCACATGGACCCAAGGATCTGCACTATTGAATATTTTTGGAATCCGCCCACGGACACGCCTACCTCCCATACAACGCAAAAATGTAAAACTGCATAACTCAGCTCATAATCAGCCTACAACAATAAAATTTGGTATGTATGTGTTTTATATCAACACAAAGATGGCTTTGAAAAATGGACGTCATCCGCTTACGGACACGGCCACCTCCCATACAACCCAAAAATTGAAAACGCAATAAATAAGCCTCTGTTTAACTTACAGAGCTAAACTTTGGCACATATGTTTTTTGTAACAAAAAAAAAATGGTTTTGAAAAATGGACATCATCCGCCCACGGACACGCCTACCTCCCATACAACGCGAAAATTGAAAACTGCATAACTCAGCTCATAATCAGCCTACAACAATAAAATTTGATATGTATGTGTTTTATACAAACACAAAGATGTCTTCGAAAAATGGAGGTCATCCGCTCACGGACACGCCCACCTCCCATACAACCCAAAAATTGAAAACGCAATAAATAAGCCTCTGTTTAACCTACCGAGTTTAAATTTGGCACCTATGTTTTTTTATGACCAGACAAAGATGGTTTTGAAAAATGGACGTCATCTGCCTACGGACACGCCCATTTCCCATACAACCCAAAAAGTTTTAAACTCAATAAATAAGGTTATGTTTGTCATAGAGAAATTAAATTTGGTATGCATGTATTTTATACCAAAACTAAGGTGTGTTCAAAAATTGGAAGTAATCCGTCCATGAACACGCCCACCTCCCATAAGGAAAGCACAATAAAGGCATTAACTGTGAGCTACAGGAATAAAACTTGGTATGTGTAAATTTTTCATCAACATTTAAATGCATATAAAATATAGGCTTCATCCGCCCTTGGAGACGCCCATTTACAATAAGAATTTTTTGCTTTTGAAAAGTGGGTTAAGGGTATTTCATAGTCGGCCTAGACCGACTTTAGACTTTTTTTACTTGTTTTTTAAGAAAAAATGCTTATCTTCGTCTTGATACGATCTGGTGTTTGCTATAAAATAATACTTCACATCTTTAAAAATTAGACAGATATTGTTTTTTGTTTGTTAAATCCTGCTCATAATCTTCATAATCCTCCTTAAAAAAATCCTGAAGCTTCTGATATCTTGTCCATTGCTAATAAATTCTTCCGAAAATTCTCTATTTAAATTTCGAAATTCGAATTTGTGAAAGTATTTGTATTTTTCGTGTCATTATTAAGAACGATTGCACGGTACAAAGAAATACACATTTAAAAAAGCTCAAGATGTTTGATAGTCAATCTTACATAAGTCCACAATGATAAATAAGATTTCGTTCCGAGATTTTTTTCCACAACATCATTCTATAAATTTTATAAATCAATTTCAGTTTTCAATCTGATTGTTCTTATTTTGAGTTTTGTTGAAATACTTATGTGTATTCTCGGACAGCTCACGGATTCTGTGTATTCATGAATCCAGACCCACATCATTTCTCTGCACCAACTAACAGTTTATAAATAAATTCTCATTTACCCTTAAAATTTTTCCAATTAATTGACCTCTGCTACAAAAAGTAGCTACATGAAATCAACACAAATAAACGATTTAACGCAGATTTTCTTGAAATATAAATAAAAAATCTAGCTCTGAAAAAGGCAATTTATCTGCAAATAAAGGGATGGCAAAAAGGTAAATAAATGTCTACATTTGTCCCAAAAGCATTATCAAAATGCTAGTCTAAGAGTCAGCATAAAAAAACGACCATTCACAGTAAAATACTAAAACAAATCCAACAGGAATTGCCCAAAAATATTGTGTATAAAAAACAAAATCTTCTTATAAAAGTAAACGACATTCAAATGGTTAACAATAAACAACGACTACAACAAAAATACCTGGAACAAACGACTTACGACATTTAAAAAACGAACGTGAAAACAAGCATAATGTTTCCTTGTAGAAAAAAAAAAAAATATCCTGGTGAGGGGTCTGACTGACGTTCGCTAACAACGTGTTTGTATGTTTTTTTATTAGCTTACAAAACAACAAACACCACTTGAAATTAACACTGCTCAAAAATTCCCCAAGGACCTTCCACTTTCTCAAAAAAAAAAAAGAACATTCATTTGCGATGCTAGGTTAAAATCATTGAAAATAGATTGACGGCATCGTTCTGAGGGCGCAGGAGGGTGGTTTTGGGTAAATGAATTTTAGCGTTTTGAACTGACAAACGGATGAGAGTACGAGTAACGTAAAGTGAATAATTGTTCAATGTTTAAAAATAATTGAAAGGGCGTTTTGTGAAGGGTAAATTTATTCGCTACTGTTGAGTTTTTGCCCAGTTAAACATATTGATATGTTTGCCCTCACTGCCCGATCAACAGCGGCAGCAGCAGCAGGGGTGCAAGTTGGCAAACAGATTACGTGGTTACACGAATATCCAGTTACAAAACAAGTGACAATTCAATTGAAGTGGATGGTATTGTTGTTTTTATTGTTCGGCATAATTGTTTCCGATTTAACTGGTAATAAAATTGGCAACCAAGTGATGTAGGAACAAAAATAACAAGACAAAATTAAGAGTTAAAAAAGTTAGTTAATATAAAAATTTTTAAAACATAAAATAATATAAATTAAATAATTAAAATTGATAAATTAACTTAAATAAGCACAGATTTAAAATTTTTTTAATGCACAAATACATTTATTGGCTCGAATTTTGTCAGATCACACACACAAAAAATTTTTAAAAACTCATTTAATATTTCTCACAAAGCATGTTGTCGTCCTGGCTCAGTCAAATCCTTCAACATCATCGATTGCTATCGATTCCATCACATCAATGCGCTTCACTTTGTATCACGTGAATTGCTCTGTTCCATGAACTGAAGCTAACAACGACTCGAATGCAAAATTCATTTCATTAAAAGCATTGACAACTTTTAAAACAACAACAATAACAATACCAAAAATGATGACAACAAAATGCACTTGTACGCACATGTAACCAACACCAGCCCAACCAGCCAGCACGTCATTCACCACCCAAAATAATGCGGCACTTGTAGGTTATAAAAATTCATTTCCATTATTTTGATGACTCGAGCATCCCGTATCGGCCTGCCCGCCTGTCTCAGTGTTAAGCAGCACACGTGCAGTGAGCGCATCCTGGGAACATAGCGTGTCACAGTTCAGTCAACATTCAATACTCAGTGACTTTTGTCGCAGGACACTTGAGTCTACTTTCTGCCGCTACCCATTTTGTGCCCATTGTAATTGCATTTTAATGCAATTACGTTGGATGAGCAACCAGTTGACGCTTCTAGCAAAGAGCGCAACAGCAATCAAGTGCCAACAACAAGAAAAACAACAACGCAATACTATCAATGTTCTGTGTTCTTAATTCAAACATCATGCGCTTTGTCCTCTCTACAGATTAAACAAAAATTGATATAAATTCATGGTCCCAAAATCCCTTAGCGTACAGCAAGGACCTTGTGCCATGGCAAGATGAAAACATCCCAGAGGATCGATTAGCTTGTTATGAATTCAATTTGAAGGTTTGTGCGAGTATTTTTTTCCCAGTTTTATGCACTGCATTGTATAGCTTTATGTAGGTGTTTGCTTATTGTTTGTATGCGTATGTTTGTGTTGTAGTCTTTTGAAGGATATTCATAACAATGACGGACATGGCTGAGTGACTGCATATGTGGCTATGCTGTTGGAATTTGGCGTCGGTAATGATAAATGAGTAGAAAGTGTTTGACAGAAAAATATGGCAGCTTAAGTTGTTTACACGGTAGGAATTTGTTAATTGCAGAAAATTTTGCTAAAGGCTTTAGTCTGAAGTTGAATTGCAAGGGAAAAAATATTCATTCATAATACAATAAAAAGCATTCTAAGATCAGTTACTGAGTTTTGATATTTCGCGACTTTATACCCGGTAGAAAATAAAACAGTCAGTATCATAACATATATATTATCCTTATATAAACTTACTTATATCCTTATATAATATTGTCTCAATACGTTTCAGACACTCTGATGATCTTTTTCATTATTGAATTGAAAAAGTACACGATAAATAATAACCTTGTCTGAAAGCTCGTTTGGTATCGAATGAGGGGGAAAAGTCTTTCCCGATATTTAAATCGGTGCTGATGTTGCTCAGTGTCATTCTAAATAAACGAATAAGGTTTGCAGGAATACCATGAATAGGTCCAATATATTGGTCTGTCGCAGGCGGTTCTGTCTCAAAAATCAAAATATGGTATGTGCTTATTTGTTTTCTAGGATCTGCTCCAAAAGATGTCATAATATAAATCTATGTTGGATTTTCCAGATCTGAAGCCACACTCATAAGGTTCAATCAGTTCATTTACGATGAGGTTCAGTCGCATACATAATAGACTGAGAAAAAAATGTATGTATGAAAAAATTCCTTTGGTTTCGCACTTCAACTCAAAGAATTTTTTTTGATTAATTTGTGCCCAAGGACAAAATTTTTTCTGACAATGTCGTGAGATATGTTAAATTTTCAGAACATATTGTACTTCAAACCAAAAATGGTATTGCAGCCTAGCACACTTCCACTGTGATAGTGGTCACGATAATTTAATTGTGGCAAAACATATTTAAAGACTTCTTATGCCAATATCGAGAAAAAGTATTTAAAAACAAGTAAGGAAAGTCTAACGTCGGTTTAGCTCAACTATGAAATACCCTAAACCTACTATTTCAATATGCTTAAGAGAGTATAATAAACACTAAAAAGCAAATAACACAGGCCAGCAAAATTTTACTTTATTTTTAACAGAATCTTGAATGTATATTTCCGAAGAATTAAGGTTCTATCTCTCTTGAGCAGGGACCGTTATAATTAAATATAATTATATAATAATAATATAATTATGTATATAATTATATTATATAATTATATATAATTAAAAATTAAGAAGTATTGATTATTTTATAATTTTTAATTTTTTGCTCAGATTGAAAAATTGTTATCTGATTTTTATTTTTAAATTCAAAAATTAAAATTATTTTTGATTTTTATTTTTTTCCTCAAGCAAAGAAATCATTTTTGATATTTATTTTTTTTTTTACTCAAACAAAAAAATAATTTTTGAATTTTATTTTTTTTACTCAAACAAAAAAATTATTTTTGAATTTTATTTTTTTAACTCCAGCAAAAAAATCATTTTAAATTTAATTTTTAAGATAGAAATAAAAACCGAAAAAATTATTTTTTTTTTTTGTTTTTTGATTTTTTTTTTTTTTTGTCAGAAATAGAAATAATTTTTAGATTTTTATTATTTTGTTCAGAAATTGAAATAGTTTAAGGCATCTCCGATGTTTAAATTTCTTAATCTCAGATTTCGTAAACAGAGTTTAAATTTTAAACTCAGTTAAAATTATTTTCGTAACTTATCTCATTTTTTCGGCAGTTTTCTTAAACTCTGTTTAAAAATTTAAACTGAGATTAAAAAATATATTTGAGCGGCACTGTAGTAAAAATTCTACAACTTTGACGTAGAACATCAAAATATTTCAAAAATTTTTGATAAAATAATGCAAATTGTCAGTTTCATTGGAATATTTTGTTTTCAAAACTTAAAATATGTTTTTTTTTTTTTATTGTTTTGAATTTTTTTAAGTATGATTTTTTTATTTTTATTTTTTGTTTATTATTGAGAATATTTCAAATCTTCTCTGAAAATTTTTGACAAAATCTAAGTTCAAATTTTTTAAACCTAGAATTTCTGCGTTTAAATTTAAACTTGCCTCACCAAGTTAAACTTAGATTTTTTGAGATGAGGTATCGGCGTTAAAATTTAAACTGAGGTTAAGGCATTTTAAACTTTGTTTAAGCTAACCTTTGTTTAAAATTGAGATCAGTTAACGGGCCTAAGACTTATTATTATTTGACTCGTAAATTAAAAATCGAATTCACAAGCTTTCTTCTTGTAAGACATTCTTAATAGTTATGTTTTTTATCTCTTTCAAATTTGAAAAGAAACTAAGATGCTATTAAAGTTTAAGCTTATTTTATTGAGAAATATTTAAATGACAGGCATTTATTTTTAAGAACAAAATTTTGTCCAAATTTACTGATGACAAATGGCATGTTTGGTCACTTAAAATAAGTCAAAGTGCAGAAAATTACCGTTCTACACTTACTTGTGGCTGGAACACTGTGTCTTTTTCGCTAGAGACCACAGAAATGGATATATAAACCGTTTTTCATGCCAGTAGCTCATTATATCATTCCCTAAATTAATGGCTTTGGGTGAATAACTCTGATATACCCTTAACCTCCTTTTTCATTAAGCAGTAATAGTGTGCGGATTAAGCCCATATTACCTCTTCGTCGACAAGAAAGTTTACCCGAGAAACAATTTGTATTCGTACGAAAGTGCTCAGGCACAACAGTCCGAATAATCGGACACTATTTTTTTTTTAAAGCTACGAGTTGCAACGAACAACTGCGACTTTAATGACGAAAAAAAGAAATGCACATTGGTCTGAAGGCGAATGCAAACGAGCTCCATCACTCAGAAGAGAATTATTTAACTGATTGGTAAGCGAAAAGTACTTAATTTTTCAAATGAAATTTGCTCAATATTTTTACTTAAAATTCTCTACAAAAATTTTAACTATAATTTAGCCGAAACATATCCAACAAGTACCTGGAAAGTCACATGAAATAGTATCTTAGTTAGTCTGCATTATGGCAATAAAATGTTAAATAACGAACGACTATATTCGGACACAATAAACCTACGAGTGCCCGATTTGGTCTTCGTTCGTACACTGAACCTGCCCAAGGTGTTTCCAAACTAGCACTTTTTTCGATGCAAAGGTCGGACATTACTTTATTGACACAAAATATGAAATTGTTTCTAGGGTATGTCTTTTGTTTAAGACACGTAGCAGCTGTTTTTTTAAAGATAAATTCTTTATTGCAAATAAGGCAAAAGATCAATCGCGATTTGCATTAGGGTTGGAATGGTCTACAAAACTTTGGATATAAATGATTGCAAATTTTTCAATATCCAAATATATTATGTTGGACTAGTTTTCCCAAGCAGACGTTGTTCTGCCATATATTAAAGTTTGTTGTTGTCTTTTTGAATGAGATCATAAAAAAATACAAAAAAAAAAATTTCGTCAAGAATCTTAAAAAAAAAACAAAATTTATATCTCGACAACAGCGCCATCTATTTCAAAACAATCAAACAAAAAAACTATAGGTGTCAAAACTTTTCTATCTATCAAGGTGAAACCATACACAGTCATAAAATTTCGTTAAAATCGGTTGTGTAGTTTCGGAGATAAGCGTAAACCAACATAGTGACACGTGATTTTTAACGGGTTTTTGATTTTACGAGTTTTCGGTTTAGTAAAACAACAATTTTAAGGCGGCACACAGGTGTTGTTTCTATCCTACAATTTTTGGCTTACACGAATAAATTTCTATTGAAAAAACTTTCTACCAGATGTTGGCATTGAGCTCGGACTTCGCCAGCTCCTTGTCAATAATTTGACAAGTGAAGAATTAATTATTCCTTTTGTAAAATTTAAAAACAAAAACTAATTTTTTACATAAATGTAAAAATAAATGTGTAAAATAAATAAAATTTATTACTCTTATAAAACATATTATTTCTTAAAAATATATGTCAAAATATCGTTCATTCTTTTGTTTTTCGAAAAAGTTTTGTTCAAAAAAGGCTTGGAACTTTTTATATTCAAATGTTGGAGAATATTTACTTCTCAATTATGACATAAAAATAACACTGTTCCAAGTTTTGTTTTTTTTTTTTGGTATCTGTAAGTTTATCTATAAACTAGTATAGAAGCCTGTCATAGGTCGGGTCGTATTCAAAATAATGAAGTAACAGACAGCATTTTTCATTCACCCCAAATATTGTTT
This sequence comes from Tetanocera ferruginea, assembly GCA_958299015.1. NCBI lineage: Eukaryota > Metazoa > Arthropoda > Insecta > Diptera > Sciomyzidae > Tetanocera > Tetanocera ferruginea. Next base: position 94,807,372 of record OY282642.1, read on the forward strand.
TGTTCCAGTCGTCGCCAATGTGTCCTTACTGATAAATATCAAATAAATTTTGTGTGCATACTTTTAGACTATTTTTTCATATAAAAAGCACTGAAATAGCGAAACAGGTTCTGGTCTAGGCTAACATGTTCAGCCTATACATAGCAATAACAACTATAACAGTTTGAGCGATATAGAGCACGGAGCAGAACGCTTGCCTTTTATTATGATAATGATTTTTAAAAAAATCAAAGTTAAAAAATTCTAGGTCTCTTATTATTAACTATTCAAAATAATTAAACCCGAACAGAAAACGATCGCTCAAAAGGTTTTTGAAATCTTTAGAAAAAAAAAATATATTTTGGGCAAAAATCTCGAAATTATAGTATGGTAAGCATGACTGAGGTCTAACAATTCCTTGAAAACACTCTTCGAATTTCTTGCTAGTTTTTTTTTTAAATGTTCACGCATGATTTCTGATGTTAATATCATGGCTCGGGTCTGGATTCATTGTTGAATTCTATTATGAAAAGTATAGGTATTTTGTTTATTTATTTTTTTTTGGTTAGGATTGAATTCTGTACAGTGCAAACCTGAATTAAAATTTTAATTTAAGTCCTAAATCACAACTGAAGAATAAAGTCGTGATTGGTTAATGAATTTCAGGGCTGATTGTGAGTAAGTAACGCCTGGGTTTTCATCTGGAAAGAAAAATTAAATTATAAAAAGGCATATAATGGTTGATTACAGTAACTGTTTTATGATAAAATATGTTCTTGGAAACGTCACTGGCATAGCCAACAAGGGTCTAGCCACTTAATAAAAAAAATCAACTCAGACGTTCTGAATGATCACTTTACATAGCAAAACTGGTTACATCAAGCGCTTTTCCAGAACTACTGTACGCTATGGTCCTCCTAAACTTAAGTACTTAACTTAAGTACTCTTAAAATATTGGACTGTGATATTATACAAAATCGCAACGAACTGATGATATATTGGATATATGTGAGTATTTTGAAACATAAATATTTCAAACAAAATACTACTGCAATAATTTTCACTGTCTACCAAAGCAAAATATCTTTAAGTCCCAATTTTTCTTTTTTTACACAAAATACATATAATATATTATTTTGTCTTACCATAACTTCATTTAGTGCGCTACACTTAATCATTAATTTCAAGCTCTACAATATGTGACTGACACGCGAACATGTCTTAAAACAACCCTAACAACAAGTCAAAACAAGGCAGCCACCCCGCTTTAACTATGTACAGGGATGAATAATTTTTTCCAGTCGTAATAAAGCTGAAAGTAAAGAAATACAAAAAAAAAAAGAAACATAAACAGTACAAGTTATAATAAAGTGGATTAAATTGTTTGCCATTCATTCATTGTTGGCAACAACTTCATATTCATAGACTCTGGTGGCTGACGACGGCATGAATGAGTGAGTGAGTGTAAGTGTTTGAGTACATTAAATATTTATAAATTATATAAATGTCTCAATTGAATCAAAAACCATGTAGAAAACAAAAACCAACAAGAGGGTGGTTGGTTGTGGTTGTCTATAAAAATAGCTTGTAAGAAAATAATTTTGAAACTTATGACAAAATTTTGCATGTTTTTAGGTGTTCGGTACTTGGTTTTGCTTAGAAGTTGAGCAGAGAGGTTGGTGAATAGATGCATCAATGTAATGCTTATATATCTTCTTGAACTTGATCAGATGAAATCTAACCTGTTCAACAAGTCAGCTGGTTTTTATTTTAAACTTTTATGCGATTTTTTTGGGGTTGTTTTTTTTATGCTAAACCTGAAGGACTCAAATTTGATGCAACAAAGTCTTATGCTATAAAAACGAGACAAAAAGAACGCATTACAAAACTAACTAACACACGCAAACTATATAGTTTTTATGGCTTGACAGATAATGTGTTTCGTCCTTGGCGAATGATGGTGATTACGTTTTACTATGTTGACAGTTCAAAACCTTTTATAAATATTTAAAATTTTTAATAAAAATTTGTATATAATTCCGCCTCGTTTGAAATCTCATAAACTTAAATAAGAATCTATTCCTATTTTTAAAATATATTTTTGTATTCATTTTTTTATTATTTTATTTTTGCTGCGATATTTTGCCAGTTTTAATGCTCAATTAAAATTGTATTTAACATAAAGGATGTCAATAATTTCATGGCTAATAATATTTCATCATGATCCTGCATCCTTATTGTGTATTTTGCTTCTTAATGCTTCAAATAATCACTCGGATCAGCGGCACTTAAATCCTCAAATAATTCGCTTGATTGATGATGATTGGCAAATAAATTGTTGTTGTTGTTGTTGCTGCTGCTGCTAGGGCTCATGCCAGCAGCAACTCCTGCTGCTGACGCATACTTAAGTGGGTGCAATTGTAAAGGATTACGTATATAATGTTGTATTTGCAATAAACATCTGTCAAAATATGTAGAGAGAATAATTTATATATATACATATTTTCGAAAGCCTAAAAGTATGCTAAAAACAACAATGTACCTCTCCAATCTGCGCTCGCTGTCTTGCAATTCAAATAGCTCTGGCAATAGTTCCTCATCACGATGAAAGTGTGCACCAAGTGTTGGCGAGGATGTAGAAGAACGCTTGCCATTTGTCCAACCACGTGAGTACTGGAACGTTTGTCCCATGCATGCAATGGAGATGGTGAAGAGCAAGAGTGGCAAAAAGATCAGACGCAGCATGTTTGATATCGAGAAGATAAGTGCGTTGGGTAAGTGTGTGCTGTGCGGTATCAGAGAAGAATATAAAACATTATTTAAAAAGATTTGTATTAACAATTATATTGATTATTCAAATATATATAAACAAAAATGTGAAATTACTTTTAATAATCAAAAATAATTTATTGATTCAATAGCAAAAACAACAAAGGCATAAAACTGTTTATAAAGAAATAATTCTGCAAAATAAATCATTTAAAACTATGTATTATTTTATAGTCAAAGTCTAGTCAATGAAACCAGAGTTAAATTTATATTTTGAACATTGTTTAAAAATTTCAAAACCAAAATATATGACAATAAACTAAATAATACAAAAAAGCTAGAAACACCCCCTGTTCACTACCTGAATAAAACCAAATTTTATCTAAAGATACGCGCTCTATGAACAGTTTTTGCTTATCTTGTTTGTATGGTTGTTGTATTCACTACCTGCATGACTGTTGCGTAACCTATGCACATCAAACTGTTAACAAAACTTTCATACTATTTAAAAGCTGTTAAACTATTTGGCAGTTACAAAAAGTTAACATTCTCTGAAAGAACTTGAGTAGTGTTGCCGATTTGATACAAAAGTATTTATTTGCATACTTTTTTTCATATAATGAGTATGACTTCTTATAGTATTGATACACGACCAATAGACAGACGTGCTAAAGTATTTTAGGCAAGGAATACAAAGTACGTATTGCAATTTGTCTACATTTTAAGGTTAAGATGTACGACTCTCAAGCGATGGTTTGCAGCTTACTTCACGACGGTGACAATATATATATATTTTGACAATATAGAAGTTTTTCTTTGAATACTTCCTAATACAGTGGTGCTCCAATATAACGTTAGATATGTAAAATGTTCAGGATCGTTCGGTATATCGAAAAGTAAATAGAATCGGATAAACATTTTTTCATGTTTTTTATCAGAGTACAAAGTTAATTCATTCGTCAACCACCCAACCGAACATTTGAAAAGTGAACGGAAATTGTGCTTGAGAAAAAGCTTAATATAAACACTGGTTTTAAAGCTTTTCTCATTTTCACTTCTTACAAGCTTCTTAAAAAGATGAATCATTCTAAATTCTCTTAGAAACGCTTGATATATATCACTAAACAATACTTTATTAAAGATGATTGAGAATCAGTTATTTTATGCATAGAATCTCGAAATTTTTTTTATCTGTCAAATAAAATGTATTGTTTTGCTGGACATAAAATTTAGACTATCTACAGTTATTAATAGCTTAAAAGACTTTTGAGGAAAGAAAGCTTTCCTTTCATGTGTTAATAAAATATTAATTTTTTAAACTTGCAAATAAAAGCGTATAAGACTATCGAGGATTGTATGGTTTCCTATGCATATGTTAATAAAATATTATTTTTTAAGCATATTTTACAATTGTAAGAAAAAACTTTGAAACAATTGAGAATTGTAAGCTTTTCTCTACATTTATGTATGGGCATTTCTACAGAAAGGTCTACCGGGACCGAAAAAAAAATGTTAAATAAAAAAATAATTTGTTTGTTATTATTTAAAAACAATGCTTGAATTTTCAGAATTTACTGCATTTACAACTTATTTCAGTTTTTGTTCTGAGAAAATTGGCCTGATATCTGAGAAATATGTTTTTCTTGCTTTTAGATGCTTTTAAGGACTTTTTCTCTTTAGCATTTTTCGTTTATTTATCAAAGTTATGTTTGCACTCTTCTTATAAAATCCATCTATAAGCTACAAATAAAAAATAAAAAGATACAAAAGATAAATTTTTTATATTGCTTTATTTACTATTCGAATGTCGCGTTCTTGTACCTAAATCATCATTTCTTATCAGAACTTCGTGATCGTTCTAAGCAAGTGTCTGAAAATTGTAACTTAAATCAAATTTGGTCGCCGCACTACAAAAAAAAGTTACTGCATATAAAAATCATACTAAACATTTAATATTTTTTTTCAAAGTGTGTCGCGTTCGCGATCATGCGCCATTTTTAAATACACTTTGTAGGGGAAATATGGAAATTTTTCATTCGATTTTGCTGAATTTTTAACTAACTGTTGATAGTTCAAATTAAAGCTCATGAACTAATTCTCAAGTCATTGGATTGATTTTTAATAGATTTTTAATAAATTGTCGAATTTAAGAACGTCAATTTGTATGGGAGGTATACGTTGTTTTCATTCTATTTGGATTATTTACGAACATGATCTCTATTTTTACGATATAAGCTTAAATATCGAATTTCATTATGATAACATAATAATAACGGCTGTAATCATGTCAATAGATAGGGGGACATACAAAAACAGGGACGCCATGGTTAAAACAACTTAGAAGGTGATACTGCAGGATAATATATGCACTTTTCTATATCTGTCATGCCTCCTTATGGGCGTAAAAAACGTCGTCATAAAGTAAATAACCACATACGTAGTACGGCTGGGATTACAAAAAATAGCATAATTTTTCTCACTAGCCTCGTATGTATTTTTGTTTTTTTTTTTATTAATACAACTAATATAACACTCACAAATAGTATAAACGATGTTTTTGGTAGGTAATACAATATTAAGCTAAAACAACTTTAACCAATTCTTATTACAAACGTGATGAGAAAAAATATCGCGTGCTAGATGTCGTGTTCGCGATCAGGCTTAAGCTCAATAAAAAAACAACGAATGAAAATATGTCAAAATGACAACTATTTCTTGAACGCCACATTAATCTTATTTAATTTACAATTAACCGCTTTAAAAACTTATGTTGCGTTTCGCAGATATCTGTTCGCGATGCCATGCTTATTGCTAATATTTTGGAAACATAAAATCTAGAGAACCTAACTGTTTTTCTATAGATAGTGCTACTAAAATGCTATCGAAAACTTGAAAAAAAGAAAATTTGTTTTGAGTTTTCTTTCTTAGTTTGCTCCTCAAAGGCGTATGAATATCACGTTCGCGACTATGGAAATGCCCATATGTAATATTATTTTTTAAGCTTATTCTACAAATGCAAGAAAAAGCTTATAACATGAGTATGAGGGTATGAGTATTATTACCACGAAGGTTCCATTTTGGTTTTTCTACAATTATTGTGCTAGACTTTTTCAAAAGATTCTTAAGCTTCTAAAAGCAACAAACACAGGGTACTTTATACAATTGTAAGAGCTAAAACTTAAATTAGCACATGGTCTGGGTAAGGAAAGAGCCCGGGTAACTCGAATCATCAAATACAATTATCAAGCGTTTAACCAACTGAGCTAAGGAATAAAAATATGTTGCGTTTGCTAATTGTATACTTGAATGTCTCTAACGAATATCCTAAAATTGGAATTTTATGTGACATTTTCGTCAATGAGAGAAATTACTCAATCACAATATTTCATCAAATATGTATAAAAATCATGTGTGATTCATTTGTGAACTCTTTAAGACTCGAACTACTGGGTGAATGTCATTAAACAAAACTTAACTAAAGTCGACATTTATGTTTGTTGAAACGAATTTAGAGAATTCTCAAATTTTTATATAAAAGACTGAATAAAAGTATAGAAATATTTGTTTCTTTTTTAATACTATCTACAACTTATTGTTTCTGTACTCACTTCTTTAAATTTATATAAAATTTTAAATGAACAAATTAGTTGTTATTTTATCATAAAAATTTAATGAAAACTCTATTTGTGGCAAATCTTGTTCTTCTAATAAAAAAAAATATAATTTGCGTATAGCATGAATGACATCACTAAAAAACATGTAATTTTGCAAAAAACGCTTTTAAAATTTTCAATTAATTCAGACTTTGCATAGCAATATTTTCAAGTATTCAAGATAATAACTTAAAATTTTTACAAATTGTGACTTATTTTGCATCATTAAAATCATAAAATATGAAAGAATACAAACTTAGGTTTGTAGTATAGTGACATTTGACTAGTGCTTTGACTTAAGAACTTTGACTAGTGTTATTTCGAATTTGATATGAGGATACTATAATTGTCTGAAGTGCACGGAGAGAAATTTCAACTGAAAACAAATTAATTAATTTTGAGAGTGATTCTGAGCTTAGCCATAATATTCCTGATATCAAGCCCTAAAGTTATTATATCAAAAAATAAATATGCTCATTTGTGCACAATGAATGTGATTTTTGGATTGTTTTTAAAAAATATTAATGTATCCAGATGTGCCCAATATAAGGCATTTTTGGATTGTTTATAAAAAAATGAATATGCTCACTTGTGGCACATTTATGCAATTTTGGTATTTTTTATCAAAAAATAAACATGTTTATTTGTGTCCAATGCATGTAATTTTTGGATTAAACGTAAACAAAATTAATATGCCTTCATTTGCCCAATCTAATAAATTTTGGGATTGTTTATCAAAATATGAATACGCTGAATTGTGACCTATTTTTGATACACGACTGCAAGAACTTTTTTAGATTGAAACAAATTAAAAATTTATATATTTGAATTGTCCAAATTAGATATTTTTAACCCAATTCGGACAAGAAAATATAATTTTTTATTTATTTTCTGTGTTTTTGCCACTAACTGAAACAATGACCGAATGAACTGACGACTAATCGAATAATGATATATTTATTGCTTCGAATATAATTCGAAATAAATAATACACGTCATTGTCAAGTAATTGCGTTCGGTTGCTCATGTGGCCGGACTTAAAGTATAAGGCCTTGTGGCAATTCTACTTTCAGCAGGATGATGTTGTGAGTCAAACAAGACACGAAGTAATCAAGTTCTTGCCCACAGATATCCTTAGTCGTGTAGTTTAGTGCTTTCGAGGCACCAGCTTGATACTGAAATATTACGATTTAAAACCGTTGCACTTCTTTCTTTGGTCTTATGTTAAGAGTTAGATATACATCAACCATCTCCGAAAAATTTGAACTCCAAAAGTAACCATTAGATTCAGACAATTTTTGATTTTATTAAAAAAACCAATTCTACGCCTTATGTTCATATAACCTGTATGTGTAGTGAAAAGTGACCAATGAACACGCTTTTGGAAAAATTAGGAAATTTTCTAAAATTTATAAAAAACATAAAAGTTCGAACAAAAACACTCAAAGTTTGCATATCGATGGTTAAGCGCACAAAAGTGATAAGTGAAAAATTTTAAATGTTCAGAAACGTCGATTTTGTTTTTAAATTTCAATATATTTCAGTACAAAACACTAATTTCACCTGTATACTGAGCAGCATACATTGGTTAGGCATTTTCAAGAAATTTACAAGGTATGCAGTAAACCTATTTTTGTCAAAAGGTCACTTATCACTTTAGTGATAAGTCATTTTTTTCGGAATAAAAGCAATGAGGTACAAAGGGGTTGAGCTTACAACCGAAATACATCTTTTGAAACCGTGACTTTCCCAGGTTTAACAATAGACTAAATTTTGTTCTGACGTGATGATTTCTCGTTTAGACAAGCCACTTACCATGTTCCTTGTTAAAATTTCTTAAAGCTTTCAAATTTCATAGCAGTTAAGAAAGCACTGTTGTTAAAAAGTATTGATTGAATATTATAGTACCTTTACTTAATAGAAAAACTGCCCAAAAGTATGCAATGAATATAAATCTTCTAAAAATAAGTAGATATTTATTAATTTAGTGCTTACTCTTAAAAACTTTCCCTAGAATTCTAGGTTCAAAATTATTTTTTAATATTTTTTGTTATGATATCTTTACTATTTAATAAAAGTTAAAAATACAATATTAAAAAAACATTTTTTATATCGCTGGTTTTAAAATTTCTGGTGTAAAATTTCAATATAAAAATGGTTTGAATTTGATTTTCTTCACTGTCATCTCTATATATTTCATCTATTTATATTTTAATATGTGAACATTGAACTTTGGTCGTACGTTTTTTTGTTATTAATTTATAACTCAAGAATAATGAAACTTATATCATTCGAAAGGTACTGTTACACAATGTATATATAAATTATATATCTGTTGGAGTGGGTTCCCAATCTTCTAAAAGAGAAATGAAAAATTTGTAAAAAACCCACTCCTTGATCATATGAGTTTTGTATTGAGAAAGAGCTCTTGAGTTGGTCGAATTTGAGTTTTTTTCAAAAGTAAAAATTTCTTCAAAAATTAAGTTTTATTGATTCATCAAATTTATAATTTATAAAAAAAAAGAAAAGAAAGAAAAAATTTGTAAATTTTTTTGTTTTGAATTAAAAAATTCGACTTTCCTTGGCAATATCTTGGTCGAATTTTAACGGTTTTTAAATTTTTCTAATGATTTCTCTTTCAAATGTAATAACAATCACTGTGATTCTCGAATTGAATGAATTTTTTTAATATTATCCAAAAAATTGCCAAAAAATTGCAACTAAATGCCAAGAGAAAGAAAAAACTGTCTCAAATTGCATGTTATAAATTGGGAAGAAAATAGCTCTGCCATCTTTGAATTGATTTAATTTATTTCTTTTTTTGTATTTCGTTCTTATTAGTTTATTTAAGAATGCTTATAAAAATGTTCCATTTCTTTTTTGTTTATATTCAAATTTTTGCTTTTAAAATCTGTTCTCAAAATATGGGATAAAAATTATTTTTATTGTAAAATAAGAAAAACAAAATTTACATTTTTTATTTTCTTTCAAAGTCTAGAGCGCATTTAATGTGAATTTATTTTGTAGTGACCATAAATTAATAAACTGCCATCAAAAAATCAAGGCTGATTTCAAGACCCAATGATTTCCTTGACAAAATTAAATTTTTTAAAATGTTGTTTTTCTATTTTTTTAATAAATTATTAAAATTCAAAAATAATTTCTTTGAATTAAATAGCTTTATATCTCCAAGTAAAGTTACAGCCTCGATGTAATTTTGACCATCTCGTTCCTTTTGTATAAAATTATAAATACACTGAGAAAAAAACACATACCTTGCTCCGGTAAAAAATTTATCTATTTTCGATATAGAAATTTTCTCTTTTTCAAATAAAATTTTCTTAAATTAGAATAAATTTTCATATTTTCGAAGAAATATTTCTTTACTTCTAGGAAATGGAAATATTTCAATGTCTCTAATAATGATAAGTATTTTTCTCGCACAAAAATTTCTCATTTATAGAGAAAAATTTATTGAAAATGAAAAACTTTTCTTATATATTGATATAAAAGTCACTAAGAGAAGTATTTTCTTCAATAAAAACAAATCTTTTCTCAAAAATAAAAAGTTTTTTCTCAAAAAACGATATATTTTTCTTGTTCATGGAATCTTTTTAGCAACAAGCATTCTCTGGAGCAAAGTCTATACCATTTTTCTCTAAATATGATGCCTTTTTTATCATATTCCGATAAGCTTTTTTCTGAGTGTAGTCAATCAAAAAATTGATCGAATTCAACTCCAGGTGCTACAAGTAATTATTAAATCTGAGAACGAAGATATTTTAATTAACTACTTTTTCATAACAAACACGTAATAAAATTAAATATTTTAATATTCTATCCTTCTAATAACGGTTTTAGGTCGACAACATGCCTAAAGTAATATATTTCAAAAGCATTTATTTCATTAAAGTTCAATTCAAGATCAATCTTCAAGTTATACACAGTCAAGCCTTTTAGAATTTCACTAAATTTATACTTTTTATTTTGAAGAAAATGCTTTCTCTTTTTACTTTTGTATAGCACATTAAGTTATTTTTTTACAAAATTTTTATAAAAATCGATTTAAATTTTTTGTTTTTCAAAATAACGATTGTATTTCGTAAAATTTTGTACACGCCCATCTATACTCAAATTTATCCCAACTTAGGACACTTCAGTTTTATTTTATTACAACAACAAATTTTTTTTTGGGAAATTTTAAGTTCTTAAACTTACAAGCTGCTGAAATGGAAGACGCGTTACAACGATATCTTCAAACTTTAACACCACGAATTACTACAGCGAACTGAATGGCTAAAAGCAAGTGTTGCTGGGTTTTTATAGTATTCCATAAGCTGCAAATCTTAAAACATCGAAAAACTTTTCATTAGAAAATAAAAATCAAGAGATTTACAAAAACAACAACAACAACCTACTAAGGAGTAGACATGTGTTTGTCTATGTGTAGCATGTATGGGCTTCAAGGCACATCCCACCTAAGTACACATCCTCAGATGATAACCTTACATGTGTTTGTATGAGTTTACGTTGCATTACGCAGATTAACTATGATTATCAGAAACGAATTGTTTTAGGTTTTCAATGTGTTTTTTTTTTTTCACACAAGCATACGCAGTTAGTTAAGACCGCAACAGCAACAGCTGAAAATGGCAAGTTAGTATTTAGCTCCTACACAGCACACACACACTTATTATTTTTCAAAGTTACTTACATTTGGTTGCGCAAAATCAATGCATTTGTTGATTAAAATTGGCACTTTGCAGTCATTGACGGAACTGAAAAGGATTGAAAAGGCTTTTTAGAACAAAAGGATATCACATTATGAATAAGCCTTACTTGTTGCGGTATTTTTAAACAAACTGCAATAAGCTAGAATTATTATGGGTGCTATAAAAATTGAAAATATTTAATTAAAATAGTTGAAATTTTTTTTTCTCTGCTATAAATAAACCTTTAAATATATTTTACTCCTATCTTTCTGCTTTTGCTCAAACGCAGTTTTTTTTTTTTTGCTCCATGTTAAACCAAGTATAAATATATGTTTAATGATAATACATTAAGTAATTAAGTTAAATAAATACTAAAAATAAGAATATGTACGGAAATGTGTGCGATTTACTTTTCACTTCGAAAAAAATGTGTATTACTTTGAAGCTATCGGAGAAGCAATAATTTTTAGTAAATTCATAAGCCGGTATAGCTTGTACCAAAATAATTGGTACATTAAAGTTTAAAAGATTCAGTTATCAAAACAACAGATGTTAAGACGTAGTGTGATCGTCATTCTTTCTGTCCTGCCTCCATATTCTAATCCTTATTCTTATCCCAATTCTTGTCCAAATCTTTATACTATTGCTTGCCAAAATTCTTGTCATTTTACTTACCTTAATGCTTGTTTAAGACCTTCTACTAAACGATTTTTTCAAAACATAAAAATTTGAACATAAAAAATTATTTTGTTAAAACTTACATAGAAGTTTATTTTATACTATTTCTTTATACTATGAAATATTGATTTTCTTTAAGGTGAATTAGAAATCAACGATGGTCACTATTCGATTTTAAATTGTGCAAACATAAATTATTAGTTCCAAATATTTGTAAAATACCTTAAAGTAAAAACGGAAACTAAAGTAGGTACGACGAAAAAAGTTTAAAATTTTTTTTTTTAACTGAAAATTTCAAAATGAAAAAATAAACAAAAAGTTTTGATAAACCAAAAAGCAAAATATGCCTAAAAATATGCTTTGAAATTTTTTAAAACACTCAAGCGTTCCGCACTCACATTTTACGGAATTATGTTATGTCGTTGTTTTAATACTTGTCGTAATATTTTTTCTAATTTTAATACTTGTTCAAAAATTTGTCCTTTGATCATCATTTTCTTATCCTTATAGTAAGTCTAATCTTTGTCCAAAGCCTTCTTTTGATGTTTGTCCAAAGTTTAGTCTCTAACTTTCTCCTTTGTTATCTTAACCTTTGAATTTATCTTATTTTATTCCTTGTTGAAATCCTTATCTTAATCTGTTTCGTAATCTCTGTCCTAATCTTTATACAAAGCTTTGTTAAAAATTTTATTAAAATGCCCTCTTAGACCTTGTACTTATTCTTGTACTTATCCTTGTGCTAAAATTTGTTCAAAGCCTTTTACTTTTATTTTTCTTATGTTTAATCTACTCCTTAGAGCGGAGTAGATCCAAAAGGTTCAAAACCGTTTTCTAATCTCTGTCCTAATCCTTAGACCTTGTCCCAATTATGTCCTTAATCCCTTTATTAGTCCGTGTTTTAGAATATGTCAAAATACTTGTCTGCATTCTTTTTTTTCTCCTTGTCACAATACTTGTCTTAATCGTTATCATTATACTCGTTTTAACCCTTGTTCTAATGCTTGACTAAATATTAACCCAATTTGTATGCTTATTCTTATCTTTGTTAATTTTAAATTGATCGTTTTTTAATTATTAAATAATTTTTTAGTTTCTCTTGAAGTTCGTCCTTATCTTTTTCATAATCTAGTTAGTATCTAGTTTTCCTTATTCTAATCTGTGTTCTAATATTTTTCCAACTCCTTACTTATATATTTACCTTTATTTTTGAGCTCTCAATTGTTATCAACCTTTTTAATGACCCTGAAAGGTCAGGGTATATTAACTTTGTGCAAACGCTTGTAACGCATAGAAAGAAGCGATTCCGGTAAAGAAAAGTACATATATTCTTGATCAGGGTCACATCGTGAGTCGAGTTATCTATGTCCGTCCGTCCGTCTGTCCGTCTGTGTGTTGTCCGTAAACACAGGATAAGAAGAAGGAATTGAGATAATTAGATGAAACTCGGTACACATGGTCCATGGACTCAAGGATCTGCACTATTGAATATTTTTGAAATCCGCCCACGGACACGCCCACCTCCCAAGCAACCATAAATTAAAAAGTAAATAACCTCATGTTTAACGTACATAGATAAAATTTGGTAGGTATGTACTTTATATCAAAACAAAGATGTCTTCGAAAAATGGATGACATACGCCCATGACCACACCCATCTCCCATACAACTCAAAAACTTAAAACTCAATAAATAATCTCATGCTTAACCTACAGAAATAAAATTTGATACTCATGTATTTTATGTAAAAAGAAAGACGTCTTTGGAAAATGGACGTCATCCACCCACGGTCACGCCTACCTCCCATACAAACAAAAAATGTAAAATTGCATAAATAAGTTAATGTTTGTACTACAGACATAAAATTTTATACGTATGTATTTTATAACAAAGCACAGATGTTTTTGAAAAATGTGCGCCATCCATTGACGGACACGTCTACCTCCGATGTAACCCAAAAAATTTAAAACTCCATAAATAAGCTTATAATTAACCTACAGAGTTAAAATTTGGTACGTTTGTTTTTTATACCAAAACTAAAATGAGTTCAAAACTTGGGCGTAATCCATTCACGAACACGACCACCTCCCATACAACCAACAATAGCGAAAAGTTTATAAAGGCATTAACATGTGAGCTACTGGAAAAGAACTTGATATGTGTAAAATTCTTCATCAAAATTTAAAATGTATTTCAGATATGGGCTTCAACCGCCCAGGGATACGCCCATTTTCAACACCATTATTGTATTTTGAAAAAGGAGGTTTAGGGTTTTTCATAGTCGGCCGGACTCGTTCTAATCATTGTCCTTAAATTTGCCCTAATCATTGTTGAAAGCGCTGTTCTCATCTTTGTTCTAATAATTTTCTTAATCCATATTCTTATCCATTCGTTGGCTGCTCTAATATGGCTGGTGTTCATTTGTCCGAGTAGATTGGAATGAAAACCTTCTTCGGAAGAGATGTGGCGTTTCAGGCTAGTTCTAGATTGGTGTGCTTGTGTCTTCTTGTTGGAATTTTGATAGGCAGGGAGATCATACTAGGGTTGACGTAAAGCCTTATAAGAGCTAAGATTTAGAGCCATGATGAATTTTAACCGGGAGCTGTCTCAACCGGACCTGTCTGGCTAACTTAATGGCGGTGAGTGAAGAATGTGTAATAGACCAGCCAAGGTTTAACGGGACGGAGACAGCTGCAACATTAGCCTGAAAGATATTTCGTAAAGTAATTTCTGCATTGCGTTGGGTCGTTATTAGTCAAACGGTTCCTTCTTGTACCTAGCATCGTTGTTGTTTTTCTCTGAGGGTATCCTTCCCTTTAAAAATTACTGCCACTTCTCTGGAGTCAGACGCAGACCAAGGAGCTGCCCAATTAGGGACGGAAGCACATTTGTTGTCTTTGTCTTTATCTTTGTCTCTCTCTCATACATCATATTTTTTGTTTTTGTTATAGAGCCAAAGACCCATTTTTTACTGTCGTTATCTCATTTCATTTACTTAAGAACTCAGCAAGAAATAATTCAAGCAACGGATATGCAGTTACGTTGGGTTATTTTTTGTCTCTGTAAAAAATATATATTTTTATCATTATTGCCATGAGACCAAAGAATAAACCTTTTCTCTCGTTCCATCTATTTTATTGGAGCAGCTGAAGGAGTTAAAATTCAATTAAACTTTGGCTCATTTCTCTACCCAACTTTTATGGAAAGCGTGCGGAAAGACGTTACGATGTCTGATATTGTAAAATTCTGCTGTAGAAAGAAAAATACAATGTTTATTCAATTCTCAAAATGAACACAAAATCAGCTGTTTAGGTACAAGCTTTAAGTTATATAGAATTAATAGGTGTCTTAAGAACATACTTTTCTCATTATTATTTTAATTCCTATACTTATTAATTATAAAAAGTTTAACAATATTTTCGTATTATTTGTCTTTCTTATTGCGGTATTTCTTTACACTCATATACAAAATAATAGACAATGATTGGGCTAAAGCTTTAACACGACTTAAAAGATATGTACATATATATATATATATATATTATTTGTATTGCATAAAAATGACTAAAATATTGGCTTCTCTTATAGGGCGTATTTTCACTAAAGATGAGTGTTTTCACACTCATCGATGGCAGCATTCTTCTCTGCAGCGGCAGCTTTACTTTTATTTCGTCGCAAAATTATGTAGCAAAGTCTGGTAAAATATTTAAATTATTATTTAAACAAGAATAATAGAATGTAATTTAAGCAACTTACATAAAGACAACAACGTTTAGCACAAAGAATACATCACTGAACAAAAATATGGCACCCGGAAATGTGTCGACGGTGCTTTTATAAATTTCACTATAGATGGGCGCAAAAATGAACTGACCAATGGGTTCGCTTATGCCGAAGATAGAGTACATTTTACCTAGAATTTGAAAATATATAGAGAAAAATTTTCAAATTGATTTGAAAAGAAATTTACTCAATTCTTCGCCGTCTACTATGCTGGAACCTACGGACTTGATTGCTATAACGCGCAATGTAACAAACATCTCTACAGCGCCACCAATATAGAAAGAAATTGTATCCTTCGAAAAAGCCTAAATCAAAGAAAAATTGTTGTATGGCTTTTCTGTAATAAATTTATCAGATAATTTAAGAAGTCTTACAAAAAGTATTCTTGATATTACAATACAGACGGCCGATAAAATGCCAAGCATAGAATCACTTAACTTTAACAGTTTGCTTAGAATAGCGGTGCCGATAAAGGTACCTATGGAAAGTGAAAAATGGTAAAAATAATTTTATAGATTTCTTGGTTATAAAAAGTTAACCACATTGTTGTAAATCAGTTTACCTACCCACTAAAGCAACTGCTGATGAGAAAGTAAAATAAATACTAAAATCGTTGCCATTCCAATTCAGTTTCTTCAAAGTGTAGCGGTACCAATAATCATTTTCACCTGAACATTAAAAAAGGGCCAACATTAAATTAAGTTATTTTAACATTTTTAGTTATCAAAAGAAAAGCACAACTCCGTTCAAACTTACCCTGTGATGGACCTAGTGTTAAAAAGTATGCCAACAACAACAAAACCAGCAACATTCTGCCATTGTTCTCACGTTTAATCCACGGAAACTTGACACAATCAATAATAAGTGTCGGGTCGAAAAACTCGCGAAGAAAAGAACGCCTTACAGGCATCACATCCTCTTTTGGTGGCTCGTGCTTAGACAATGTATCTTGGTGTGGCTTTAGCTCGAAGCTTACATTTTTATTATTGATACCATTATCTTCGACAGTGGTCATTTCATATGCCAAGTTATCGGCACCCACTAGAGCTTCCGGTATAGGTGGCTCGACACTAGGTTTAGGTTCTGGCTTAATTTCGTCAATAAAAAATATTATATAGAGTATGGCAATAATTTGAAAGACAAGAGCCATGATGAAAGAAACTAAATTAAAAAGTTTTAGATAATATTTTCATTGATCGAAGTCAATTCAAGTTAAAATAAGAATGATTTGAAGACTTACACACATAACCTAAATACTGAAATAAAACGCCACTAATGGGCTGTCCGATAAAGGGTACCGCTGTAACAAACATAGCAAATATACCAAATCTAGAGAAAAGTCAACATTTCAATTGAGAAAAAGTTGTTGTAAGCATTCAAATTACCGAAATACTCGATCCTCTTCTGGGGTGGCAATTGTGATATAACTATAGACTGCCATCAGTGCAAAGGTTAGGCCACCAAATATAGCTGGTACAATGGCTTCACAGTAGGCTCCAAATTCCATAGGCACTGAATCAAAGAATATCGCTGAGATCAAAAGACCTGAGAAAATGCGGGATTAGATATTTTAATTAACTAATCACATAAAAGTTCATAATCGATCAACTTACAAGCAAAGGAAAGCATTTCACCAATAATCGGCACAATCATGCAAGGCTTTCGTTTATTGTATCGATCACTCCAGCCACCAGCGAAGAGCAGCACAATCAGCGGAAAGATGGCAGCTGCAAGAAAGTTAAATAAATGTTTTGATTAAATTGACAACTTCAATTTATATTCTAGTCCTCCCTCAAAACTAGATAATGCAAGAAGTTTATTGCACCCATTTTGCGATAATGTTTTATACAGCAAAAGCACTGTAGAGATATCTATTAATCACACCATCTTGCAAGAAAATGTTTCTTATAACTAGGCTGATCATTCGTCCCGCTTTCAGGGACCCACTGTCCCAAATCAGAGCAAAAATGAAAAATGAAAAAAAAATTAACTAAATTTATATTTTCAACTGACCTATCGCATAAGAAAATTTGACGAGAATTCCTTAGAGTAAGTCGAAAAAAAGTTTGAAAAAACCACCCCTTATTTTAAAGATGACCTCGAGCGAATTCCGAAAACAAAAACAACATTTTTTTTGGACCACCGGAAAAACATCCAAAATGGTATTTTTTGCATAACTTAAGCATTACATGTTAGATCTTAAAAAGTTATATGTCGTTGAAAAGGGCTTGATGAGCACTACATTGTCTTAATAGAACATTTTCTTTGTTTTTCTCCTAAGATTAAACTCCTTCAAATTCGTTTGATATGTATTCAAACAATTATTTATTAAGTTTAAAAACAAAGCAGTAAGAATAGTTCAAATATTTGCTATAACCCTTTCTTATAAAAAATAAACTTTTAAGATCTGACATGTTATGCTGAAATTATGCAAAAAATACCATTTTAGCTGTTTTTCCGGTGGTCCAAAAAAAATTTTTTTTTAGGAATCCTCTCGAGGTCAACTTTAAAATAGGGCGCGGTTTTTTCAAACAATTTTTTTTGTATAGAGCCGACTCACTCTAGTGTTCATATTTTAAAATTTTTTTTTAAACTATTGGTCAAACAACCAACAAAATCAAAATATTTTTATATCATCAGACGATAAAACTGACAAGCAATTTTATAAGGCTCCATTATGATAGCACCTCATTGGTGGAATTTTATAAAACTAGTGATATGGTATCATATCAGGTTATGAAGGTTATGAAAAAGATCAGTTAGTCCCACTTATAAGTGGGACCTAACCTATAGGTCAGTGTTGAATAATTTACATGAATTTTTTTTACACAATTTGATCTATTGTCAAGCCAGGAGTAGCATTTCAAAAAACTAAATACACCACCAGAGAGATATTAACAAGGTCAGTTATCTTCAAATTACATGGTTAGTGATAGAAAATTATGTGTTTTTTTAAGAAAAACTTCAAGGTCACACAATTTGCCCACTGCGTAGCTAACAAGTCAAATTTCAAAATAGTATATATTCTACCGGAAATGTATAAAAAAATATCAAAAAATTTTAGTTATCTCCATTAACTGGTAAAAAATAAAAAATTCTTTAAAAATTGTTTATTTTTTCAACCCGAAGAACGTACACGCAAAGAAATTTTTCGTTTATCGTAACTGAAAAATTCACCAACTATACTTCGTTTGCGAACTGTATTTGCTGCAAACGAGTATTCAGTTGTTATCAACTTAAAAATATTCTTGCTTGAAACGAAAAGACATCGAACTTAATGAAATTTTTTCATTGATTCGGAAGTTCAAGTTTAGCCGAGCGTGCTGGCGTTCGAGTCTAGGAACTTGAATGACCTGGGTTCAATTCCTAACAGGAACACCAAATATTTTTTTTTTTTTTAATTATGTTGTTTATTATTATTTTTATTATTCTTATTTTTACGGTTATTTTTGACGAAGCAGTTAATGAAACAGAATTAGAATTTCAATAATTAAATTAAAACTTTTGATAGTTACACGGCCAAGAATCGAACCCACGTCTTCCGCGTGACAGTCTAGCATGCTTCCATAGAGCTATTGTGAGATATTGTCTAGAATGAATTTTTTATTTACTTAAGCTGTAACACATTCTTGTTTTTTTCGTTTATGGCAAATATTTAACACTTGTCATCAACGAAAGCGAGCTGTGTAGCAGTTGTGTGACTGCGTTTGTGATTCACAATTGTGTGTCTGTTTGTTCACACTCTTAAAATACTTCCTTTTCGTTGATGGCAAATATTAAACGCTTTTCATCACCGAAATCAAGCAACTTTTTTTGTCAGTCGATAACTATTCGCTTATAACAAATTAATTTTTATTTCTGCAAACGAAGTTTTCAGTTGGAAAAAACAAATTTTTCGGTTGCTGCAATTTAAAAATCAGTGCCGTTTATGACAAACAAAATTAATTTCTTGCAACTAAATAACGTGTTTCCTGCAACTAACCATTATTATGCCAACTGTTCAAACGTTTACAAACAATGTTTTGAAGCATGACAAACGAAGTTCGTTTGCAGCAAACTGGCGATAAACGATTTTTTTCTCTGCGTGTAAGCTCTAAAAAGCTAATGAGTAATATCAGAGTCTGATTGCCAAAAAAAACCACCTCTGTTTAGCTTGAGATCAAATTATCGTATTATAATCAACTAAAGATTATTTTTACATATCGTCATATGAAATCAAAGAAAATTGTATAATTTTTAATAAATTTTACAGGAGATGTAAAAATCATTCACAAGTCCTTTTCGGATTTTGTTAATAAAAACGTCACTTTTAGTTGAAGGTTTGTTAAATTTTCCAGGAACATGTATTTTGATATGTTACATCGCAATCCATAAAAAAATACGATTTTTAATTTTTGGTAACTCACGGCATTCTTGATTTCATATGACGACGTATGTTTGTAATATTTTTTTTTTATTTACTATCTATACCAAATTCCGTAAGCGTCCTGCTTTGACACAAAAAAAGAAATGGTCACTTTATTTGTAACACGAACATATATTAGAATAAAACAAGTAACCTGTTTTTACGTAAATGTTATCAAAGGAAAATAAATGTTGGTTCACGGTTCGCTTCACGATGAAAATATATAAAAAACGGTTTTGAGTTACATAAATTCAGCATCATTTTACGATAGTTTAAATTGGTTTTCTTTCTTCATAACAACATTTAAAAAATCATGTAACACATGTCTTAATATATAAACTTAAAAGTTACGCTCCGCACCTACTATCGCTCAAACTGTTCAGTCTTGCTATTGCAGTGCTTTTTATTACACGATTACATGATTTAGCTGCGGTTTTATAATGATAGCTTGAAAATTTCTGCTTTAAAAGTGTCGAAAGACAGACGGACAGACAGGCAGATATGGCTTAATCAGCACAGGTGGATCTGCTGATCAAGAATATAAATCGCGTTTTAAGTGTTCTGAGAGTCTTGAAGTGAATGAGCGATATACAGTATTGTGCAAAAGCTAAGCAACTCGTCCAACCCATTTTATTTCAATAAAGTATACAATTTTTTTCTAATGCGCAGAAGTTACTATAAGCTGTGTTGCCATCAAAAAAATTTTATTTATGAAATTTTTAAAAACAATAACAACGTAGAAATTTTCAGAAGCAATTTACAATAAAGAAGAGATACAAAAAGCAATCCATAAAAAATACGATTTTTAATTTTTGCTAACTCACGGCTTTCTTGATTTCATATGACGACTTATGTTTGAAATATTATTTTTTTATTTACTCATGTGAATTTTATTTAAGAGTATGGATTTAGCAAATTTATTAAAACCTTTTACACATGATTAAGTTTATTTTTATCAATATTCTGTTTTTTCCCAGAATGACTTAGAAAAATAGCAATTTGCGGTGTTCACTATTTTTAAGTCGAAAATTATCTGAAATCAAAAACCATTACAATTTATTTAAAGTATCATCAAAGTAATATAGGTCAAGTAGTTCTTACTCGGACTTTGAGAACACAACTTGTGGAAAATCGCTTTAAAATTTTGTACACGAACGTTTCTACGTTCGAGGCACACTAACTTAAAAATTCATATCTCTGTTAGTTTTACTCGGATCGCCTTCAAATTTGGACACAAATATCTCGAGATGTTGTGCGTTTATATAAAAAATGGTTTAAAAAAAAAGAGATTAAGAACCATACCCCGCCCTTAAACACACAAAATAAAAGTAAAAATAAAATTAAATAATCGTCATTCTTTATTTGTCATTGAAAAAAGTTTTTACACAGATTTCTGAAAACATTGATAAAAGTTCCCACCAATTTTTTAATATTAATGTTTTCATTGCATATACTTAAAGAAAAATATACAAATCGGATGTCGGATGTATTTTTTCTGAAATCGTAACATTTTTAACAAGGATTTTGACCATCTTCGGATTCAAGACTATCGTTACAAATACGATATATCGGACCATATGGCAACACTGAATATAAGAAAAGGTTTTATTTTACAGTTTATATAGCTTTTCGAACAAACATAACTCTTACAACTTGCAACTTGTAACTTTTACTATCATTATTTTAAGTTTATTAATTCAACTTAACGTTGAAAATTTTATTTTGTCTGATATGTCCTTAATTTTTCATTTTCCGATTTTATTTTAATGTAGTCGTTCATTTATAAGTTTAAAGTTATTTAAAAGAAAAGTAAGTTTAAAGTAAGAAAATTGAAAGTTTCATTAAACTGAGGAGTACGTTTTAATTATGTAAGTGGAGGTTTTCTACAATTAAAATTCCATTATGTATATCTAGATCAACAAAGCGCAATTAATAGTGAAAGAAATAGCCGTTAGTGATTGACTACTGTCATAACGAAGGCCAAATTTGATCTGAAATTTCGCCAAGATTGTCAAACCTCTCTTGTAAACTTTGCACTTTAAAAATGTAATAAATTCATGATTGCATTAAAAGAAAATTTGAAAATGAAGGATTAAGAACATAATTTGACATCAAACAAAATCAAATCCTCAAAGTGTTGCAGGATTCATAAGCAAAAAATATTGTTATTTAAAGTTTTAGTAAAAATTGCTTACATTCAGAAAAAAATTTCTCGGAATATGATAAAAAAGTCATCATATTTAGAGAAAAATGGTATAGACTTTGCTGCAGAGAATGCTATTCTCTAATTGCGATACTTAAAATTGTCTAAAAATTATAAAAAGCTTCCACGAAAAAGAAGAATATATCGTTTTTAGAGAAAAATACTTTTCATTTTTGAGAAAAGATTTGTTTTTATTGAAGAAAATACTTCTCATAGCGAATTTTTTATCAAAATATAAAAAAATTTTTAATTTGCAATAAATTTTTCTCTATAAATGAGAAATTTATTGTGCGAGAAAAATACTTATCATTATTAGACCCATAGAAATACTTCCATTTCCTAGAAGTAAAGAAATATTTCTTCGAAAATGTCAAAATTTATTCTAATTGAAGAAAATTTTATTTGAAAAAGAGAAAATTGCAATTATCGAAAATAGAGAAATTTTTAACCGGATCACGGTATGTGTTTTTTTCTCAGTGTAGGTTTTGCACAGCCCTTTTTTTGAACATTGTTTGAATTTTTAAATTACATACAAGCCGTTTCTAAAGAAAAGCATAATTTTGTTTCTTTTATTTGTTAAAATAAATATATAAATAATTAAAGAAAAGCCTTTCTTATATTATATCCTGCGCATTACAACATTTTATACTTTATTCAAATGGGAAGGGCGAGTTGTTAAGGTTTTGCACAATACTGTTTCAACATAGATTATCTTATTTACACATTATCATCCTTTGTTTCTGTTCGGCCATGTTTAAACAAATATAATGAAGAATAGAACAGGCTTTGGATGCACATCTTCCATTTACTACAGGGTATATATAAGTATGTATGTATGTATATATAAGTATATGACGTATTTTGATTACTGACTAACAGTTTGACAAGTTGATAGTTAATAATCAATTGAAAAATTTAAATTATCGAGGTCATTAAGCATATAAAAAATTTTTTAATTATTGCATGACATAATTTAGTAAAAAAATTTATTAAACTTTAATTTGTTTAGGACTTGGTTTTAATTTATAAAATACAGTTACTATTCAAAACAAGCGGCATTTTTTCATAATGTTTACGTTTAATTATTAACGTTAATCGTGAAAGACTCCATTCATTCTTGGTACAATAGCAAAGAATAAACCTGATTAACTGAAGAATTTATGAAAACAATTTTGAGTCATTACCGAACGTGTTCAAATTTTAGTTTCCGAATAAACAATTCATAAAAAAACATAAGAATATGTTGATTTTTATGTTTATTTTATTTTAAATCAAACCAATTTATGTATATTTCAAACTGGTTAACACTTAAACAGAATGTTAATAAAATTTTTTCTATGACTACCAACAAAATGAGAATAATTTCAAGAGTGATTAAAACACACAAATTTTTAAATTTTATTCAAACGCTGTATATTTAACAATGACTAAGCTTTACCTAACCTAACCTAAACTGTACTCAATGACCCTGTAAATTTATTAATTATTAATAAATAATGTGCTTCTCTCAATTCTTTGCTGAAAATATTTTAATCTGCTTGAACAGGAATTTCTTGACGGAAATTTAATAGTTTCATAATTAAAATACAAACGCAAATATTCGTAAATCTTAATAATTTAGAATAATAATTAAGACTTTTACTTGTTTAAAGCACAGAAAAAAACTTGAAACTTTTACTTGTATTTCGTGTTATGCGGACTGCAAGTTTGTTTGTTATATGATTATTGGGTTATTTTTTTGTTTTATTTATTTTTTTTTGTTATAAAATTGATGAAATTTGCAAAATTTCGCAATAACTGACTTTATACTGAATAATTAAGAAAGACGCTTAATTGTTTAAAAAATATAAGGCATCATAGGCATATTTATATTTTATATGAAGTGGGTTTAACAGAGTTTCTCAGTTTAATAAGGCATTCTTTAACACTCAATATCCATATATTTTGTTTTTCAATTACAATTTTCATAAATCAAACTGTTTTAAGAAGGTTGTTCTTAGAAACCAGTAACTGTTCAGACTACTTTCACACATTTGTGGGCAGACAGTCCACAAACATCCTTCAGTATCTCATTGCTTGTTTGGACTTCTCTGTAGAAAAATATACTGCAATATTCTTTGAACCAATTGCACTTTATACAAAAACAAATGCAAATCTTCAAAATGTGCCACAGAACGATATCCACTGACTACAAAATGCTGAGCGCGGTGGCGATACGACACATGTGAGTTCTCAGCTTTTTTTCAAACAAAAACATTTTAATTTTAAGGCTCCCCTTAACTACTAAATCGTTCTACTCTCTTCATCAATTTTTCGAAAAAAACCAAAATAAAGCGAAAACTATCCAAATACCCGAATGAAAAAAAAAACAAAAAAAAAAATTTGCAACGCCTACAGAACAGTTGATACAGGTTATACTGCTTTCCATTAAAAGCTTGTATTTATTAGCAATATTTAGTAAACATTTTTATATCTATTTACGAATGTTTTATAAATAAAATTTCTCTTTTGCCAAGACCATTTAAGAATATTCTTCAAAGCAAATTAAGCATTTATTATATGTTGATTAAATTATCTAAAGCTTACTTATAAATTTTCTGTTCAAAAGCATTCACAAGTATTTCAAATTTGGAGACAAAAATGGGCTTGGCGTTAATTCTCAACCTTATGTGGCAATAAATCACATGACGTAAATGTTCACTGTGTACTTTTCACTAAGTGTAGTGGCAATAATGCCTACAGCCATGTGCATTATTGACAATTATTGCCCTAAATTAGTGGTAGTACGCTTTACTTGTGTTTTATTGTTGCATCAATTTGGTGGCAATAATTTATTTTATGCCTTTTGTTGTGTGAATTATTGTCACCACTGATTTGGTACACTCAGAAAAAAGTTTCTCGGAATATTATAAAAAAGGCATTATATTTAGAGAAAAATGTTAAAGACTTTGCTCCAGAGAATGCTCTCATCTAAATCTGATTCTAAAAATGATAAAAAGCTTCTATGAAAAAGAGAAATACATAAAAATATATCTTTTTTTAGAATAAAAGACCTTTTTTATTTTTGAGAAAAGATTTGTTTTTACTGACGAAAATACTTCTCATGGTAAATTTTTTATCAAAATGTTGGAAAACTTGTCCATTTTCAATAAATTTTTCTCTATAAATGAGAATTTTTTATGCGAGAAAAATACTTATCATTATTAGAGGCATTGAAATACGGCGTGCGCGAAGCAGAGACGCCTGGCGAGAGCTGATGAAGTCGGCCGTAACCCAACAACGGGTTGTTATGGCCACCTAAGTAAGTAAGTAAGTGAGTAATGATTTCACGAATTTTTGCACCAGTTCATCATAATCCTATTCTCAGGACGTCCACTTCATGAATCGTCATTCAAGTTATCACGGACACTTTTGAATCGTTGAAACCAGATTAAAACCATAAACTTGTGTACGAGATATGCAATCATCACCATCAACTTTTTTCATCAGTCTTTACGATTTTTTTTGTTTTTGTTTTTCACTCTGTTAAATAGAACAGTCTTTTTTCGTAAGGCATTATTTTTGTAGATATCAAACATTTTTTTTTTTAAATAATACATTAAATATATATTTTTTAATCTTAAATTAATTTCCACTTGAATTTTTGAATTGTATTACCCACCTATTGGTGCCCGTTTTCCGGAAACATCTGAAGCCAATATCTGCGCCTCAACCTCGGCTTTGCACACCGTATAATTGAAGTTCACTGAATCGATGGTAATGTTGAACAAATCCGGTGTGGCGCCCTGCGTCGTATTGGCGAAAGAGAAATCATCACATGTAATGCCTAAAACCGATTTATCTAAAGTGGTGTCACAAGTGATTTCATTATAGCCCAAATTGACGCGACAAGCCTAAAATAAAGGCAAACTATAGAAGTTGTAGAAGACGTTTCTGATTGCATGAATTTTAATATTAAATTGCTATAAAATTTTTTGTTTTATTTTTATAGATTTAAAGAATATGTTGCACCTTTTCGAGCGGGAAGTTTTGTATTGCCACACTGTTAAAAACACTGGCCATCACATAGAAAAAGATAAATGGCTCCACTATCAAATATTTACGGTATTGCCAGAGTTTTTGAAAATAGTTTAATTTTGGTTCCACAGGCGCGTCTGCGCTATCTGCGTTATAATTATTTCCATTTGAAGCCATGTTTTATGTAAAATCTTTCAGTTTTATTTATTTATCACTTCTTCACTTAATCAGATTTGTATTTTATAGGTTGTTTTTTGTATGTTGTTATAATTCAAACATTTTCTACTAAAACAAAAAAACAGACGCGCGCACGTTTTAAATAATAAACAATAAAAGTTGATTCTTCATCAAACACTGCTGCCGCTAAACTAAATTCATGCAATACGCTCAGTTTATCTCGAAGCCCTCCACGATCGCATCTCTACTTATTTGACTTTGTTGATCTATGCTGCCTCCCTCGGCTGGATCGAAATGTTGATAGCTCATATTTTTGTATATTTTGTCGTGTGGTCAGCAGCGACATTGGAGCACCTTCATCATGTTAACATCTAGAAAAACTGGTAACACGCTTGATCTGACGATAAACAACAAATTCTCGCTCTTTATAATTTCTTCTCTTTGTTTATTGATTGTCGGTCGTATTAATTATTTGAGTATTTGAGAACCTGTTCTTCGAAAACAAAAACAAAAAAAAAAAAACAAAACAAGAAAATAAAACAACAAAACTATAATTAGTTTGATAATTATTTTTCCAAATTCTTTTTCCATTCTGCAATTCTTCTAAATTTAAAGAATTCTAAAGAGACTTTAAGATATACAAGTATTGTACGTCTTAAATATAAATTATTTTTTATTCTATAAAAAGTAGCACTTTGACATTAAAGTGAAGCAGTTAATTCAGTTTATTTTTTCTATTTTTATGCATGAATAAAATTAGCATTTTTTTCAGAATAATTAAAGCGTAAAAGTAGTGTTTGTATGAAGATTTCTATTAATTTTAGTTAAGCTGTAACTATTTATTTATAGATCTTTAAGTACCACTTTATCTACTAAGTAGCATTTATATCATAATGTTAAAGGTGTGGCATGAAATCAATTAAAAATTTATAAATTATTTTCAAGATGAAAATTGACTTCAGAACCACGATTTTAATATATAATTGTTTATTGAGTGCTGAGTTGAATATTAGTTTTACTCATAAAATTTGTTCACGAAAGAAACTCGGCAAAAACGAATATTATTTAATTTATTATTTAAATTTCAAATTTTGAACACGAGTATGACAATACTGATTTTATAAATTAAATTTTAATTAATTTTCAATATTAAAAGGATGTACAAGTTTGACGATCAACGTCAAGATAAAAGCTTAGTTTAGGCAAATTGTGATTTTATGCTTATATCATACTATACCCTCTAGTTCCTAAACCCGCCTGCCATAAGTTGGTCTTGATTCAATGCAAGTGTGTTTGCATTTTCTCTTCCACTTTGATTTTTTTCCCGCCTTATTTTGTCTATTGCGGGAAATCCCACACTTTTTATGAACTTGAGTTGAATAAATTATTGTTCGAATAATCCGTTAAACTAGGTACTCGTATCACATTAATTTTAGCATTTGATTATAATTCATGCTGAAAATATAAAATTTTAATTTCTTTTTCAAGCGTCAAGTAACTAAGAATCCGTAATGTTGGACAAAATGGTTCTAGTAAGAATTTTACCTGTTTTGAAATGTTAACTATCTAGAGACGCACTCTGGAGTCCCCAAAACCCGAACATGTAGGTGCTACTTAGGACATTTTGAAATCTAAAACACAAGCATGCAGTTCCAATCTTTAAAATCATAATTATAACAATGCCTCATTTTGGTCTGAAATATTGTATAAATCCTTGTTAATATCATTGTTTACATCCTTATTAAATCCTTGTAGAAATATCCGTCTCTATATATTGTTACAATATTTTACTTATTCCTATCTTAACTCTTGTTCAAATCCTATTTATAGTTATAGCATATGTTATAGTTATTCGAGAAAAAAAAACCATAGTAAAATTAACTAAGATGGCTTTTGTGAATAAAAAATATACTGAGTGAAATAACTTTGTATGATTACAAAAGTTTTTGTGTCAGCTGAACATTGTTTTAAATTTTAAATTTTTAAAATTTAAAATGAAAAATTTGATTATTTATACAAAAACAAAATATTTAAATTCACAAAGCACAACTTTGTAAAATTAAACAAACTCATGTATAAAGAACTCAGTGTGGCTGGTAGCAAAAAACGCAAATAACACAAACGCTGCGAACAAGGGAGATAAAAGTATATATCAATACTTTTTGTTCACGCAATATTGACATTCTGTTGCAGAGGCTTGGATTTATATATGTATAATTTCTTCGTGAATAGTTTTGAGGAGCACACATAAATTATCATGTCTTTGTAATAACCATCGCCACCACCACTCAGGTAAGTTATTGTGAATATAATAAACTGAATTCAATTTTTTTAACTTTTATATATTTTTTTGAAGCACTAATGCAACAATCGCAACTAACATCAATAATACAATCACCTCCACTACCACCATCGATATAACAACCATCATCATCGCCACGACAATTTTTTGCTGAAAAACATGTTCTTGTGTAGGAAATGCTCAATATCTGTGATATTGTCTTAATACTGTCGTAATACTGTTTGATATCCTAGCAGTAAATCACGTTTTTATACTTATGCTTATCATTGTGTACACTGAGGGAAATATGTGTTAAAATTAAATGAAATTGTGTTAATATCAAACGAAAATGTTTTTGAAATAGAGCTTGAAACAATTTCATTTAAGTTAAGCACAAAGTTTAAATTTTAAAATTTTTTGTTTAATTTTAAAGCATGTTTTTTTTCTTAGTGTACTTTTTCTCATTCCATTTTGTCCAAAGAAATGCACTAATATTTTTCGAAATTCTCTGCATTGACCTTAAAGGTACTTATATTTGTTTAAATTCTTGCCAAATTCTTGTCCAATCTTTGTTCATCTTGTAATAATCCTTGTCCTAATATTTGTCTTAGTTTATCCCTGTTTAGATTTTAGTTGCACTCCTTGTCCATATCTTTGTTCTAATCCTTATTTTTGCTCGTACCAGTATCATTTTGGTTATTCTTGTCCTTATCCTAACCCTTACACTAATCCTTGTCCTTGTCCTTGTCCTTGTCCTTGTCCTTGTCCTTATCCTTATCCTTATCCTTATCCTTATCCTTATCCTTATCCTCATCCTTATCCTTATCCTTATCCTTATCCTTATCCTTATCCTTATCCTTATCCTTATCCTTATCCTTATCCTTATCCTCATCCTTATCCTTATCCTTATCCTTATCCTTATCCTTATCCTTATCCTTATCCTTATCCTTATCCTTATCCTTATCCTTATCCTTATCCTTATCCTTATCCTTATCCTTATCCTTATCCTTATCCTTATCCTTATCCTTATCCTTATCCTTATCCTTATCCTTATCCCTATCCCTATCCTTATCCTTATCCTTATCCTTATCCTTATCCTTATCCTTATCCTTATCCTTATCCTTATCCTTATCCTTATCCTTATCCTTATCCTTATCCTTATCCTTATCCTTATCCTTATCCTTATCCTTATCCTTATCCTTATCCTTATCCTTATCCTTATCCTTATCCTTATCCTTATCCTTATCCTTATCCTTATCCTTATCCTTATCCTTATCCTTATCCTTATCCTTATCCTTATCCTTATCCTTATCCTTATCCTTATCCTTATCCTTATCCTTATCCTTATCCTTATCCTTATCCTTATCCTTATCCTTATCCTTATCCTTATCCTTATCCTTATCCTTATCCTTATCCTTATCCTTATCCTTATCCTTATACTTATCCTTATCCTTATCCTTATCCTTATCCTTATCCTTATCCTTATCCTTATCCTTATCCTTATCCTTATCCTTATCCTTATCCTTATCCTTATCCTTATCCTTATCCTTATCCTTATCCTTATCCTTATCCTTATCCTTATCCTTATCCTTATCCTTATCCTTATCCTTATCCTTATCCTTATCCTTATCCTTATCCTTATCCTTATCCTTATCCTTATCCTTATCCTTATCCTTATCCTTATCCTTATCCTTATCCTTATCCTTATCCTTATCCTTATCCTTATCCTTATCCTTATCCTTATCCTTATCCTTATCCTTATCCTTATCCTTATCCTTATCCTTATCCTTATCCTTATCCTTATCCTTATCCTTATCCTTATCCTTATCCTTATCCTTATCCTTTTGCTTATTCTTATCTTTATCCTTTTACTTATTCTCATCCTTATTCTTATCGTTATCCTTGACATTATTAAAATACTTGTACGAAATATAGAACACTTATATTTGGTGTAAAATAAAGTTGAAAGGATTTTGACACCACAAGTTTGACGCCATCTTTCTGCTAAGTTCCAGATACCATCTCGAAATAATGATACTTCTTTTAATGCGATCCACGAATCAATCCACCAATGAATGCCAATTCACACCAATGAAGACGAAGTCTGACCGACAAGGCATTGAATCGGTGTACAAACTTAGCGCACTCAGAGTTTGCTGCGTTTTAGATCAGCTTGTGTAGACGCAGCACTAGATCTAGCTGGCGCGTTTTCCATTGACATTTTCGTAAAGTAAACGTCACTTTTAACTATATTATACTACGTTCACGTTACGGCATAAATTACTAATTTGACTTAAATTACTTCACTTCAATAAACTGCGTTCAAACTAGCTGTTCGTAATTTGTTTTGTTTGACTGATTTTATTTTGAATTTATTCTTTATTCTGTTTGATACTTTGAGATGTGTCGATTATTAATCGTCAAAATTAGAGCCGACACAGACTGGAAGTTAATTTGGAGGTTAAATATTATGAATTACTTAATTTCGAAGAAATTTCATTGATAGATTTCCTAAAGGGAAACTAATTGTTATACTTAAGGCCACCCGAAGATGCATTCCACGTTATTTTCAAGTGCCCCAAGTTACATAATGCCAGACTTGAATCTGGTTACACTTATGCAGTTAAACGAAACTTACTGGTGAGTATTCTGAGCGCCTTGTCCAATCTGCACAATACCCACCAGAACTATGAAATATTCTAAGCAATTTATTGAATTTTTAATAATTCTTCTAAATAAAAATTTAATGGGCGTGCCCATGGGAAGATGGCGCCTTTTGTACACATTTCAATTTTGACATAACATAAAAATATTTCAATTTTTATTCCTGTAACTTGAATTTGGAAGGAGGGCGTGTGACACCTATTTTAGTCATAGTATTAGATTTGATGTACACATCACAAGTAGTAAATAATATCCCTGTAGCTCATATATAAGCCTCTTAATAGAGTTTTAGCGTTTGAAGGTGGTCTGAAAGTCCTTGGCAGAATAAAAAATTTATCAAAATTTATATTAAGAGACCCACTAAAAAAGTAGTAATTAATAATTTCGTAAATACCTTTTATTGGTTTGTTTTTATATGAAAGAACCCTTTTTAGTGGAACCGGATGTCTTTATATAGGAGATATATAAAGACATCCGTATACTTAATAAAAGTTGATATACTATAAAGACAAAGCCAACATTTAATATTGCATATGAGACTCATTTCCGTTGTCACTTGTTATTGACGTCGTCTTCACCTCAATGCTAAATCGGTACTCGTAACGTCGTCTTAACTCTTGTACCACTAATCCGGGCTCTGGCACTCCATTCTCTAAACCATCAGGTCTCAATTGCCTTCAAACTACATTAAATTATTAACTGCTTCTTCTAATGGGGAAGTTTTAGCTACTTATATATCCTTCGGCCAGTTGCTGTGCATTCTGCCTTGTTTAAAGAAATTTTATTCTTTACATTAAATTTTAAATCTTTCCAGACTTATAATAAAACAGAGTTAAATTGATTGCTTGGCACTACATGAAGTATTGCTTCTAACTTCCTGCCAACCAAAATGTCTCTAAGCGGTGGACGAAAAGCATTTAATTGTTTGTGTATTTCCTCCTATTTCTTTTTTAAATTGGCTTGGACTGTTCCGTTTGTTTCGTATGGATTCTTCTCCAGATTTCAAACTAATTGTTGGAACTGACCAACATTTGTTATTTAAAAATTTTTTTCCATTTTTAATTAAAATAATGACGTAATAAAAAAAATTCGCTTCAAGACGCCGCAACTCGTGCAGGAAAAAGTGAACAACTAAAAATAAGATATGTCAACACAACATGTTTTTCAAAACGACTAAACGAGTACCGTTTACTCGTCAACAGCCATCAACATTTATCAAAACAACGGTAACATTTTTAGAAGATGATATAAGACGACGACGATAACTGCCTACGATGACTCATATGGTAGGGCTGATTAATTGTGGAAACTTACTATGTACCAAAATCAGTCATCAGCTGGACAATCGCTTTATTGAGGGAAATTTTCGATGAAAACATCATCTTCAGGACATGAAATGATCCTGTTAATTGGCCACCAATGTGATTTGACGTCATTGGATTACTTTCTTTGAGGATATGTTAAGTCGCTTGTTTATGTTGACAAACCCGAAACTATTGACACTTTAGAAACAAACATAAATCGTGTTTTTCAAGGAATATCTACCGATCTGCTCGAAAGAGTTGTCGAAAATTGAACCCACAGAATGGACCATTTAAGAGCTAGTGGTGGGCAACATTTGAAGGAAATAATTTTTAAACATTAGGGGCTTTCGCATGATCTAACATATAAGACGACAAAGTCGGATGGAAGACTAACGGAACAATTTGACTGATCTTTTGAATGATCCAACTTGTTGGACAACATCATTAATTGCAAACTTTCAAGCAGAACACTTCTGCGGAATGGCTTAAGAATTTTTGGCTGCGATAATAATTGCTCAAGTGGAAGAGATGGAAATAAAAAGAATATCTTTTTCTTTAAAAAAAAAGAAAATTTGTTTTTTAAAAACACATAATTGATTATTGATTAGCATTGATTGAACGTTGTTCACTCGCTGAAAATTTTTTGAAATGAAAAATGCAATGTTGGACCAACATTCGTTCACATGTACAACAAGTCGGACGGACCGACAGAAAAATCAAAAATTTTTGATATTCATCCAACATATTGGATCGACCGTCGTTTTACATTACGCATGGTACTACTTGTCGTACCACATGCCATGTCTATCCAATTTGTTGGACCATGCGAAAGCCCTTATTAAGTTGTAAAAACCAAACTATCATTCCAAAAAAGATTAGCATCAATACATTGATTTTTTATGTACATTATTAACAGAAAACAAAGTAGGAAGCTCTATTGCAAATTCAAATAGAACGTAACCTCAGTGCCTCAGTATGCTACACGCTGTGCCTTAGTTTATCTTACTCCACTTTATATTATTTGCAAATAATGCCCTATCATGCTTATTTGGGAACATATTCATCACAATATTCAGTCCCTTCAACTGTTGTCTCAGCTTGATTTCTATACTCCATCTCTTTGTCACCGATGCCAATTCCATTTCAGTGAGTGTTTCATAGATCAAACTATACTTAAAATATGCCTTTGTCACGAAGCATTCATTTAAGTTATGAAATTTTAAGTACCTCAGACCTTTTTACAAATATTCCGAGAAAAACGTTTAAATATATTCTTTTGTTTTACGTTATGGCTATGGATTCTTGATCTGATCTGATTTTAAATCATGGTTTTTAATTTAAGATTGTAAATTTACAATCTATTAATACACGCTTTATGCTTGTATTCTTTCATTTTTCTTGTAATTATCATCATCTATTAGTTTTAATTATAATGAAATGAAATAAATAAATAAAATTTTGTTTGACAGGATATTGAAGCAAAATTACTCCAAAGTACTCAAAAATTTATTTGAACTGCACATACATTAATTGAGCTTTTTTTAAAATGTAATTTTAAGCCAGCTTTAATAATAATTTAAGAAAATTTGACATATCATAAGAAGATTGTCAAATAATGAATTCCTTCCAAAAGGTTAATAATAAAATCCAAGTGTATGCTTTTTACAAATTTTAAAATAGACGTTTTTTTCATTAAATTTGATTTTAATGGACAACGATATCAAAAAAATTCATTCATTTTAATAATAAATTTGACTATAGAATAAAAAACGTAAATCGGGACTGAGTTTTGATTGCTTAGAAGCTTCACTTAAATTATTATATGACAATGCATGAAACGGAGAATAGCAAGTGTAAAATAACACACACGTTATTGAAAAACCATAAAAGTCTTGCAGTTTAAAATTATTAGGAAAATATTCGAAGGTTATCTGAATTATCAACATTTATTTGCATACATTAAAAATAAAAAAAACTTGCGATTATGTAGGTATTATACTATGTTCACACTGAGATCAAATTAGGTAATTTCGAGCTTTTATGTAATTTCGACTGAAATTATCTAAAAGCTATGGTAATTTCCCATACAATTTGTTGATTTGGAAATTACCTCAAACAAGGTAAATTCGTTTAAATTACTCACGAAATTAGGCAAAAATGCACTGCAACCCTGAAATCTGAATATAGTGTGAATTAAACACACCCTTTTTTGGCGTATTAACAATCTTGCTATCCATTCCAGCTGAGCCGTCAAAATTATACATGACACTTGATAATGGCCACATTCAGATACTTAGCTGTTTTGACCCTTCGGTTAGCAACCCATTCAGTAAAACTTAGGTGAGCGATGTTTTCAATGAATTAAAGTTGCACAATTAATAACATGTACGGCTTTATGCGAAATAATTTTGCAAACTAACTTTGAGTAAGAATTTTCTATTTTTAATTGAACATTTAAGTTGGCAACTGTCGAGAGTGCTGAATGTGGCCAATAATGAATTGAAAAAAAAAATAAATCAAACGTCAAACGAAATTATCCAAGCCCAGTGTGAACACTTTTGTACAATTTCGAAATTATCTCACGAAATTACTTAATTTGATCTCAGTGTGAACATAGTATTAGCTACCGTAAATTAAAAGCAAACCTTCTGTCATAAGCTGCTCACTCTTAATTTATCGACAAGCTTTCGATAACGATTGCACATATTGACATCACTATACTTAGGTGGTGTAAAACTGTGCTACAATATTGAACTTTTTCACAACCACAACCAGTGTTGCCATCAAAAAAATGTTCATATCGTAACTTTTGCACTCAGCTCATCGGATTCTCATCGTATTTGTGAAATTTTCAAAAACAGCAATAACGTAGAAATTTTCGGAAGCCATTAACCATTAAAAAGAGATATAAAAACATTGTGGATGTTTTAAGGTGTATTTTTTAATAAAATATCAAAATTTTGTTTCAAAAGTCATTTCATTAGAAACATAACTACCCTATAAACCACATAGCGTTCCCGGTCGAATTTATAACGAAAGGTTTCGGTTTCGTTACAAATTCGTAGCGTCGAATTTGTAACGAAACCGAAAACTCGGATCAGAAATCTCGCATTCGATTATGATGAATCCGGGATTATAAAAAGTAGCGAATAAATTTTAAAATTACATATTTCTAAGAAGAGATATTTATCTCATATCTAGCTTATCTAAGGATCCAAGATATCTGAGAAACAAATAGTTTTTATATTTATTTGACTTTAATACATCAACGGAATAAAGAACAATCATTTTCTAACTTAATTTTAAATCTGATCTTTTTAACACTCCATTCCACAATCTCGTTATTTATTTATATATATTTACATATTTAAATATACAATGAATCAACGCAACACTTTTTTTTAAATCCGTGATCCCTTCAGATTTTTTCAAAAATAGAGATAAAACACCAAATAAAAAAAAACAACAATACATTTTTTTGCCTCAGCTGGAAGTCGAACCCACGTTCACAGGTGCTTGTTTACTAACCAAGCAAATTACGCAGCTGTAAAGTTACAACTGAGATATGCTTGCGGATAACGTGGAAAACTTGCACCCAAGAGACATGGGTACGGTTCCTGAAAATATTTTTTTTTTCTTATTTTTAACAAAAAATAATCTCATTATCTTTTATCATATTAATTTGCGTAAGATGTGAAAACATTAAAAAAATTTCATTTCGAAAACAAACTCCTGAAATTACTCGCTAATGCTGAAATTCTCGGTAGTGATTTGATTATGAAAAAATCTCGTTTCGAGAATGAAGTGTGCATTTTTTCCGCCCTCGGGTTCATTAGCAAAACGTTTTCGAACTTTTTTTTCGAAATAAATATCTGAGATTTCGGATTCACCTCAAATTCTAGGCAAATTCGTTTGATTTATTGGGTACATATAAAAAATATTATGATAAAATATATTTCAAAATACTTTTCAGCACAGAAAAAAAGAGTAAAAATTAAATTAAATAATCGTCATTCCTTTAACTACACATTGTCATTAGTAAAAGGAGTCTTGACACAGGGATTTTAAAACAAAATTGACAGTTGTCACCAATTTTTATAACTTAATTTCTTTTTTTATTACTTATACTTAAATAAAAATATGCAAAATCGGACGTCGGATCTATTTTTTCTGAAATCGTAACATTTTGATGAATTTCGACCATGTATCGGATCATCGGATTCAAGACCGAAAATCGTAACAAATACGAAATATCGGACCATATGGCAACGCTGACCACAACCATACTCACGCATGCTATTGCTGTCTCATGCACTATCAAC
Source organism: Tetanocera ferruginea (assembly GCA_958299015.1). Classification (NCBI taxonomy): domain Eukaryota; kingdom Metazoa; phylum Arthropoda; class Insecta; order Diptera; family Sciomyzidae; genus Tetanocera; species Tetanocera ferruginea. The sequence continues at coordinate 94,844,316 of OY282642.1, forward strand.
GTGCAAAATACCAATTCTGATGCGGCAGACAGAAACAACAGCATAGCCTGGAATAGCTAACATTCTCTACGCCAGCTCGTTTTTCCAATTGTCGCCGTCATTCAAAATGGGCATTCGTAAATTTGTCGTTGGAATGTCGAAACGCGTTTCGACAGCGAACGGTTTTCTGCGATTGTTTTAAATTAATTTTCTTCACAATCAAAACTAAATAATTTGCTGTGTTTAATTTTATTTTTTATATATCGAATACATAACGTAATACTTAGTAATTGTTATTCGCGTCATAACGTGGTCAATAAAAATGGCTGAATATGCCAGGAAAATTGAAGAAAATTGTTAGCAAGCAAGTGCAAATGAAAGAAAGCGAAATAAGTGAAAAAAAAATAAGGGCAGAGTCTGTCTGCATCAGCAAAAAGGCTGTACGACAAAGCAGCTAGAAGAAGAAATAAAAGCAGAAAACGTAAAAATTGCCTGAAAAGAAAAGAAATACACAAATTTGTGAATATCTAGAAAATAACTACATAAAATAAAAGTGACGAATTTTAGTGTGCTAAAAGCGCGTTTTCATTTCTTACAAATAAGTTAAAATACAAAATTAAGCTGTGTAACATCGACAAATAAGTGCAGTTTTCAATAAGAGCATCCATCGCATCAAGCCAGGAAAAGCAGAAAAATTAGCAGCTTGCGTGTGTGCCCATTTTTTTTTTGTTTTCTCACATTCTGTTTTGTATCGTGTTTTGTTGTGATATACTTCTTTTTTCGACATTGCTGCTTTGTTTTGCTCATAGTTTTTCTTTGTTGTCTGCCTGCTACGCGCGTTGCTGCAACGCCAACAACAACAAGCACAACAAGAACAAACAAAACACCACCGACTTCGCCCAACATTCTTCAATCTTTTGTATAATTTTGCTACGGACAAAATAAACAAAAAAAGTTTGAGAATCTTTGCAACCAACGCACTGAAGCGCCATCAAAAATGGACACATTTAGGAAGTGGTTAAACAAGCCGAAGGTGAGTGAGTCTTTATCATGAAATGTTTGAAATTTAATTGAAATTATTTAAATGGTTTCTAATGTGCCTCTCATTGAATTTATGACTTCCGCGCGTGAGAAATAAACAATTTTTTTAAATTTAGGCTGCATGTTTATTATCATTTCAAGGGGCACTAGTTTATTTGTGTTTTGCTTCCTTTTTATTATTTTCTAAATAAAATTATTTTAACCTGTCACTTGAAAGATAACATTTTGCAGCCATGACTAGAACCTTTTTGATTAACAAAAAAAACAAAAACAAAAAGAAAATCTCTGACAGGGTTGCAATTTCTGTGGTCTGTGCGCATAGACCCAGTGTTGCATGGTACAATGGTACATGTTAACATTTTATTAATGTTTTTTTAATATTCATTCTGGAACAAAAAGTAAAGTTACAGCAGAATTGATGTTGAATGAATGAAAAAGAACTATAAGTTAAGAAGAAAATAAGAATTATAAAAGAAACTTAAAGGTTTTGTTATTTATTATTTTTATATAGTGACTGTTCATTTTGACACATGATTCAAGCATATGAAGTTATCGAGATATTTAACATATTTCTATATTATGTAAACAAAGAAATTTTTTAGTATTTCAAATAAATAACAGTCAAATCTGTGTGTAGTTCTACAAAAAAGTTATCTTACAGCTCTTTGATGGTTAGTTTTTAATGATTCTTCAATGCTTTTCCTACCCCAATTACCGTTTTGCTGTCATAGGCCCAGTAGGAAATGCTTATAAAATAGAAGTTAAAGTAGAATTATGATCCAAAACTTTCCTCAAAATTTTAAAAAGTTTTTTTAAAAGTTTAAAGCTTTAAATTCCGGTAAATAAAACGAGAAAACAAATGTTTTGCCATAAATCATGGAATCTTGGTATTACTTAATACCAACCTTTACTTGTGCTAATGTGATGAATTCTATGAAGCGGAAACGTCAACAAGTTATTAAATCTAAAGGATTTATAACGAAATACTTCCTCTATAACTTTTCAACATAGGAAAAAGTAAATTTTTAAAAAAATATACAGAAATAATGTCAAAGTAGAACATTGTTTTTTCTATTTTTTCCAAGATAAATTTACAAAACCATGGAAATTGAATTTTTATCGGCTGTATACATACAAATTTATGAGCCTCTTATAAAGTTTTTACAAGAAAAATATCAAAAAGAGTATTCATAAACGTCCAATAACGACAAAAACCTTCTAAACCCTTTGTTCGCGGAGGTGAAACGCTTGATTTTTCTATGCAACCACTAGAAATATAGAGCATTATTATTTAATGTGTGGTTTCACTGCAAAACCAATAGAAAACAAAGAGTTAAATAATAAACCTTCAAAAAACCCTTGATAAAATTTTTAAAATATTTTACTTCTATTTGAGCACAAATATTGTCAAAAATAGATTAACATTTCACTGTTTGCATATCAAAATATTGATAAAATTGTGAAAAATAAACAAAAAGTTATTATATTAAACGTCGAATATTGAAAAAAATCTTTTATAAAAGCTTGATAAAGAATTTTTAAAATTTGTTATCTCATCTGAGCACAAATATTGACAAAAATACTTCAAATTATTAAAAAAAAAACATGAAAATATGTTACAAAATATCAAAATATTGAAAATGAAAATATTAAGTGACATTTTTGAATGTTAAAATATTCATAAAATTGTGACAAATAAATAAAAAATTATTGATTTTAACAAAATTCACAAACCATTTTAATACTGTTCCCACTTTAAATTGAAAGTGTTCATATTTTAACAAAAAATCTGCGACATTTTTATGAAAACAAAATTTTAAAAAGCATTTTATCTCTAAATAGCCTTTTTACTACTGAGCATTTTTAAGATATTTTAAGAATATTTATAATTTATAAATAAAACCATATATTTATAAAAATTTATGAAAACAAAATTTTTGTTGAACAAATTGTTCAAACAAATGAACGTTTCTATTATATTTGTATATAATTTCTGTAGTTTTTAAAAGCATGTCACACACAGGGTTGCATTTGAGAACAGTAGAAATGTACTCTTAAAAAAGTATTTATTGCTACGAAATAATATTATTTTTATGTGGGGAGAATGTAGAAAAAATGCTTCCAAAATTCTCCACACCTGCGTAATTTTCTCGAAATTACTTCTTTACTGTATCCAAACAAATCGAATATAAAAAGTACCAAATATTTTTCACATCGTACTTAAATCAATAAAATGTACTCCACGTAGTACTAGACTAATAGTTCAATGCAACCCTGGTTACGTAAAAACTATGGAGAATGTTTTTTGTTTGCTTTGTTAGGCGGCGTTTATAGTGAACGCCATTCAGACAGGCAGGCAGGCCGAAATCTATGTGAAAAAACGAGATGCTAATATCTATATATCTCACTTGTCACATTGCCTGTCTGCCAGCCTGTCTGACCCGGCGTTTACTATAAACGCAACCTTAGATAGTGAAAATCAAAACTGTTTGCCAACAAGCCAACTGGTGTGCCAAACTGTCGAACTAGCTTCTTAACTATCGAACCTGTGTGGAAGTGGCCGCCGTGTGGCACACGAGATCGCAGATTTGAAGCCTGAATATAAGAATATATTTACTTTTCTATACCGTTCCCACTTATTTCTAGGTGCCACAAACGCGTTAGTACAAAATTCATATACTCGTACCTTAGAAATTTATCGCCTATGCAATAAAAAAATAAAACACCTCGGTCACATACAAATATTTTGTTGCTGCAAAAACTATAGTTGCTGAAATTATTTTCCTCGCTGAGAGTTGTCTTAATCTTAAAGATGTTTTTACTTTCAAACATTTCGTGAAACATTTCGTACTTCAATGGGAACTAGTGTAGTACGTAAATTTGTCACACGACAACAAAAATAACAAGAGCAACAAATTCAAAATCATTTTGAACGAAAAGCAATTCAAACAATCAAACAAAAAAAAAAAGGAACAAATTCCATGTAGTTTTACAATGATTTATACGTTTTATCTCTGCTACTTTTGCTGTGCTTTATTTCACTATTTTATTTTGATATTGTTTTCTTACCTTCCCCTACACCACTACAACTTCTTCAACTTTAAGTAGCTTTTATTTCATCGAATCATCGGAGCGTGATTAGCTAAAGTTAAGTCGTTTTTGCTGTAGTTTTTAATTGTATCGACTTCTTTATGCTTTATTTATGCTTCTGCTTTATTTATGCTTGGTTGATACAACAACTGCGACAACGACGACAACGACAACCATGTATCTCACTCATGCTTATTTTTGGTTTTCCCAATTCGATTATTCTCCCTTTGCAACTGCAGCTCAAATGCTCCCCACATTCCAATATTTTTAATATTTGTGCTATTTTAATACATTTTGATAATTCAGTTGACTTGCCCTCAAAATATTTTCACAAAGTTTCTTGAACTGCGTTTAGAATTAAGTCATTCTGTGTGTGTCTTTTATCTCACTTTGTTTTTATTAAATATTTCTAGTCAAAACATGATACTGAAGCGCATTTTTTGAGCTGTTGTTTGTAGGCATCATCGTTTACGTTCATTACCATGAGTCTATAAATAACTTAATCCAATAGTAGCAACATCCTGGCTTCAGCACTTTACACGGAACATAAATTTTGTGTTGCCACATTTTTAATTTTTATAATGATTTATTTGGCTCTTTTTCTATTTTTACACAATATATTTAATGCGCTTGCATTCAGCTCAGCTTATTTTTTTATTTCTTAATCCAAATGCCGGAAAATTATGTTCGCGGAAATTTCATTATCTAGCTTTTTTTTTAAATACCCAAATACACACATACTAACACTCTGTTCTGCTGTTTCATGGATTTGTTGCTTTTTTGAAACTATTTCATTATTATTGTTGTTGTTGTTGTTGACAACATTGGCGTTATGCTTTTGTGGCCATTGCTGCTTCTTCTTTTACTTTTTTTTTACCAACCGCAACACTGAACAATTAAGACATTTTATGCCGGATATAAAATTTGTTGCAATTACAGCTGCTTGCGTTGCTGCGTGCATTTCTTGCAGACACATAAAAACTTCTAAACCAGTCAAGCAAGAGCAGCAGCGGTAATTCAAGCTTTGTGAAAAACTGTCTTGATGCCGTTATTTACTCCATTGCCTTGCCATGGCGGCATACCGAACAATGGTAGCCAGTCAGTCAGCTCCATACTCTATGTTAACTCTTTCAGTACTCGGTACCTGTGGTAAATCATGGAACCGCGCACGTAACCAAGAACGTCCTGCATTTGCTGTTTACATTTCTGGTTCTCGGTTTAATTGCATTTTTTTTAAATAAAACTGTAAACAAAACGTAAGTCAGATATATAAAAATAGCTTCAAGAGTGAGTCGTCCTACAACGTTCTAAATAACTTGGCAATGGATTCATTATTACTTTTTGTCTGCTTAGCGGAATTGTTGTGATTGTAATATAATAGTTTATACAAATCAACACACACATACGTAAACACAGACACAGCGCTTGCCTTTTGCAAAGAAATCATGATAGTCGAGAGATAGTGTTTTGTTTTGCAAGCAGTTTTTAGCCAAGCTTGAGTTTTGATTAATCTCTAGACTTGCATCATTGAGTTGAGTGTTAATCTGGCTTTTAAGTTGAAAGTTACTTACAATTTTAGCTGATTAACAGAAATATTGCTGATTTAACAACTATTGTAAAAGCAGTTCTATAAATATGGTTATTGTACTGGACATAATTTTTTAAAGAATGAATAATTGTTAATTGCATACTAGAACACAATTATAAACTGCCATAGGACAGTAGCATAATCTTTCATAATATATTATTGGGAGTGTAATTTCTAAATGCGGACTCGAACGCAATTATAAACAGTCTCAGATAGTATTATAATCTTATAGAAATTGTTGTGTAGTGCAGAAATTGTAGATACGGGCTATAATCTAATTAAAATCTGTCATAAAAAAGTAAACTTATCTTGCATCATAAATATGTATAATGAAAAAAAATTTTCTAACTCATTTATAAATATACAAAAAAAAAGGATCAAAAATGTAACCAATGTTACTAATATCAAAGCTATACAAAATAAAAGATAAAAATATTTAAAATATAAAGAAATACTTCAAATATAAACATTTCTTGAAAAATGAAAATATCTTTAAATACAAAAATTACTTTAAATATAAAAATTACTTAAAATATAAAAATTGCTTTAAATATAAAAATTACTTAAAATATAAAAATTACTTTAAATATAAAATTTACTTTAAATAAAAAATATACAAAAAACTATTAAAAAAAATAAAATATAAAAAATATAAAAAATTTAAAAAAATATAAAAAAATATAAAAAAATATAAAAAATATAAAAAAAAAAAAAAAAAATAAAATATAATAAAATATAAAAAAAAATTAAAAAAATTTAAAAAATATAAAAATATCAAAAATATCAAAAATATCAAAAATATCAAAAACATCAAAAAATCAAAAAATCAACAATATCAAAAATATCAAAAATATCAAAAATATCAAAAATATCAAAAGCATCAAAAATATCAAAAATATCAAAAATATCAAAAATATCAAAAATATCAAAAATATCAAAAATATCAAAAATATCAAAAATATCAAAAATATCAAAAATATCAAAAATATCAAAAATATCAAAAATATCAAAAATATCAAAAATATCAAAAATATCAAAAATATCAAAAATATCAAAAATATCAAAAATATCAAAAATATCAAAAATATCAAAAATATCAAAAATATCAAAAATATCAAAAATATCAAAAATATCAAAAATATCAAAAATATAAAAATATAAAAATAAAAAATATAAAAAAATATAAAAATTATAAAAAAATATAAAAAAATATAAAAATTATAAAAAAATATAAAAAAATATAAAAAATATAAAACAAAAAAAAAAAATAAAATATAAAAAAATGTAAAAATATAAAAAAAATTTAAAAAATTTAAAAAATTTAAAAAATTTAAAAAATTTAAAAAATTTAAAAAATATAAAAAATATCAAAAATATCAAAAATATCAAAAATATCAAAAACATCAAAAATATCAAAAATATCAAAAATATCAAAAATATCAAAAATATCAAAAATATCAAAAATATCAAAAATATCAAAAATATCAAAAATATCAAAAATATCAAAAATATCAAAAATATTAAAAATATCAAAAATATCACAAATATCAAAAATATCAAAAATATCAAAAATATCAAAAATATCAAAAATATCAAAAATATCAAAAATATCAAAAATATAAAAAAAAATAAAAAATATAAAAAAATATAAAAAATACAAAAAATATATAAAAAATATAAAAAACATAAAAAATATAAAAAATATAAAAAATATAAAAAATATAAAAAATACAAAAAATATAAAAAATATAAAAAATATAAAAAATATAAAAAATATAAAAAATATAAAAAATATAAAAAATTTTAAAAAATATAAAAATACAAAAATTTCAAAAACTTTAAAATATAAAATATTGGAAATTAATTGAAAATATTTAAATGAAAAAAAATTTAAAAATATATAATACCTAAAAAATAAAAAATATAACAATAATATAATTTTAAATAATTGAAATATTATGAAATTGTTAACATATATAAGACGTTAATTTAAAAAAGTTACATAAATATTATGATTTTTTTTTATGTTAAAAATATAACAAAATAATATTAAAAAAAATAAATAAAAAACAAGCAAATAAAAAAACATAAAATGAAAATAAAACAATTAATTTTAAAGTAAAAAGTAAAAAGTAAAAAGTAAAAAGTAAAAAGTAAAAAGTAAAAAGTAAAAAGTAAAAAGTAAAAAGTAAAAAGTAAAAAGTAAAAAGTAAAAAGTAAAAAGTAAAAAGTAAAAAGTAAAAAGTAAAAAGTAAAAAGTAAAAAGTAAAAAGTAAAAAGTAAAAAGTAAAAAGTAAAAAGTAAAAAGTAAAAAGTAAAAAGTAAAAAGTAAAAAGTAAAAAGTAAAAAGTAAAAAGTAAAAAGTAAAAAGTAAAAAGTAAAAAGTAAAAAGTAAAAAGTAAAAAGTAAAAAGTAAAAAGTAAAAAGTAAAAAGTAAAAAGTAAAAAGTAAAAAGTAAAAAGTAAAAAGTAAAAAGTAAAAAGTAAAAAGTAAAAAGTAAAAAGTAAAAAGTAAAAAGTAAAAAGTAAAAAGTAAAAAGTAAAAAGTAAAAAGTAAAAAGTAAAAAGTAAAAAGTAAAAAGTAAAAAGTAAAAAGTAAAAAGTAAAAAGTAAAAAGTAAAAAGTAAAAAGTAAAAAGTAAAAAGTAAAAAGTAAAAAGTAAAAAGTAAAAAGTAAAAAGTAAAAAGTAAAAAGTAAAAAGTAAAAAGTAAAAAGTAAAAAGTAAAAAGTAAAAAGTAAAAAGTAAAAAGTAAAAAGTAAAAAGTAAAAAGTAAAAAGTAAAAAGTAAAAAGTAAAAAGTAAAAAGTAAAAAGTAAAAAGTAAAAAGTAAAAAGTAAAAAGTAAAAAGTAAAAAGTAAAAAGTAAAAAGTAAAAAGTAAAAAGTAAAAAGTAAAAAGTAAAAAGTAAAAAGTAAAAAGTAAAAAGTAAAAAGTAAAAAGTAAAAAGTAAAAAGTAAAAAGTAAAAAGTAAAAAGTAAAAAGTAAAAAGTAAAAAGTAAAAAGTAAAAAGTAAAAAGTAAAAAGTAAAAAGTAAAAAGTAAAAAGTAAAAAGTAAAAAGTAAAAAGTAAAAAGTAAAAAGTAAAAAGTAAAAAGTAAAAAGTAAAAAGTAAAAAGTAAAAAGTAAAAAGTAAAAAGTAAAAAGTAAAAAGTAAAAAGTAAAAAGTAAAAAGTAAAAAGTAAAAAGTAAAAAGTAAAAAGTAAAAAGTAAAAAGTAAAAAGTAAAAAGTAAAAAGTAAAAAGTAAAAAGTAAAAAGTAAAAAGTAAAAAGTAAAAAGTAAAAAGTAAAAAGTAAAAAGTAAAAAGTAAAAAGTAAAAAGTAAAAAGTAAAAAGTAAAAAGTAAAAAGTAAAAAGTAAAAAGTAAAAAGTAAAAAGTAAAAAGTAAAAAGTAAAAAGTAAAAAGTAAAAAGTAAAAAGTAAAAAGTAAAAAGTAAAAAGTAAAAAGTAAAAAGTAAAAAGTACGAAGTACAAAAAGTAAAATTAAAAATAAAAAATTATAAATCCCATAATTTTGTTATACATTTTTGTTTTGCTTTTAAAATAGTTTATGTTGTTATGCGATGCTTAAAATATATGGTTATAATAAAAAATCAAACTTTTGAGAAAAAAAATTAAACCTCCAAAATAATTTACTAAGAATAGTTTTCTTCTTAAAGTATAATTATATTGAAATAAATTAAATTGAAACCAAATAACTGGAAAAAGTACGACAAGTAAATACAGAGTACTTCAATAGAAGTAGAAGTTTGTACAAAAATATTTTTGCCAGAAAATTTCATTGTTGTCAGTAATAGAATTAGTATAGTTTATTAGGAAAGCATTTTCTTGTAACGTAATTAAAATGATGTACTTAGTTTTTCGCTACAATACTGAAAAGTGCTAAAATGAGAATAAAAACATCAACTATGTACATATATGTCAAAAACGTTTTAACCTCACCACGCGTTCGCCTCGTCATCAACATCACTTTGCTAAGTAGTGGTAGTAGTAGTAGTAGTAGAAGAAACTGTTTGTATTGTTGTAGTAGCGTAAAATATCTACTCGTACTTTACGTTACAAAAACAATGTTCAGAGTAAAGCAACTGTATACTTTATGCACACAACGCTGCATTCCCAGTCTCTGCCGCCATCACTTTGCCCGATAACGTTTCTTCCTTTTAGCCAATACAAACAAATTCATTCATACATGCACCGAATGCAAAACTAAAGAGGAAAACTAAAAAAAAATATTGCGCAGTTCCCTGCCTAGTGGTAGCAGCTTAAATTTGCAGTTGTTGTTGAAACATATGCAACCAATACACAGTGCTTCTGCTCACTGTACATAAGACGAAGAACAAGCAGAAAATAAGTATGCACAAGAAATCATATATGGCAAATGTGCAACCATGGGTAAGGGGGTTACAAGTGTGGAATGCTTTTGGAAATTCTAGCGCACTCTACAGAGCTTAAAATTGCATGCAATCCATGCAAAAGCGCCACACCAGCTTGACTGAACAGAGACGATGACGAAGACACCGACTACGACTACGCCGCCACCGCCTTTGCCTCTGCCCATGACTGTATGCAACTGCGATGACGAATACAAAAACAGCGAAATGAGGTCAAGTTGGATACAGACACAACATCTGAAACAAAAAAAAAAAAAATAAAAAATAATTCACAAGCGTTTGTAAATGCAGAAAAATATTTTTAACTCAAATGAAACCGATTTATTACGAATTGGAAAGAAAAAAATTTACGGGGTTTTTTTTGCTTCTGACAGAGCACTCGTAGATAGATTAATTGCGATTCTATGAAATATTTTTTGGTGATGTCAAGGTTTCAAAAGTCCAATTTGAAGAGTTTTCTATTGAACTCCAGAAATGTTATTTATTTGATTTATTTGTTCTTATTTTTATTGGTGACAAATCCTTTACGATATATCCCAACCGTAAATAAAAGTTTATATTGAAAATTTCATCATGTTTTGTTTAATATTAAAAAACAAATAAACTTAGACAATTTGCAAGAATTGGTTTTTTGGTTTTTCCTTTCTGTGAAAGTCCATTTAATTTCAAGAGCTCTCTGTTACATTGGAAACAATTCAAATATTCTTTTGAAAACGCTGTCGTCACGATGATTTTTGTGTCATGATATAGCCGAAAATAGATGAATTACGACCAGAAAATTTCGCTTTTTAGTTTATTATTAATAATATTTAGTTATTTAAATATAAAAAATAGATTTCGAAAACGGTCACATGCGGGCCTTTAAGAGCACACGATTAAAACTGGTAGACTAGAAAAAGTACGATCTCTAGGGCCGTAACGCAAATGGAACTTTTAATACACATGAGACAACTCATAAGCTCAAAACGGCGATGATATGCCAGAGTTAAAACTGTAATTTTAAAATTTTTTGTATAATTCTGTAAATTTTTCTCGGGTAACACCCGCCACAACACGATTTTAAAAATTTGTTCCCACATATGGATGGATAGACAACCATAAAAGTAATTTGTGATAACTGCAAAAACTTTACAGAATTTCATGTATGCTAACATATTGATGTTTAAAGGTTGCAAATGTAACACCCGTCCGCATGGAATGTTCCAAATATAAAAATATTATATTAAAAAAAATGCATTAAAAAATATAAATATATATAATAATTATATATAAATATATTAAATAATGTAAATATAAAAAATGTAAATATAAAAACTATTAAAATATAAAATAGTGAACAAAATAAAAAACAAAACAAAAAAAAAATTTCAAATATAAAAAATGTAGAAAATTAAAAAAAGAAAACGAACAATTCCCTCATTAATAAAATATTTAAATATTGAACGCGTTAAAAATATTCACAATATTAAATGTATTGTAAAAATGAAAATTATAGAAAATATAAGGAATATTACTATAATAATTCCGTAAAATGTGAGTGCGGAACGCTTGATGTTTTTTGAAAATTTTCATAGCATATTTTTAGGCATTTTTGTTTTGTGTATTATTGAAACTTCAAAAACTTTTTATATTTTTTTTCATCTTGATATTTTCAGTTTTATAAAAATTTTTTAAACATATTTCGTCGCACCTACTGGTTTCAGTTTTTACTTTAAGGTATTTTATAAATATTAAGAACTAGAAATTGGTATTTGCACAGTTTAAAATCGAATATATGACCAACGCTTATTTCTAATTCAGCTTAAAGAAAGTCAATATTTCACGTTTTTTCCTTCCGGAAAACCGGGCCCGTCATTTTTGACGGTAAAGAACTAGTATACAAATATTAACAACACTAAAATAATAAGTTATTAAGTATATTAAAAAAATTAAAAATATTAATTTAATTTAAAATATTGAAAATATTAAAAATATTAAAAAAAATTAAAAATATTAAAAATATTAAAAATATTAAAAATATTAAAAATATTAAAAATATTAAAAATATTAAAAATATTAAAAATATTAAAAATATTAAAAATATTAAAAATATTAAAAATATTAAAAATATTAAAAATATTAAAAATATTAAAAATATTAAAAATATTAAAAATATTAAAAATATTAAAAATATTAAAAATATATTAAAAATATTTAAAATATTAAAAATATTAAAAATATTAAAAATATTAAAAATATTAAAAATATTAAAAATATTAAAAATATTAAAAATATTAAAAATATTAAAAATATTAAAAATATTAAAAATATTAAAAATATTAAAAATATTAAAAATATTAAAAATATTAAAAATGTTAAAAATATTAAAAATATTAAAAATATTAAAAATATTAAAAATATTAAAAATATTAAAAATATTAAAAATATTAAAAATATTAAAAATATTAAAAATATTAAAAATATTAAAAATATTAAAAATATTAAAAATATTAAAAATATTAAAAACATTAAAAATATTAAAAATATTAAAAATATTAAAAATATTAAAAATATTAAAAATATTAAAAATATTAAGAATATTAAAAATATTAAAAATATTAAAAATATTAAAAATATTAAAAATATTAAAAATATTAAAAATATTAAAAATATTAAAAATATTAAAAATATTAAAAATATTAAAAATATTAAAAATATTAAAAATATTAAAAATATTAAAAATATTAAAAATATTAAAAATATTAAAAATATTAAAAATATTAAAAATATTAAAAATATTAAAAATATTAAAAATATTAAAAATATTAAAAATATTAAGAATATTAAAAATATTAATAATATTAAAAATATTAAAAATATTTAAATTATTTAAAATATTAATATAATTAAATATATTAATAATATAAAAAAATAAATGTATTGAAAATATTTAAAATATTTTAAATATTAGAAATACATAAAATAGTGAAAGTATTAATATAATTAAATATATTGAAAATATAAATAATTAAACGTATTGAAAATATTAAAAAAACCTTCTAAAAATATAAAAACTATTAAAAATAGTTAAAGTATTTAAAATATCAAAAATATTTAAACAATAAAACAATAAAAAAACTAAAAATTTTAAAACTATTCAAAATATCCAATATAAAAAAATTATGAAAATATAAAAAAAACTAAAGTATTCAAAATATAAAAGATGTGAATAAAAAAGCTCATATAATTTAAAGTATGAAAACATTTAAAATATAAAAAAATGCTAACTATATTTAGCATGATGCCAAAAAAGTGACTTTTTTTAACTTTAAGATACAAAGGTGTAACTATACTCATTAAAGAGAGTATAGATTAAGCTTCATTTCGTAGTACTCCAAAATATCCTTGCATACAGGGTGCCTGATAACTAGATGTTTGAAAAAATCTCTTTTTTTTGGAGGTGTTGTGTTTTTAATCTTTTTATCCATTTTCCTCGTAGAAAATCAAACATTTTATAATTTTATATTATTAAAAAGGATATCTTCTTTACAGAATAATGCTCTATACTGCAAGTTTTAAAATAAAAATTATAAAAATAGTTGTTTTAAAAAATGCAAAAAAATTGCACTTTTGTATATAAAATGCCATGAATATAAGAAGGAATCAGAAAGAGTCGTCTAAGCAACATTTGTTAAGCTAATGGATATCTAAATTTTCACCGAGTGGCTTTACGATATTTGCAATGGTTTTGCAGAAAAATGAGCTACAAAAAAAGTTCGGTACAAAAAAAGTATGTTTTTGACCCTTTTTCTGCATCAAATGCCAACCTAGCCGCTCCATGCCTACAAAAATTAATCATAAATTAATTTTTATTGATGGATTTTTAAAAAATTCACCGAGTGGCTTTAAGTTTTTCCTTACCATTGTTGAGAAATTAACCTTAATATGAAGTAAGGTTTGGAAAAAAAAAAATTAAAAACAACTAGAAAAACAATTGTTTTTTGCTCAACATTAAGGCTCAAACAAGTTATGCGTAAGCATACAAAAGTTTCAGAGAGAAGTCAACGAAAAGTATACAAAAGTTCAAAAACACACTTTTCCATACTTAATTTAAAACGAAGTAAGCATGAAAAAAAATTTCAATATAAATCGATTCGAATGAAATGACAAATAAAAAATAATTTGTTTTTGTAGAAAAAGATTGCCAACTAAAATTACAAAAAATATTTTCTTTAAGTTGGTAAATTCATCCATGCTTTATGATTGAAAAAAGCGGTCAATTTCAATACAAACCTCGCTTAATAAATAAATCCTGTCTAAAACATACATTTTCTACTGATTTGTAATAAAATTTCGATACATAAGTGTTGAAAATCAAAATTTAAATTATTTATTAAACAGGTTGCAACCCTTTTCTGCTAAGCAATATACGGTGTCGAGCGCTCACACTCAAGTTTTGAAAAGTAAACGAAAATTGAGAAACTGAACGAAAAATTGCTTACGCACAACTTGGGCGACGCAATATATTGCTGAGCAAGTACGTTCTTTTGCTCTCTAGCTTTTGTATGCTTACGCATAACTTGGTTGAGCCTTTAGGCATAGAGTAGAATCAAAGTTGGATTAAATGTTGTTTTAGGCCCATAGAGATAACGCTCAATGTGTATATTTATGTATACGTGATCAAATAAAATCTTATGTGGAATTAAAATTTTTAATATTGTATGTTTTTAACTTCAGTTTTTAAACTGTTTAAATACAGTTACGTTTGTTATATAAAGATGCTTTAATTTTGGCTTAAGAATCAACAATAAAAAAATATTTAAGAAGACTACTTGATGATGTCTATTCAATTTTTAATAACATAAACTGAAAGGATATTTTTGCAATGACAAAAAGAAATTAATATATGTCTCATTACAAGGAAATATATGCTAGGTGTCAACAAATCAAAGTGGCGTTCAAATAAATGTACACAAAATATCTTCGATTTGGTAGAAAATGACCTAAAAAACATTAATTTCAATGTGGGCACAAAATTGGTGAGAAAATACTTTGGAATGCATGAAACGTTTAGCTGAAAATGAAGATGCAGGTCTTAAAAAAGACGTGTGAAAGCAAGAAATTATTTTTAAAGCTTTTAATGTGTGGTATCATAGCGTAGAAAATGACATAAAAAAACTTGTAAATTTTCTTTGTTATACATAGATTTTTTTTTAAAAAACACGTACCTTAAACATTTTTTCTTAAATAACTCTTTTGTTTAAAAATCATTTTAACAAAAAAAAACGTTGTTGAAAAGGTGATGAAATCTTCTATTTGGTCGGCAAATAAATTTAGTAGAAACAGCTTCAGAAGATGTCGCTTTTCTTATTTTTTTAAAAGGATCAGCAGTTTTGACATCCAAAAGTCAGAATTGACATTTAAAATGTCTAACCAAAATATGGGCTTTACAGTCAATTTTCAACTTTTAGAAGTTTTTAATACAAACTGGTTAGTTTAAATATCCAAATTGAGCTCTATCGGAAGTAACCTTTAAAAAGCTTCTAAATTACCACGAATAAAAATGACAGCCAAGTCCCTGAACAAACATTGCTACAAGTATATATTTTCACCATCTTCAACAGTAAAAAAAAACTTTTTCTAAAAAACGCTGTTTTGGCATCATGCTAACTATATTAAAATATAAAAACTTAAAAATGTAAAAAATTTAAAAGATAAAAAAATATTTACTGATTAATAAAATAATCAAATAATGAACTTATTAGAACTTTTAAATATATTGCAAAATTTAAAATATGGGAATTATAAAAAAATAAAAATATTGAAAAAATAAAAAATATTAAATATATTCGCAATATTAAAAGTATTAATAATATAAAAACACAAAACTATAAAAATATTAAATATATTCAAAATATTTACTATGTAAGCAAAACAAAAAATACTGAAAATATTAATATTTAAAATATTCTGAATATATTTGAAACATTCCAAATATAAAATATACCAAAAATATTTAAAATATGAAATATATTAAAAATTTAAAAGTAGAACAAATGTAAAATTTAAAAAATAAAAAGTTGAAAAAATTGAAAATTATAAAAAATAAAAAAAATGTGGGTAAAGTAAAAAAATGCGAGAAAAAGTACAAAAAGTTATAAAATATAAACAAGTAGGAAAATATATAAAAACTACAATATTAAATAATGTTTAATATAAAATAAAATGATATACAATACATTTGTATTATTATATGTCAGTAAAAAAAAAAATTAAAAACTATAAAAAATAAGAAAATTACTAAATAACATCATTAAAAAACACAAAATATAAAAAAACATAAAACATAAAATAAAAAAAAAAAATAAAAAAGTGTAAAAATTCAAACTTTAAAATATATTAAAAACATTAAAAAATATAAAAAATAATACATAATAAAAAATAAATAAATAGTACATAATAAAAATATAATACATGATGAAAAAAAATTAAAATTAAAATATAAAATATACAAAAATAAACAATGATATAAATAAAATAAAAAAAGATAAGATTATAAAAATAATATAAATAAGAAAATAATTTAAATATAAGAAATTTTAAAAATATTTTAAAAACATAAAATATTTTAAAAACATAAAATATTTTAAAAACATAAAGAAAACTAGAAATATAAAAAAACAAGTAAGGATAGTCTAAAGTTGGTCTAGCCCGACTATTTTTTCCCTATATAACGTAACGTAAACTCCATCATTATTTGAAAAGAATGTGTTCACCTAAGATATAACTATGCATAACAATTATGTTATATAATTGGCAACTCTGCCCCCATATTTCCATTCCGCTATTTTAATTTCTTAAAATACACAAAATAATTTCGTAACTTTATGTCGTGTGACAATTAATTTTATTATTGCCATCGTTCCCCCACCTAATGTCAATTGCTCCCCACTTGCTCTAGACATTCCTTCACCCAGACGTCTGCATTTATTTGAAAGTTTCTATAAATATAACTGAAATAGCATCGCTTTCGTTTGCGTTGTTTTTTTTTGTTGTTTCTTGTTTTGGTTCTTATCGAAGTGGCAACATTGTTCCATCAAAACTTTAGAAGAAAAACGTTTCTTGGCTCGTGCAGTGTTGGTTTCTTTCATCAAAATGATTAAAAATAGTTTGAAGTGTATTTAAAATAATTTCGCTGCTATTATTTAAGAACTATTATCCAGGCGCGTGTTGGGTGTTGATGCGTGCGTATGAGTGTGTGTGTGTGTTTTAAATTAGGGCTATTTGAAGAAAAATGTTCCTTTAGGGTGGAGACAAAAAACTACTCAGATCTAAGCGTTAAATGATTTATGTTTAAAGTTTTAAAAGGAAGTGTAACATTTATTTCTTAAAAAAATAAAAAATTTATGAAGAGAAAATTACTTTTCCCTTTTTTTTATTTAAAAAAAAATGTCTAATCTTTTTATGAGCTGCGTTTATCTACTTCAATAAATTTTCATATTTTTAATTCAAGCGAGCTGGTATCTTAAAAAAAATGTCAAATTTCTCTGCTCACATGATTTGCTGCTACTAGCCGTCCGCTTACTCAGAAAGTTAATAAGTAGTTAGTACGTTAGTTAACTACAGGTTAAACTATCTGACCGCAGCACGTATGAAAGCATGTTAAACTTTGTACTCAACAATAAAGTACAACTTGTTTGACACAGTTTTCCCCCAACATTCAAGCAAAACAACAAAACAAAGTTTAATAATAGCTGAACTTCACATGAATTTCTTAACGCTTTCTTAACATATGACCGAAAATGTACCATCAACAATGTTTTTGTCTCAAACACACTGAGTTCAGCTCAACACAGCTACTTTTGCTCGTAAACAATATAAAAGATATGAAGTATACAAATGAATTAATAATTCAGCAGCACCTTTTCAACTGTTTGAAACTTATTAAATATTTTTGTAGTGTTTGTTTTTGTTTTCTTGAGCAAAAATGTTTTTGTATTTTTACTTAATCAACCTTATGTTTGTATATGTATGCATAGATATGTGTCTCTAACTTGTCGAAGTTTGTTTGTATTTTATAAGATAAGCAAAACATCTGTTAGTTACTCACATTAGTTCATTTTTAATACCACACTTAACCTCATTGACGTCAAGCTAGTTTATTTCTATTCGATTAGATTTTATTTTGTGCCAAGCTTAAATAATTTGTTGTTACAAAACTGCTGATGAACTAAATCTTCTGTTAATAGATTTTACGGCAATAAAATTCATAATAATTTTAACATCTATATAAATAAAACTTGTTTTTTGTTTGACCGCAATACAAATCTAAAGTGCTGTACAGATTTACTTGAAATTTTGCAAATGTGTTAATTTCTCAAAAGATCACATCCCTTCGACCCTTTTCAATTGATGCAAAACCTGAATAAAATCCAAAAAAATAATGTTTAAGGCAAAAAAGAGCTATTTTAGCCACTTACACGTATGAGCACATTGTACTTTTGTATATTTTTCTCACAGATAGAGAGACAGATAACTTTGGGTATTGTGATATGGTCGGGTAATGTGATATACCTGCATTTTTTGTTAAATACACAATTTTCGACAAGAATAAACATGTGAACATAACGGCAGCATGGAAAAAGACTTGTGCTGCAGTTTAATGCGCGCTCTCATTCGCTGTGTTCGCTCTCATTATAGTGAAATTATTTTATTGGTGTAGTCGATATCTTTTCTTTCGAGTGCGCTTTGCGAATGAATTACAATAAATAGAACATAATTGTAAGCTGAAATAGATAAATTTGTTAGAGTTTGAATTAAGTTAGCCCCAAATGAGGTGAGATTTTGATTTTCTACAGCGTATTTTTACAAAAATAACCTTATTATTTTGAAACCCGAATTCGGTTATTGTGATATAGTAAAAGTTGGGTAATGTGATAAACCATCTATTCATACCATATCTATTCATTCCATTCATTATATACTTTGTGTTATTTTTTTTTTTTGTTACAATTTTACATGCGTATTTTTATTCAGTTGATTTTGTATGTATGTTTGTTTTTTTTTATGTAAATTCCACTGAAATAATAAAATTGTATGAACAACAACATTAATAACACTAAAATAACATATTTTTCTTTTCAATGACATGGTTTCTTTTTAATTTTTGTTGAACACTCTTCGGATATTGTGATATTGGTATATATGGTATATCACATTATCCGAACAAGGTATATCACTTTACCCGCCAATTTCATTTATGGGAGTAACATGACTTTTTTTTATTGTATTGAAAAAGCTCCAAATTGGGTTACACTATAGAGCTCCAAAGTTGTAAAATTCGGTATGAGCGGTGTAATACGGTTTAAGCTTTTTATTCAATATGTGTGAATGTTTGGGTGATTTTTCTTCAAAACAATTCTTAATTTTGTCAAACTGTAGAAATAACAAGTACTACACATTTTTTCATTCAAGTTGGTGTTTCTTGAACAAGAAGGATCTACCAAATTATCTTAGTAAACAAAGGAACGCATACTTTCTGGAAAAAGTATGTTTCAAAAACATACTTACATCTTCAAAACTATGGAAATCCTAAGCAATTATGAATTTTTGAAAGCTTAGCATCACAAAATCATGAGACTAAGCGCATTAAAATTTAATGCTTGCCTTTGGAAGCAAATATTTCTTTAAAATTTGTTTTTTTTTTTTTTTTTTGCTGATGAAATGGATCAGATAGTTTTTTTTTAAATAAGTAATTTAATTACAAAATCGAGTCTCTTTACTTTTCTTTCATGTGACATTGAGTCGTTTCATAACATTGATTGACGCATTATTGGCCGTGAAAAACCAGTTCACAGTTTCCTCAACTTCTTAAAAAGATCTCAAAGCTTGAAACTTGAAGATCTCGTAGCTTTTTTCAAGATTGACCAAAAAACGAATTGGTCATTTCAGTACTTAACAGGACGGACTTTGACTGTTATTATGATAAATTTTCTTGTTTTCGTTATTAAATGTTTGCACACAATTGACCGAGAGCTAAACCTACATGTTTTATGTCGACCCCGAACGGCTAATGTTCATCCTCTTGAGAATCCTAACATGGCATAATTTACTCCTTTAGGCTTGTCATTTCCTAAAGAAAACAATGAACATGAGAGCACATGAAGAATAAGAAACATTTATTTATATAAACAAAAAACTTCCTGTCAGATGTGACAATTGAACTCGGGCCACTGCAGTTTGCTGGCTTGCACGCCACACACTAGGCATGCACGCTAACGGCCACAATAGTTTTTTTAAGTTGGCGAACCAAAAATTTTGATTTTTAATATTTGTTATTGACTAAAAATGGTTTTTTTTTGTTTTTGGGACATCGAATATAAATTGTTACCTAGATTTTCAAGTTAAGGCTTTCAACGAATAGAGTTGAAAACAAAAAAAATTGATTTACCGAATTGAGCAAAAATGTCCGGCATATTGAATTCTAAATGTTTAAGTTGCTCCCGAAAATATTTCCGAGACTTATTGAACTCCCAAACAACCACATTTTTTACTAATAGACACAGAAGTAATAATTTGCCTCCAAATTCTTAGCCTAATTCTTTTCTTAATACGAGCGAAATTTTTGTTCTAATCTTTGCCCAAATTCCGTTTTTATCCTATTTCTTATCATTGTTTAAAAATTGGTCTTAATTTTTGTCCTTACCTTTGCCCAAATTCTTAACTAGATCTTTGTCCTAAATCTTGGAAAAAGCCTGGGGCCAATTCTTATTCTAATCCTTATCACAATTTATGTCAAATATCTTCTCCTGATCCAAATCCTTGCCCAAATTTTCATTTATTTATATATTAAAAAAAAAAACATAATGTTCACATATAAGTCTTTTGAATGCAGTAAGAATAACAAAAATAATAACAACAAGTAATAATCAACAAAATTATTGTCATTTTCTTTGTCAAAATCTTTGTTTTAATTCTTGCCCTGATTTTTGGCTTCAACTATGCCTAGAGCGTTGTTCTTCTGATTGTACTTATGCTTGTGTTAGTCCTTGTCAAACATAATCCTTGTCCCCTTGCTTATCCTTATATGTGTTCTAATTCTTGTCCTAATCCTGCTCTAAGGCATTGTTTTAATCCTTTCTCTGTTTCTTCTCCCAATCCTTGTCCTTACCCTTGTGTTCTAAAACTTGTTCTAATTCTTGTACTTATCCTAGTTAAAAATCTTAACCTTATCCTTGTCCTAAAACTTGTTCCAATTCTTATTCTTATCTTCCAAATCGTTGACTTAATAATTGTCCGCCTTCATCCTTTTCTAAATTTTTGTAACAGTCCTTGTCCTAATCTTGTTTATCTAATCTAAACCTTTGTTATTATCCTTGTCTTAATTCTTGTACTAATTATTGTCCTAATCTTTCTCCTAAAGCTTATCCTTATCACAGTATATGTATGTCAAAGTTCTATTCTTATAGCATTATAATATTTGTCCTTATAGTTGCCTAAATCCTTGTCCAAATCTTTATCTTAATTCTTGCCGAAAACATTTATGTAATTCATACTTTATTCTTATCACAATGCATGTCAAAATTCTTGTCCTTATCCTTGCCCACACGAATATTATATTCTTTGTAAAAATTCTTGTATTAATACTTACCCGAATCATTTACCTTAGCCATGTCCAAAGTCTTTTTCTTCTCGTTGTACTTATGCAAGTTCTCGTTGCATTTGTCTTAATCCTTGTCTCATTGCTCTTCACAATCCTTGTCCTAAAACTTGTTTTAATTCTTATCCTAATCCTAGTCCAAATCTTTTTTTTAATCGTAGCCCCCTGTTCATTGTTCTAATTCTTCTATTAATGCTTGTCCTAACCCTTGTGCCCTAAAACTTTGCATAATTCTTATACTAATCTTCGTTCAATTCCTAAAATTATATAATTCTTGCCTTAAAACTTATTTGAATGCTTGTCTTAATTCTCTTCCAAATAATTGTCTTAATAATTGTTTTGATCAGTTTCTTAATCCTTTTACATTAGAAGGTGTTGTAATCCTTCTAATCTCTACTTAATACTTATCCTACTTATCGAATATAATAAGTAGGATAATATTTTTGTTTGTTTGTATGTATGTATGTATGTATGTATGTTCCGAATAGACTCCTAAACTATTCGACGGATTTTTATAAAACGTACATCAAACGATTTCTTAAACTACTGCGCTGAACATAGGCAATATAAATTTTGCCGCGCCCCCTTTTACCGCCCACAAATCAATAAAAATGTTATATTTCAGACGGTTTTGGCCGTATTAGATTAGAATTTGGTAGTTAATTTTGTATGCTGCTGTCGGCAACTGTACGAAAAGTGGATTACTACAACCCATTTTACCGCCCACAAATCAATAAAAATGCTATATTTCAAACGGTTTCAGTCGTCGTATTTGACTAAAATTTGTAATTTAGTTTGTATGTTTACTCTCGAAAATTTTACCAAAAATGGCTTGCCACGCCCCATTGAACAGCACACAAAAAATAAAAATGATGGTTTTTCAGATAGTTTTGGTTGAATTGGACTAAAATTTGGTAATTTTTTTTTGTATACTTACTTTCACCACATATCATTAATGCTGACTTTCTATAAACAAATCCCAAGGCCAACATTAAAAGTTGCAGGACTTGACTTGACCGAAAACTGTTTCGCTGATGACTCCAAGACCGTGTTCATAGGCTTTAATAAATTATTTTTTCAAGCAAAAATAATATAAATGAATCTTTCTTTGCTCTTAGCTCAATTCAACTCAAATTAGCTGTATCCGAACAAGGTCGGTTACTCTGCTAGTTTATCCTAAACCTTGATTTTATTACCTTGTTAATCGACTTCATATTAATCTTTGTTATTGTTCTTGTCTTAATTATTGTACTAGTTCTTGTTTTTATTTTTCTTCTAATGCCTGTCCTTATACTTGTTTCCTTATAAAAACTTGCTATAATTCTTGTCCTAATCTTCTACCAAATCATTGTCATTTTTGTTATAATCATTGTGCTTATTTTTGCTCAAAGTCATGTCCTAATTCTTATCCTTATCTTGTTCAAAGACTTGTCCTTCGGCTTGGTCTTATATTTGTTCTAAGCAGTGCTTAAATCTCTGTTATAATTCTTCTTTAAGTTCTTGTGCTAATTCTTCTTTTCCTTTTTACATTTCTTATCTTAATCTTTGTACTATTCCTTGTCCCAATCGTGCCGCTTGTCCATCCTTGTCCAAATACTTGTTGTACTCCTTTTTCTATTCCGTGTTCTAATTCCTGTTCCAGTGCACATGCAAATCATAGTTCTAATACTTATACTTATTTTTGTTTGTGTTTGCTTTTGTTATTTTTTTTCATGCTGTAAATCCGTGCAACGATTATGAATAAACGTAAAATTATGACGCTCTCTAGAGACCACATGACGCCATTAATTTTATTTGTTTTTTATTTCAATCACGAGGTCGTGAACAGAATTCACTTTTACATTCTATGAAATGCACCTAAAGAGTTAAATACCGCGAAATATTTCGTATAATAAAGTTCATTATAACTTCTGTGCAGAGGGAGGGAGTCATAAATTTATGCAACGAAATTTAAATTTTGTTGCATAAACCGCAATTTCTGCGTTATGATATAATAGTTAAGTCTATATTTTTTTTTGGGAGGGAGTCATAAATTTATGCAACGAAATTTAAATTTTGTTGCATAAACCGCAATTTCCGCGTTATGATATAATAGTTAAGTCTATATTTTTGTCATGAAGTCATGAGCTTATTCTTTATTTTCGTTGCATATTATAAACCGTACCTTCTTTATTCACTGGGCAAAAATTTCATGCAACGCCGTTGCATTTTGTACATTAAAGCGGGCCTATGGAGTTTATACATTAATTTAAAAATTTGTAACGTTTTCATAAAAAATTATAGTTTTCTTCATGTTCAACTCAAAATTGAGAATTTTGAAGATATAATTGCGAATTTTTGAGTTGTAACATTTGTGCGCAAAATTAGCGCCCTAATTTACTACGGCTATATCAACTAGTACCGACTTTTTTTGTTGTTTTTTCCCTCACAAGTTCATTGACCTCATTTTGCCAAAACTATTGCGAAAGTCTCGAAATAATCACTTTGATGTATGGATATGTGTGTATATATTTTTACCAATGGAAAAAAAAAAAAATACCATGTCCCCGACACACATCAAAACATGTCTGGCAAAATATTTAAGAAAATTAATTGTCACTTGCGGCACTCGGCGGCGGCGCTTATGTTGGTTTTGTGAAAAATTGCTGCCAAAATGTTTTTGCCTCCCAAACCTCATTAAATTTATCTAATTTAGCTGTATCTATAGCTAGCTATAATTTGTTTTTTTTTTATTTTCGCTTTCATTCACGCCCTCGCTTTCGGCCTCCGTAGAAAGTGTTGCCAAAAATATAATAATTTTTTTAACACCTAGCTTAATTTATTCTTACTATTTTTTGCACATTTCTGAAATTTTCCAACCTACCTTATGCCGTCTAGTCTTATACAGTCTTGACGCAACAAGTGGTTGTCGCAAATATGCGCTGTTGCCGTGTTGGCACCTCTTGACATTTTCTTTCCTCTTGCCGCCACCTACATTTGACTCGTAATAAATAGCTAGTTAGGCCTTTTTATTTTTTGTTTTTGTTTTTAGTTGTTTAACGGAAATGTTGTTTGTCAATATTAATTCTCTGACATAAATGCGTTTTTTTTTTATTCCTTTCACTAAAACAAAAAAAAAAAAAAAATATAAAAAATAACTTTTGTAAACTTTGCTGTTGCCAAGGTTTTAACTCACTGTTGTACAACACAGCTTTTATGCAATTTCTGATAATTTTGCACTCTTGACTAGAACACGTGCCAACCAACCGGAGTTTGGCGTTTCATTTACGTCATCGTCAACATGGTGAAAAACCATGAAATTGTAATTAAAATTAAAAATAGCAACTGGTGTTTGAGGTGTTTATTCAGGCAGCGAGGTGTTATTGACGAGGTATAATTAAAAGCACAAAAAAATATTGTGAATTTTAAAAATATATTCATTATTTTCTTTTGAATTTCAGCCTGCATGCACCTTTGACCGGATCAAAATGTAGATTCCGCCGTTCGGGGTCTCAAAAGTTAGAGGAACTCATTAAAATGATTTCTGCATAATTGTTTTTTTCAAATCAGATAAAATTCATCCAAGCGATATTCAATCAAAAAAAACCCCGAAGGGCTGACATATAAGTTCGATCTCCATAAAAGAACGATCCGGCTTTATACACCTTTTGCTCAAAAAAATTTTAACTTGAATAAAAATAAGCATCAAAATTGATTTATTCTTCTGAAATTCTAACTTCTAAATTCTAGCCTAGTTCCGCTGTCTTGAAAAAAAATTACTTGACAATTGCTTCACAATTTAAACTTTTCGATCATTTTTGAGATCAGCGTATTATAATCCTTAAAAACAGTTGCATCAACTTTTAAAACCTCTTTTAATTTTTTTTTGTCCCTTTATTTTTGTCCCAACTCACTTTGCTTGGTATTGAACTCATGTACTTTGTAATACAAGTCCACTTGTTCTTGTACTCGAATATTTCAATTGTTGAAATTTGTCAACGAAATGTGTTTATTAAAAACATTAAAAAAAAAAATATGAAAGTATTAGTTACGACTCATTTCCGAACTCATATATAATAACTCTATAACTAAATAATAACTCATACAAAAGTATCATTCATCCCAAACGTACTTTTGAAGTCTTTTGAGTATCAATCA
Organism: Tetanocera ferruginea; assembly: GCA_958299015.1. Lineage (NCBI taxonomy): Eukaryota > Metazoa > Arthropoda > Insecta > Diptera > Sciomyzidae > Tetanocera > Tetanocera ferruginea. The sequence continues at coordinate 94,870,174 of OY282642.1, forward strand.
TTTGTGTATCAATTATTCATGAATGATTCATTGATGAATCGATTTTGCATTTGTTTATAATAAAAAAGTAAATTTTTTCGACTTTGTTTTGAATTGAATGATTATAATAAAACATATATCTGCCAAAGTAATCTTATATATTAATAAGTGAACTTTTTCTAACCTTCAAAAGACAAATAAATTATTTTGTATAAAAGTCTCTTTTTAATCGATATGAAATTTAGTGTGAAATTAATTTTGTGTGCATACTTTTAGGCTGACAAATTTTTCGAATAATAAAAATCACTGTAATACTAAGAATGAACAGTTTGAGTGATATTGGGTGCGGATCAAGACGCTTGTTTTTTATTTATTAAGATTATATAAAATTATATCCAAGTATTAAGAATAATAAAATTATATTAAATTATAAAAAATTATATAAAATTATAAAAAAATATAAAAAAATATAAAAAAATATAAAAAAATATAAAACATTTTATAAAATTATAAAAATTTATATAAAATTATAAAAAATTATATGAAATTATAAAAAATTATATGAAATTATAAAAAAATTATATAAAATTATAAAAAATTATATAAAATTTTATTAATTATGTATTTTATTATAATTTTTATTGACATTTTTTTTTTCATATTATTTTATGCCCTTGTCCTTAGTAACATACATTTTTTTATTTTTGACTTCAAGTTAGCTCTAAGTTATCAACTAAACGCCATTCTCTAATACCAAAATTTATTAAAGAAAAATATCGACACGAAATCTTTCTAAAATCTTCGTTTGTGGTTCAGTGTGAATTACCATGTTCAGGGTAGACAGAGGTACAACGTTTAGCAAATAATTAGGAAACATTTTAAATGCTCCAATTCTCTGTAATAATAATATTACAAACATTGTCCTGAAACTTTATTTTGAATTAATTTATTTTAAAAAGTTGCTGTTGCGCTATATTGTTGAGTAATTTAAAAAAATTGTTTTTCTTTCAAGGTAGACATGTTTGCTTATGTTTAACATATATTGTTGTTTAAGTTGTTGCATTTGTTGTTGCCGTCATAAATGTTATTGCTGTTTTAATTATTGCATAATCATAACATTATTGAATGCACTCATGCACAAAACTACCTGCACACATACATACATAAATATATACTCTACATAACAATTTTTTGCAACAGTAACGAAGCAGCGCATTCGACGATTTCCTCTCCCCATTTATATTTTGCTCTGTCATAGTTGTAAAAGTTTTTTTTTTTTTTTTTTCTTATATTTTGAAATAAAAAGGTTAAAGAAATTATCATAGTTAGTAATTTATTGAAAAGATTCCAAAAATCAACATTTTAAGTATTTTAAAATTTTAGTAAATTCAAAATAAAAAGTCTACACCGCAAGCTTAGCCTCAACTGGTTGTATTTCCAACTGTTGGGGCTGCCTGACAGAGTATTTCTTAGAAAAACTATTACATTGTTTGGCAAGGTTCAATGTCATAACAATGTTATAATGTAATAACAATGTTTAATGCTGGATTTATTCAAATTAAGTTTGATTTATGCTTGTGTGAATTTTTTGAGTTTTGAAGTTTTTAGAATAATAAATTATATTAAATTATAAAAAAATTATAAAAAAATTATATAAAATTATAAAAAAATATAAAAAGATATAAAAAATATGGGTTTTTGTCTTTGCTAAGATCGCAACGGATTTACGAATTTATCTTCACGCACTTAGTTTTTAGAACAAGCAAAATGTTTTTTATTGAAAAAAAAAAAGAAAGAAAACTTGGTCTCATCGAAGTTTTCAGCAAAAATTCTTGTTCCCGTACCTTCCTCTATTTTGAAACCATCCGTAAACCACGCAACCCAATTTTAAGAGAGAGTTAATTTATCGTATTCCCAATGTGATCTGGGTGGAAGGGTAACTGCGATGAAATTTTTTGTGAAACAGTTACCTTGCTTTTGGAAAGCATGTCATCTAATGTTTGCAGATTTCCTTTCCCGCTTTGGGGTTTTAAGGAGAGAAAATCATTTATAAATTAAAAAAATTTCATTTCTATTTTCAATATTGTATTGCATTTTTTATTATTGAGCGTATGTTTTAGAAAAGAGTTCTTGGACCTATAGACACCCGAAGAAAAACTACTGAGCCGATATTTTGTACAAAAACGGCGGTTTTTTGGAATGTGCGTTTAAAACTGCGTATTTTTTTGCTAAACTGGTGGCTTTATTGTGAATAATTGGAATAATGCATTTTATTCAAAGTATAGCGCATCGTTCAATCCTCACCTCGGTCAAATGTTTTTTTTTATAAATTTTGTGTTCGAACGTTACCTTCTACATACCATGGTAAATCTCAGACAATGCGATATCAGGCTTCTTGAGAACATGAAGAACGTACTAGAGTTCTATTGTGGTACTGTTCTCTCTTTTGATTCGATACAAAACTAATATGAAAAAAAAATGTACTTCATAAAAATTTTGCAAAAGAAATCTTTTGAAAATAGTCGGTGCACTTCTTCTCTGCACTCTGATTCATTAAAAAAAAAACAAGTAAAGAAATTCTAAAGTCGGTCTAGGCCGACTATGAAATACCCTAAAACTACTTTTCCAAAAAAATAATATTATTGAAAATGGGCGTGTCCGTGGACGGATGAAGCCTATATTTAATATGTATTTAAATGTTGATGAAATATTTACACCTACCAAGTTTTATTCCTGTAGCTCACAGTCAATGCCTTTATTGTGTTTTCGCTATGGGAGGTGGGCGTGTCCGTGAGCGGATGAATTCACCTTCAATGTGCTATAGACTTTGAAAGAAAATCGATAATAAAAATTGGAGTTTTTCTTTTTTTACAACAAAAATCAGTTTTGTCCCATATTTTGAGAAAAGATCAAATTTTGTGGTCTCTTTTTAAAAGGAATGATTTAATTATAAACAAAAAAGTAATGTTAATATTGTTGTTAATTTTTTTAAGTTAACTGATAAGACTTAAATACAACAATAAAAAAATAAATTAGACCTATTCAAAGATGGCAGAGATATTGGCTTCCCAATTCAGAACCTTCAAGTTGAAACAATTTGTTTTCTCTTTTGACATTTCGTTGAAAAACTAACGACAATATTAAGAAAATTTATTAAAAATTCTTTTGGTTACGGCCGCTGTTATTTCAAAACACTCTTAGATTGAATGATTTGCGTTTTCTTTCCTGAAGTTAATCTCTGCACTGAACTGGTTAACCGTTTTCTTTTTTGAATGAATGTTTCGAATAATTTTTGTGCTGTTAAAATTATGTGTGGAAATATTTTTGTGTTTTTGTTGCAATGTCTGTCTTCTGTAAGCAATAGTTTTTAAATGTGTTTTGCTATATTTATCTTATCGTTATTAATATCTCAGTGGAAGTGTGCTAGACTGTCATGCGGAGTACGTGGGTTCGTATCCTAGATGTGCAAGTATCAAACATTTTTATTTAATAATTGAAATTGTAAATATGTTTCATTAACTGTTTGGTCAAAAATAACCTTAAATAAAATTGTACATTTAATTTTTATTAAAAAAAAAAACATTTAAAAAAAAAATATGCGTTGATCTTGCCGGCATTTGAACCTAGGACAGTCCAGTTCTAGTCGCACATCTCAGCATACTCGGCTAAACATGAACTTTTAAAATTTTGATAAAATTTTAATACGGATGTTTTTATTTGGGTTTCGTGTTTTATAGACCAACAGTCAACCGACTGTTGATTTCGAAGTTTCATTTGCTGGATGGTAATTGTCACTGAAATCTGTTATTTCAAGCCATGATTTGTTTGATATAACAGTGCTTCACAGTGATTATTATCACATTTGAAAGAAAATTTAAAAGAAATTTAAAAAAAAATTAGAGAAATTGAAAAATCTACATGGAAAGTCATGCCCCTAGGCATGGAAAGTCTTACTTCTGAATTAAAAAAACTCAAATTCGACAAACTTAAAAGCTCACTCCCAACCAAATTTCATATTGATCATCAATTTTTTTACAGAAATTTTATTTATTTCTTGAAAGGTTGGAAACTGCACACCTGTGTAACAGATATAATTAGTTTCAAATGATATAATTTTCATTCAAATGTGTTGTCTACACGGAGAGAAATTTGAGCCGAAAACAATGCCATAATTTAAGCCATAATTTTCTTGATATTAAGCCCTAAAGTGATTGTTTATCAAAAAATGAACACGCACATTCGTGCATAATTTACGTGATGTTTGGATTATTAATCAAAAAATTAAAATGCTCGATTGTGACCAATTTAAATCATGTTGGTATTGTTTATAAAAACAAAAAACATACTCATTTGTGTCCAATGCATGTCACTTAAGGATTAATGATGGCAAAAATATGAATATGTCCAATTTAAGGAATTTTGTAATTTTTTATCAAAATATGTCAAATGTCATTTTTTAACATAAAAAAATAACAAAATACAAAATATATTAAAACGCTGAGTTATCAGCTCAGCAACAAATAACAAAAAAAAAAAAAAACAACACATTAAGCTAAATAAAAATTATATTTTCATTGTCCAAATTAGATATGTTTGATAATTTCTTCTCTGCACTGTTATACACTTTTATACTAACAGAAACAACAACCAATTGAGAATTACATCGTTCGGTTGCTTATATTTTTTATGTACATAAACAACAATAAAATTTATTTTTTTACAAACAAACTCAAAACTACACTCATTTAGCACACAATGACATTTTTATCAAAACATTTTCAAGCCCAATTTTCAAGAAAAGCATGTTTTGAGATGGTTTTGAGCTCTATTGAGCTGATTTCAGTTATGAACGCTTTTAGCTTGATTTTAGCACATTTCTTTTCCCCGTGTATAAATTGAGAAAAAGGGAGTTAAAATTTTGTGTAAGCGTATTAATATATATAAGATTTAAATATTGTAGGAGCTTTGGGGTATTTCATAGTCGGTCTAGACCGACTTAATAGTTTCCTTACTTGTTATGCTTCCCTTTGCACTGAATCTCAAGTTTAGCCAAAAGAATTTCAAGGAATGAGCTTTTCGAATAGCATTAACAACTTTCGGCACTAGACAAATTGTTGCCTCCTCTTAAAATAAAAAAGAAAAAATACTTTGCTGTCATTTTTGTATGCAACCCAGCACACATGTGAATAATAGCTGGCAACAACAAAACAACAAATGATGCAACATGTTATTTAATAACGTAAACGCTTGCGCACAGTGGTCGTAACACACACACACACTGCATGTTAAGAGCTACAGCAAGTTGAAAACTCAGTTGAAGTTTTAAAATATTTTTTGGTATTTTTGTATTTTTTTTTTGTTTTTTCAACTTAACTAATTAACGTCCGTCGCGTGCTTTGAAAGCGTAACTAGTTGTTAATGTCTGTCTTGCAATTTATGGCCAACCTCTGGGTATATTTTTTCATCAGTACAACTGAGCTGAGCAAGACTTTTTCCTGTGTGGCTTACTTAAGTGAGAAATGATTTCTCTCTCTCTTTCAAAAAGTTTGCCTGGAGCAGTTATTCAATCCTTACATGCCGATTGTAGTGACTCAATTTCAGGAAGTTATGGTCAAATATAACAAATCACGAACTTATTGGGTGTCTTGAAAACAACCACAAAAAAGATAAAAATACAAAAAAAAATCAGTAGCTGGCTGACTCCAGTTGAAACTGTTAAGCTCTTTAACTTTAAGTTTCAAAGCTCACAACTTATATTTCTAGCCTTTGCTCACAGTGTTGTTGTTTCAACTTTATTTTATTTATTTATTTTTTTATTTATTTTGTTGTTGTTGTTAGGTTGCACATTTACACTGTATAACCTCGTGTAGTCTTGCAAGAAAGCCCTTGCAAAACACTGCACAAAAAAGTGAAAGTTGACTTCAAGTGGTGAGGTGAATCTTTTGGATTGTCATCATCATATTGTTGGCTAGCTAGCACACTCTGATTGGTTGTGGCTTAAACCGCAACGTTTGCGTCAAACTTACCGTGAGCTCATTTTCATTGTGATTGTGAAATCAGCTTGAGTTAAACTACGTATTATTTTTGCCATACTATACAGCTGTTGTTTTTTGGTTTTTTTTTTTTATTTTTATTATTATTTTTATTGTTTTTGTTGTAGCTACTTTTCTCTTTTGCCGACATGTGGGTTGCTCTGCAAACAAGCCTGTTTTTCAAACTGGTTGCTGGTTACTGCTTGTCTGCGCCACAATATTTCACAGACATGCGTTTTAATTGTTGCCAATGTAATCGAATTCAAGCGCAAAACACTTGAGGAATATTAAATATCCAACATTAGAGCGAAGTTAGCTCACGTGGAGTTGGTGTTGGTGGGTGTGCTGACGCCATAACTACAGGATGTATTTTGTAAAAAAAACGTTGCTTTTATTTATATAACATTTAAATTTTAATAATATTCAGAATTGATTTTGATTGATTAGGTTGACTGTTAATGGCGTTTTCATGCTGATGTAACTGCTTGTCAAAGTCATCATAAAGCAACAAAAACAACAACAACGACAAAAAAAAGGTTAACGTCAGCAAATTGCTAAAAATAATCAGTTTTCCATATTTAATCAGTTTTTCATTTTAACATTTAAGCTTCAAAATATTTTACTGGGTGGTTCGCAAACCATTGCAACTTAAACGTTTTTAATTATTAGCTTTTATTGAAACATTAAAAAAAGTATTTGTAAAAACTTCAGTGCTCAAATGAATCTATTGATTACGCAGCATTGCTGTAGACTAAAAAGTGTTCAAAAATGCAAATGATACAAGATTTTGAAAAGTTTTGATTGCTTCTTTCAGATTTTCAGTATTTTCTTCAATAAACTCAAATATTTTTCAAAACTAAAAAAGTCTTCTTCTCTAAAAACGATATATTTTTATATATATATTTTTTTTTTTCGTGGAAACTTTTAACAGTTTTAGAGAATTTTTTAGATCACATTTAGAGAAAAGCTTTCCCTGTAGCAAATTCTATACCATTTTTCTCTAAATATGGTGCCTTTTTTATCATATTCTGAGAAAATTTTTGTATATAAAATAACTTTTTATTTTTGTTCAAAAATGCATGTACTTTTAAAGTAATGTGGCTTGTATGACAGGTGGACATGTTCGTAGACGATGACGCCTATATTTTGTGCAAACCTTGGTTTTGATGTAAAATGCTCTCATACCAAATTTTATCTCTTTTGGTCAAAAAAAACCCATTTTAAAGTGTTTTCAATAATGTGGTTTGCATGGTAGATGGGCGGGTGAAGCCCATTTTTTTACACATTTTTGGTGGGACATAACAATCGCGGCAGAGAAATCAGACTTTTTTTTTTTAAATTCATAGCTCAGTCAAAAAAAACATTTTTCCAAAATTTTATTATTGTAGAGAATTGAACAAATTACAAGAAAAAACTTCAAAAAAAAATATATTTTTCACTCTAACATGGTTTTATAGAGCTCCAAACTGGCGGCAGATAAAAAAACGGGGCCTCGTGGTTGCAGCTCTGGGAGTCGCAAAAATTGTTCGATCTGGCAAAAAAAGGCCTTTTTTTAAATCTTAACAAAATTGGTTATCGCTTTTTTTTAAATTTTTTTCAAATTTTGGTGATGTTCCAAATTTGAAAGTTTAAAAATTCATAAAAAATCGAACAAAATCCGGCTGTAACTTTTGAACCCGTAGGAATTTTTCCATGAAATTATATTAGAATCTTAAGAATATTTACTAAAATAGAATAGAATCTTAAGAATATTTACTAAAATATAAAATTATAAAAAACAGAGTGATTTTGACTCACGATCACTCACGCTCATTAACGCTCACGATGTTATTTCTTCTAATCACGCACGATCACGATTAAAAAGAATTTTTGCTCACGATCACGCACGATCACGATATCATATTTTACTCATTTAAAACGCATTGAATTAAATTTTTAATTAATATTATTTGAAAATCAATTAAAGTACTTCAATCTATATTTTAATTAAAGTTAGATAAAGCATAAGAAAACATCTTTACGTAATTTGATAAATATTTGAAAAATTTTGATACACAAGTCGTGACACGAATAAATTAAAGTCACGCACGATCACGAATTTTTCGTGATTTTTTTATTGGTTCGCTCACGATCACGACGTGATTCGTCGTGACACGTCAAAATTCGTGACACGTGCCCATCTCTACCTTGAATAGCATGTTCGTTGGGTCGATTATGACTACTATAAAATAGACGTAATTTTCGAAACATATTCTCGCGGAACACAAATTTTGATAGTAAAATTCAATGATTTGCTAGCGCTGTTCCTTTCCTAGTCCATTCATGGTAAAATGGCAAACCTTACTGAGCATTTTTGGCCTTGCCACATGGTACGAATCACGAGTGAGTTGTCAAAAAATGTACACTGAAACAATAAATCGCTAAATAATCTCCCTTTATAAATACATATGTGTTTTGAATATAGTTAGGATATTTTTCAATTAAGCATGTACTCTAAATTTTAATTTAAGAAACTTGGAAATTTTAGAAGTCGGCAAAATAACGGGTCATATTTTTATTTAAAAATGCGTTCTGAACTGCTAAATATTAATTTTATCACAATATTTGTAACGCCTTTAACTAGGCGGTTTAGTTATAAAAAGTTTATACTTAATCGTTATCAGCACATGTGTTTCGGAAATCAAATCAGATGGAAACCACGTCTTCCTGCCAAAGTACCACCGTCAAAGTGATTTTAGCAAAACCTCTTTAAATAACATACAAATTTATCTCGTAAATGTTTCTTAATGGAGCTTTATTCATCGCCTAAACTCAAATTATTTTGTATTTTTAATTAATTTATTAATTGCCTCGACCACCTTTAACAAATTTTATAAAAAAATAATAAACTATAAATTTAAAATATTTGAACCTACAATTTTTTTATTTAATTTTAAACAATTGCTGTTTATTCGGCGACGTTAACGCTACACTTAAGCATTTTTTATGTTGAAACTGCTGATTTAGGAATTCCTCTGGCGGTATTGGTCTGATATGTGTATGTATGTATGTACTTATATGATATTTTTATATATTTTAGAAGCAGTTAACACTGCATGGTGTTTCATAAAAATAATAAATACGATACAGATGTTTATTTTTAAACTATGCAAAATAAACAAGAATGTTTATAATGAACTTATTTTCTTAAAAATAACAAAACGCAAAACAACAAAATGCAACCAGTCAGCAAAATTGTGTGCAAACACAATTCTTCTTTAATATAGTTGTGGTTAAAAAACATAAGTTTGCATTTTCAAATGCTAAGAAAATAAAATTGTTTGTTGTTCTTTAAACTACGACAACGCAAACTCAAAAAAGCCATCATAATCATAAAAGTTAAGTTCTGTTTTCGACTGGGTTTTTGCGGCAGATATAATTTAAAAACTTTTGATTTTTGTAACTTAATTATCTGTTTCGATAACAGACATACAAACGGAACTCGCATGATTTATATATTCCTTCCACCTCAGCCCCCTCTCTGTATTATATTGTTTAACAAATTATTAACACTTATACCACAACAACTCGCTAAAAAGATAAGATAACTTGTCATAAAAACTTCAAAGTGGAAGCAAATATTTCCATTATCACTATCGTCACTTGATCAATTCATCAGTTGATGAGTTGACAGCAAAAATGTTACGTATTCAATAAACAAAAAAAAAAAAAAGGATGAAATACAACAAAAAATATGATTGATAACCAAAGCGTCGGAACAAAGCTTGTGCAACAAAAACGTGCCACTTGATTGCCAAATTCAAGCCATGTATTTAAGTTTTTTTGATGTTCACACATAGTTTATTCATTATGCTTGATGCATCATTATTTTAAAATATCCGCATATTATATATTATTTAATTTGTCTCAAAAGTTTATTGCACCAACCAAAAGGAAGCGGAAATGAACACAAAAAAGTCATCAGCATTACTGACATAACAAGTAAATGCGATGGTTGAACGTATGTATGTGAACTTCAACAAATGTGTAAATTAATAAAAAGTCAACCACATCAATTGACGGTTTTAAATTATTCAAAACTGTTTGACTGAAAATTATACAACAAAGCAGGGCACTATAAAATATAATTAACTTGTACATTACTTAAAAAGAAAAAAAAAACGAATTGGCCATTCCAGCGCTTGAAGCAAATTTGTGCGTGTGTTTTTTCACACTTTATCGAGAACTGGACCTACATGTTTTATGCCGACTCCATACGGCTAAGGTTCATGTTCTCAAGAAATTTTACAGGGCATTTTTGACTCTCAGATGTTCGCCATTGTCTGCATAAAATTTAGATATTATTAGATACTAGCGGATGTAACCCGGTGTTACTCGGGGTTGTGCCTCGAGCACAGTAAAGGGAATATTTTCAAAAAATTTTTTTAAATTATCGTTTTTTGGGGTTTTGCCCCCTACTTCCGTCGAAAGTGTTTAGTCAAATTTCCGTACCTGCCAGACATGATTAAAAAAAAAAAATTACCCACACTCAGAAAAAAACACATAACTTTCTCCGGTGAAAAATTTCTCTATTTTCGATAATACCAATTTTCTCTTTTTCAAATAAAATTTTCTTCAATTAGAATAAATTTTCACATTTTCGAAAAAAATATTTCTTCACTTCTAGGAAATGGAAATATTTTAATGTCTCTTATTATGATAAAATTTTTTTTTGTACAAAAACAAAATTCGCATTTATAGAAAAAAATTTATTGAAAATGAAAAATTTTTCCTATATTTTGATAAAAAATTCACTATGACAAGTATTTTTTTCAATAAAAACAAATTTTTTCTCAAAAATAAAAAGTATTTTTCTCTAAAAACGATACATTTTTATATATTTCTCTTTTTCATAGAAGCTTTTTATCATTTTAAGAGAATTTTTAGGATCGCATTTAGAGTAAGGCATTCTCTGGAGAAAAGTTTAAAGACTTAGACTATAGACCATTTTTCTCTAAATATGATGCATTTTTTACCATATTCCGAGAAACTTTTTTTTTAGTGCAGTTTAAAAGTCATTTCGAGAAAAATGCAATTTTATCTCAAAAAAATTCCAATTTTAAAAAATACTATAAGAATCTTTTCGATATTTTGATTGTCTTCTTTCAACTTCGGTTTTGGTCGATACTGTTCGGATAATTTTTTTCGGTATTCGTAAAAGTTATATTTTTAGGTTCGTCTTTGGTTCTTTACTTCGTTTGCCTTCGGATTATTCTTTGATTTTTGTTGTAATAACTTTTAAAATCATATGACCTATTTCAGTAACAGATACAAATGCCTACCAAGTTTCATGAAAATCGTGAATGAGCCAAACATAGTTGATTGAATAGAGCGCCCTCTCACGGAAGTTTTCGGAAATTTAAATAGCCTCAATTCTGTTGCAGGGTCAAGTTATTTTACACACCAAATTTTAGTAAAATCGGTCAAGTCATTTAGGAGTTATTGAGTATTAAAAACGCACTGCTTAAAGCGTCCTGTTGCGGAAGTCTTTGGAATTTTTATGGCCTATGTTTTATTTTGGGAGCAGTTGAACCTTCATACCAAATTTCATTGAAATCCGTCCAGGCGTTTAGAAGTTATTATAGAGTGTCACGTCCACATACTTGTGCCCCTTTTTACACCCCTATGTTCTTTCTCTTTATGAAAGGTACTCGGTGTCCAAATTTAAGCTCAATCGGATAAGCGGTGCGCGAGCCTATACGGAACAAACAGACAGACAGACAGAAGGAAAAACATTTGATTTTATATATAAGAAGATTATTTCTAAAATTTAGAAAACTTTCTGTCCGATGTGAGGTTTCAACTTGCGCTGTCCCAGTTCGTTGGCTCGCACGCCACACACTACCACGGCTGCCATATAACTTACAACAATCTTCTATAACTATATATATATATAAAACAAGAAAAGAAAGTCTTAAGTCGGTCTAGTCCGACTTTAATTATGCATTATTCATTACTCATTATTCATTATTCATTATTCATTATTCATTATTCATTATTCATTATTCATTATTCATTATTCATTATTCATTATTCATTATTCATTATTCATTATTCATTATTCATTATTCATTATTCATTATTTATTATTCATTATTCATTATTCATTATTCATTATTTATTATTCATTATTCATTATTCATTATTCATTATTCATTATTCATTATTCAGTATTCAGTATTCATTATTCATTATTCATTATTCATTATTCATTATTCATTATTCATTATTCATTATTCATTATTCATTATTCATTATTCATTATTCATTATTCATTATTCATTATTCATTATTCATTATTCATTATTCATTATTCATTATTCATTATTCATTATTCATTATTCATTATTCATTATTCATTATTCATTATTCATTACTAGTGTAAAAGCCCGTCCTTCGACGGGAAGGAACCATTTAGAGTACAAAATGCGACAAAAAATTTATTGGATTCATATACAAAGGTCTTTATTTGAAAACATATTTATTAGATTATTTTGATAAAACTTCTTTATATACAACATTTCTAGTAAAAAAATTCTTAGAACTTTTAACCTTGTCCCTTGCCATCTATAATGCTTAGTTTTACATCATCAGCCCGCTCAAACTGTACATGACTAAATACCAGTTCTTTTAGAAAAACTCCTAATTTTTGCAATATTTAACCTTGCAATTAATTTATGGTCATTGAAAATGTCAGTCTAATTGGAAATTGTCGCCTCCCGAGAGTGAAAGGGAGAGTTCCTTTCCAAAAGAAAGGAAGGTAAACTAACCACCTTCCATTACAGATATCTCTTATGGTATTGAAATTTCGAAGAAGTATTATAATACTTCCAATTTTGAGGTTTAACTTATGCAGTGGCATTCCTGAAGGATAAAATTCATTCAAAAACTCGGCAGGGTAATTTTGTTTATCGTTATCATCACTGTCTTCAATTTAATCCGTGCTCAGATCTCTCACTGTGTCACCAACTAAAATATTTAGAACTTGCTCGTTGACTTCGTTCACATCGGAATTTTTTGTGCACAGGATAGCAATTTTGGAATAACGGTTGATGTTATTCGGACTCAAAGTATCGCCAGAAATATATTTAATGGATTTGTCCATTTTATTGGACACTTCAGAAAAATTTTTTTTTAATTTTCCAACGTCTTTTCTAAAATCAAATAGGTTGGTACTATGAAATGAAGTTGTGCTAACATGACAAAAATAATTTTAGGGAGATATATAACGTTTAACTTAGTTAGATTTTCGATTTTATGCCCAACAGAAGCCTTCAATTTTTTTATATCGCGTGTTAATAAATTTTGCAAAAAAGAAGTGATTATTGTGATTGGTGTGCAAAGTATAATTTTTTTTTTTTATAATAACAATTGCATAAATAATTCATTTGCATTTGTCTCCGGTTGTTTTAGTTGAACTAAAATATTATAATACAACGTTATCATGGTTTTGTCCATTATATTAGACAGCGTGCCAAAAGCAAAGCAGCTCATGTAAAAATCAGAGGGATGGTTTTTAATCTTTTTATTGCTTAAATGATGGGAATATAAGCTCAAAAAAATTGTCCACGATTATTCTAGGCAAGCCATTGAAAGGGTTAATAAGCGAACCTTTACAAACAAAATGATCGGGAATTTCTATGATGTCTTCATCTCCATTTCCTAACTTGAGTAGCCAATCGCTGAAACTTGGATCAGAAGACCGAACATTGTGATTTAGTTCTAGCAATTTCAATTGACACCAACGTCACTGAATGTAATAATTGCTGTTCAGTTTATGCAGACCGAATAGGTTCTGGTTCTGTTAATTAAGAAGTACTGTAATAGCAAGACATGATGTTTGATGTTTAGTAGTTGAGGAAAATGACGATAGTCTTCAAGTACAAAGATTTCCAATACATAATTTAAGAATAGTTGCTGGTCCAGACTGAACAGGTTCTAAAAAGTATAGTACGTACAAAGATTTCAAATAGATAATTTTACAACAGGTTCTGGTCCAGGTCGAACAGGTTTTAAAAAGTACAGTACATACAAAGATTTCAAATAGATAATTTTACAACAGGTTCTGGTCCAGGATGAACAGGTTTTAAAAAGTACAGTACGTACAAAGATTTCAAATGGATAATTTTACAACAGGTTCTGGTCCAGGATGAACAGGTTTTAAAAAGTACAGTACGTACAAAGATTTCAAATAGATAATTTTACAATAGGTTCTGGTCCAGGTTAAACAGGTTTTACGATATAGAGCAAAAGGTTTAGTAAGTACAAACATTTCAAATGAATTATTTATAACTGGTCATGGTCCAGGCTGAACATGTTTTACGATATAGAGCACGGAGCAGGACGCTTGCCTTTTATATATTAAGATTCATTATTCATTATTCATTATTCATTATTCATTATTCATTATTCATTATTCATTATTCATTATTAATTATTCATTATTCATTATTCATTATTCATTATTCATTATTCATTATTCATTATTCATTATTCATTATTCATTATTCATTATTCATTATTCATTATTCATTATTCATTATTCATTATTCATTATTCATTATTCATTATTCATTATTCATTATTCATTATTCATTATTCATTATTCATTATTCATTATTCATTATTCATTATTCATTATTCATTATTCATTATTCATTATTCATTATTCATTATTCATTATTCATTATTCATTATTCATTATTCATTATTCATTATTCATTATTCATTATTCATTATTCATTATTCATTATTCATTATTCATTATTCATTATTCATTATTCATTATTCATTATTCATTATTCATTATTCATTATTCATTATTCATTATTCATTATTCATTATTCATTATTCATTATTCATTATTCATTATTCATTATTCATTATTCATTATTCATTATTCATTATTCATTATTCATTATTCATTATTCATTATTCATTATTCATTATTCATTATTCATTATTCATTATTCATTATTCATTATTCATTATTCATTATTCATTATTCATTATTCATTATTCATTATTCATTATTCATTATTCATTATTCATTATTCATTATTCATTATTCATTATTCATTATTCATTATTCATTATTCATTATTCATTATTCATTATTCATTATTCATTATTCATTATTCATTATTCATTATTCATTATTCATTATTCATTATTCATTATTCATTATTCATTATTCATTATTCATTATTCATTATTCATTATTCATTATTCATTATTCATTATTCATTATTCATTATTCATTATTCATTATTCATTATTCATTATTCATTATTCATTATTCATTATTCATTATTCATTATTCATTATTCATTATTCATTATTCATTATTCATTATTCATTATTCATTATTCATTATTCATTATTCATTATTCATTATTCATTATTCATTATTCATTATTCATTATTCATTATTCATTATTCATTATTCATTATTCATTATTCATTATTCATTATTCATTATTCATTATTCATTATTCATTATTCATTATTCATTATTCATTATTCATTATTCATTATTCATTATTCATTATTCATTATTCATTATTCATTATTCATTATTCATTATTCATTATTCATTATTCATTATTCATTATTCATTATTCATTATTCATTATTCATTATTCATTATTCATTATTCATTATTCATTATTCATTATTCATTATTCATTATTCATTATTCATTATTCATTATTCATTATTCATTATTCATTATTCATTATTCATTATTCATTATTCATTATTCATTATTCATTATTCATTATTCATTATTCATTATTCATTATTCATTATTCATTATTCATTATTCATTATTCATTATTCATTATTCATTATTCATTATTCATTATTCATTATTCATTATTCATTATTCATTATTCATTATTCATTATTCATTATTCATTATTCATTATTCATTATTCATTATTCATTATTCATTATTCATTATTCATTATTCATTATTCATTATTCATTATTCATTATTCATTATTCATTATTCATTATTCATTATTCATTATTCATTATTCATTATTCATTATTCATTATTCATTATTCATTATTCATTATTCATTATTCATTATTCATTATTCATTATTCATTATTCATTATTCATTATTCATTATTCATTATTCATTATTCATTATTCATTATTCATTATTCATTATTCATTATTCATTATTCATTATTCATTATTCATTATTCATTATTCATTATTCATTATTCATTATTCATTATTCATTATTCATTATTCATTATTCATTATTCATTATTCATTATTCATTATTCATTATTCATTATTCATTATTCATTATTCATTATTCATTATTCATTATTCATTATTCATTATTCATTATTCATTATTCATTATTCATTATTCATTATTCATTATTCATTATTCATTATTCATTATTCATTATTCATTATTCATTATTCATTATTCATTATTCATTATTCATTATTCATTATTCATTATTCATTATTCATTATTCATTATTCATTATTCATTATTCATTATTCATTATTCATTATTCATTATTCATTATTCATTATTCATTATTCATTATTCATTATTCATTATTCATTATTCATTATTCATTATTCATTATTCATTATTCATTATTCATTATTCATTATTCATTATTCATTATTCATTATTCATTATTCATTATTCATTATTCATTATTCATTATTCATTATTCATTATTCATTATTCATTATTCATTATTCATTATTCATTATTCATTATTCATTATTCATTATTCATTATTCATTATTCATTATTCATTATTCATTATTCATTATTCATTATTCATTATTCATTATTCATTATTCATTATTCATTATTCATTATTCATTATTCATTATTCATTATTCATTATTCATTATTCATTATTCATTATTCATTATTCATTATTCATTATTCATTATTCATTATTCATTATTCATTATTCATTATTCATTATTCATTATTCATTATTCATTATTCATTATTCATTATTCATTATTCATTATTCATTATTCATTATTCATTATTCATTATTCATTATTCATTATTCATTATTCATTATTCATTATTCATTATTCATTATTCATTATTCATTATTCATTATTCATTATTCATTATTCATTATTCATTATTCATTATTCATTATTCATTATTCATTATTCATTATTCATTATTCATTATTCATTATTCATTATTCATTATTCATTATTCATTATTCATTATTCATTATTCATTATTCATTATTCATTATTCATTATTCATTATTCATTATTCATTATTCATTATTCATTATTCATTATTCATTATTCATTATTCATTATTCATTATTCATTATTCATTATTCATTATTCATTATTCATTATTCATTATTCATTATTCATTATTCATTATTCATTATTCATTATTCATTATTCATTATTCATTATTCATTATTCATTATTCATTATTCATTATTCATTATTCATTATTCATTATTCATTATTCATTATTCATTATTCATTATTCATTATTCATTATTCATTATTCATTATTCATTATTCATTATTCATTATTCATTATTCATTATTCATTATTCATTATTCATTATTCATTATTCATTATTCATTATTCATTATTCATTATTCATTATTCATTATTCATTATTCATTATTCATTATTCATTATTCATTATTCATTATTCATTATTCATTATTCATTATTCATTATTCATTATTCATTATTCATTATTCATTATTCATTATTCATTATTCATTATTCATTATTCATTATTCATTATTCATTATTCATTATTCATTATTCATTATTCATTATTCATTATTCATTATTCATTATTCATTATTCATTATTCATTATTCATTATTCATTATTCATTATTCATTATTCATTATTCATTATTCATTATTCATTATTCATTATTCATTATTCATTATTCATTATTCATTATTCATTATTCATTATTCATTATTCATTATTCATTATTCATTATTCATTATTCATTATTCATTATTCATTATTCATTATTCATTATTCATTATTCATTATTCATTATTCATTATTCATTATTCATTATTCATTATTCATTATTCATTATTCATTATTCATTATTCATTATTCATTATTCATTATTCATTATTCATTATTCATTATTCATTATTCATTATTCATTATTCATTATTCATTATTCATTATTCATTATTCATTATTCATTATTCATTATTCATTATTCATTATTCATTATTCATTATTCATTATTCATTATTCATTATTCATTATTCATTATTCATTATTCATTATTCATTATTCATTATTCATTATTCATTATTCATTATTCATTATTCATTATTCATTATTCATTATTCATTATTCATTATTCATTATTCATTATTCATTATTCATTATTCATTATTCATTATTCATTATTCATTATTCATTATTCATTATTCATTATTCATTATTCATTATTCATTATTCATTATTCATTATTCATTATTCATTATTCATTATTCATTATTCATTATTCATTATTCATTATTCATTATTCATTATTCATTATTCATTATTCATTATTCATTATTCATTATTCATTATTCATTATTCATTATTCATTATTCATTATTCATTATTCATTATTCATTATTCATTATTCATTATTCATTATTCATTATTCATTATTCATTATTCATTATTCATTATTCATTATTCATTATTCATTATTCATTATTCATTATTCATTATTCATTATTCATTATTCATTATTCATTATTCATTATTCATTATTCATTATTCATTATTCATTATTCATTATTCATTATTCATTATTCATTATTCATTATTCATTATTCATTATTCATTATTCATTATTCATTATTCATTATTCATTATTCATTATTCATTATTCATTATTCATTATTCATTATTCATTATTCATTATTCATTATTCATTATTCATTATTCATTATTCATTATTCATTATTCATTATTCATTATTCATTATTCATTATTCATTATTCATTATTCATTATTCATTATTCATTATTCATTATTCATTATTCATTATTCATTATTCATTATTCATTATTCATTATTCATTATTCATTATTCATTATTCATTATTCATTATTCATTATTCATTATTCATTATTCATTATTCATTATTCATTATTCATTATTCATTATTCATTATTCATTATTCATTATTCATTATTCATTATTCATTATTCATTATTCATTATTCATTATTCATTATTCATTATTCATTATTCATTATTCATTATTCATTATTCATTATTCATTATTCATTATTCATTATTCATTATTCATTATTCATTATTCATTATTCATTATTCATTATTCATTATTCATTATTCATTATTCATTATTCATTATTCATTATTCATTATTCATTATTCATTATTCATTATTCATTATTCATTATTCATTATTCATTATTCATTATTCATTATTCATTATTCATTATTCATTATTCATTATTCATTATTCATTATTCATTATTCATTATTCATTATTCATTATTCATTATTCATTATTCATTATTCATTATTCATTATTCATTATTCATTATTCATTATTCATTATTCATTATTCATTATTCATTATTCATTATTCATTATTCATTATTCATTATTCATTATTCATTATTCATTATTCATTATTCATTATTCATTATTCATTATTCATTATTCATTATTCATTATTCATTATTCATTATTCATTATTCATTATTCATTATTCATTATTCATTATTCATTATTCATTATTCATTATTCATTATTCATTATTCATTATTCATTATTCATTATTCATTATTCATTATTCATTATTCATTATTCATTATTCATTATTCATTATTCATTATTCATTATTCATTATTCATTATTCATTATTCATTATTCATTATTCATTATTCATTATTCATTATTCATTATTCATTATTCATTATTCATTATTCATTATTCATTATTCATTATTCATTATTCATTATTCATTATTCATTATTCATTATTCATTATTCATTATTCATTATTCATTATTCATTATTCATTATTCATTATTCATTATTCATTATTCATTATTCATTATTCATTATTCATTATTCATTATTCATTATTCATTATTCATTATTCATTATTCATTATTCATTATTCATTATTCATTATTCATTATTCATTATTCATTATTCATTATTCATTATTCATTATTCATTATTCATTATTCATTATTCATTATTCATTATTCATTATTCATTATTCATTATTCATTATTCATTATTCATTATTCATTATTCATTATTCATTATTCATTATTCATTATTCATTATTCATTATTCATTATTCATTATTCATTATTCATTATTCATTATTCATTATTCATTATTCATTATTCATTATTCATTATTCATTATTCATTATTCATTATTCATTATTCATTATTCATTATTCATTATTCATTATTCATTATTCATTATTCATTATTCATTATTCATTATTCATTATTCATTATTCATTATTCATTATTCATTATTCATTATTCATTATTCATTATTCATTATTCATTATTCATTATTCATTATTCATTATTCATTATTCATTATTCATTATTCATTATTCATTATTCATTATTCATTATTCATTATTCATTATTCATTATTCATTATTCATTATTCATTATTCATTATTCATTATTCATTATTCATTATTCATTATTCATTATTCATTATTCATTATTCATTATTCATTATTCATTATTCATTATTCATTATTCATTATTCATTAT
Source organism: Tetanocera ferruginea (assembly GCA_958299015.1). Classification (NCBI taxonomy): domain Eukaryota; kingdom Metazoa; phylum Arthropoda; class Insecta; order Diptera; family Sciomyzidae; genus Tetanocera; species Tetanocera ferruginea. The sequence continues at coordinate 94,891,039 of OY282642.1, forward strand.
TCATTATTCATTATTCATTATTCATTATTCATTATTCATTATTCATTATTCATTATTCATTATTCATTATTCATTATTCATTATTCATTATTCATTATTCATTATTCATTATTCATTATTCATTATTCATTATTCATTATTCATTATTCATTATTCATTATTCATTATTCATTATTCATTATTCATTATTCATTATTCATTATTCATTATTCATTATTCATTATTCATTATTCATTATTCATTATTCATTATTCATTATTCATTATTCATTATTCATTATTCATTATTCATTATTCATTATTCATTATTCATTATTCATTATTCATTATTCATTATTCATTATTCATTATTCATTATTCATTATTCATTATTCATTATTCATTATTCATTATTCATTATTCATTATTCATTATTCATTATTCATTATTCATTATTCATTATTCATTATTCATTATTCATTATTCATTATTCATTATTCATTATTCATTATTCATTATTCATTATTCATTATTCATTATTCATTATTCATTATTCATTATTCATTATTCATTATTCATTATTCATTATTCATTATTCATTATTCATTATTCATTATTCATTATTCATTATTCATTATTCATTATTCATTATTCATTATTCATTATTCATTATTCATTATTCATTATTCATTATTCATTATTCATTATTCATTATTCATTATTCATTATTCATTATTCATTATTCATTATTCATTATTCATTATTCATTATTCATTATTCATTATTCATTATTCATTATTCATTATTCATTATTCATTATTCATTATTCATTATTCATTATTCATTATTCATTATTCATTATTCATTATTCATTATTCATTATTCATTATTCATTATTCATTATTCATTATTCATTATTCATTATTCATTATTCATTATTCATTATTCATTATTCATTATTCATTATTCATTATTCATTATTCATTATTCATTATTCATTATTCATTATTCATTATTCATTATTCATTATTCATTATTCATTATTCATTATTCATTATTCATTATTCATTATTCATTATTCATTATTCATTATTCATTATTCATTATTCATTATTCATTATTCATTATTCATTATTCATTATTCATTATTCATTATTCATTATTCATTATTCATTATTCATTATTCATTATTCATTATTCATTATTCATTATTCATTATTCATTATTCATTATTCATTATTCATTATTCATTATTCATTATTCATTATTCATTATTCATTATTCATTATTCATTATTCATTATTCATTATTCATTATTCATTATTCATTATTCATTATTCATTATTCATTATTCATTATTCATTATTCATTATTCATTATTCATTATTCATTATTCATTATTCATTATTCATTATTCATTATTCATTATTCATTATTCATTATTCATTATTCATTATTCATTATTCATTATTCATTATTCATTATTCATTATTCATTATTCATTATTCATTATTCATTATTCATTATTCATTATTCATTATTCATTATTCATTATTCATTATTCATTATTCATTATTCATTATTCATTATTCATTATTCATTATTCATTATTCATTATTCATTATTCATTATTCATTATTCATTATTCATTATTCATTATTCATTATTCATTATTCATTATTCATTATTCATTATTCATTATTCATTATTCATTATTCATTATTCATTATTCATTATTCATTATTCATTATTCATTATTCATTATTCATTATTCATTATTCATTATTCATTATTCATTATTCATTATTCATTATTCATTATTCATTATTCATTATTCATTATTCATTATTCATTATTCATTATTCATTATTCATTATTCATTATTCATTATTCATTATTCATTATTCATTATTCATTATTCATTATTCATTATTCATTATTCATTATTCATTATTCATTATTCATTATTCATTATTCATTATTCATTATTCATTATTCATTATTCATTATTCATTATTCATTATTCATTATTCATTATTCATTATTCATTATTCATTATTCATTATTCATTATTCATTATTCATTATTCATTATTCATTATTCATTATTCATTATTCATTATTCATTATTCATTATTCATTATTCATTATTCATTATTCATTATTCATTATTCATTATTCATTATTCATTATTCATTATTCATTATTCATTATTCATTATTCATTATTCATTATTCATTATTCATTATTCATTATTCATTATTCATTATTCATTATTCATTATTCATTATTCATTATTCATTATTCATTATTCATTATTCATTATTCATTATTCATTATTCATTATTCATTATTCATTATTCATTATTCATTATTCATTATTCATTATTCATTATTCATTATTCATTATTCATTATTCATTATTCATTATTCATTATTCATTATTCATTATTCATTATTCATTATTCATTATTCATTATTCATTATTCATTATTCATTATTCATTATTCATTATTCATTATTCATTATTCATTATTCATTATTCATTATTCATTATTCATTATTCATTATTCATTATTCATTATTCATTATTCATTATTCATTATTCATTATTCATTATTCATTATTCATTATTCATTATTCATTATTCATTATTCATTATTCATTATTCATTATTCATTATTCATTATTCATTATTCATTATTCATTATTCATTATTCATTATTCATTATTCATTATTCATTATTCATTATTCATTATTCATTATTCATTATTCATTATTCATTATTCATTATTCATTATTCATTATTCATTATTCATTATTCATTATTCATTATTCATTATTCATTATTCATTATTCATTATTCATTATTCATTATTCATTATTCATTATTCATTATTCATTATTCATTATTCATTATTCATTATTCATTATTCATTATTCATTATTCATTATTCATTATTCATTATTCATTATTCATTATTCATTATTCATTATTCATTATTCATTATTCATTATTCATTATTCATTATTCATTATTCATTATTCATTATTCATTATTCATTATTCATTATTCATTATTCATTATTCATTATTCATTATTCATTATTCATTATTCATTATTCATTATTCATTATTCATTATTCATTATTCATTATTCATTATTCATTATTCATTATTCATTATTCATTATTCATTATTCATTATTCATTATTCATTATTCATTATTCATTATTCATTATTCATTATTCATTATTCATTATTCATTATTCATTATTCATTATTCATTATTCATTATTCATTATTCATTATTCATTATTCATTATTCATTATTCATTATTCATTATTCATTATTCATTATTCATTATTCATTATTCATTATTCATTATTCATTATTCATTATTCATTATTCATTATTCATTATTCATTATTCATTATTCATTATTCATTATTCATTATTCATTATTCATTATTCATCATACAGCATACATCATACATCATACAGCATACATCATACATCATACATCATACATCATACATCATACATCATACATCATACATCATACATCATACATCATACATCATACATCATACATCATACATCATACATCATACATCATACATCATACATCATACATCATACATCATACATCATACATCATACATCATACATCATACATCATACATCATACATCATACATCATACATCATACATCATACATCATACATTATACATTAGGCATCATTTTGACTAACCTGTTCAGAAATTAAACTTTTCAAAAGACCTGCGACAGAAATCTTAAAAATCGATTTCAAGTTTATTTCTGTTAAGGTTTTCATTTAAGTCAGTCGAATCTTTTCTTCAAAAATTCGTCATAACTTGAACACATGCCTACTTGTGCAGCATCTACCGGAGCCTTTTTGACTGATTGAAGTTAATTTAATTGAAAGCAGAACTTTCCACGAATTGTGATTATTCAACAGAATTTGTTCTGTATTTTCTGTTTTTATAACTTACTCTTATCTATAAATTTCCCCTTGAAACAACGTTTATAAATAACTTGCTATTAATTTTCCAACACTAATACAAATGTACACATTCAAACGTTTATCAGGCCTCTACCGCAAAAATGCTATCTCATCGATGCTTTCGTTGTAAACATTTATTAACAACTTTATCTTCCGCCCTAACTTCCAGCTGTTACTCCCTTCGTTCGTCTATTTTAAATAATATATTGGTTATCAATTACTCAAACTGCTTTATTAACAAATACTTACGTATACATAAGAGTATATTTATATTATAAACCTGCGAAGTAACTCGCATTTATTAACTTGATTGTTATATTTTAATTTTATTATTACACAAATATTTGACCATGACTCACATAATCAGTAGATATGAGGTGTTTTTGCCTTTTTTTTTTTTTTTTTGCTTTTGAAACGACCATATCTATACTCAGACATATACATATGTATTTATTCATAATAAAATTAAATACACCAAAATTTGCTAAATAAGGTAATTTTAAATTCATTCAACCGTTGCTTTAAAAAAATATGAAAATATTGTCGCTGAATATAGTTCATAAAATGGCAAACAATCAATGTACGGCAGTATCTGGTGTATCTAAGATAGATAAGGTTACATTAAATATGTCAATATTTTAATCTTTAAAATTATTTTTAATGTTTATTACATTTTAATTTGATATTTAACACAGGCTATCATATTGATTTCGAGCATGACACACAAATCGGTTTGCTATATGGAGCAAACTTCATTGTTGACCCATTTTAATATTTTAAAAATATTTAAGTTTCTTTATAATGCCGTATGCGGTGCGTTTCAAAAGTTTGACCTACATATTTTCTTATGAATTCTTAAATTTCCAGCGGCTTACAAGTTTTAGTTATAAAGAAAATATCTGTTCTAACTAGGGTTCCCAACTCTCCCGGATTTCGCGGGACGTCCCGCATTTCAGCAAATTTTTTGGCGTCCCTCGACAACCCCTTTTGTCCCGCATTTGAGAACTTAAGAGTGTTGGTATCTAAATTTCCAATTCGACATGAAATACAGTTTACTAAAATTGTTTAATTTTATTATCAAATTAAATTTATCATTTATTTTTCATACATTTTATTGATCAAAACGTTTTGGATTTATTTTTTTGGTTTTTTCATGAATTAGGCAAGAGCTGGAAAGAGATCTAAACAATATCAAGGATCAATGCGATGGTGTAAAGTCATCGTTGATACCCTTTAGTCCTCAAAGAATATAAGGAAATATTTAATTAAATAAAAAATTGCATCTAATGTTGTCCCGCATTTCTGAGCCAAGTCCCGCATTTTTTATGGCTCTGTCCCGATTTTGTACTTTCCAGAGTTGGCAACCCTAGTTCTAACACTGTTTAGCCCCGATTTGTTTAGAAATATTTATTGCGTTAAGTGGAACATTGCCTTTTAACATATGGCCAACGCAAATTGTAGGATTTTACTTTTCGATTGTAGTTGTTTTTTCAGCTCTCTTCTTTGAAATGGTTTTTTAATTTAGGTTTTTCGATTGACATTTTCGGTATTTTTTTTTATATACAGATACTTCAAAAAATGTAACGTTAAAGACCACATCGAACTGGTTATATGGATCTTCAAAACAAAAAAAGTTTGAAGAAACGTTTGTATACATAAAATGCAATTCTTAAAAATATTTGTGGGTTTTATAGGATAGTTTCATTATATTTTCAGAAAAATGCTTTTCTGCAAGCAATTCTATATGTCCAAGCAATTGGTATTTTTATTTTTTTTTTATTTTAGATCGTTACTTCAAAGTGAGTCAATGAATCTAGCAGCTAAGGAAAGCTAAGGTGATCATGGCATGCAGTTTAAGTGTGTGGCTTAGCACACCCGGAGCCCGAGTTCGACCCCAGTCGCGGCAAAAGTTTTTTTCAATAAAAAAATTAATTTCTCGGCCACAGTTCTTTCAAAAGCTGAAAGGTCAATTTGTTTTTTTTTTTGTTTTTAGGAAATATTTTGGTTTTTTTATAGCTACTGTACTAAAGCTTGAATTTGTTGGTCTAGTCCGGCTATGGCATGCCCTATGCCTCCCATAATATTTAAATATGTATTAAATACTAAATAAATAGAAATATCTTCTTATTTTTGTTCAAAATCCATGTACTTCTCTACACTCAAAAAAAAAAAAAACAACACATATCCTTTCTCCGATAAAAAATTTCTCTATTTTCGATAATAGCAATTTTCTCTTTTTCAAATTAAATTTTCTTCAATAAGAAAAATTTTCACATTTTCGAAGAAATATTTCTTCACTTGTGGAAAATGAAAATATTTCTATGTCTCTAATAATGATAAGTATTTTTCTCGCACAAAAAATTCTCATTTATAGAGAAAAATTTATTGAAAATGAAAAAATTTTCCTATATTTTTTTAAAAAATTTACTATGAGACTATATTTTCTTCAATAAAAACAAATATTTTCTCAGTAATAAAAAGTATTTTTTTTAAAAAACGATATATTTTTATGCATTTTTCTTATTCATAGAAGCTTTTTATCATTTTGAGGGAATTTTTAGTATCACATTTAGAGAAAAGCATTTTCTGGAGCAAGTTATATACCATTTTTCTCTAAATATGATGCCTTTTTTATCATATGCCGAGAAATTTTTTTCTGAGTGTAGTTTTTAATGTAGTAAGTTGTATGGGAGGTGGGTGTGTTTGTTAGTGGAGGATGCCCATTTTCTGTACCCAGCTTAGTTATAATATAAAACACATACATGAAAAATTTGATCTTTGTATCTAAAATATAAGCCTATTTATAAACTTTTCAATTCTGGGTATGAATGGGAAGTGGGCTTGTTCGTGGGCGAATCATGCCCATGTTTGTGTACTTCTTACACTCAGAGAAAATATGCTGTAAAATCAAACAAATCATAGGTTGAAGTAACAGACTTCACTGTTAAATACCATGCAACAAATGAAACTTTCAAATCAACAGTCGGTTGACAGTTGGTCTTCAGAACACGGCACACATATTAGTACGTTCTTATTGAAATTTTATCACTGTTTTGGAATTTCAAATTTAGCCGAGGTCTGCTAAAATAAAATCACCGACAAGACTAAAAAAAAAATAGTATTTTTTATTTATACAAAATATTATTTTTTTTTTTTAAATAAAACAAGAAATGAACAATTTTTGACTGTAAGCTAATTTATTTTAAAGATTTCTTTTTGACCAAAAAGTTAATGAAACAATTAGAATTTCAATTATTAAATAAAAATTTTTGTTACTTACACAGCTAGGATACGAACCCACGTCCTCCGCATGACAGTCTAGCACACTTCCATTGAGATATTGATAACAATAAGATAAATATAGCAAAACACATATAAAAACTATAGTTCAGACAAGACAGACATTTCAACAGATGATTTTAACAACAAAAAAATACTTTGAAATGTTCATTCACCAAAGAAAACTGTTAACTGAAACGCAAATCATTCAATCTAACAGTGTTCTGAAGTAATAGCGGCCAACTTTTAGTATAACAGTTGATTTTTTTTTTAATTTTTGAGTGTAGTTTTAATATAAAATACATAAATATCTAATTGTATATATTTTAAAAAAACTTTTTAACTAGTTTGACTTTTTTTTTGAGTGTAGTTTTAATATAAAATACATAAATATCTAATTGTATATATTTTAAAAAAACTTTTTAACTAACTAAAATGCCGGCTTCAAGAAGACATTATGTAAGAAGCGTGGAACAGTTAAGAAAATAAATTATTAAAATAGGTCAACCCAGTTCAGAGTTCTGCGAATCCTAACGTTTTTTAAACAACTTGATCACTCCAATAAAACTTATATAGTTTCACTAGCAACTGTTTTTTTGATTGTTTTTATGAAACTAATGTTTTGTAAATATTTTTTAAAATTTAAATGCTATTTATAAACATCGTTGATATATTTTGCAGCCTAAATTTTTATTTGGCCAACATCGCCTCACATTGTTATTTCTTATCAAATTTTTCTTTTGTGGTTTTTGTTTTTGTGATAACGAGTTCGCTGCCTGTCTATCTATCGCCAGACATCACTTTGTTTTTATTTATATCTTGACTGCGGTTTCTCATATTTTTATGTGTCGAGTATTATCAGTCTTCTTTGTTTAGAAAAGACATTAGCTTGACTTTGTATGATTTTTGGTCTCGTCTCTTAATAAGTGACATTAAAAAGGATCACTTTCTAAGAACGTGAATGAATATTCAAGTCATTGAATAAGTGTAGCTAGTTTTTGTTTATTTTAGTTTTGTGGTTAGCTGATTAATCACTACTCATTAAACAGCCTGTACTTCATAAGTTTTGTTTTTGTAACGATGCTAGTAAGTATACTATCCGACACCAATATTTGATAACTATTCGTTTTATAATGATTTTTGGTTTAAATTTCTTTATTCCATGCACATTATTAACTATAATAATTTTATGTGACACTTTTTTTAATAAAATTTTCTTTTGTTTTTCAGGTAATTATTAAAAATAAAAAAACAAAAAATCTATTCCTTGGCATCGGTAAGTTATGTTAACAATAATTTTCATATTTCTTTATTTCTTTGAGTGTAATAGAAGAAAGTAGAACAACTTTAAAAATAAAATTTTCAAATGATCATCAATTAACTCAGAAACTCTTCATAAATATCGATAATGGTTTCATAACGTTACTCAACATTTTATAAATTGGTCTTGTTCAATTGCTCTTACGTCAAATGTTGCAAATTTTCTTAAAAACTATTATTAAATTAATAAATGCCACACCACTTTTGCAACCAATCACCGTTTAGTGAACTTGCTGTTCGCGTATTGCTAGTTCGATTTTAATTTAATTCATTAAAGTCACTGTCAATGTCTGGGAAAATTGCTAAATTAACCAAATTGCCAATTTAAATAAAAAAAAAAAAAAAAATAAAATCACCGCATCCATCAACGGTACTTAATTGAGTTATAGAACATTAGTTTGCAGAAATATTTTTCAATTGATTTATTTAATAAAATTTTATGATTTTCGCTTGAGAAAATTTTGTAATTTAAAAAAAATGTTTAAATATCTATTGATTTGTATAAGTTAGGAATGCTGCTTTGTATGTTTACAATGAAGTTTAATTAGCTTAAATTTAAGTAACTTATGAAGAAAATAACTTCGGGCTCTGAGGAATTTCAAGAACTACTGGAAAGGAAGACAATAGTTAAATCACTTTTGGTCTTCTAGAAGAAATTGAGTCGTTATTCTATGAAATAAATTTCATTTAGTGGAAGGAAGTTCAATTAATTTCGAGAGTTTTGCTTAATGATGAGAGTAAGATATAATCAAAATATACTTCGGCTTACAGTAGGACAGTAGGACATTTTCCAGGAAGAGGAAACAATAAAAAAAAAAATTGAAAATATCGAAAATATTTGTAAAGAAAATAAAATATTTTTGTTAAAAAAATAAATTAAAAATTAATAAAAAATAAATTAAAAATTAATGAAAAATAACTTAAAAATTAATAAAAAAAAAAAATTAAAAATTAATAAAAAAAATAAATTAAAAATTAATAAAAAAATAAATTAAAAATTAATAAAAAATAAATTAAAAACTAATAAAACAATAAATTAAAAATTAATAAGAAATAAAAACATGAAAATATAAAAATATAAAAATATAAAAATATAAAAATATAAAAATATAAAAATATAAAAATATAAAAATATAAAAATATAAAAATATAAAAATATAAAAATATAAAAATATAAAAATATAAAAATATAAAAATATAAAAATATAAAAATATAAAAATATAAAAATATAAAAATATAAAAATATAAAAATATAAAAATATAAAAATATAAAAATATAAAAATATAAAAATATAAAAATATAAAAATATAAAAATATAAAAATATAAAAATATAAAAATATAAAAATATAAAAATATAAAAATATAAAAATATAAAAATATAAAAATATAAAAATATAAAAATATAAAAATATAAAAATATAAAAATATAAAAATATAAAAATATAAAAATATAAAAATATAAAAATATAAAAATATAAAAATATAAAAATATAAAAATATAAAAATATAAAAATATAAAAATATAAAAATATAAAAATATAAAAATATAAAAATATAAAAATATAAAAATATAAAAATATAAAAATATAAAAATATAAAAATATAAAAATATAAAAATATAAAAATATAAAAATATAAAAATATAAAAATATAAAAATATAAAAATATAAAAATATAAAAATATAAAAATATAAAAATATAAAAATATAAAAATATAAAAATATAAAAATATAAAAATATAAAAATATAAAAATATAAAAATATAAAAATATAAAAATATAAAAATATAAAAATATAAAAATATAAAAATATAAAAATATAAAAATATAAAAATATAAAAATATAAAAATATAAAAATATAAAAATATAAAAATATAAAAATATAAAAATATAAAAATATAAAAATATAAAAATATAAAAATATAAAAATATAAAAATATAAAAATATAAAAATATAAAAATATAAAAATATAAAAATATAAAAATATAAAAATATAAAAATATAAAAATATAAAAATATAAAAATATAAAAATATAAAAATATAAAAATATAAAAATATAAAAATATAAAAATATAAAAATATAAAAATATAAAAATATAAAAATATAAAAATATAAAAATATAAAAATATAAAAATATAAAAATATAAAAATATAAAAATATAAAAATATAAAAATATAAAAATATAAAAATATAAAAATATAAAAATATAAAAATATAAAAATATAAAAATATAAAAATATAAAAATATAAAAATATAAAAATATAAAAATATAAAAATATAAAAATATAAAAATATAAAAATATAAAAATATAAAAATATAAAAATATAAAAATATAAAAATATAAAAATATAAAAATATAAAAATATAAAAATATAAAAATATAAAAGTATAAAAATATAAAAATATAAAAATAATAATAAAGTTAATAATAACTTGAGAAATCACGTCAGACGTCTTATAAAAAGTAGTTTCGATAAAAACACGTCTAGAGACTTCAATTTTCATAATTATCTTATTTTTTGTATTATTTTTTTTTAAGTTAATTTCTTTTTTGTATTGTTAAAATGTGAATAAATCTTATATATAAAATCAAATACTTGTCTGTCTGTCCGCCCAGAAAGTTGGCGAAAGTCTGTATCCAAAAGTCTAAAATAAACATAGGCTATAAAAAATGCCAAAGACTTCCGCAAGAGGCCGTTTTAAGTAGTGCATTTTCAAGACTCAATAACACCTAAACGACTAACGATTTTGCTAAAATTTGTTATTTGTAATAACTTGACCCTGGAACAGAAGAATAGAGGTTTTTAAAATTTCAGAAAACTTCCGTAAGAGGCGCTTTATGCAATTTACTATTCTGGTTCATTCACGATGAAACGTGGTAAGCATCCATATATGTATGTAACTTAAAGAGACCCCTTTTTTTTAAAAGTTCTTTCGACAAAAATCAAGGAAAGAGCCGAAGGCTAACGAAATCAAGACCCAAAGACTAACAAAAAAAAAAAAATAACGAAGTTTAACGAATACGAGTAGAAGCTATACTCAGAAAAAAGTTTCTCGGAATATGATAAAACAGGCATCATATTTAGAGAATAATGTTATAGCCTTTGCTCCAGAGAATGCTTTTCTCTAAATGTGATCCTAAAAATTCTCTAAAAATGATAAAAAGCTTCCATGAAAAAGAAAAATATATAAAAATATGTATACCGTTTTTACAGAAAAATACTTTTTTATTTTTGAGAGAGGTTTGTTTTTATTGAAGAAAATACTTCTCATAGTGAAATTTTTATCAAAATATAGGAAACATTTCTCATTTTCAATAAATTTTTCTCTATAATTTTATCTATATATTTTCAATAAATTTTTATCTATAAATGGAAATTTTTTTGTGCGAGAAAAAAATTATCATTATTGGATACATTGAAATGTTTCTATTTCCCATAAGTGAAGAAATATTTCTTCGAAAATATGAAAATTTATTCTAATTGAAGAAAATTTTATTTGAAAAAGAGAAAATTGCTATTATTGAAAATAGAGAAATTTTTTTATCGGAGAAAGATATGTGGTTTTTTCTGAGTGTATATAAAGATGATCAAAAATCAACCAAACAGTACCGACCAAAACCGAAGTTGAACGAAGACAATCCAAAATCGAATCGATTCCAAAAGGATTTTTTAAAATTCGATTTTTTTTTTTTTTGAGATAAAAATGCATGTTAAATGCATGTTAAAAAAAACTTAAAACTCATATTTCTCGAAATGATTTTTTTTCAAACTGGGTGACAATTTTCCTTAGAAACCAGACGTATTTCTTCTGTGCTCGAGGCACAATTCCGAGTAGAACTGGGTAACATCCGTAGTTTCTTATAAAAAAATGGCTAATAAAAATAGTTTAAGGTTCTTTTATCCAATTTTGAAAAACATCCAAAAATGTTTACCCCTGGAATAGAATTCTTAAGAAGTTTTACAGAACATTTAGTTCTTGAAAAAAGTGATTTTTTCACCACAGCCGCCATGTTTTTTTTTAATGTCCTTAGTTCAGACAACAGCGACATTCTTGCTTATGCAAAATATTTTTTTTGATAATACATTTAGTAGATCAACTTTTTCACAATTTTTGTATTCCTTTCAAATATAAGTTTTTCCTCAAGGTCTCCTTCAAATAGCCTTTTATTTCTGTGTTGACCTCATTAGTCGAAGCGCTTGCCGCAAAATCATTTCTTCAGGTTTGAAAACAAGAAATATTCACTGGGGGCTGCTAAATTTTGAGAATATGTTGAATGGGATAGCAATTCGTCCTTTGTTCTCCGATTTCGTTGTTGTAGGTAATGAGTATAACGCTTGTCATAATGAATATCAACTGAAATAAACATGATAGATACTCTTAGAAATAAATAATTATTTCGACGAATTATATTAACTCATATTTACTATTCCGTCCTATAATTACAGATAAAAAAACAACGATGATACACTTAAAAAAGATAATTGCATTTGTTGTAAATTTACTGCGGGGAATCCATTCAGCAGCTACGCCGTTGATGATAATGGTATTATTATCATCGAAAAGCTGGATAGTTAAAACAGTTCGTTAATATCAACCAACACGTAGTTTGTGTACTTAATTGAATCATTTTATTTATATGAAGTTAACTCTCATTATTGCGTTGTTTTAAATTCGAACGTACAAATCGTTTAAACGAAAACGCTTGCACAAAGGTTAAAACAACTGCCTTTAATTTTGTTTCTACTCGGATAAAAATAGCAATAAAAAATTATACATAATTTTTAATTATAGAATAAAAGCGATATAGCTACGTATATATTGTACGCATTAACACCTCGGCGTTGAACATTTAAGCATTTATCTGACGTCATTTGCCAACAAATTATGACGTGCTGCCTCTGTTCATACATCCTATATGTGTCTAGAAATAGCAACAGTTGTTTTAACTGTGTGGAGTTTGTTTTTCTTTTTCCTATTGTTGTTGAAACAACAACAACAACAAATACGTCAGTTTGCTTACTTTCAATGTCGTCAACAGATTTTCCTGCTCAGGTTTTTGTTTTTATTTCACATTTTGTGAATTGCTTCATTTTCGCTATAATTATTTGCTGATGCCGTGTTTTCAATATTCTCAGTATTATTGCATAAACGTTGCAAATTATTATGGAATTTCCAATAATATTAAAATTGAAATTATATTTTTTCTTTTTCTATATTTCTATCGAAGATAAGAACAACGTACGATACACGCAATTTAGTCATTTATTTGCTATTTTACTATACTTTGTACTTTTAACCACTATTTCATAACACCCTTTCTTGAAATACTCCAACGCTCTTTGTACTCTTATGCTTCTTTCTGTTTTTGATTCACTGGAAAAAATAAAATAAATTTTGCTTGCGTTTTACTCTCCATGCATTTCCTTTAACTGGATTTTTTTTTTCGTTTCTTTTTTTTTGCATTTCGTGCAAGCTCAAACGTTTGCGTGTGGCGTCTGTTGGTTAATGCCAAACCACGCCCTGCCACACGACTAGAAAAACTTCAAAAGTGTTTCCCCTTTTAAAGAATTATTGAGTTAGCAAAACAAAAAGCAAAAAACAAAAGAAATTAATTAAATTTTGCTAGCTGAGTCAAACAAAAGTAAAAAAAAAAAAAATAAAAAAAATAGTTTGTAGATAAGGTCAAGTTCGCTATTTTTTTTTTTTTTTTTTTTCTGGAAACAAATCTGGATATACATGTAGTAAAATTGTTTTTTAATAAATGTTATGCTTCAAATAATATTTTTCTTGTAAGTTATTTGTTCAATTCTTCCATGACATTGAACTTTTACGTGCTAAACATGCCCTTCCGATGTGAATCCGACCCATGAAAATATGGAAAATATTTTTTATTTTTATATTTCAAAAATAATTTTCACACCATCTTTTGTCATAAACCAACAAAATTTTAGCACCAGATGGTTGTTAAAAAAATTATGCACAAATCTTTTCAAAAGTAAAGATAGTTGATCAGCCCAATCAAGAAACATTTTCTCCCGGGAGTTGTAAATAGGAGTTTCCAGTTTTAAGATAGCAGATAAAAATATCTAATTTTTTATTTTACACTCATGAATATTGGCGGTTGATGAACAAAATTGCATTAAAAATTTCCAAAAGGTATTTGAACTTTAGTTGAAAAACAGAAACTCCCATTTAAAACTCCCGGGAGAAAATATTTCATGATTGGGCTGAATATTTCGAAGTGTTTGGGCGTATTTCAGCAGAAACACACCTTATTAGTTAATTGCAATTATAATTCTTCTTTGGCTTAGTAGAATATTGTATTGAGTAGTTTCTCAAGTTTGTGAAAGAGGACTTGTGATAATGAGTTGAAGTTGCCAATAAAACAGCTGTCAACTATGGTAGCAATTCTTTTAGTGAACACTGTTGTTGTTCTTTTCAATTCTTTGTTACATTTGGTTTGAGCTCATTTTAGTAAAAAAAAAAAAATTAATATGTATGTATATCAAAAGTTAACCGTATCCAATAATTTGATTAAAAAAAAAACTTACTAACATGGTTTTTTAATAAATGCTGATGCAAAACTTGAAGCCCGCCGATCTTCTACATAGCCATCGCTCTGCAGTATTTGGGTTCTTGAAATGCTTGAAGTCTAATGGTACAATTTTTTCGACCACCACTTATTGTTCAGTCATGTGGGCCATTTTTGATTTAATGGTTACTTCAATTATCAATATATCCATTTTTGGACTAAAAACAAATCCCAAGATATTCAAGAGTTACCATGACATCCAGATAAAAAAAAAGCATTTGGATATATTTTATGAGCTGGTGCTATTTGGCTATCCAAATCGTAACTGTGATTGGCACCAATTCGAATTTTGAAGCTTGTGAATTCAAAATTTAGCACTCTGAACCTAAAAGTACACAATAATTATGAATTTTTACATGATCTCCATGAATCGCATTCATGAATTTTGATCCAGTAACCAATTACATGAGTTACATGAACTATTAATGATATTAATGTACAAAATACAAAAGAAAAAACACGAGATCATAAATATTTCATAAGTCTAGTGCTTAAAATTCGTAAAGTTCGTGTACACGATACATGAACCAATAAAAAATTTTGTAAATTCCATGAAAACAAAACAAAGGTAACATAAATCAGTCATAATTTTTGTGAAGGAAATTTACAAAATTCGTGTAAAAATATACAGGGGAATAAGAACAATTAATGAGATCTATCAGGTGTAGAAAAAGTTTTTTTACTAATCCCAGAGGATGGTGTGAAGGAGGGTCAGAAAAGTTTTGAAAATACCGAATTGGAGGCTATATTAGATGAAGACTCATGCCCAACGCAAAAAGAACTCGCAATAGTGTTGGCAGTGAGTAAACACGTTATATCAATTCGCTTAACAGCCATGTGAATGTTGCAAAAGGTTTGGGAGCCGTATGAATTGAAGACGAGCGGCAATATACAAAAGCAGACATGTCCACTGTAAATTTTCAATCAAAAACAGATAAGTCTAAGCAAGTTAATAAGAGTAATTAAATTAAAATATAACTTTTGAAACTTTTGCATGTCAAACGTTGGTTTTTTTTCAATAAAAAATTTTTCTGATCGGTCACCTATCTGCAGACAATGGCAAACCTCAGAAAGTAAATAATGCCATGAAAAGCTTCTTGAGAACATGAACTTTAGCCGTTCGGAGTCGGCATAAAACATGTAGGTCCAGTTCTTGGTCAATTGTGTGCAAACATTTAATAACACACAACACAATTGATCATAAGAAGCTTGGTCAAATTCCTTCCAAGGACTGTAAGGGCTTTCTGTAAAAAATAAAAATTACAAGCAAAAAACATTTTTTTTTTCTAAAACGGATCTTCAGGAGAATTAAAATTGCTTCGGCGGATTTCCTCCGATTCATTTTGATTCATATGTAACTTATAAAAGCAGACAAGTCCATATTTGAAATTAAACGAATTTTTTTTTGCACTATGAGACTATTTTTTTTTTCGCATAATATATCTATTCCTGTGGAGCATAATTTTGAATTATTGGTTTGTTTATAGAAAAAGTCTGTCAAAATTCATTTTGTTTTTCGATTTCCCAACAATTCGATCTGTGTGACTTATCTGGTTTTGAATGTAAGCTGCTCATCTGTGCCCTTGAGGATCAGCGCTTTCGCTCTTTTGAAGAACTGCAAAAATTGAATCGATTCAAGGATCGCATTAAAAGATGCATCGATGATCGCATTCAAGATGGTAATGTAAAAATTGTCAGAAAAAAATTTTTTTTTTTACACCAAATAAGTGACAAAAATGCATGAATCTCATGTACATATACAAGGAAAACATGAACTACTTAATGAGTTTATTGACCGAAATTAATATAATCAATGTACAAATGCAAGGGCAGCAAGAATAGTTCATAAGAGTGAACAATTCATGAAACTCATAAACTTATTCAATGAAAGCGTGAACAACTTTAGGCATTTAGTGATCGAAATTCATAAATTCTATGTACATTAGAACGGATCGGTCTTTACACTAAGAAAACCTGATAAACTGTGTTCAAATATTCCTTAGCTCACTTAAATAACCTCCACGAAATAATATCGTGATGCAGTATTAGACAGGCATTAACTACTTAAGCTTCCTGTAGGTTTTTGTAAAAATTTCTTTATAATTTTGAAACTTTCTCGTTTTTAAAGCTGCCGATAAAGTGTTAAATGTCCCAAAAATTATTACTTTTTTAATATTTCTACGGCACAGTATAGCACAACTCGAGCACAATACAGCACAATTTGAGCACGAGACAGCACAATTTTAGAAAAAAAAAAAATAACTACAGTATGACCTCGGTTACTGCAACTAATAAAAACCAAGGCAGTTGCAAGAACCGCGGTTGTTGCATTGACCGAGTCACACATTTTAAACACTGCTTTAAGTATTTTTATACAAACAATATCTAGTTTATATCGTCCTAAAGATAATTTTGTGCATAATTATTATATTTTTTTAAATAAAACAACTTTAGTGATATCAATTTACCTCGAAAATGATAATTTTTTAAGAAAATTTCATTAATTTTATTAATAATAATATAAAATACAAAACATTACATACAAACATATGTAATTTAATTAAACAAAAAAAAAAAATAAATAAAAAATACACATTCTTATGTACAAAATATGAGAAATGGGTCATTTGTTTCAAAAGTTTTAAAGAAGTTTTAAAATAAGTCAGATATTTTAGACTGTTTTTTGGTACTAAAAATATGTTTCTACACTGCAGTTTCGCGAAGATCTTGAAGAATCAAAACTTCTTTTAAGCCGATTTTGTTTTCCTCAGCCCATTGAATACAAATGTTTAATGAATTGATGGCATCCTTGGACTTTATTTTAGGCAAATCCTGGACAATGCTAGTGATTTCAATTTCCTCTTCGCTTTCAACATCTTCATCTTCAGCTGCATAATTTGAGTTATTTTCTCCAAATATCCAAGCATTTATTTCTTTATTTGTAATGTCGGGGGTAATTTCATGAAGATAATCAAAAAATGAAGTAATCATTGCTTGTTCACTGAGAATTTCAGCTCTAATTACACTTAAAGGCAACATTTCTTCATCAGTCCACGGATTTTGAGGACTCATCAATACGTTCCAGCATTTTTTTATGACATTAGCCGACAATTTATCCCAAGCATTAGCTAAAAGGCAAACTGCATACCTCAAGTTAAATGTTTTGATTTTTTGTTCAATATCTGAGCCTTCACTGCCGATTATATGCGCCAAGAGACTTCTTTTGTAAATCAATTTCGTTATGTTAATAACGTTTTGGTCCATTGGCTGAAGAATGGCTGTGCAGTTTGCCGGAAAACACATGATGGTGATCATGCCATCCTCACTTGTCAGTTCACCATCTTTGGGATGACATGGTGCATTATCCAGCAGTAAAAGTGCTTTTTTTGGAAGATCTTTCGAAGACAGAAATTATCTTACCTAAAAAAGATTATGTACCTTAAAATCCGAGCTTAATTGTAGTTTAAATTTTGTGTTATACATACCTCTGGAACAAACGTGTGGTGAAACCATTCTTCAAATAATGATAAAGTCATCCATGCATTTTTGTTGGCTTTATAAACAACAGGGTTGCTTTGGAAACCTTTGAATGCCCTTGGATTTAAAGCCTTTCCGATCACAAATGGTTTAACTTTATGCATGCCGGATGCGTTTGTGTATGCGAGAAACGTGAGTCGCTCCTTACTGACTTTTCGACCTGGAGCAGTCGTCTCTTTAAAGCTTACAAGCGTTTTATTCGGCATGACTTTGAAAAATAAACCAGACTCATCCGCATTGTAGATCTGATCAGGCGTTAATCCTAGTTCTTCAACTTTTTCTTGATATTTTTCTATAAATGGACCCACAAGAATTGCTTTATTCGAAAGTTTCTCGCCACAAATCTTTAACATCCTAATGCCATGACGCTTTTTAAAATTAGCGAACCAGCCGTTGCTAGCATTAAAATCTCCAGGTTCATCATTTTTGTTTTGCAATTCACGAGCTTTTGCTTTTAAAATTTCAACAGAAATGGGCAAGTGCTTCTCTCTTTGTTGAATAAACCACTGGTATAGAGCTTTTTCCATTTTGGGATATTCAGAAACTCTCATAACTCTACGCTTACCCGGCCCTGATTCGGCATTTGCCACAAATTTTCTCAATGCATTTTTATTTTTTTTTATTCGGCTAATTGTAGACTTATGGATATTGTATTCCCTGCAAATCACAGATGTAGACGCATTTTTGTCTAGTTTTTCGAAAATTTCACTTTTTTCTTTAATTGTAAGCTTAACTCTTTTATTAATCACCGGCATGTTTATGTTTCAAAAGAAGAACTCTTCGCAAAGACAATCACTTCTGGACTAAATGCACGTGCAAACAACATACATATACAATGTATATAAACATAGTATGTATTTGCATATTCTGAGAAATAACGGTAAAAAATAGCTAAGAAAAAAACAAACAGCCTTGACGGCAAAATTTAAAAGTTGCGTTTACTGAGTCACAAATTTTTGCTAAGTTGCATACACTGAGTCTATAATGTAAATATTTTAGTTGTTGCAATAATCGAGGAGTTGCGCTCATCGAGGGTTGCAGTAACCGAGGTCATACTGTAATATAAACTACGGCAATCGAATACATATTTTTATTAAATGCAGCACATCATAGCATGCATTGAGCACATCTCAGCACATGTTGTTTTATTTAGAAAATAAAAAATGGCAGAGCTAACTTTATTCTTATCCTTTTCAAGACACTCAAAGCTTTTTGAAAAATTGTTTAATCCTCATAGATTATGTTAAATTTTCTTACACGAACTCACTGATTTGAAAAAAAATGAACTACAATGTCCATTGTCACTTATTCATATGTACACACACATATTACACTCTCATTATTTAAGCGTCATAATCATCATCATCATCATCACTCACCTCTGCGTATCTGCTGCTACAACTAACGTGGCTGAGTAAACATATTTGTTTTGTTCTAGACACAATTGTTGTACCCTTGAGAAGTAATGAATTAAGTTGTCGTTTATTACCACCAAGCCAACTTGTTGTTGTTGGTTCTGTCATTGTTGTTGTTGTTGTTTTTATACTTTGCTCTGTGCTTAATATTTAAACAATATTCAAGCTAGCTTATAACGAGATTTGAATGAGTAAACAACCTTGCGTTTTTCCTAGCTTAGCTTTTTGTTGTTGTTTGTTTGTTTGTTTTCGCTTAACTCAAACTAGCTGTTATGGCCAGTTGTTTTGGTTTATGTTTTTTTTCTATTTTTTTTGCTTTTAATTTTATCGTTTTACTTTTAAAGTTCAATTCTTTAAATGCTGATTTTGCAGTAGTTATTTTGATTTGTCGGTTGTTTGTTTGTTTTTTTGTTTTTTAATTCAAAAAGGAAGCAATTAGAATGCAGTTTTATTGCAGTTTTGTTGTTTTTAATTTAACTAAATTATTGTTTTTGTTTGTGTCCAATACCTGGTTTTTGTATTTTGTGTTGAAATATCAACAAAAATTTTCCATGTTATTTTGTAAATTTAAATTATGATTGAAGTCAAGGTCATGTTGGTTGTTTTTTTTTTGTTTTGCAAACTAGGCAATTTCAGTTAAAAAGTAATTTATGGGTTTAGGATTTCAAGTTAATTTAAAATTGTTATGTTTATTTAGTTTTGTTATAAAAAAAGTATCTTCTAAATATGAATCTTTTTATAAGCTATAGGTTGAGAAATCGTCGAGAGTAAAATCGTTGTTGCCGGTGACTTTAATGCCTTGGTGAGGTAGTTCGGTGCAAACAACAACAAAAGTGTAATATGTTGAGCTTTTCACTGAATCAACGACAGTATTCATTATGAACAATATCAAAAAAAATTAAGTAATAACGATTCGATTATGATTTTGATTTTTTTGCTAAGCTATAAAAATCGTTTTTTAAGTCAAAAATAAAAATTTTTATTTTGATTTGTATTTTTGAACTCAAGCAAAAAATCATTATTGATTTTTTTTTTTTACTCAAATTAAAAAATTATTTTTGATTTTTTTTTTACTCGCAAAAAAATATCATTTTTCGATTTTTATTTTTTGTCTCAAAAATAAAAATCAAAAATGATTTATTTCTGTTGATTTATTTTTTTTTATTATAAAAATAATTAAAATAATTAAAATCAGTTCTTGATTTTTAAGTTTTTAGTTTTCCAGAAAAATTAGAGTAACTTCGGGATATGTGATATAGATATTTTTAAATTTATAATTACTAGTAACTTTCATGCCATAGCTTATATCTCAGTACACAGGTTTTTATATTTTGCAGTGTTTTACAACTTTGGAGCTCTATAGCGTTACCCAATTTGGAGCTCTTTCATCACAATGAAAAAAAGTCATGTAACTCCCCTTAATAAAATTGGCGTGTAAAGTGATATACCACGTTCTGATAATCTGATATACCATATTTACCAATTTCACATTACATGAAAAGTGTTGAACAGCAGTATCTATTGTTTTTTCAATCAAATTAAAAATTTATTATTTCAGTAGAATTTTCAAAAGAAAATAAAAATACTAACAAAATCAACTGAATAAAAATACGCATGTAAAAGCTTAACAAAAATATAAGACAAAGTATATAATGAATGAAATGAATATATATTGTATGAATAGATGGTATATCACATTACCCAACTTTTACTATATCACAATAGCCGAATTCAGGTTTCAAAATAATAAGGTTATTTTTGTAAAAATACGCTGTAGAAAATCAAAATCTCACCTCATTTGTGGCTAACTTAATTCAAACTCTAACAAATTTATCTAAAAATCTTATCTAAAAAATACGACTACACCAATAAAATAATTTCACCATAATGAGAGCGAACACAGCGAATGAGAGTACTAAGCTGCAGCATGTGTCTTTTTCTGTTATGTTCACATGTTTATTCTTGTTGAAAATTGTGTATTTAAGAAAAGATGCAGGTATATCACATTACCCGACCATATCACAATATCCGACCATATCACAATACCTGAAGTTACTCTAATCGTTGAAGGATTTTCATTATTTTAATCATGAATCAAAAATCGAGTTCACAAGCTTTCTTGTAAGACATTCTTAATAGTTATGTTTTTCATCACTCTCAAATTTGGAAATAAACTAAAGAACAAAATTAGAAGATATTTGAATTTATAGTTTATTATATTGAGATTTAAAAACAAAAAAAAAACAAAATTGGCCATTTCAGCCCTTGAAAGGACTTTACCGAGCTTTTTATGATCAATTGTGTTGTGTGTGTTATTAAATGTTTGCACACAATTGACCGAGACCTGGACCTACATGTTTTATGCCGACTCCGAACGGCTAAAGTTCATGTTCTCAAGAAGCTTTACATGGCATTATTTACTCTCTGAGGCTTGCCATTGTCTTCAGAGAGGTGGTGACCGATCAGAAAAATTTTTTTTTTTTTTTCTTGAAAAAACTTTTGGCCGCGACTGGGGATCGAACTCGGGCTCCGAGTATGCTAAGCCACACACTTAACCTGCATGCCACGGTCACCACCATATTAAGATTTATTGAAATAAAAATAACAGGCATTTAATTTTAAAAACAAAACTTTTTCCAAATTTTCTGATGAGAAATTTCACTTTTTTGGTCACTTAAAATTAGTCCAAGAACAAATATTCATTCCTTGAGTTGGTCAGCAAAGCCAAAAAGTGCTACAACTCTTTCTGACGTTGCATCATGAAAAATATGATGTGAGTGTCAGAGCAAATCCTGGTAATCCGGATCACTGAATCATATTCCTCAACAGCTTATGCGCCGAAGAGAAAAACATAAAAGTGAAAAATGGTTTTCGTTACATTATTTTTATCCCAAATTCAACTGAATATTAGGTTTTGTTGATAAAAACGTGAATACCGCAAAAAATTATTTTACTTGATGTGGGGTCTTTTAGCCCCAATAAGATGCGAAGCATTTGACCAAAAGACCACTTCCGGTTTAATTAGACTAATATGATTGCAGTTAGGTATATAGTCGATACCAGGGAGTTAAGAGCAATGTCGGTAGATTTAAGCTTTCTAGAGTTCGACAGTGGCCTAAATTCGATCTTTTCACATACGAGAGAATTGATTGATTCGATACAAAATTAATGTGAAAAATAAATTTTCTTCACAAAAATTTGCCAAAAAAAAATCTTTTAAATATAGTCGATGCACTCGCACTCCGCACTCTGATCCATTTAAAAAAAAAATTAACAAAATCGATGGAGAATAACGGGAGAAAATAGTTCTTAACTGTTTTCTTTACGCCTTTTTAATATAGATTGTACTCTTGCTTGGCGTTTGAGATTTCCGTTGGATAAATCTCTCTTCAAGAAATTTCGATGAGTCTTTCGAGAGTTGTCAATAGAAGAGACAATTAACTGGTCGACCTATTGAAATCGTTTGTATATGTATGAAACGTTTCACCCGTCTTGGGCTTAAGGACTACCGTAACCTGTTTTTTAGAGTAGTGATGTAATTTAACTGAAGGCATACAGAGGAAATGGATTGCAGATGGACAGAGGAACTGTGCTTGAGAGCGCGTGCCGTGGTTGTGTCGGCAAAATTTCTTCAGAGCCTGACGAGATTTATTTTGGGCAGCTGCCCACTGGTTTTGTAATTTTTTTGTTGTAACCTACAGTTTGAGATAGTTCTGGTGGTATACTTGATGAGGCAGTTTAGGCACCTATTATTTCTGCCATATTTCCAGGACAATTACTAGCCAAAAGATTTATTTTCAATACCGGTTTTTGTTCTGAAATTTTGGTAACTTATTTTAAAACAAAATAAAGCTCTACTTTTAAAAAATGAACTAAACGAAATAACGAAACAATTAAATGTTTATTACTTTTTCCTAGAGCCTTAATTCATGGTTCTTTTATCGTTTTAAAAATCTCATATATCACTTTCATTTCATTGCAGAAACAGTAAAAGTTTGTAGAAAATTTTCGATTCAACCGAATTGCAGATAAACACATATGCATGTGTATCACATATGATACATAAGCACTAAATAACACTTTATAACATCAAAATTGTCACCTTTTAAACACAAGCTGTAATATGATGAAATTAACAAAATTAACTCTTTGTTTTGTTGTTTTGATTTTCAAATAAAAATTAAACTTCATTAAAACTTTGTAAAAACATTAAAAAAGTTACAAAATGACATGCAATGTTATTGTTGTTGCTGATTATTATTATAGGTTAGTTGACCCAAGTCACATACTGCTTGCCGGTTACGAATTCTACAACATGGTAGCCTGACCTTGTTTTCTTGGTAATGTTGGTAATTGTGTTGGTGCTTTTGGACACCTACTCAGTTCTATGTGAATTTTTCTACCACATACTACAAAAAGTTATTTCATTGTTGTAAATTATATTGTATTTGTTATCAACATCTAACTTTAGCGACCTTCAAAGATGTTGTTGATATTGTCGTTGCCGTTGTTGTTGTTGTTGTTGTTGTTGTTGTTGTTGTTGTTGTTGTTGTTGTTGTTGTTGTTGTTGTTGTTGTTGTTGTTGTTGTTGTTGCAAATGGTGTGCTTTTGCGTTGCAATTTTAATCATTTATTCAAACACCGTAGATAAGTGTGATTCCACATTATAAAAAATACACAAAAAAATTGAAAAATAAACAAAAACTAAAAAAGCTAAAAGGAATGTTTCCACTTTTTTTTTGCACTGTATATCATAAAATTTCAAATGCGCTGCAAATTAATAAGATTTTGTCTGTTTTTTCGACTTTTATCTCAATTTTATTCTGCCGATTTTTATTCTCGATGTGAGATCTTGTAATCACGCACGCTCACGATTATTTTGTACTCACGAGTCCTCACGAATACGTTTTATAGGAAAAATAATACATAAGACTTTAATAAAAGTTTATTTAGTGGTTTTAAAATAAAAAACGTTAATTCAATTCATATCTTATTTAGATAAAGTGTATCGACTTGTATGGGGAAAAATGTGAACTGAATTCCGGTATCAAAATTAAATAAAACATGAAAAATCCTTTCGATTAGTATACTTTTTTGGTTTGAACCAACTTTGGCGTTCACCGAAATGCATTTTTTATCAACTTTTATACTCGAGACTAACTAATGGTTGATAAAAAAAACAAACTTCATTAATCAATTCTTATGGTATAAAAACATAGAACTAAAAATTTTCATCCTAATTGACAAATGCACTGACGAGATAAAACAGTTATTTTCAATGTGAATCTACTTGTTATTTACTTTTTATTATGCTTGTGTTTTTTATGTGTATTTTTACACTCTTGTTTAATGCAAAAGGAACGTATATTTTAAGTCAGGAATCAAGAATAGAATAAAACAGGAATCAGGTTTATTGGGTACCACAACCTAAATTACTTAAAAATAACAAAATATGGGATTCGTAATGGACCAAAAGGCCTCACGGTAGCACTTCAAGGTGTACGACCCTGCTAACCGAACCTTACCACACCATCGGTATTATACAGACTTGCCCCCATCAACTATTATATGTTCCTTAACCTTAAGCCGCTGGTCCAGGCAAAGAGATTCAGATCGAATGAGCAAGTCATTCCGGACACCTGGGCGCATTTTGAAGACTTCAACATCATCTCGTACTATAGAAAAGGCACCGAAACGTTGGAAACTCCTTAAACCATGCGTATAGCTGCGAAGGCAGCTATAAGGATGTATAACTTTGCCCAAAAAACGCTTGTTTTCATAAAAAAATCCCGGGACTTTTCAGGATATGAGTATTGTTAGACCAGGTGAGACAATTTTCGGGTCATGCGTTGGGCTCATTTCAACACGAAAAAGAAGAAGGCATTCGAACTAATAAAACCTCGCAGGCTGGACATTGTTAGTTCGCTTTTGTATTTTATGACTTTTTAAATTTGGCCTTTAGGCATTCAAACAAAATTTTTATTAAAATTTTTCTTAAAGATTGAACCATATTAGAATCATACCAAGCAGGCAGCTTCAAATAAACATATTGAGTGTAAACAAGTGACAGTATCGATATCATTTAATACTTATACGGTATACATTAAACAAATTTAAGGAGGTACATGACATTCGCGGCAGAGAAAAGAGACCTTTTTTTAAAAAAATTCATAACTAATTCAAAAACAAACATTTTTCCAACATTTTTTTTTTATTATTGTAGAGAATCGAAAAAATTACAAGAAAAAAATTAAAAAAATGTTTTTTTCACTCCAACATGGTTTTATAGAGCTCCAAACTGACGTTGGAGAAAAAACCGGGGCCTCGTGGTTGCAGCGCTTGAAGTCGCAAAAATTGTCTGATCTGGAAAAAAATGAGTTTTTTAAATCTTAGCAAAATTGGTTATCGTATGACAGGAGCTTTTTTTAATTTTTTTTTTTTCAATTTTTGGTGATGTTCCAAATTTGAAAGTGTGTTTTTTCGAAAAAAATATTGACTTTAAAAATTCATAAAAAATCGAAAAAATTTAAAAAAGCTCGTGTCATACGATAGCGAATCAAGTTTCAAAAATACAAAAAAAAAAAAAAAAAATTCGTCAAAAAATGAACCCGCTAGTGCCGCAACCAGTACGAAAAACATGGTTTCGAGATAAACGCGTTCAAAGTTTGTGAACAAAGAAAAAAAAAGGTTAAAAATTAAAAATGCGCTCTCACTAATCCGGCTGTAACTTTTGAACCCGTAGGAATTTTTCCATAAATCTTAGAATCTTAATATTTACTTGAATACAAAATTATAAAAAAAGTCGATTTCAAAAAATGGCCAATGTCATGTACCTCCTTAATGCAGTTTTCTAGTCAAGGGGTACACATTTTTGGTTGCTTTTTTTTTAAATTCGATAAAAAAACGAAGAATATTTTAAGCAGCCATGTTTTTTTGATAAGATATTTATTGATGTTTTAACAATAACAAACAAATTTTAATAAAATTTGGTACCTCTTCTATGACTCCTCCAAGCATAGGTTAGAAAAATACAAAAACGTCACACAACGTTTGCGGTACGCAGGTTATACATACTCATGGGAGGCCATGCCTGCCTTTTGATTACGTTGTCGACTGTTATGTCTTCAATGCCTCTCACATAGACGTGTAATTTCTAATGTATTGTTTATAAGGGACATATTTGATGGTAGGATAAACTCTTCGGAACTCTTAGCTCTCATTGCGTTCAATGTACCGGATAAGAGACTTGAAGGAATGAGATTTTAAGCATATGCTTATTTCCTTTCTGGTTTTGTAAAAATAAAGGTGCGTCCTTCTTGAAATAATTCCAACCCTTCTGGTGTTCTGTGGATGAAAAGACAAAAGATTCTTTATAAGTAAGAATGTCGCAAATTAAACACATTGTTTCTACAAAATGGCGACTGTTTGAAAAAAAGTAATTTTGTGACCTTTTATTTCAAATTTTTAAATTTTTAAAAAGAAGTAAAAAACAAAATATTACAATTATTGAAGTTTCAACGATGGAGAGTAGAGATATAAACAAGGTCCTCACCAAATTTCAAGTTAATCGGCTTATTAGAACTTGAGAAAAGGTATAAGATCAGTAGTTTTGAGAAAAACGCGATTAAGGTGACCTTCTGAATCCGAGAAAAATCCTTTTTTTTTTATTTTAGATAAAAATGTTAAAGAACATCATAAAAACACACTTCTAAAACTTTTTTGTAAAATTCGGTCTTGAAAAAAAAAAATGTATAGGGGAGAGTCGTCCCCGTTGTCTCAAGTACTAGTTGTCACAACGCCGATATCTTTTGATTCAACACGTTATCGAGTTCAATATCAATGCCATCTATACGCTATTGCAATTTCTAGCATCCCAAGAGAGTTTAAGTGTCATTAGTTTTATTTTGCAAAAATTAAAAGAGATTTAAGAAACTAAGTTGGATTTGTGTATTTTAATATTTTTTTAAAATTTGTGTTTAGACAAATAGAAGTGTGCAATATTCAAAAAACAAACAAAAAAACAAATTGGCCATTTCAGCCCTTGAAAGGACTTTGACCGAGCATCTTAGGATCGATTGTGTTGTGTGTGTTATTAAATTTTGCACACAATTGACCGAGAACTGGACCTACATGTTTTATGCCGACTCCGAACGGCTCATGTTCTCAAGAAGCTTTACATGGCATTATGTACTCTCTGAGGTTTGCCATTGTCTGCAGAGAGGTGGTAACCGATCAGAAAAATTTTTTATTGAAAAAATTTTTCGCCACGGCTGGGGATCGAACCCGGGCTCCGAGCATGCTAAGCCACACACTTAACCTGCATGCCACGGTCACCACAATATTCAACTTTAAATAAATTTCCAATACAATTAATATTATATTTTGCAAATACTTATGAATTTCTATGAAAAATACTTATAAAAAATTTACAGAACATTGTTTACATTTTTTTCCAAATGGTACAGGTTGTCACAGCGCTTGTGGGGCTTGTTGTCACATATAATTTCATAAAACCATTTTGAAAGTATTCTATGTTTTATTTGAATTTAAGGAAATATGTCAAGAAATCGCAAACGACTTACAAACCGATATCATGATGCAAGCCGATTACAGCTAGTATCAGAAAAGATAACGTGGATTCACAACGTGTAGTTTGTTGTCAAGCGTCAAATCCAATAACAATTGTCTTCAATATATAAACAGCAAACGTTGTACACATAATGCATTGAAAGTGATTGTTTGATTCATTGCTGCTTAAATTGTTCTTCGGAGTGCGGCAGCGACGACGATTAAGAGGTGTGACAACGGGGACTACGCATTGGGACAAGTTACCCCAGCCGTGGGGTAACTTGTCCCAGACGAGTTGAACTTTTTATCTAGAAAATTTTTTGATTTATTTTAAAATAATATTGGATATTCATATCAGAATTGAAGAATAAAATATTGAATTTATCTTTAAAAGATTTGCAGGGCTATTATTGCTTCATTTGTGGGAGTTACAGCGGTTTATTCAAATTTTGTGACAACTAGTACCACTCTCCCCTACACAAATTTTTATGCACAGACGCAATTTTACCAAAAAACAATAAAGATTTTTTTTCGAAAATCTCGAAATTTACCAAAAAGGTTATATTTTTTCGTTTCAGTCGGTGCCCATCCCTCTAATGAAGTGATCTAACTTTGAAATTTAGCTTTATAATTTTCAGTTTTTGTGACGCCACGGGGAACCAAAAGTGGCCAAACTTTATATGTTTTAATATTTGATAATTACTTAAAAATGTGCAGAAAAGCTTTTTTTGAATGAATATAATACATTTTTTAGAAAATTAAATCTAAAACTTTAATTTTTGTGCGATTTATAAAGTAAAGATTTAAAGTTTTTTAAATTTTTTTTTTTGTATTGTTAAAATATCAATAAATATCTTATAAAAACGGCTGGTAAAATTATTCTTTATGAATTTTTTTTTTATATTTTTTATCGCATTTTAAAAAACCACCCAAAATTTGTACTTCTAGACTAGAACACCGCCTTAAGTCCGGTGTTAAGTTATCCGTAAACACAGAATTAGTAGAAGGAGCTGAGAGAGTGCACAAAATTTGGTATACTTGGTCATACAGATCAATAATCTGTACTTTTGGATTATTTTGGGCTTCCTCCCACGGGCACGCCTATCTCCCAGACAACCCCAAAATTGAAAACGTTAAAGAGTCTTGTATTTCAACTAAAGAGATGAAATTTGTTATGTATGTATTTTATATCATTAAAATGGGTGTCATTCGTCCACCAACACGACCACCTCCCTTAAATATAACTCGCAATAGGGAAAACTCGAATGAGATTCATAAGTATTTGAGCTATAATCGTGTGTTTCATTCGGTATGTTACATTACAAATTTAAGTGTGAACAAAATATGGACGCCATCCGCCTACGTACACGCCCACTTTCCAAACAACCCACAATAGCTAAAGCTCTTTAAACTTGGCATGTATGTATGTTACAACAAAACTACTTAATATGTGCACAACAAATACATGTCATCCGCCCACAAACACACCTTAATATATATTTGAAGTTGGTTTAGGGTGTTTCATAGTCGGGCTAAACCGACTTTAAAGATTCCTTACTTGTTTTTAATTTCTAATATTTAACATTTGCCAAATTTGGAAAAACTATTGCGATGGTCATTTATTGAAGGCAACTTTATGGTGCTTGTTTATAACTTCTTTCTTTTTTATAGAAAAATTCAACATTTTTTTAACAATCACAACGGAAAATCATCTATAAATTGTAAGTAATACTATGCGCAGAAACCAACTTAATAAATCAGTTATAAAAATTTTGAAATCGTCTTATACATTTGCCTTTTATTTCAAGTGTAACATTCAAGTTAACATTCTTCGATCTACTCATAATGAAAACATTTTTTCTTTAAAGAATTACAAACTTTTGTATTGCTTTTAGTTTTTCTAGTCGCTATCTCTCATACTAACACTTTCTCAAAGCAAGAAAGTGTCAGTTCAACTATATTTTCCTCACTATGAAGTGTCTATAACGTAATTAAAGTTCCTTTCTTTCATATATACTACGTTTTAATTAAGTAGTTAAAATTGTATGTTATTGAGTTTTGTTTTTTTTTTGTGGCGCCTTAAAGTTTTACTGTCTGGCATGCTATATCATTCCACTGTTGCAATGCTGTGCGTCGTAGTAAATTGTTTTTGGTCGCTCCATTTTTTCAAGGCTGACAGCAACTTATGCTTACGTGATTTTTCATAATAATTCGTCTAAATTATTTCAAATATATTGAGTGCTGTGCTGGCATTTTTTTTTTGCCCACTGTACTCATTACTCATTCATTTACTTTCCTTTCTGGTTGTGCTTCCCATTCATGCTTAATGTGGAAATTATGAAAATTCGTTTGTTGACAAACAAGCACAAATTCTGTTTTATTAAATTTTTTTTTTCATCATCATGTAACCACATGAAATTCTTTGAACTCATTAATTAGATTTTTTGTTTTTGTTTATTTTTTCAAAGCAAAAAAATATTGCAGTTAATTTGGATTCAAGCCTTTGTTCTTGACTTGCTGTTTACTCAATGAGTCATAATTGCAATGGTGTAATTAATTTACTTGACTGGCTTCCATTACAGTTTATTACCTAGGCAGTAAATTGATTAGTTTTCTTATATAACTCTTATCGAGTTATGTATGCAAGTGATTTGAATATTGAACTTTATATTGAGTGGATGTTATTGATTTTTGGCATTTGGTAATATGCTTAGCTTGTCTAGAAGCTTGTCTTGAAGAAAAAAAAAAAATATATAACAATTCCAGGTACTTAGTTAAAGCGAAACAAGACGCGTGTTTGTAAATATTTTTCCTTTGAAATGGAATAACCGGTTCTAAGAATTTAAGACTTAATGAAATTAATTTAATCACATTTATATACCTGTTTCTTATTTAATGTGTTTATTTGCTGCTAAATCTTTTTCTTATTAAATTACGCTCAGCCTCTGCGAAGAATTTAACTCTAAAAAGCTGATTTAGTGCAAATTTTAAATTCTGTTCATTTAGCTCTAGTTATGTAAGATTTAGAAAATGCTGCATGTTTGTCTCTCACTGATTCTTTTGAAATTTTGTATCTATATTTTTGATTGCTTCTTGTTAATCAAAATATTTTATCTAATGAAATTAATACTCTTACTCTGAGCACAAATGCCGTCACCTATATTTTGTTTTTTATTTTTATTTTAAGTAATATAGTTCTATGTCCGCTATAAATTAACTAAAATCGTTTTTAGAATTCACACTAACTTCTCTATATAAAACAATATATAAGGTAATGACAAGGTTATGTCATATAGATATAAAGCATAGCGCATAGAAAACATTAAATTCTCCCATGGAACCTAAATCTCGAATGTCTACTTATGGAGAATTCAAAGTTCGGGAGACCTTTCACAAATGTCACTTCACGTCTAAACTGATAGGCAACTCTATCGTAATAACTCTTACTCTATCTAGACGTAGCACTTTGTTTAAGCATTGCCTTTATTTCAACAGAGGTGAAATCCCTATCAAGCACGTCCAAAGCCCCTCTGAATTCGATATAAAATGCTGATCTGCATTACCATCAAATCTAAGGAAAGAACCCCCAACAGAACAGAACCAGAAAGACATCCGTAAAGATAGTACGGCACACCGATATACATCCAATCAAGATAACTCTCCAACAAGATAAGTTCAATCCCTTCGTTAACATAACTGAGGCCTTCGACAAAAGCAGGTCGACTATGTTATAATTTTCCTTTAAGCAAAATCATCACTGTTTTGTCCCTTACACCTACATAATGCACCCGATGCACTAACAGCAATCATAACCTCTCTCGTTTTGGTTTCAAGCTCATCACGATAACTACTTTCGACAATTACAAGTAAAATGTGTTTTTTTTTATTAAATAC
Organism: Tetanocera ferruginea; assembly: GCA_958299015.1. NCBI lineage: Eukaryota > Metazoa > Arthropoda > Insecta > Diptera > Sciomyzidae > Tetanocera > Tetanocera ferruginea. The sequence goes on from OY282642.1 coordinate 94,923,662, forward strand.
GGATTACTCTATTATCTGATAGTTGTTTTGACAGTTTAAAGTGACGTCTCTACTCAGTATTGTTTGGCAAATCATCATGAATAGGTTATGTGTTCAATTAAAAATGTTTATAGAGCACTTCGTGAATTTTATGGTGCTCATAATCGACCGTCTGAGACCACCATAAAGAACGTAATAACCGTAATTGCCGTATTTGGATAGTATAAAGATAATCTACACGCCGTTCAAGAATTACCAATGCATCCCAATAAATGTACTGTTTGGTGCAGTCTATGGGCTGGTGGAATCATCGGTCCTTATTTCTTTAAAAATGAGGAAGGACGATGCGTTACCGTGAATGGAAATTGATACAGAACCATGATCAATGAATTTTGTTGCCAAATCTTCAAGATATGGATGTGAACAAAATGTGGTTTCAACAGGGTGGTGCCACTTGTCATACTGCGGTCGAAACAATCGACTTATTGAAAGAACATTTCAAAGACAACATTATTTCGAGAAATGGACTAGTGAATTGGCCTCCGCGTTCGTGTGATTTGACGCCACTTGATTATTTTTTGTGGGGATACGAGAAGTCATTGGTTTATGTGGATAAACCAGCAACGATTGACGCTTTAGAAACCAATATTCAACGTGTCATTGCTGAAATACGCCCTCAAATGCTTGAAAATGTGGTCGAAAATTGGACCTCCAGAATGACCTTTGTGCAAAATAGTCGTGTTGGCCAGAAGAAATTATCTACCAAATAAAATTTTTTTTTTGGCCATTTCATAATTTGCAATGTTTTTTATTTAAATTTAAAACCAGCAAGCTCTTAAAAAAACACCCTTTAGATCATTAGCGTACGCGCAGCACTTAGATATTCAAGCCATCGTAAAAGAGGATCCAAAAGCTTCCATATGTATTGACGACAGATAGCCACGGACAACACCTATCTGTACTGTTAGCTTAGCACCTCACCTGGCAACCCACTTTCTCTAGCCAACCTTATGCATTTTCCCAGCATAGATAATCAAAATTCATAAAATAAATAAACAGCCCCAAAACGTTTTTGGAACTACTCTCATTTACAGTGCCTCCAACATGCAGCCCAGTATCTTCGACGTTTTTACCCTTGCGAAACCCGAATTGCATATCTAAAATTGCGACTCTTCGTACTCCTGAAGCCTTTCACTATGAACTTCTCCTTTTCAAGCTCCATAAGAAAACTGATGTCCCGGTTGGACCGCGAATTGCTCCTCAGCTAATAAGGTGGCTTCAGAAGTACAATCGCTCTCACCCGTTTCTATACGCGAGGGAAGATGCCTTCGCTGAAGCATTTACTATACAAAGCCTCCAGGTATTCAGGAATGCTCTTCCAGATAGTTTTACACATCTCTCCAATCATACCATCAAATACCCAAAGATTTCTTCCCCCCTGAGTTGCCTAATGTCATACTCTACCTTACCGACCTTTAAAGCCGAGGCATCAACAAAAAAAAAAAAAAAAAGACATTGGCCATTTCAGCCCTTGAAAGGACTTTGACCGAGCTTCTTATGATCAATTGTGTTGTGTGTGTTATTAAATGTTTGCACACAATTGACCCAGAACTGGACCTACATGTTTTATGCCGACTCCGAACGGCTAAAGTTCATGTTCTCAAGAAGCTTTGCATGGCATAGTTTACTCTCTGAGGTTTGCCATTGTCTGCAGAGAGGTGGTGAGAATGGACATAATCCCGCCAATCTGTTAAAACAGTACCACGTAGGCTGATAGACCCTGGCCACGATATATTTTATATGCCATTCACCACTGGTCGTCTCTATTCCTCCAGACAAAATCTTTGCACTCTCGTTCTTTTATGCGGACAAATGCTCATTGTATTCTCTAAAGTTTACTCTGTACCTATCTCTATGCTGGGATAAATTGAAGATTGATAATCGAAGTTAGGTCACGTGTTCACCCATCACTTCACCCTACTACGATTTACGATTTAACTACGATTTAACTTCGTTAGAGTTTCGTTGACACGTTCAATCCACTTACCTAACAGAGCAAACTGTCGAGTGATGTACAGGTCTTGAAACATGTTGACAGGGTCATCAATGACCATTTCATTACGATAGCAAAAGAACTCTTTAAGGGGGGACATGACATTGGCCGTTTTTTTAAATCGAAAAAAAAATTTAATGTAAAAATTCCTACGGGTTAAAAGTTACAGCCGGATTAGTGAGAGCGCATTTTTATTTTTCTTTGCATTTTTCTTTGTTCACAAACTTTGAACGCGTTTTTCTCGAAACCATGTTTTTCGTACTAGTTGCGGCACTAGCGGTTCTTTTTTTAACGAAAATTTTTTTTTTTAATTTTTTTAAACTTGATTCGCTATTGTATGACATGAGCTTTTTTTGAAATTTTTATTCGATTTTCTATGAATTTTTAAAGTCAATATTTTTTTCGAAAAAAACACACTTTCAATTTTGGAACATCACCATAAATTGAAAAAAATTTAAAAAAAGCTCCTGTCACACGATAACCAATTTTGTTAAGATTTAAAAAAAGTCACATTTTTCCAGATCGGACAATTTTTGCGACTTCCAGACCTGCAACCAAGAGGCCCCGTTTTTTCTCTGCCGTCAATTTGGAGCTCTATAAAACCATTTTGGAGTGAAAAATACATTTTTTTTCTTTTAATTTGTTCAATTTTCTACAATAATAAAAAAAAAAAAATTAAGTCTGTACTCTTTCACCCTGTGATCCAAGTTCATGAAAAAGAAACAGCCGAACCGAGACTTGAAGCTCCTCACTAAGAACGAAAACCACTGGACGTAGCAACGTCCGACATCCAAAAGGAATTTTCATGGCTACACCACTTCCCTTCAGAACGACATTTGTCGCCACACCAGAGACACTATCGTATGATATATCTTACATTAGTGATAATTCTTCTAAAGTTTGTTTTAGGAACATTCCATGGTGACGGGTGTTACTTTTGCACGCTTTTAAACTTCAATTTGTAAGCAAACATACAATTATTTAAAGTTTTTGCGGTGCAACATTAAAGGCTTTAATGGTTGTCTAATGTTTGTGTAATTTTCATTAAAGTACCTGTGACGGGTTTTACGAGTACTCATTGAAAAATCCAACTTCACTATGAACGTTTGTGCAATTTAGCAAACTATAAATAATAAAAACAAAAATGAATCACTCAATTAAATAATGTTTAACAATTAATCCTGCATTACAAAAAATTAGAAATACACACATATTGTGACGGGTGTTACGAGCGAAAAATTTCGATGTTAAAGTAGTCGAGCTGCATTTCCATGAATCCATGAATCATAACTTTTAATGTTAATTCAACAACTATGTATATTAACGTAAGAAAAAAAAAAAATCTGTCTTAGCCCCCGAAATACGAACTCGAGTTCTACCGATTTGTAGGCATTAGGCGGTCTACGCGTGCAAATATATTCAAAGTGGTTTCTTATTCCATTAAAAATTATTGTCATCTGACATTTTTTGTTTTAAATTACATACTACTAAAAACTTAACCCTCAGCTATGTTTGAGATAAATTGCGTAACCGAAAGTGTCTCTGTTTTTTTTTTTTTTTTGTTTTGTTTTGTTATATAGTCTGACGTTACAGCTTTTTAAGTTCATTGCTACCTTCAGAGTTCATCGCGCGCTCGTGTGCTGCCCAAATTGCTTGAGTTGAAAAAACATTTGAAGTTTTTCACCTTCTCCCAAATTCTGTCTGCGTATTAGTATTTATTTTGTAAACAATAAATACTACATTTAAAGCCGCCAGCAGCAGGAGGGCGTACACTAAAAACAGTTTTATTGATTTCAGCATTTGTTGCTGTGGTTTGTTTTTTTTTTTTCTTTAACTCTCTCAAAAGCACTACCGGAACATTAATTAATTAATTATAACCAAGCAAAAATATCAACAAAAGCATGACGCATACGCACAAACATACACGCACACAAACAACTTTTCAATTTTAATGTGTTTTTTTTTTCGATTTTTTCATATCTTGAGAAATCACCAAAACGCTTGATTTGCATTTACGTTTGTTTTATTTTTGAGTTTAACTCATTTGCTGAGCGTTCTTTTTATGCTTGTCTTGGTTGCTGTTTTGGTTGACTCGTGTTAAGTACAAGGCTAATATTAACGTAAATAATTTATTTAATTGCTTAAAAATTTGCAATTGAATGTTTCTTTCCCTTTTATATTTTTTTCTTATTTGCTTAGCTGCTGGACAGCCAATCCGATTAACAGCTCATTTTATTTACCTGCCACAGAGACGCAATTAGTTTCTCCCAAAAAAACAAGCGCTTTATTGCATAAAATAACAACAAAAATCACAAGTTTAAAGCAAATAATAATAAAATTTTATTTAATCAGAATACTTTGAATGAAAAAATAAAAGTGGGCAAAAAAGACAACTAGTAGGTGTGTAACTAACTAACTGGTTGGGTTGTTTGCTTGGTTCGTGTCAGTCAAAGTCATTACCGTAGTTATTATCAACAGGTTTTTTTCTTAGATGATGCAACCTTTACTCTTGAGATGAATTCTGATTTAATAATTCATCTTTAGAACTATTTTGATAACAAGCATTAAGCAATGAATGAGTTGTATTTCAAGAAATCTATTTTTACGTAACTTATTACTAAAGAGCAGTTATTATTATTGTGTAAGCAATTAGCTTTAGAGCTTATTTCTTCGAATAAATTATAAAAGCTTATTTCGTGATAACTGATTTATTATTTAGGTGTTTTAGAAAAAACAAACACTTATTCATTCCTTCATTAAATGATATAAAAAAAACTAAATAATATATATGCTTAATATAAAAAAGAAAAAATTGTGTAACATCCTTGGAAAAAAATAATATCCAACTGTTTTAAAACTGTTCTTTATCAGATGACAAATTCATAAGTTAAATTGTATAATTTTTTACTAGAGACCTTAGCTAAGTTTTACTAAGCTTTACCAAAAATTAGAAAGAAGCGAAAAAAAATTTAGGTGGTTAATTAATTTACTCTTTAATATAGTCAGTCTTACTTAAAAAAAATTCCAATTCATATAATCGAAAAAACAACATTTTCAAACCTGGCAGAAACATGTTACTTTTGAAAACGTTGAACACAAATTTTTCACCTTTAACGTTTATTTTATTTTTAAAAAGGACATTTTAAAAATGACCTTTTAAAACGTTTGTTTGATTTTCTATAATTAACATTTAAAAATGAGCTCTTAAAACGTTCGTTTGATATTTTAAAATGAACATATTTAAAATAGTTTATCATTGACTGGAACGTATACATATTAAATGAAATTGAATCACTATTTGTGAAGGTCAAATTAAACCGAGCTTGCTAGCGGTCGAGTTAAATACTTTACTATCCAGGGTTCAATCCTTGATGAAACCTACTTGAATCAACCTGAAACTTATGACACCGTTTTCAATTAAATTAATATGTTAAAACGTTCGTTGCTGTTTCTTAACGTTTTGTTTTTCTTTCGTATTTTAAAATATACTAGTGGGTCGACATTCGACCAATTTTCTGTTTGCCTATTTATTATAATAAAAATTAGTCAGTGCACTTCTTCCCCGCACTCTGATTAAATTGAAAAGAAAAAAAAATGGTCAAAATAGGTTAAGAAACACGGGAGAAAACGGTTCGTTTTAATTTTTGGGATGGCAGAGAATGTTTTTTCAATATTAATTTTAGTAACCGTTTTAAAAATATGCGTTTTACTTATTTTTGTTTTCTCAGTGTATTCATTATACCATATCATTAACTTTTATTTCTTGTAAAAACCTTTATCCAAAATTTTATACATTTAAAAATGGCTCCTTGGGAAATAAAATTGAAAACACACGTATTGTGAAAACCACAAATTTTTTGTAAAGAAATGACAGCTGTTTTAGAGGTGTTCAGCAAGTTTAGCTTCCTTGTACACAGTTATAAAATCTTGGACTAAATATAAGTCAATTCTCTACTGTATATATGACGACACCGAAATTGTATTAAAGTTGAAATCAAGAAATCCAGGGACCGAAAATAACTGTTATTTTACAATTTTTAAATGAAAAAGACACAATGAAAATATTTTCGCAGGGCTTTTTCAAATATACCATTATGATACAAATGGCCCCAGCTTCACGAATATTAAGTTACCTTTTAAATATTCGACTGATTCTATAAAAGTTGAAAATTAACTGTTATTTTTTGCCTTTTATTTTTTCGGACAAAAATAACGGTTACTTTTGACTTTTATATTATCGATCAAAAATAACAGTTATCTTGTGACTTTTATTTTTTCGGTCAAAAATATCAGCCACTTTGTATTTTTTTAAAGGCCGCTTGACCAATTAAAAAACTATTGATACAATATGTAAATTGTGCGCACCGACGAGACGAAAATAATGGTATCAATTGTTTTTTATTCGGTAAAACAGCCTTTGAAAAAACACAAAGTGCCTGATATTTTTGACCGAAAAAATAAAAGGCAGAAAATAACTGTTATTTTTGACCGATAAAATAAAAGTCAAAAGCAACTGTTATAATTGCCCGAAAAAATATAAGGCACACAATAACTTTTATTTTTGTCGGAAAAAATAAAAGTTAAAAAATAACAGTTAATATGTGACTTTTTCGATAAAAACCATAACCGGTACGGTCCCACAAGAAGAAATCACAAACTAAGTTTAGTCCAGCATGGATTTAAAATTTAAACCACGTCAAATACTAAAACTAAGTTTAAGTCTCTCATGGGTATAAAACTTAGACTTAAAACTCTTATCTGGTTGGTTTTTAAAGTTCGTAAACATTAAAGTACACAATTGTCACGCGCAAAAAGTTTTATTTCATGTTTCAGTTCGTGAAGTGTTTGTCGATTTGATTTGATGAATCGAGTAACCTTGGTATTAAATTTTTTATTAAATTTTAAACTTACAGTTCTACAAATCAAATTTAATTCTCAATTTATTAAATTTAAGTTCAGCTTTGACTTAAAAAAAAATTTTAATAAAAAATTATTTAATCCAACGATTGGTTTAAAAATTACTCGAAGATATTTTACCGTTCAGTTTTTGTGTATTGAATTTAAAACCTTAAAATGTTATTCAATTTAAGAACAGTCTTGTGTAAAAAATTTCTAGTATTTTAAAAAATATTAATTATTATAAAAGATGGATAAAAAAAAAACTCACGTGTAGCAACGTACATGTGGCAGAAGTGAAACTTCTTAAACAGTAAAAATGGATAGATTTAAGTGTGAAATAGAGAGAGAAAGTATCTGTAAAGAAATTCAATCAATACAAAATGGAAATATATTTTGTTTATTCAATATTTACATCCAGGTCACATAGTCGAAAAAGTCACATAATAACTGTTATCTTTTAATTTTTATTTTTTTCCGACAAAAATAAAAGGTTATTTTGTGTCTTATATTTTTTCGTTCAAAAATAACAGTTACTTTTGACTTTTATTGTATCGGTCAAAAATAACAGTTTTTCATGCCGTTTATTTTTTCGGTCAAAAGTATCTGGCAACTTGTATTTTTTCAAAGGTCATTTTACCGACTAAAAAACTATTGATACCATTATTTTCATCTCATCGGTGAGACATTTTACACATGGCGTCAATAGTTCAATCTGTCAAGCAGCCTTTAAAAAAACACAACTTGCCTGATATTTTTAAGCGAAAAAATAAACGGCATGAACAACTGTTATTTTTGACCGAAAGTTAAAAGTTAACTGTTATTTTTTCGGGGAAAAATAAATTATTTTAAAGAATCAGTCGAAAATTTAAAAGTCACTTAATATTCGTGAGGCTGAGGACATTTGTAGCTTTAAGCTAGGATTTGATATTAAACAAAAAAAAACATGCAGAAGTGTTGCAATAAAATTATAAGTTCATTAATGTTATTAAAGCATTCATTACAGATGTTATATTGCAGCAATGAAAGTGTGTATCTGTCAGTCTGTTGCATTTTCTCCACACAGTTGTTATATTTTGTTACGAAATACTCTGCATACTCTTAGGCTGAAAATCAAATGGTACGACTCAAAAGTTCTTGAGAAATGGTGTATCTGTGGAATACAAGACACGGACTAAAACCCGTTCAATACAAATTGCATTTTGATTGCTTGTTTGTTATGTGCCTATCGGTGATTCCATATCAATTCGACAAATTTTTATCAAAATCTGACCCTAGTGCTTCCGATTTTTTTGAAACTTTATAGGTTAGAAGTTCACATTAAAAAACATATTCTGTGTTTTTTATTATTGCGAAATTTTTTTTTGTTTTGAAAAGTTGTACATTGTCAAAAACATTGAAAATCATACAAAAATTTAATAAATGCATGTATTTAAAGAGCTCTATCTTCTACACTGTAAGTTGGACAGAAAATAAACTCAGGTATAGTTTAGGTACCTTGAATGGATCTTTCTGGTGGTGTCATTTTTTAAAGTATTTTAATGGCAAAAAGTTTTTTTTTCTTATCCCGAAATTTACCATCATATTATTCACAGTCGACGCAACAACTTTTTCACCATTTCAATAAAATGTAGTATGTAGGCATTCATTCTGAAGGTTTGTGCAAAATTTTAAGTTGTATCTCCAACGATTGCTATTTTTAATGAATTTTTTAAAAAATGCCTTCTAAAGATTTCATATATTTGTATACAGATAATTTAATTTTAATATAAAAAAGATATTGTTCCTTATTTTATATATGCAGTAACTCTTTGGCTTGAAGTAAGCCCTTCAAATAGATCATCATAAAAAATTAATATGTTCCAAATTTATGGCCATGTGTTTTACAACTCAAAAGATCAATTGAATGCGCTTTTGTTTAATCTTCCATACTTGTATTTTCTTAAATTGTTCAACCATTTCTGTCCTTAAACTGCATAGTTTTAATAAAGATACCAATCTAATGGCCTTATTAATAAGTAAGAACAGCTTTGATGAAAACAATTCAGTATTAATTGTTCTTAAGTTTTTTGACACCCAATTATAACATTTTTAAGGCGAAGGAGCTGAAGTTTGATTCTTTGAGTCGCAGTGCACATGTCAATACATACAAAACAATTTTTTTAGGATGGTCACAAGATTCATTGTTTGCAAATGTACTTATATATTAAGTAAGGAACAATAATTTTTTTTTATATCAAAATAAAATTTTCGATATACAAATATAGGAAAACTTAAGTAGGCATTTTTTTAAAAAATCATTTCAAATAGCAATCGTTGGAGATCCAACTTAAAATTTTGCGTAACCCTTAAAGATGAATGCCTTAATGCGATATTATATATAAAAGGTGAAAAGGTTGTTGCGTCGACTGTGAAAAATATGATGGTAGATTTCGAGATAAGAATAAGAAACTTTTTTCTATTAAAAACCTATTAACAAATGACACCACCAGAAAGATTCATTCAAGGTACCTGAACTATACCTGAGTTTCTTGTCTGTGCGACTTACAGTTCAGAAGATAGAGCTGTTTAAATACATGTACCTTAGACCGGATCATTTTTATATGGATACAAAAAATGTCAACCGGTCGGGGTCTCAAAAGTTAGAGGAACTCATTCAAATGATTTCTGCATACTTTTTTTTCAAATCGGAGAAAAACCGCCGAAGCAATTTTGATTCTCCTGAAGGTCCTTTTTGGGAAAAAAAAACATGTTTTTTGCTTATAACTTTTTATTTTGCACAGAACGCATACCCAAACTTCTTAAATGTTAAATTTCTTACTCATACTAACATTTTGACATAAAAAAATTTTTAAAATTTTGTTTCATTATAACTCTTATTGACCATCAAAAATTGAACTTTTTGCTATTTTTAAAAAGGAATTTTTTTAAAACCGCTGTAAAAGACACATTTTTTTATTAGATTTACGTCGAATTGTTATTGTTGGAAAGGTATTAAGTTCTTCTTTCGTTCTGTGTATCGTTTTAATCAAAGCTATGTGATTAAAAAAAAATTTATTGAAAACTGGACGATAAAGCAGTAAACAAATTAAATTAATTGTTTGTATGAATAAGAAATGCTTCATTTTATCAGATTTCTAAAATCGATTTCTCACATTCTATTAGTTTTCGCAAACAGCTTTGATTAAAGCGATACACAGAAAGAAAGAAGAACTTTATACCTTTCCAACAATAACAATTCCACGTAAATCTAATTAAAAATTTGTCTTTTACAGCGGTTTTAAAAAAATGCCTTTTTAAAAATAGCAAAAAATTCAATTTTTGATGGTCAATAAGAGTTATAATGAAACAAAATTTTAATTATTTTTTTATGTCAGAATGTTAGTATGAGTAAGAAATTTAACATTTAAGAAGATTTGGGTATGCGTTCTCTGAAAAATAAAAAGTTACAAGCAAAAAACATGTTTTTTTACCAAAAAGGACCTTTAGGAGAATCAAAATTGCTTCGGCGGTTTTTCTCCAATTTGAAAAAAAAGTATGCAGAAATCATTTCAATAAGTTCCTCTAAGTTTTGAGACCCCGACCGGCGGAATCTGAATTTCGATCCGGTCTAATGTACACTCAGAAAAAAGCTTATCGGAATATGATAAAAAAGGCATCATATTTAGAGAAAAATGGTAAAGACTTTGCTCCAGAGAATGCTATTCTCTAATTTCGATACTAAAAATTCTCTAGAAATGATAAAAAGATTCCATGAAAAAGAAAAAAATATCGTTTTTTGAGAAAAAACTTTTTATTTTTGAGAAAAGATTTATTTTTATTGAAGAAAATACTTCTCATAGTGAATTTTTTATCAAAATATAAGAAAAGTTTTTCATTTTCAATAAATTTTTCTCTATAAATGAGAAATTTTTGTGCGAGAAAAATAGTTATCATTATTAGAGACATTGAAATATTTCCATTTCCTAGAAGTAAAGAAATATTTCTTCGAAAATGTGAAAATTTATTCTAATTTAAGAAAATTTTATTTGAAAAAGAGAAAATTTCTATATCGAAAATAGAGAAAATTTTTACCGGAGCAAGGTATGTGTTTTTTTCTCAGTGTACCTGTTCAGTTTTTTTGTCATTTTTTATGTTTTTGAGAGTGTATAACTTTGCAAAAAAAATTAACTAGCAAAAAAAAAGTACGCAGTTATTATATTTTTCAGATGAACAATCCACCAAAAAAGTTTCAGAAGTTTCAAAAATAGTGATGTCAGAAAAGTGTGCCTTTTGGCATGGAATCACCGCTATGTGACATAGTGGTAGAGCTTCTGACTCTTAACAGATGCTTAGTATAAAGTCCGGGTTCTATTCCCGTTGACGACGAACATTTTTTGAAAATTTTCATATGAATTCAAGGCGTAAGCCTAGTCTAGTCACGAATAAGAGACTTTGAAACTTCACTCGCCGCCAAAGAAGTTTCACTTCAAAAATGCATTAGTCCAACGATTGGTTTAAAAAGTATTCCTAGATTTGTTATTTGCAACAAGGAACTTTACTTTAGATCTCATATTGATAATATCATAAGAAAAGTCAACTCTGCACTTATATCCGTGAAACATTGGTCCAGAGAGTTATCCAACCCTTATGTCACAAAATCTCTCTATCTTGTCTTTCTTAGACCCATCCGCGAATATGCCATTCAATTCGAATTGAAGCCGTGCAATGAAAATTCATTCGTTTTGTCGTTGTACTGAAGGGAAGCTGCCGATTTACTCAGAACGCATGATTTTTTACACAAAGATGTCAATAGGAAAATCATGTATTCCAAAAGAATGTAAGAAATATCATATGTTTTTATCAATATTAAATCCTTGTTTAAAAATATGTACTTTTATACATGACTAAAGAATGTATAAAAAGTGGATTTTTTTTAGTCCATTTTTTTAAAATTTATTTTATTTGTAGTAGTTTTAAGATTATAAATTAATGAAACACTGCCAAAATTCCAGAATTCTAATCCTATGATGCAAATTACACCGAGTTACTGACTTGATTTGTTATTTTCAAAATTCACAGTTTTTAATTTATAGTTTTTGTTTCGCGGAAAACGAAACTTTTGTTAAAAATAAAAAAAGTTCGCATCCTATGATACTTTACTCGGTAATGCATTTTTTTCTCTTTTTTTTCGACGAAGAATTCATGCATTCTCATAGTCATATGTGCCACACTTTCCTTCTGGGTAGGTTTATACCACGCTTTCACCACATTGATTATGTGTAACCAATAATTTGATCAGGATATTCGATTTTCATCTGAGCAGATCTCATCTCCAAATACCTTTCTTAACTTCAACACCACTTCTTCACCTTGAATCTATGAGGTTTCAATCCATTCTATATGAAAATATTTCTTGTTAAGCATAGTACTATGTTCGGCTTCACGTGAAATTCCACTCAAATCTCCATACAAAAAATGACAGCTGTGAAACAACCGTGAACATTTCACAACTTTTTCGTCAAAGCTGTACTATGCTTCACTGGTGAAAATCTAGTACTATATTCTGCAACATGCATCTAGCAACATTGTTTTCACGGCAATTTAATTGAACCGACCATTTATTTTGCCGTGAAAAGTGACATTGTCATTTTATTTAAGAAAAAAGTTTAAGCAAAAGAACAATGTTTCTAATTGAAATGACATTTTTGTACTATTTCTAAAGTTTTGCAATTAATAATTGCAAGTGTTGGAAGTTGTAAATACAGATGCACCTTTCGTGGTGTTGGCGGTCGCAAAACTTCGCAGCTTGCAGACTGCCATAAACTAATGACTTGTTCTGCTCCAAAACAAAGGACATGCATACTTGTATAAATATTTATTTTGTATTTATTTAATCACAAATATGAAAATTAAAGAACGTTAATGATTTTCTGCTTTTCCTTAATAAATTCTAGCTGTTTATTTACTTGTTGAAATTTGTAAGCTAATCATCAGCTGTTCGTTCGCAACAAAATTTCTGTCAAAATTTTCACGCAACAAATAAATGGATGTTGCCAGCGAAATTTCACGCGAACGAGCATAGTACTAGGCTTTAATAATAAATTTAAGTACTCAAACTCCTTGTTTCAAATAAGCTTAACCAAATAAATAAATACTCTTTTCTGTTTCTGTCTTTCTCTGCCAGAAATTTTAATGAAATCATTCTCAATGCTTTTCTTTAACGTATATTACAATTACTTGATCTACTACTTCTACTTATCTGGTAGCACGTCAACCCGAATCTTGCAAATATGTCTTTTACCAAATCTTATCTCTGTTAGTAAGGTGATTGAGCTCTGCGCCTGTTTTAACCTGCCTTCAACCACTCGCTTATTCGCTACTTCTACCTACCCCTCACCACATTTGCGTTGCTGCAGTCAACCAGTTTAAGTTTGTTTGAAATTTACTTAAACTGCGCAATTCATTCAACGCGCTAAAATGTTGTGAATACCGTATTTTTATATTTTTTTGTTTTCATTTCTTATTCGTTTAACTTTTAAATTATTTCTATGTACATATTTAAACCAGTAAGCATATAAAAAAAGACGTCCAACGGCTTTTATGTCAAGTTTATAAAAAAAAATAATAATAAAAAAATTATCAACTTATGTGTGACTGCGACGTGTTGCCGGATTTGCGAACTCCTTTACTGCATCTTTCCGCGCTATGCCCCACCGGACTGCTGACAGCTACTAGTTGATAGACTGGTTGAATTTTGTATTTTAATCACTCTATTCAACGCTGTCTATTCATGTTGCGAATATTGTGGCGCTTAAATTATAAGTAATGCGTTAATTTAAAATACTAAAAAAGATGTCTCTCTTAATTATTATCAAAACAAATCTTGATTTTCAGCCATTCATAGACTCATTGTTGTCTAAAAAAGTCATTAATACAAAACCAAGAAAAGCAGCTGATTTGGTAAACGTTTCGCTACTCAGCCCGCCTATCGATCTAAACTGATCTTTTGCAGCAATATTGCTTGGTAGATTTTTTTTTTTTTACAAACCTTTGATTTGCTTTCATTTTCTCAAACATTGCCGAGTTTACTTATATTTTTTGCACAAATATTTTGAAGGTCATTTAAGATTTGAGTAAGACTGTCAAGTCCACAATAGCTTTGACACAAGTCAAAACAAGTTAATAATTTTTTTAAATTCCAATGATGTAAACGGGTTTTCGACAAGAGGTTTCATTTTATTGTAATAAAATGTACAGACTGTAGTCATTATTC